>OZ057408.1:37264015-37419059 GCA_964056735.1 Allodiplogaster pararmata | reverse complement strand
CGGTATCTTTTAAAACATACACTCGGTATCTTTTAGAACATACACTCGGTATCTTTTAGAACATACACTCGGTATCTTTTAGAACATACACTCGGTATCTTTTAGAACATACACTCGGTATCTTTTAGAACATACACTCGGTATCTTTTAGAACATACACTCGGTATCTTTTAGAACATACACTCGGTATCTTTTAGAACATACACTCGGTATCATTTAGAACATACACTCGGTATCTTTTAGAACATACACTCGGTATCTTTTAGAACATACACTCGGTATCTTTTAGAACATACACTCGGTATCTTTTAGAACATACACTCGGTATCTTTTAGAACATACACTCGGTATCTTTTAGAACATACACTCGGTATCTTTTAGAACATACACTCGGTATCTTTTAGAACATACACTCGGTATCATTTAGAACATACACTCGGTATCTTTTAGAACATACACTCGGTATCTTTTAGAACATACACTCGGTATCTTTTAGAACAGACACTCGGTATCTTTTAGAACAGACACTCGGTATCTTTTAGAACATACACTCGGTATCTTTTAGAACATACACTCGGTATCTTTTAGAACATACACTCGGTATCTTTTAGAACATACACTCGGTATCTTTTAGAACATACACTCGGTATCATTTAGAACATACACTCGGTATCTTTTAGAACATACACTCGGTATCTTTTAGAACATACACTCGGTATCTTTTAGAACATACACTCGGTATCTTTTAGAACATACACTCGGTATCTTTTAGAACATACACTCGGTATCTTTTAGAACATACACTCGGTATCTTTTAGAACATACACTCGGTATCTTTTAGAACATACACTCGGTATCATTTAGAACATACACTCGGTATCTTTTAGAACATACTTTCGGTATCTTTTAGAACATACACTCGGTATCTTTTAGAACATACACTCGGTATCTTTTAGAACATACACTCGGTATCTTTTAGAACATACACTCGGTATCTTTTAGAACATACACTCGGTATCTTTTAGAACATACACTCGGTATCTTTTAGAACATACACTCGGTATCTTTTAGAACATACACTCGGTATCTTTTAGAACATACACTCGGTATCTTTTAGAACATACACTCGGTATCTTTTAGAACATACACTCGGTATCTTTTAGAACATACACTCGGTATCTTTTAGAACATACACTCGGTATCTTTTAGAACATACACTCGGTATCTTTTAGAACATACACTCGGTATCTTTTAGAACATACACTCGGTATCTTTTAGAACATACACTCGGTATCTTTTAGAACATACACTCGGTATCTTTTAGAACATACACTCGGTATCTTTTAGAACATACACTCGGTATCTTTTAGAACATACACTCGGTATCTTTTAGAACATACACTCGGTATCTTTTAGAACATACACTCGGTATCTTTTAGAACATACACTCGGTATCTTTTAGAACATACACTCGGTATCTTTTAGAACATACACTCGGTATCTTTTAGAACATACACTCGGTATCTTTTAGAACATACACTCGGTATCTTTTAGAACATACACTCGGTATCTTTTAGAACATACACTCGGTATCTTTTAGAACATACACTCGGTATCTTTTAGAACATACACTCGGTATCTTTTAGAACATACACTCGGTATCTTTTAGAACATACACTCGGTATCTTTTAGAACATACACTCGGTATCTTTTAGAACATACACTCGGTATCTTTTAGAACATACACTCGGTATCATTTAGAACATACACTCTTTATCATTTAGAACATACACTCGGTATCTTTTAGAACATACACTCGGTATCTTTTAGAACATACACTCGGTATCTTTTAGAACATACACTCGGTATCTTTTAGAACATACACTCGGTATCTTTTAGAACATACACTCGGTATCTTTTAGAACATACACTCGGTATCTTTTAGAACATACACTCGGTATCTTTTAGAACATACACTCGGTATCTTTTAGAACATACACTCGGTATCTTTTAGAACATACACTCGGTATCTTTTAGAACATACACTCGGTATCTTTTAGAACATACACTCGGTATCTTTTAGAACATACACTCGGTATCTTTTAGAACATACACTCGGTATCTTTTAGAACATACACTCGGTATCTTTTAGAACATACACTCGGTATCTTTTAGAACATACACTCGGTATCATTTAGAACATACACTCGGTATCTTTTAGAACATACACTCGGTATCTTTTAGAACATACACTCGGTATCTTTTAGAACATACACTCGGTATCTTTTAGAACATACACTCGGTATCTTTTAGAACATACACTCGGTATCTTTTAGAACATACACTCGGTATCTTTTAGAACATACACTCGGTATCTTTTAGAACATACACTCGGTATCTTTTAGAACATACACTCGGTATCTTTTAGAACATACACTCGGTATCTTTTAGAACATACACTCGGTATCTTTTAGAACATACACTCGGTATCTTTTAGAACATACACTCGGTATCTTTTAGAACATACACTCGGTATCTTTTAGAACATACACTCGGTATCTTTTAGAACATACACTCGGTATCTTTTAGAACATACACTCGGTATCTTTTAGAACATACACTCGGTATCTTTTAGAACATACACTCGGTATCTTTTAGAACATACACTCGGTATCTTTTAGAACATACACTCGGTATCTTTTAGAACATACACTCGGTATCTTTTAGAACATACACTCGGTATCTTTTAGAACATCGAAACATAGAACTTTTAGAACATAGAATCTTTCGAAAAAATTTTATCTAAAGAAATTGATAATCACTGTAAAAGAAATGATATTCTTCATGATGACCAGTATGGCTTCCGTCGCAAGAGATCCATAGAACAACTTATGCTCTTATTTCTAGACGAATGTACATCAGAGATTGATAAGAAGAAATTTACAGATATAATTTACTTCGATTTTGAAAAGGCTTTTGATAAAGTTTCTCATATTAAACTTATCCATAAACTCAAAGAATATCAATTTCCAATTAAGATAGTTTCTTGGATAGAAGAATACTTAAGTAACAGAACCTATCAAGTTAGGGTTAGAGACGCACTTTCCGATAGCTTCACTGTGAGCAGTGGAGTCCCCCAGGGCAGTGTTCTCGGCCCATTACTTTTCATCATTTTCACTTCAGATATTGTTTCTAAAATTTCCTCTTCTTCTTGTAAAATAAAGGTCTTCGCCGACGATATGAAAGTATATAAGCACTTGTCTTCTAATGACTCTCATACTCCTTTGCAAAACGCTATAGATTCTGTTCTTGATTGGTCAAACGCTTGGCAATTACCGTTATCTCTTCCCAAATGTAAAGTTTTAAGAATAGGTCCACAACAACCCCCTCGTTATCCTTACTCATTGAACGGATCCAACCTTGAATATTGTCATGAGATCCGTGATTTAGGTTTCATTGTAGATAATAGATTAACCTTTTCTTCTCATTGCTCTATAATCGCATCGAAAGCCAAACGTAAATGCTATCTCATTCTAAAAGTTCTCAAAAGTAAGAGCACGAAAGTGCTCATTGATGCATATAACATTTATATTAAATCTATTCTTCAACATTGTACCACTGTCTATTCCCCCCATTTCGTTAAAGATATTAGAAAATTGGAAAACGTCCAAAACTTTTTCACTCGCCGAGTTTTCTATCGCTGCTTTGGTACTGATTACATAAACATGCCAAACAGTCAAATTAGAAACAAAAAATTAGGCCTTCTTTCATTGGAAAGCATAAGAGAATCGAACGATTTGAGTTTACTTTTAAAACTAATAGGGGGAAAAACAACTCTTTCAGACAGAAAACCCCATTTCTATAATTTAAGACAATCCGCGACACGTGGATCTAACTTCAAATTACATTTTCGTGCCCCGAAAACAATTTGTCGTATAAATTCATTCGCAATAAGATCTGCTCGTCTGTTTACTGAATTAAATTCAAGTGTTTAGTATTTATAATATTGTTCCGCTCAATGTGTTCATGTGTTCAGTTGTAATGTTCATGATCTAATGTTTGGTTTGTTCCTTTAATGCTTATTATCTTCCAACTTGTTGGAATCACTATAACCCACATGATGTTTGTGTACTATCATTGTATATTATATGAACAACATGTAATAAATAAATAAATAAACATACACTCGGTATCTTTTAGAACATACACTCGGTATCTTTTAGAACATACACTCGGTATCTTTTAGAACATACACTCGGTATCTTTTAGAACATACACTCGGTATCATTTAGAACATACACTCGGTATCTTTTAGAACATACACTCGGTATCTTTTAGAACATACACTCGGTATCTTTTAGAACATACACTCGGTATCTTTTAGAACATACACTCGGTATCTTTTAGAACATACACTCGGTATCTTTTAGAACATACACTCGGTATCTTTTAGAACATACACTCGGTATCTTTTAGAACATACACTCGGTATCTTTTAGAACATACACTCGGTATCTTTTAGAACATACACTCGGTATCTTTTAGAACATACACTCGGTATCTTTTAGAACATACACTCGGTATCTTTTAGAACATACACTCGGTATCATTTAGAACATACACTCGGTATCTTTTAGAACATACACTCGGTATCTTTTAGAACATACACTCGGTATCTTTTAGAACATACACTCGGTATCTTTTAGAACATACACTCGGTATCTTTTAGAACATACACTCGGTATCTTTTAGAACATACACTCGGTATCTTTTAGAACATACACTCGGTATCTTTTAGAACATACACTCGGTATCTTTTAGAACATACACTCGGTATCTTTTAGAACATACACTCGGTATCTTTTAAAACATACACTCGGTATCTTTTAGAACATACACTCGGTATCTTTTAGAACATACACTCGGTATCTTTTAGAACATACACTCGGTATCTTTTAGAACATACACTCGGTATCTTTTAGAACATACACTCGGTATCTTTTAGAACATACACTCGGTATCTTTTAGAACATACACTCGGTATCTTTTAGAACATACACTCGGTATCTTTTAGAACATACACTCGGTATCTTTTAGAACATACACTCGGTATCATTTAGAACATACACTCGGTATCTTTTAGAACATACACTCGGTATCATTTAGAACATACACTCGGTATCTTTTAGAACATACACTCGGTATCTTTTAGAACATACACTCGGTATCTTTTAGAACATACACTCGGTATCTTTTAGAACATACACTCGGTATCTTTTAGAACATACACTCGGTATCTTTTAGAACATACACTCGGTATCTTTTAGAACATACACTCGGTATCTTTTAGAACATACACTCGGTATCTTTTAGAACATACACTCGGTATCTTTTAGAACATACACTCGGTATCATTTAGAACATACACTCGGTATCTTTTAGAACATACACTCGGTATCTTTTAGAACATACACTCGGTATCTTTTAGAACATACACTCGGTATCTTTTAGAACATACACTCGGTATCTTTTAGAACATACACTCGGTATCTTTTAGAACATACACTCGGTATCTTTTAGAACATACACTCGGTATCTTTTAGAACATACACTCGGTATCTTTTAGAACATACACTCGGTATCTTTTAGAACATACACTCGGTATCTTTTAGAACATACACTCGGTATCTTTTAGAACATACACTCGGTATCTTTTAGAACATACACTCGGTATCTTTTAGAACATACACTCGGTATCTTTTAGAACATACACTCGGTATCTTTTAGAACATACACTCGGTATCTTTTAGAACATACACTCGGTATCTTTTAGAACATACACTCGGTATCTTTTAGAACATACACTCGGTATCTTTTAGAACATACACTCGGTATCTTTTAGAACATACACTCGGTATCTTTTAGAACATACACTCGGTATCTTTTAGAACATACACTCGGTATCTTTTAGAACATACACTCGGTATCTTTTAGAACATACACTCGGTATCTTTTAGAACATACACTCGGTATCTTTTAGAACATACACTCGGTATCTTTTAGAACATACACTCGGTATCTTTTAGAACATACACTCGGTATCTTTTAGAACATACACTCGGTATCTTTTAGAACATACACTCGGTATCTTTTAGAACATACACTCGGTATCTTTTAGAACATACACTCGGTATCTTTTAGAACATACACTCGGTATCTTTTAGAACATACACTCGGTATCTTTTAGAACATACACTCGGTATCTTTTAGAACATACACTCGGTATCATTTAGAACATACACTCTTTATCATTTAGAACATACACTCGGTATCTTTTAGAACATACACTCGGTATCTTTTAGAACATACACTCGGTATCTTTTAGAACATACACTCGGTATCTTTTAGAACATACACTCGGTATCTTTTAGAACATACACTCGGTATCTTTTAGAACATACACTCGGTATCTTTTAGAACATACACTCGGTATCTTTTAGAACATACACTCGGTATCTTTTAGAACATACACTCGGTATCTTTTAGAACATACACTCGGTATCTTTTAGAACATACACTCGGTATCTTTTAGAACATACACTCGGTATCTTTTAGAACATACACTCGGTATCTTTTAGAACATACACTCGGTATCTTTTAGAACATACACTCGGTATCTTTTAGAACATACACTCGGTATCATTTAGAACATACACTCGGTATCATTTAGAACATACACTCGGTATCTTTTAGAACATACACTCGGTATCTTTTAGAACATACACTCGGTATCTTTTAGAACATACACTCGGTATCATTTAGAACATACACTCGGTATCATTTAGAACATACACTCGGTATCTTTTAGAACATACACTCGGTATCATTTAGAACATACACTCGGTATCATTTAGAACATACACTCGGTATCTTTTAGAACATACACTCGGTATCTTTTAGAACATACACTCGGTATCTTTTAGAACATACACTCGGTATCATACAAATAGGAATCGGATTTTTCAGAGTTCCAATAGCAACAAAAAGCATTCGACGTCGCAGAAAATTAATCTTTTTTGAAATTACTCTTTAGATTAGTGACATGGGTTGTATAAAGATTAGTGACATGGGTTGTATAAAGATTAGTGACATGGGTTGTATAAAGATTAGTGACATGGGTTGTATGAAGATCAAGTGACAAAATGCAGCGTGGCATAATGGTAGCGTGTTTGACTATTGTGCGAAGAGTTCCGAATTCGACTCCCACCCTCAACAGATCCAACCAAACCAAAGCGATTATGAAATGTTGGTATTGCGCTGGCAAGAACCTGACTCTTCTCACAGCTGCTACACAAACTAGCAGTGACCCAGCGGGCAGCCACTGGTTCTACCAGGGTAGGTCTGTCCTCCATCTCAGCGAAGCGCGTATCCGGCCGCGATGCTGAAACCAGCGCGAAGAAGATTATTATTTTTTTTATTTGTGTGTAGGAAAAAATTGCTCCGGAGAAACTGATCCATACAACATGAACCGCTTCAAATACTTTCAGTTTTTTTTAAAAACAATAATGTTTTAAAAATCATGAATCAGCGATTCAAGTCAAAAACATAAGGATTGATTTGATCCCGTCCTGGGTTCGGCCCGGGTTCCCCTTGCGAAAATGTAGCCAAATCCGCTATCCCACCACGCTCTGATAGCTCTTCAAGTCAATTACATACATAACAAACATCAGAGAATAACTGAATTACGAATTTCAACAGACGACTGGTTTAGATGATCACTTGAAATTTTTTTTACGGCGGTGAGGCTGAACTCAGTTAATTACAACCAACGGAAACACCATTACATTAACAAAATCCATAGCTCACTGAGCTACATGCGTAAACCTTGATCTAGATTGTTTGTCATGACTATTCTCAGTTAGCAATATTTTTTCCATCCCAACAATTTTATTCTTCATTTTTTATTTCCTTGAAATTCATTTGGAGTGAAATTCAAATATAAGAACAGTTTCAAATCTATTTCGGTTTTTGACACAAATGGAATGAGGGAGTATGTGGAATGGCAGTGTAGTGAAGAACTTGGTCGGAAACGATAGGGCTATGAAGGCGTGTAGTTTTCGGGAGTTACCTAAGTTTCGTCAGAAACGGTTTATCAGAAGGATCGTATACTATTTCATAAGTGACCCAGTTCCATATAGAGATAATTTTTGAAGCACAAAAAGAAAACAGAGAGCTTTTGATTGCAAATTGTAGCATGATTCTTAAATTGTGTATATTTCTAATGCTCCTAGAATGTGGCTCACATTGAATAGTCTAGAGCAATCGAATTTAGAAAACAAACGTACTATTGGGATAAACGTTAGGTCAGCTATAAGACATCGGTATTCAAGAGATTCTATCTCACTTGTTGTCTCAATCCTCATCTTCATCGGCTTCTTCAAAACACCTCTCTTTCCAAATAACTTTAGGATTAAAGTCGTTGAATTCTTAGCTGTCAAATCTTCAAAGGTTGAACCCAAATTGGCAAGTTGTAAATTAACTATTCACTGCTTCTTCTTTCTTTTAAGAAACGGTTTTTGTAGAGGAAGGCACATGCTCGCAAAAAATTTGCGAAAAATCGGGTGGTTGGGGGTATAAACCCGCGGGCAACGCTCTTACCGACTGTGCTACGCACTCCCACGATATAAGGCCCAATAAACACAGTTATAAGTCATTACAATGGCTTAGCTGAAAAGGGAAAGTAATCAGAGCGAGTCTTTTTCAGAATGGCAGCGCTCGTTGCTTCACATCCTCCTATGCGTAGAGGCGTTCGTGTTGGTCTCACTCATCTCCTTCTGCGTTGCGACTCATCAGCCAGTGGAGCGGTGTGCCGTTGGCGTCTTCAGCGCTTGCATTGGCCTGGCAGGTAAGAGTCAAACTTTACATGAGTTCAAAAAGTTTAATACAAGGGTAAAAGTACATAAGGATATTTCAAAAATATTAGGATAAGTACTACTAGAAATCAGAGTATAACACGCATAATTTAGAAATGTCTCTAATTTTTGAAAAAGCTTATTGTTAGAAGAGTTCTATGTATCAATGAAAATATCTTCTCTAACGTACTAGGAATGTTTTGAAGCTGTGATCTACAAACGAGAATCAAGGAAGCATTAGAATTTTCATACTGAACCTTGTTTTCTGATAAGCATTTTTCCATCGCTTTTTCAATAATTTTCTAAACGTTCCAACGTTTTCAACCATATCATGTGCTCTTCTTGTCCTTTTTCGGACCTTCTGATAAATTCTCTGTATTTTCATTCTCTTTTCGGAACTGCATTTACATTTGTTTGGTTAGTCTAATTTGATCGTGAAGAATTCAAGCGATTTGCGGAGATTCACTCAATTCGTAAGGAATTGAAGCGTGAAGAATCGATCCAATGTTACTGCAGGTGTGGCATGTCTTGGCTGCATGATCGCCTTCAGTGTCTTCGCTCACATGGTCGAGTACCGATTCTATACTGTATCAGTATCCGGAATTTATGAGGTTTCTTTTTTCTTGTACTATAATATACATAGACAAATGAGTCTAGGTTAAACATTACGGTGAAAAAAAATCGGTAGGGCTTGCTTGAATCTGCCTATTCTTAATGCTGCTATGTACATGCACCAGCTTCAAGCCGGGGATTAGCGTTCGGATAGGTGTGTAAATCATCTCAGCTTGCCGCGAGGCGCGAATAAACGCGAACAAGATTATTACTTTAATTTTTTTTCTCTTCAATTTTCCGTAGAAGACGAAGTTCGCATACATATGTATTTACATAGTTCTATGCAAGTATGTATGTAATATAAAGGTGTCTTTGTTGTTGTAACTAGAGACGTATTTGCACTAGCAGTCGGCAATTGAGAAACCTTTAAAGTAAGTCCAGATTTGAAGAAAAAACAACATTTTTTCTGGTCTGATCCGAAGTGGTGCTGCATAATATGAGTTATGATGAAGCTTTTCAAACTGTTTGAAACCAACATCTTCATGCATGGCTAATCTTGATTGTTTGAAGAAACACGTTGGGTATTCTTTTTATCTCGCCGTCTGTGCTGGTTTCTGTTTCATCTTCTCTCTCGTTTTCTCGCTCGGTTATCTCGCAAAGGTTGGTTTCCAATTCTTGTTTTTTTTTGTTTTTTGTTTAACGTTCAAACGCAAAATCTACGATTTTCCAAGTAACTCTTCAGTTATAAATTTTCAAAGGTTTAAACTGGAAAGTTATTTTCGTCGTTTTTATTTCTACTTCTTGTATTTTTGTCTATTTTTTCTCTCAATCATCAGTACATTTGGTGAAAAAATCAAGGTTTTTTGTCTTTAGTTCAACAACCAGAAGGACTTTTTCACAGATCATGAGATCAACTACAGTAAACGGATCTTCGTTGCGGAACCATAGAGACGCCCCATTCTCTTCTCAATTCACGTTCAACAGCGTCAGTAACGATAGTATGTAGTATGGAAGGGTTTCAAAAAATCAGTTTTAGAGAAAACTGTGTTTGATTACGTCGTAATAATAAAACGAACTTAGGACGAAAGAGTCGGCCATTAATTACTAACAATTGGGAAATATTTCTGTCAGTTGTATGCATGCATTACATCTTAAAACTCTTATTACTGGCTTCCATCCCGCCCGGTGATTACCTTTTTTACGTGTTAATAATTTAATCAATTTAAATAAATTAAATCTACAAATTTTAACAACGCGGTTCAAACGCAGCGATGCCTGGTTGAACTGAAATTTGATACTTTATTCACTCGAAAAAAGCTGGACTTCAGCAGCAAGTACATGCTTTCTAAATTAAGAATTCAACAAAGACGTACCGAGCGAGATAAAACCTAGTCACGCTTTATTGTGGCAGTGTTCGGTAGGACAGAGATATTAGAGATGGCTGGGTTCGATCTTGCGAGGAGGACTAGCTTTGTCATGTTGATAAATCATGTATACAGTAAGTTCTAGTGTAAGAAGTCTAGTCAAACTGCGGTTAATGACAACAGATGATGTTTTAGCATGATGACTACCGCATGGCTATGAACAATGATGACACTCTCTGTCGGAGTGAGGACTATTTCGCGATGAGGGCGCTGCCGGAAGTGCCCAAGAAACAATATCGATGACGTGAACTGTCCCTCTGATAGTGTGATGGTAAACTCGTCCCCCCGGTGAGGAAAAGATAATGGTGTCCGATCCCGCTCCGTAATTTGGCTTTTGTTCGTGCAATAAATTGACATCTTGAAACAGGATGGAATCAAAAAGAACTCTATTCTTAATGACGATAGAAGGGCCCAAAGTCGACACCTAGACAAGATTTGTATGTCATAGTTTTTCGGACATTTTTTCATGTCGAGCAATCCTAAAACAGCTAAGAGTTAGTATATGAGACATTCTCTCATGTATTCTTCTTTTGTTCTTTTTTGAAGCCAGAGAAGTGTGATGATCGACTTTTCGCAGAAACAGAAACTCGAAAATAGGCATAAAGTCAAGACTGAATTCAATTGCTGCGTATTGCTTGCTTATATCGACTTTAAGATGTGCTAATTTTTTAGACGCTTGTTTTAACTCTTCATGATCCAAAATTTCAACAAAAAAAACTAACTGTAGTTTATCTTCTTGCGGTCATAAAAAAGGCATGACGATCGATATTAAATAATGAAATGACAATTTTATTTGAATAGGAATTTTGGATATATAGTCTGAAAATTATCAAATGAAACAATCCTATCAGGTTTGATGTTTTAAGGGAAAACTGCATTGGATCGAGCAATCACGGTATATCAATTTGTTTAGGTCAAACAATAAGACATTTATCTAATCTCGAAGAAGCTCAGATGGAATAATGTTTGCTCATTAATGTTCTTTCTGTGTAATAATTAATTTGAAATCACACGGGTACTCTTTAGATTCTGAATATAATATGTCTGTAATCGCTTGAACACACAGACGGACTGTTCGACTTGCCGAATAAAACATTGAGTGTCTTATCGACCCCTTTTTTGAATGGTTATTTGATAACCACGCCATTCATATCAGAGTTTTTTGTGATCAGAACGCATTTGGTTTGCTCTATACCTCGATATACTACGAAAAGAAAAAATCTAGAACGCGTGAATGCAAGCATGTAAGCTTTGAAAAAAAAAGTTTTTTGAGAAACGTGAAAACTATCACCACAAACAAAAATCGAGGTCAGATTATCCGAAAATGAACTCAGAATGAGCAAGAGTCATGAAAACAGTCATGAGAAAGAGTCATGTTACTCAAAAAGAGATCGAAATTGCACATCATGTAGAAAAAATTGTATTCGTAAAGTTTTTAAGTTTATCTGAATATAGAAAAGACAAGAAACATAAACGATTCGACATAGGAGCACACTTTATCGAATTTCATCTGACAAATACGATAGTTCAGAGAAGAAAAAACTCAATTGATAGTTTTGAGGCACAACATGGAAGATGCGAATCATAAGCTCGTAACATTTCTTGATCTACGAAATACGAAGAGAGAAAGAAAGTATTGCTGTAGTAGGGCTAAACGCTCAACGGACTGTTACTCATGTGGAATGGCGAAGTTTTGAAAAAGCACCGAAAGTCATTCTGCAATGTAATTCTTTATACGCATGTTTTGCTTTATAAACTCTGACTAAGTATTACTCTGCCTCCGGCCTGCCACGTCCAAGCTGTAGGCGATGCTGGCGAAGGTTTCTGGTGCAGCTCTGGACACCGTAACATCTTAGTCGCATTTTGTCGTTAATGGCAGTCACGCCGAATTTTCTCCTGATGAACTCGTTGGTCAAGTGTTGACGCAGAGATATGCCATTATCCAACGAATCATAAGCATTTCCATGGTTTGGAAGCGCTTCTCGACTGCTTGGGTTAACGGCCAGTATTCAGTTCTATACAAGGCTACTGGCCGGACGACTGTCCGGTAGATCTTTGAATTGAGGCGCAGAGGCATCTGTCGATCGCACAGTACTCTCTATCCCCTCTCTTTGTATCCCTCATTTCAACTCACTCTCTCTATCTCTCTTCTTTCGTACTTGCTATCTCTGCCTGTATTACCTCTATTCCTACTTCTTTCTTTTTTCCTTTTTCTTTTTCTTCAAATTTAATTTCTTTCTTCCTCTCGCTCTTCTACTTTCCTTCTACTCTTCCTCTTCCGATTTTATTCTCTCTCTCTCTCTCTCTCTTTCTCGTTCTGTCCCCCGCTCTCTCTCTCGTTCTCTCTCTCTCACTTTCTCTCTGATTTTCTCTCTCACTCTCTCTCTACCTCGTTCTCTCTCTCTCACTTTCTCTCTCTCGCTCTCTGTTCATCTCCCTCTTTTCATTCACAAAATCCCAATGATCCACCATTTCCCATTCTGACAGTCATCCAACTATGCAAAATCGCATAATGAAGATCTCTGGACAGCGATAAAACTTTGGCGGGTTTCAGAAAAATATCGTAAGCAGGAGGAAGAAACAGATAAAGTGACAAAGAATGAATGAAAGTTCTACATATCCAGAGAAACGGGGGAAAAGAGAACCCATGGAGCTCGAAAGATCCATATCCGGAGAAACGGGGGAAAAGAGAACCCATGGAGCTCGAAAGATCCATGAAAGCAAGAGAGATACAGAAGCAGAGAATGAAAAATATGCCAGGAAAGGAAAGGTAGAAAAGATACGAAAGAAACACAGAATACAAGAAGCAGACAAAAACAGGCTGCGCAGAGACAACACAGCGGTGAAAGAATCAGAGATGCCCTCTGAAGCTGAGAGAAAGAGAATCAGAAAAGCAGACGAAACCTTGCTTTGCAGAGACAAGGAATAATAACGAGAATCAGAAAAGCAGCAAAAGCGTGTTAGTATAGAGTATGGGTAAGAGAGAGAATCAGAGAAAACGACCATATCTGCTCTGAAGTTGGAGAATGCTTGGAGTGACCTTCACATGCGAACCTCTTTATTGTCTGATCGTCTCGCTCATACTTTCTCGCTTTTCTCTGACTATTTTCTTTGTTCTCTCAACAATCTCTTCCCCTCTAACAGCTTCTGGCTCCTCTCTCATGCACTATTTCGTTTCCCTTTAACATACTCATTCTCTGAATTCTACACTTCCTCTTGATCTCTGGCTACTTCCATTCATTTCTCTTTCCGATCGCTCTTCCGTTTCTCTCTCTGTCTCTCTCTCTGTCTCTCTCTCTCTGTCTCTCTTTATCTCTCTCTCTCTCTCTCTGTCTCTCTCTCTCTCTCTTCTCTCTAATTGCTTTTCTCTCGTTTTACAGTCGGTTTAGTTTCAGTCTCCAACAAGTAAAGCTTTTAATCCCAGCATTCGTTGACTTTTTTCCATGTGTTCATCTTTTAATGTTTCTACAATCGATTACGATTAACCAACCTGAAAGAGTTTACCCGGTCAATGAGAAAATCGTCGGAACGGTTTTATGTTATGAGGAATTCTTTTCGGGTCTCCAGTACTCTTCTCAGTTGTTCTCCGTTCTACAGTACTCTTCTCAGTCGTTCTCCGTTCTACAGTACTCTTCTCAGTCGTTCTCCGTTCTACAGTACTCTTCTCAGTCGTTCTCCGTTCTACAGTACTCTTCTCAGTCGTTCTCCGTTCTACAGTACTCTTCTCAGTCGTTCTCCGTTCTACAGTACTCTTCTCAGTCGTTCTCCGTTCTACAGTACTCTTCTCAGTCGTTCTCCGTTCTACAGTACTCTTCTCAGTCGTTCTCCGTTCTACAGTACTCTTCTCAGTCGTTCTCCGTTCTACAGTACTCTTCTCAGTCGTTCTCCGTTCTATTCAAAGTCTGAGCTTAACCAAATTATAAGGATAAACCGGCGAACAGCTTCATCTGAACCGTTCGGTTCTTCTTCTTCCATGTGCCGATACTTCCGATACTTCCAGTTGTTCGAATATTGCAAATTCGACTCATTTTATAAATAGCTGAAGTTGTAGTTAGACAATTGTAGTGCTGTTACAAGTAATTTTTTTTTTTGGATTTTCCCAGCAAAGTAACAAAACGCTCTTGATTCTATGTTCACACAGAGCGGGAACCAAGAGGTTCGGAGGTTATTAATAAAAACCGCTGAAACGTAATATATACAATGGAGTGATGAATGATAAAGAAAGAAATGATGGAAACTATTTAGTGGTTATATGTAAAAGGAAAAGGGAAATTTTGGAAGGAGTGTTTGAATTTTTGCAAATGATTGAGGTAACCAATCAATTTGCCTTAAATTTCTTGAGTAGCTGCTATTAACAATGTTTTACTTGAATGAAACTTTTTCTATCTCTTCCAACCTTATTTACTTCTGCTTTTTTTGAAAGTTTTTCTTTATTATTTCACTTCTTACTTTGTATCGCTACAAATTTCTTATACTTATACATACCATTAACTTTTTCTCCCTTCCTACCTCTCTCTCTAGCTCTTTCTGTATCCTGCATCCTCTCAATTCTTTTTCTTTGCGTCTCGCAAGTTTTTCTGTCTGAGATCTTTCTCCTCTCTCTCTCTCTCTCTCTCTCTCTCTCTCTCTCTCTCTCGCTCTCTCTCTCTCTGATTTTCTATGTCCATATACATAAACATGTACTAGTAAGCATGCTCTCTGACTATTTTTATACTGTCTTCTGCTCTACAAGGTTCAAGACAGGTTCTAGCGAAAATAGACAGTGGTAATTGTAGAATGTACTATGTATTATAGTTGCGAGAGTATTTTTTCCTAGTATAGTACCACAGTAAAGTACACATAAACATTTAACATTGAAGTTTTTAGTGTCTCGCCATTTTTTTCCTGTTTGGATAGGCAAATTTAACCTCTTCAAATTTTTCCTCGTGATTTCGCTTCTTTCTCCTTCGCGTTCACGATAATTTGAGTTATTCCATGGTGCTCCAACACGAATTTCTATATAGTGTTCGATTTTTGCTCCTCTCTGTGAACGATTTATCGTTAAATTTTCATTTACTCATCTCTCCATCTGTTTTTTCGCCATTTCCAAACTCATGGTTCCACCTACCGACATATTCTCTTTGTTTTAACACTTCAGTATACAACAAAAAAATATTTTTAATTGGGATGCGGCTGCTGAACGTTTAATTTTTACTCTTTTGTTTTCTCTCTCTTTTTTCTAACTCACTCTTTTTCCACTCTCTCTCTATCTCTCTCCCTGTTTTGTCTTTCTTTCTCTCTCTCTTTTTCTCTCATTCTCTTTATAGTTCCTATAATTATCATGAGTACATACAACAAAAAAAATTGAGCTTTGAATTTTATCTTTGAAAAAAGTTATTTTCAATAACCCTATATATTATAACATTTTGGGCGGTACTGTACATGTTCAACATTGAGTGATTTGTGAGTGTGAGAGAGTGAGAGAGAGTGTTATTCATAATCTCGGTAATATTTCTCAAAATCATAACAGAAGATTGTTCTTGCAGAAGAGCGGAATCCTAGTCAGCAGTCTCTCAATAAAGCAGCAGACGCTGCGCAATGCAGCTTTCTAAATGGGATTGGTCGTCCAGACTATTTCAGGTGTGTAGAAGCGCTCTGGAAATGGTTTATTGGTTCTTTATTATCAACATTAACGAGCTCAAAAATTTTTTTAAAAAAAGTTTTTTGATCAAGACGATATCGTGATCTCTATAAATATTTGGAAACAGATCACTAGAGTATTGGTAAGATTTGCCAGGTCTTAATAGAGGCCTTAGCCATTCTTATTGACAGGTCTTAATAGAGGCCTTAGCCATTCTTATTGACAGGTCTTAATAGAGGCCTTAGCCATTCTTATTAACAGGTCTTAATAGAGGCCTTAGCCTTTCTTATTAACAGGTCTTAATAGAGGCCTTAGCCATTCTTATTAACAGGTCTTAATAGAGGCCTTAGCCATTCTTATTAACAGGTCTTAATAGAGGCCTTAGCCATTCTTATTAACAGGTCTTAATAGAGGCCTTAGCCATTCTTATTAACAGGTCTTAATAGAGGCCTTAGCCATTCTTATTAACAGGTCTTAATAGAGGCCTTAGCCATTCTTATTAACAGGTCTTAATAGAGGCCTTAGCCATTCTTATTAACAGGTCTTAATAGAGGCCTTAGCCATTCTTATTAACAGGTCTTAATAGAGGTCTTAGCCATTCTTATTAACAGGTCTTAATAGAGGCCTTAGCCATTCTTATTAACAGGTCTTAATAGAGGCCTTAGCCATTCTTATTAACAGGTCTTAATAGAGGCCTTAGCCATTCTTATTAACAGGTCTTAATAGAGGCCTTAGCCATTCTTATTAACAGGTCTTAAAAGAGGCCTTAGCCATTCTTATTAACAGGTCTTAATAGAGGCCTTAGCCATTCTTATTAACAGGTCTTAATAGAGGCCTTAGCCATTCTTATTAACAGGTCTTAATAGAGGCCTTAGCCATTCTTATTAACAGGTCTTAATAGAGGCCTTAGCCATTCTTATTAACAGGTCTTAATAGAGGCCTTAGCCATTCTTATTAACAGGTCTTAATAGAGGCCTTAGCCGTTCTTATTAACAGGTCTTAATAGAGGCCTTAGCCATTCTTATTAACAGGTCTTAATAGAGGCCTTAGCCATTCTTATTAACAGGTCTTAATAGAGGCCTTAGCCATTCTTATTAACAGGTCTTAATAGAGGCCTTAGCCATTCTTATTAACAGGTCTTAATAGAGGCCTTAGCCATTCTTATTAACAGGTCTTAATAGAGGCCTTAGCCATTCTTATTAACAGGTCTTAATAGAGGCCTTAGCCATTCTTATTAACAGGTCTTAATAGAGGCCTTAGCCATTCTTATTAACAGGTCTTAATAGAGGCCTTAGCCATTCTTATTAACAGGTCTTAATAGAGGCCTTAGCCATTCTTATTAACAGGTCTTAATAGAGGCCTTAGCCATTCTTATTAACAGGTCTTAATAGAGGCCTTAGCCATTCTTATTAACAGGTCTTAATAGAGGCCTTAGCCATTCTTATTAACAGGTCTTAATAGAGGCCTTAGCCATTCTTATTAACAGGTCTTAATAGAGGCCTTAGCCATTCTTATTAACAGGTCTTAATAGAGGCCTTAGCCATTCTTATTAACAGGTCTTAATAGAGGCCTTAGCCATTCTTATTAACAGGTCTTAATAGAGGCCTTAGCCATTCTTATTAACAGGTCTTAATAGAGGCCTTAGCCATTCTTATTAACAGGTCTTAATAGAGGCCTTAGCCATTCTTATTAACAGGTCTTAATATAGGCCTTAGCCATTCTTATTAACAGGTCTTAATAGAGGCCTTAGCCATTCTTATTAACAGGTCTTAATAGAGGCCTTAGCCATTCTTATTAACAGGTCTTAATAGAGGCCTTAGCCATTCTTATTAACAGGTCTTAATAGAGGCCTTAGCCATTCTTATTAACAGGTCTTAATAGAGGCCTTAGCCATTCTTATTAACAGGTCTTAATAGAGGCCTTAGCCATTCTTATTAACAGGTCTTAATAGAGGCCTTAGCCATTCTTATTAACAGGTCTTAATAGAGGCCTTAGCCATTCTTATTAACAGGTCTTAATAGAGGCCTTAGCCATTCTTATTAACAGGTCTTAATAGAGGCCTTAGCCATTCTTATTAACAGGTCTTAATAGAGGCCTTAGCCATTCTTATTAACAGGTCTTAATAGAGGCCTTAGCCATTCTTATTAACAGGTCTTAATAGAGGCCTTAGCCATTCTTATTAACAGGTCTTAATAGAGGCCTTAGCCATTCTTATTAACAGGTCTTAATAGAGGCCTTAGCCATTCTTATTAACAGGTCTTAATAGAGGCCTTAGCCATTCTTATTAACAGGTCTTAATAGAGGCCTTAGCCATTCTTATTAACAGGTCTTAATAGAGGCCTTAGCCATTCTTATTAACAGGTCTTAATAGAGGCCTTAGCCATTCTTATTAACAGGTCTTAATAGAGGCCTTAGCCATTCTTATTAACAGGTCTTAATAGAGGCCTTAGCCATTCTTATTAACAGGTCTTAATAGAGGCCTTAGCCATTCTTATTAACAGGTCTTAATAGAGGCCTTAGCCATTCTTATTAACAGGTCTTAATAGAGGCCTTAGCCATTCTTCTTAACAGGTCTTAATAGAGGCCTTAGCCATTCTTATTAACAGGTCTTAATAGAGGCCTTAGCCATTCTTCTTAACAGGTCTTAATAGAGGCCTTAGCCATTCTTATTAACAGGTCTTAATAGAGGCCTTAGCCATTCTTATTAACAGGTCTTAATAGAGGCCTTAGCCATTCTTATTAACAGGTCTTAATAGAGGCCTTAGCCATTCTTATTAACAGGTCTTAATAGAGGCCTTAGCCATTCTTATTAACAGGTCTTAATAGAGGCCTTAGCCATTCTTATTAACAGGTCTTAATAGAGGCCTTAGCCATTCTTATTAACAGGTCTTAATAGAGGCCTTAGCCATTCTTATTAACAGGTCTTAATAGAGGCCTTAGCCATTCTTATTAACAGGTCTTAATAGAGGCCTTAGCCATTCTTATTAACAGGTCTTAATAGAGGCCTTAGCCATTCTTATTAACAGGTCTTAATAGAGGCCTTAGCCATTCTTATTAACAGGTCTTAATAGAGGCCTTAGCCATTCTTATTAACAGGTCTTAATAGAGGCCTTAGCCATTCTTATTAACTTGATTATACCATCGCACAGAAAAAGCTGGTCAAAAGGTAGTCTCAACCAGGCGTCGATGCCTTCAAACTGTGTAACTGAGCATTTCAAGATTTATAAATAACCTGTTCATAATTTTAAAGAGGTAGTTTAAACATATTGTCGAGGAGGATAAGTAAGACTTTCAGTAAAGTCGACTAACTTTTGCAAAGTTCAATAGAAACAAGAAGGGTTTTTTGTGTCAATCGAAAGGTTTTTGCCCTAGATTTCTGATTTCAAACGACAGTATTATTTTGCTTATTAATGGTCATCAGTTTTTTCAAGGATTAATGTGAAGTTCATTTGAAATTATTATTTACATCCAAGTATACAAAATAACCAGGAAAAGTTTTGATAAAACTAGTATGTACGTTTCATCAGCAAATGTATAGTCATAATACTCACAGAATGAGTACAATTTTCAAAAATTTGAAGCTCTTTTTCGAAAATTCTCAATAGTAAACTTGGATTATTCATTCAGAGTTCTCCACCGTAAGACTCGCCACAAAATTCCAACAAAGCTTGTGATTACTTTCCAATAAAAACAACTTTTTTTATACTTCGGAACTACGACTATTCTTTAACTTCTAAACATTGAATGACAATTTAAAAGACCTGTGATGATTACAGAGTCAAGCCGCGTCAGTAGGAGTGGTGGGATTGGCAAATTTTTTGTTGTTCATCGCCATCCTCACTCCAGCCTGGCAGGTTTGTTCCATTTCTTATGAATTCAAGCACCGGAGTTTCTCTTCATCAGAGTAGTTTCTATTCAGAGATTAGTGTATTTGAAGGAACGATGTAGTAATTCAAAGCATCGAATAGTGACGAGTGCAGCTAACCATGTAATGAAGTTTGCTACTTTTTTTATTATTATTACTCTTTTTTTTGTCTGGACAGATGATTTGATATCTTGCTAATTACGTTGAAAAAAACACAAAAACTGATCCATACTGATGAATTCTTGAGTTACATATTAAGTCGTTTTCAGTCGTAAGTTCAGTAAAGTTCTGAAGAACAACAGCAATGGTTAAATATTGGACAGAAAGTAGGACCCAGAATTGAAGAGGATGGTATGCTTTTAGAAAAGTTTTCACTCTAACGAATCAAGTACATAGTTTCCATTTATTTACGCGTGAAGTGTGTTCTGTTATTAATCAGGTAAATGTACATATATAATCGATCGAATTGCTGGCTCATCGATCAATTGTGTAGATAACCGTTCATTTCTCATGTTTCAAAGTCAGGAAGCATCTGGATTGCAGGTGGCGGAAGACTTGGATGTAGGGCGATACGTCCAGAGTGGCCTGTGGCTGTACTGTCCCGGAGCTTCTCAGTGTTGGTACATTTTCTCAGACGATCTCATCAACTACTATGAAAAGGTTTCTTTCGACAAACTTTGAAATGTAATGATAGACGAAATAATTTTATGAGTTGGGAAAATTGTCTCTAATTGCGATTAATCTTACTACAATAGCTCACTCCAGTTTGCGTCTAGAAAAAAAACTTCATGCAGTAAGTAACTCTTAGACAGGAATGAAATGAATCCATCGCACGGGCAAAAATGACACTCGGCAGGGACCAAACCCCGCTGCCCAGATGGGGATTGTAGAGCGTTACCAATACACAAACCGAGCACACATTGTCCCATGCGATTTCTTGCTGTCTAAGGCAGAATGACTGACCGTTCTTTCTAGTCACGCATGCTCATGAAGCAATTGCGTCACGAAAGGAGTGTAATTCCACAATCCATGATAAAGACAGAAGGGTGACTCTTAGTTACTAAAGAGTTATGTAGTTATAGCCATAGGATAGAGTAAAAAGGATATGACTAGCAAGATAAACTACTTGAACTATACGCCAACAAGTTTCAAAGATGTCGATAGTTCATTGCTTCTTTGAGGGTGTTGTTAGGAATGAAAGTAAGTACATACAAGTATGTGTAAGTATAAGTATGTGTAAGTACAAGTATGTGTAAGTACAAGTATGTGTAAGTATAAGTATGTGTAAGTACAAGTATGTACATATACAACTGCTCAAGAATGGCACAAAATGGAAAATTGCATTATGATGGAGTGGGTGAGTTGAGATATACATACATATAAGTGGGCTTTAAAAAACAATTTTTGAACGTTAGCGATAACTTCTTTCTTCTTCTTCTCTTACCCCCGGAACGGCTGCTATGTAACAGCAGTAAATCAACCAATCATCATTCTTCACTTGTCCCTTTTTTCTGAATGGCCGACTGTCAATAGCCCTTTTCCTTCCTTCTCATCTTCCCTTACCGCTTCCAGGCTCTTCAACACGTAGCTCATCAAACTTCTGCTAAACTAAATCTTCCCTAATATCCCATCAAGCTCTACATTGCGTGATAATAAAAACTTGAAATATTCAACAACAAAAACACTGATGATTCCTGGAATCGACTGACGACGCTAAAAACTTTTTTGTTTCGAAAAATTTAAATCAGGTCTACAAAAACTTATTTGAAATAAACACATCTTAAGGTAGACGTTTGTCGATTTTTCCTAATTGGAGACTGCAGGAAAAAGTTGCTACGAACACCTTACTTTTTCGGTTGGTTTTATTTTTAATTCCAAAGAAATTTTAATCACCCAGCAATGAGTTAGTTCACCAACATAATTTGAAAAACAATTTTTGAGTAATATTTTTAATTCGCCTATCAAACAATCTTGAATAAATGATTGAACTATCGCACAGAAAAACAGATGTGTGTCCCCGTGGTGTAATGGTAACGTGCGCTCCCGGTTTGAGTCGAGATGGCTGAGTTCGATCCCGCCCGCTCGACTAGCTTTTTTTCTGTGCGATAGTTTAGTCTTTTGTCATCTTAACCAGGTGTAACTGCCTTTAAACTGTGTAACTTAGAATTTGAAGATTAATCTTGAATATGTTTTCAGGTTGGCACTATGCCGTACTTGTGCTATGCCTCATCTCGCTAGCTTGTGGTTGGTCCCTCTAGCCTTGTCTTTGCTAGCTTGTATTTCGTAATTCTAGCCTTATTCCTTGTTATTGATTACTGAAGCCAGCGGCGATCTGCCCAATCTTCTACTCACCCCGCGTGTAATTAGCACCAGGTATTCGTAGCAACTACTATAGCCTTTCATGGTTGCTTTCTCCAGCTCTCAGCTCCGTATTGATCTGTTAGTTTGGTCTATCACACTTTAAATGGCTCATCAATACGTTGTTGTTGTTTTTTTTCCTCAGAGTAAGTTTTTGCCCTCTTCCTCTCCTTCTTGTGCCGATCTTTCTATTTGTGTTTCATGTTCATGTAGCGTCTATTGTCTTATTGACCTGTGAGCTATATATATATATATATATATATATATATATATATATATATATATATATATATATATATATATATATATATATATATATAATATATTTTATCTACATCTTTCGATGCAATAACGCACAAATTTAATCACAATTGAAAATGAGGAATGAATAGATCAGCTAATTCATTCGCCTACAATCTTGAATGAATGATTGAACTATCGCACAGAAAAACAGATGTGTGTCCCCGTGGTGTAATGGTAACGTGCGCTCCCGGTTTGAGTCGGGTTGGCTGGGTTCGATCCCACCCGCTGGACTAGCTTTTTTTCTGTGCGATAGCTTTTTTTTTTTTTTTTTTTGCTGGGATTCACAGCAACACAAGCTATCATTAACTACCGTTTAAAATTCGCAATGATTAGCCAATCTGGATTTCGATCTTCTGAGCATTCGATATTTGGCTTCAACTAACTTCACGGTTCTTTATCATAGAAATTTAGACTAGAATTTAGACTAAATTGACGATCATGGTTTGGACGGCTCGGCATCTTAGGTCTTCGAATCTTGGTAGATACCGCGATTCTACGTTCTGTGTCACAAAGAAAAACATGAATAGATACCATATGCTTACATACTGGGCGATGGAAAAGGAGAGATACCGTAATCCTACTTTTTTTGAGATAGAAATGAAGAACGAGAGTTGGGTCGATCTCTCTGATACTCGTCGAAACGAGACTATTCGACACAATTACAATCGCAGCCACTGAAAGAAGGCGCTGTTTAGGGTCAATAGCTATCATATCAGCGGTGGCTGGGTGGATGGCTGAGAGACGGCTGCGCGTCACCACCGTCGTCTACGATGTATTCGTCTTTCTCGCTTGTATGTTTTATCAAGAGTTACATGTTCTAGAATCATTTGTTAGTATCGTTTACTATAGATAATACCCGAATGTAGACTATCCAGAGCTCATCCTAGGTATCAAGAGCGATTGACTTCACTAGGTATGTTTCCGTTGTTTCGGAGAAGTATTGTTGCAGGTCTGACAATGGCTTGGAAAGTAATGAATAAAAGATCAATTATAAGCAGTGAAAGTGTTCTTAAATATGTTCCCAAAAAGCGTACAAACATACATGGATTCTTTATAGAGACAACTAAAAACCAGCACGGTTTGATTGTTTTTCACATACATATACTTTGTTGGAACTAAACAATCATATCGTGAAGCGAAGAGTTCGTAGTATAATAACTTTATCCATATATTTTTGAATCACTCAATACATTTCCGCGTCAATCAATAGAATCAATTCAGGGCTTCTTCTATGCGTCGCTCTCGCAGTCTTCATGATTAACGCGGAAATGCTCGAGTCAAAATACCTGATTGGAGTCAAAAACACTTTTGAGGTCAGCTTCTGGAGAAAAAAACAAAATATTCTCACTAAAAGGAGAAGAAAAGTAGACTAAAACAAAAAAAAGCACCGTATTCTTTTTCTCCAACTTTCACAAAAAAAGGTTTTCTTTTCATTGATACAATGAATGACTTTATGTATGTAATACTCAGTTACACACTAGACAGGCAACGACGCCTGGCTAGAATTTGTTAAGGTTGGACTAACGAACCGACTAGAACTACATCACGGGATGAGATTCCCCCCCCCCTCTTAGAGCCGCATTACAAGTTTTAACCTAATGACAATTAGCTCAAAGTTGTCATTTATATAATGGGTTCTGAGCAGAGGGGGGAGCAAATTCCATGCTGTAACTAGTTCTAGTTTAATCAGAACATAATTCCCTAGTTTGACAGAGAAATGGAGCTGATGATCAATGATAACGAGGGGAAAGATCGGAGATGGAATGACCATTGCTTCAGAAGTAAAAGTTGAGTGAGGCATCGTATTATATTATCGAAAAAAGATGCGCGGTAATCTCAGGGGCTCGAAGACAGGAAAAATTTGTATAGAAAGTATCAATTTATGAAAAGTGCCCATGTGAGAAAAGTACTTTGTATGAACAGTACTGATGTTCGAAAAGTATACCAACCATGAAAATTACTCATGTTAGAAGAGTTTGTAAAGACCATGTATGGAGAAATCTCATAAGGAGTGATTAACCCCAGAAGTCCTACGGATACTCGGTGTACCTCGCTTCCTTTGCTCTGCTTCTGCTAACTTTCGCGCTTCTGGTCGGGGTCATTCTGACGACTTTCGTCTTTTTCACCGGTCCGAGAGCAGCTGATCAGGAATACTATGAAGTAAGCCTATTTATATTTCTCCTCTCATTTTTTGTTCTCACTCTCTCTTTATTCATTCTCTCTTACTGTTTCTCTCTATCTCTTTCTCCCTCTCTCTCCTTCTCTGAATCTCTAAGGTTTTCTTTTCTCTCATGAGGGGATAGCTTTTTCCTGGAAAGACTAGAGTTCTCATAAATTTTTTAGATGTTTTGTTTACTGATAATGCTTTTTTTGAACTTTTCGATAGTAATCCCGTGACGACCTAAAACTAATGAAAAAGAGGAACATTCTAAGTATTTACATCTCTTCTGTGATCGCTAAACTATATTAATCAATATAATAATCAAATGTCAACCATAATTATCAGTCATCTTTTGTAAATCTTTCTCACCATTCACTGGTGATAACTGTTTGCTCATGATGCTTTTATATATCATATTTTAAGATAACTCATCTACATACATAGATGAAAGTGTTTTTTAAGTATTCTGATTGTTCACTAGCTAACGGTTTTCAATTTTTACAACACAACTTTGAATAAGTTCAGCACGAGCAACAAGCAGAAAGGGAGAGGATGCAGCGAATGCAGATGATGCAGCACTACTATGCTGGCAGTAAGACAGTCAGTTTGAGTGGCGTGGAAAAATATAGAGAAAGAGTGAGAGAGAGAGCGACAAAGAGAGAAACAGAGAGTTTGAAGAAATTGAGAGAAGAGAGTGAAAGCGAAGGAAAGAGGTAGAGGAATAGAGTTATAGGGAGCAAAAGAGAAAGAAAAAGAGACCCGAAGAGAGATTGAGAAGAGAGAGAGTTGAGAAGAGAAAAAGAGAGAGGAGAGAGTGTAAGCGAGGAAGAGTGAACATGAGAGTGAGAGTGATAGAGATTGAGAGAGAGATTTAGTTTACCATGTATGTAAATCAACAAAGCTAATTAGGATATCTGTAAGTTCGTTTTCTTATACAACGTCTTCGCTTCGAATATGTTTTGAGACTGTCATCAGTTTTTATTTCCAGGAGACTCTCCCAAGGGTCGACCAACTCCAAGGTCCGCACACTCGATCCATATCTCCTAGCTCCCAGCAGCTTCACCAAAGTACGCTCATTCCATTAATCACTATTCCAATAATTATAATACTAATAACATTAATAAATAATGAGAATATCAATATCAATAATAATAATAATAATAATAATAACAACAACAACAACAACAACAACAACAACAACAACAACAACAACAACAACAACAACAACAACAACAACAACAACAACAACAACAACAACAACAACAACAACAACAACAACAACAACAACAACAACAACAACAACAACAACAACAACAACAACAACAACAACAACAACAACAACAACAACAACAACAACAACAACAACAACAACAACAACAACAACAACAACAACAACAACAACAACAACAACAACAACAACAACAACAACAACAACAACAACAACAACAACAACAACAACAACAACAACAACAACAACAACAACAACAACAACAACAACAACAACAACAACAACAACAACAACAACAACAACAACAACAACAACAACAACAACAACAACAACAACAACAACAACAACAACAACAACAACAACAACAACAACAACAACAACAACAACAGCAACAACAACAACAACAACAACAACAACAACAACAACAACAACAACAACAACAACAACAGCAACAACAACAACAACAACAACAACAACAACAACAACAACAACAACAACAACAACAACAACAACAACAACAACAACAACAACAACAACAACAACAACAACAACAACAACAACAACAACAACAACAACAACAACAACAACAACAACAACAACAACAACAACAACAACAACAACAACAACAACAACAACAACAACAACAACAACAACAACAACAACAACAACAACAACAACAACAACAACAACAACAACAACAACAACAACAACAACAACAACAACAACAACAACAACAACAACAACAACAACAACAACAACAACAACAACAACAACAACAACAACAACAACAACAACAACAACAACAACAACAACAACAACAACAACAACAACAACAACAACAACAACAACAACAACAACAACAACAACAACAACAACAACAACAACAACAACAACAACAACAACAACAACAACAACAACAACAACAACAACAACAACAACAACAACAACAACAACAACAACAACAACAACAACAACAACAACAACAACAACAACAACAACAACAACAACAACAACAACAACAACAACAACAACAACAACAACAACAATAATAATAATAATAATAATAATAATAATAATAATAATAATAATAATAATAATAATAATAATAATAATATTTCTAATAATAATAATAATAATAATAATAATAATAATAATAATAATAATAATAATATTTCTAATAATAATAATAATAATAATAATAATAATAATAATAATAATAATAATAATTTCAATAATAATAATAATAATAACAATAATGGTGACAACAATAATAATAATAAAATTAATAAATATTATAAAATTAATGATGGTAAGAATGACAATAAATATGTATAACCGTTATAAAATGTGTCAAAATTCATTTTTAACAAGTTCCGACATAAAATTATCCCTTTTGTAACATATAATGAATTTGTCACATGAGCACGAATTTTCAAATTGAATGAAGCTGATTTGTAGAATGTCAAAACGATCGTTCATGACACTTGCATACAATCCGGAATGTCATTTTGCCAATGGCTTTTTTGCCGATAAAATGACACTTTGTCAATGACATGTTTTTTGCAGGTGCCTCTGGGCAGCTTTCTCCTGGTGCTCATGGGCTTTTCATCCCTCCAGAACGAGGCGATGGAGGAACATTCACGCCGACCACCCGGCACTACTTTAGTTACTGAGACAAATTCATTGTCAATTTTCTTATGACATACAAACATTGTCATTTCTCTCATGCTTTTTCATCTCTTTTCTGCATGTTTTGTTCTCGGCAAGCGTCAATTTAGTTTTTCAGCTTCAACTCCTCTATCTCTTTGAAAGTTCAATGCATCTCTTGCCTTTGTTCGCTTTTTAGTATCACAATTTGATGTTATGTTATTCTCGAAAACTAATTTCAAAGAACAAAATTTAATGTTTGTATTCGATAAGTTAACTTCAAAGGTTGAATAATGAAATATAGTCTGAGAATAGGAGAAGGCAGTAGTATATTATGATTCTCAAGCTCTTTTGTCGATAAACTCAACAGTGATTGTGTGATTTGATGAATAAGGTATAATTTTTCTTCAAGATACTTTATTTTGAATCTTGATTACTCGTTACCACTGTGACGTTCAATCCTTATTTAGATCCTTAGAGTGCCTTTCTCAAATCATACATGCCGATTCAAACAATCAATCTGTCGACTGGTAAGCAGGCGAAAACATACATTTGAGGGTCAACAGTGTTTAAGACTGACTTACGGTAAGAGATCGGCGGCAAGGTTCGATCGCACACCGTGAACTATTTTTGGCCCGTGCGAAAGTTCAGGCGGTTTTGAAAACGGTTGTAACCGCCAAATCACCTCACATCGAAAAAACTGCCTTATATGACGTTTAGAACATCCGTCTAGCTGCGCTACCAGCAGACTACAAATTATATTCTAGTTCAAATGAAAACCTGCACATCAATCGATCCTAGAGTACGGTGATTTTGGTTTTTTTCATTCTCCGTTTCGATTTTGTCTGTGAAAAATTGAAAGCAGCGCCCACTTTCGACTAAAACATTCAAGTTTTTTAACTAACTTGTTGGAGTGTTGGAGCACAGGAAGCCTCACACGAGAACTTCGAAGACGCACGGACTCAAAACTGGAAAGCAGGCGAAATTGGTTATAAGCCGATAAATTATACAAAAAACTAGAGATAAAAACAACAAACAACCACGCAAATCTGCTACTGCTTAGGCATCAAAGAATTATAAATTGTACGTAAAAATTGAGAAAAAACAACAAAAATAACTAATAAACTCATCAAGTGTCGATTTAACTAATGTTTATGAGCAAAAAAACATCACTCAATAATAATATATGTTTCAAACAACTTATATTTGAAAAAAACTGTAATTAAAAATTAAATAAACAAACTCGTGCGTTTGTACACTACAAAAAAAATTTCACGCGCTGAAAATCTTACTCGTTTTCAGGTTTGAATCAAAGGCACTTCCGTGCAAGACAAATTCTGTTATTGGCAAACAGATGAGCATACCGATAATGTGATCTTTTTTTAAATCAACGAGATCATCTCTGCGATGATCTAATCTCGTATAGATTAAAGGCGCGGCAGATAAATGAGAAGCGAGCTAGACGTGAAGAGTACATAATGGAGTGTTTCTCATCAATCTAATGCATCGTTTCTCAAAATACCCGAAAATTCAACCTTCGCACATCACACAAAAAGGTTTTATACTGCGTCCGTGTAATAGGGAAACGCGTCGCGTGTTCTTCAGGTCAAAGTTGTTTGAAACCATCTAATAAGGCGGTTTAAACCTTTTTTGTGTGGCGGTTCCAAACAATTTTCTAGAAAACGGTTTCAAAAGCGGCAGTTATTTTTCTGTGTGTAGATACATTCGCAACGTAGGTGTTAAAAAAATCGAGTTTATTCTCTCTCTTCATTCATTCCAGTAAAACATTCCTGACAGGTAACTAATATTTATTTAAGCATTGGTTGAAGTAAGCAAAATTGATGTGTTTGAAATCCGTCATCAACGTGAGGACTTTTTAATATTAACATCTATCTTTTCTCTACAAGAACTTGACCCGAAATAAAGATTTCGAGTTTAGTTGATGCTTGATTTGTTCAAAAATAATATTTTGCTTGAGCTTAATTGCTTCATTGACATTCCAAAAGTCAAGAGAAATAATAAATTCACGGGTAAAATCTTCCAAAAGTTTTTTCTAATGAATATTAAGCAAAAAATAGATACAAAATCGATCAATTCGAGGAAAGAGAAAATACTTGAGATGTAATCACGATTTATAAGTTGATAGAAACACCTTGATATAAAACTACCTAAACTAGCACAAAAAGTTTGAAATTTTTTTTAGCTTGGACAACCGGAACCGGGTTGAACATAAGTAGGAAACCATCCATCAAAGTACAGATATTCCTCTACAGAGATCAGTCATCAATGAAACTCTCATAAGCAAAATACAAAATTTGATTCGTCAAAACTCTTATTCGCATAAACTCGTTAAACTCGGAAACCTAGATCAAAACTAGAAAGCGATTTCAGTGATAAATCAAACCGACTCCGACATTCTCCCCCACTTTAGTTTCTCATTTTTAAACTCATTCACATATTCAAAAATTGAATACTTTACAAGTTGAAAAGCAATCATTTCAAGGGCTTCTGTTGCAAAAACACTATATGAGCGAATTCGGTAATTCTTCTAATTCATGTTTAAACTAAGTTCCTGATTCCAAAGCTGGATTAGCTGGATTCCCTTGCTTACGAAGAGAACTGCAATCTCTATATTCCTGACAATATAGATCTAAGAAAGAGAGACAGTGAGAGAGGGAAAGAGTCAAAGAGAACACACAAGTGAAAGAGTGTAAACAAGAGAACTCGAGAGAGACCCACAGAGAAAGAGAAAGAGAGAATACAAAAGTAAAGAAACATCGTGAGAAACAGTATATTCAGCACTGCTAACTCGAGCCATCTTGTCATTCTGGGCAAATTTGTACCCAGTAAACAGCGTCTACCACCGAAACGGCAGGTTATCACTGATTGGGAGCTGGTTATTCCCCAATCGTCGGTCATTCTCTGCCGAACTTTGCATTTGAGCTCTCTCCTTCACCTTCCGATGGAGTCCTTCTTCTATTTTTCGAGCCATCGCCAGCTTGTTGGCCTATAAATAATTTGTTTAAAAAAAGTTTATGGCACGCACAGAGCGACAGAGAAAGAGAGGGACAGAGACAGAGAGAGAGAGAGAGAGACAGAGTAAGGCACTACGGGTAAAATATGGTGAGAGCAATACTAAGGGATATCTTCACCTCTGAATTTCTTCTAAAGGGCATACTTATCGGGCAACAAAACAACAAAAAATTCCGGGCAATTTTTTTCGAGTTTTCTTGTAAGATGTGAGTCACCAGCCTATCAGGGTGAGAGTATCGGACTTATTCTGGTTTCGAACTGGAAGATGGTCAATTTAGAAGCAATATGAATTTGGTTAACTGTAAAACTGAAGAGAAAAAAAAATTAAAACAGATTCACTAGAAAATCTTGGCGAGAAGACGAAACCACCTGATTTAACCCATAAAGTATTAATTTCTTCGAGCAAGGATAAAAAACAAAACCTTCGAATCATCGCCTTCGTTCAGCATGTTAATTAAGGTCATTACACTTCTTGGCGGCGAGCTTTGAGCAACCTGAAATTTGTAATACAGACTACACTTTTGGAACGGTTATCTTTCATTACAGTAATATTGGGTAGTGTAACACTAAACACACCCAAATTGAAACTTCATAATACCTTTTCATATCTGGCGCGATTCTTATCCACCAGACCCATGACAATAATGAGTTTGTCCAGTGCCGATCGCATAACCTGCAACCATGTCTTTTGCCAAGTTGGATCGACCACTTCTACCAAGAAGCCTATTGCGCGAACACGCTGATTCAACGATGTACACCTTCAAAAGGTGCAGCATGACAGTCCCAGGGCTGCAAAGGAGATCGACAACCTTTTTCGGAAGCATCTTGCTTAAAAGACTCTGTTTTGGATGCTGGCTGCCTTCTGGCAACAACATAATCAAAGTATTTTATGTGAAGCTTAGCGGGTTGAGAATGATTACATTCCCTTATTATCAAAAAACAATTTTCTTAAAACTTTCCACTGTAAGCGGTTCTATTTCCGACAAAAATTATTCGAAGGCAAAATGAATCGGTTTCATCAAGTTAAACTCTTTGATTGATGTGGACACTATGTTGTTATCAGAAATGGTACCCTCTTTCCTTATGAATGTATAACAAAGTTCCACCATGGAGTTATAATCTTCCTGGAATTTGTTCCCGCATCGCAGCATTTCCTTGAGATGCATGACATAGACTTATCCTGGTAGAACCAGTGGTTGCCTGCTGGGTTAATGCTAATATGTTTAGCAGCAGTGAAAAGCGTCAGATTCTTGCAATAACACTACCAATATTTCTTAACCCTCTTGGTTTGAATGAACCGGTTGGTGGTCGAACTTTGGACAATTCGAAGAATATTCGTACACACATACTATCATTATGCCACGCCCAGACTAAAGTCAGACATACAGTACCGAGCAAATTTCTACTCAAGATTTTAGCAAAATCATTCTCGTGACTATTCAACGCCTGTACGAGCCACCAACCGAATTAAATGGTCTGATGGCGAGGGCCTGCTGGAAGTACTGGACAGCCTTGGCAAAATCTCGCAGGCATGCATAGCTCATTCCAAGTGACGATATGGTTGTCACTTTACGGGGCACCATCAGCAGAGCTTTCCTTAAAATCCTATTGATCATACCCATTTTTACAGCTGTTCCATGGCTACTACTGCTTGGTCCACCCTCCCCCGTCTTTTTTTGCGGTTGGAGAGCAACAGCCTGATGGAGAGAGAGAGAGAAACAGACGCAAAGTCAAAAAGCACTATGAGAGTGTGAGCAGGGGTTTTTTAGTGTGCAAAAGGTACAAACGCCCGCCGAAGGCGAAAAAAATCTTTTCACATAAGGTTCCCTCGTAACGATTTTTCAAACAGAGGCCGGCGGCAAAATATTTTTGTTCTACATAAGGGTCACCCCTTATGATTTATAAAATCAGAGGCCAACTGACAGAAAGTTTGACATGACTATTTAACCCTTGAGGGTGAGCTCGCCAAGTACACTGTTGTATGGGTCTTAAAATTTGCATTATATTGTGTGCGTGTGTAGCTCAGTGGTTAAGAGCATCGCCCGGTAAGCGAAGGTCGCGGTCTCAGTTCAGTCTGTTTCTCGAACCCACACTGCGGGTCGAATCTATCCGCAATACTATGCGCTATCCATGAAAACTAGTGGTTAAAACGCTCTGATTGTCTGCATTCTCTCTTTTACATCAGACGCTCTCGGGCTCATCATCAGACGTCTCTCGAGGTTCGTAATCGTAAAAGGACGTCAGGCTGATATATCCTTATGGAATTTGACGCGACAAGCCGGTCTGTGAAGAAAACCGTCGTATCCCAAAAGATGCACTACCATCCAACCCCCACCGAAAGTGGGCTTTCGAGGAATCATCGGCCGCGTCCTCGATACAAGAATATAGCAGCGCCAACGACTCTCAGGCTAGCAACGCTAAATGTCGGTAGCCTCACTGGTAAACGACTCTCAGGCTAGCAACGCTAAATGTCGGTAGCCCCATCTATGGAACTCTGTGACATGCTAACGAAGAGAAAAGTTTTAATCGCATGTCTGCAGGAAACTAGATGGAGAGGTTCAAAGGCTCGACTCCTGAGTGAAAACGATAAGGGTAGAGTCATAGGTTTCATAGTGCGTCCGAATAGGACAGAGGCCCCCTGAAAGTGAACAGAGGCCCCCTGAAAGTGAACAGAGGCCCCCCGAAAATAGGACAGAGGCCCCCTGAAAGTGAACAGAGGCCCCCTGAAAGTGAACAGAGGCCCCCTGAAAGTGAACAGAGCCCCCCTGAAAGTGAACAGAGGCCCCCCGAAAATAGGACAGAGGCCCCCTGAAAGTGAACAGAGGCCCCCTGAAAGTGAATAGAGGCCCCCTGAAAGTGAACAGAGGCCCCCTGAAAGTGAACAGAGGCCCCCTGAAAGTGAACAGAGGCCCCCTGAATGTGAACAGAGGCCCCCTGAAAGTGAACAGAGGCCCCCTGAAAGTGAACAGAGGCCCCCTGAAAGTGAACAGAGGCCCCCCGAAAATAGGACAGAGGCCCCCCGAAAGTGAACAGAGGCCCCCTGAAAATAGGACAGAGGCCCCCTGAAAGTGAACATTATTCTCATCAAGAGAACCGCGGGTAGCGATAAAGTGTCGCTTCATCGAAAGTAATACGTGTTTCACGTTAATTTTTGCTTTCTAATGTAAGCAGAGACCCGCGAAGTTGGAAACAGAAGGCCGCAAACAGAAGGCAGGACTTGACTTTTTAACCCCTGGGTAGAGTACATCGGGCAAGCAACACAATACGCACTAACTGGGCTAACTGTGCTATGAATGAAACTTACTGATGATATTTGATGGCGTCGTTGTACTTGTGGAGTCGACGCGCCACATGACCGAGGTTGTTGATGAGCGGCTCCCAGAAAGGGTCGAAGGATCTGAGGGTGGAGGCCGCATATCGATCCAATCAACTCCAATCAGGCTTAGTATAACTTCTTCTTTTTCTCTACATCTCTCTCTTTCTTCTTCTTCTTCTCTCTCACTAATTCAAAGAATATGAAATACATATGAAGATAGATGAACTTTGATACATCTAAGAATTCATTTTTTTCACGCGGCTAAGAGAAAAGTATTCTTTTCGATCTTTCTTTCTACCTCTCAAAATGAAGTATTCCGATCTCTAGCAGAATTTCAACACCTTGAGACCGTATCGTTCTACCCCATGATCTACAGCTTACTCTAGCCACTCTATCGTTCTACCCCATGATCTACAGCTTACTCTAGCCACTCTATCGTTCTACCCCATGATCTACAGCTTACTCTAGCTGCAACGTTCTAATAATACCTTCAAGAACAGGAGAATTAAGTTAGGTCAATAGAATCAATGGCGTTTTATGTCTCGTGACACAGAAAGCGTTTTGAATTCCACTTCAACTTGGAGTAGATCAACCGAACCGATTGAGCAAGTCGATGGCGGGTATTTTGTTAAGGGACGGCAGATCAGCTACCAGGCAAAGTGCTCTCTCGAAAAGTCTTTCCGCTTCTGTAAAACCATTTTTCAAACCTGGACTTTATCCCATTTTTCATTAACCTTTGTCTAGTTTTTCCTTCACTCGAAACATGATAAAACGCGTCTTATAAATGTTTTTATGAAACTTATTCCATTTACCAACATCAGATGTGGTCGGAAACTCAAACCCGGACTTATGTTGCCTAAACTCGTGAAAGGACTTTCAGATAAGAGATGGCTGAATTCGATGCCACCTGGAGGACCATTTTTGGCATTATTTCAATCAACTGTCACCTTCATAGTCTTTTTTTATATAGGCCAATGTTCCCTGCTCATGCGCGACTATAGGCGACCGCGGCGCAAGCTTTGCCGCGTCCCCCAGGAAATCCGCCGCAAGCTGCAAACACCATTAATACGATTGAGATTCAGCACATCGACTCTTCTCTTCAAAGCAAACCCTAACTTTGATTTAAAACCCATAAAAGTAGTTAAATTTGCATATAAAATGAGTTCAAGTGATTTTCACATTCTTCTTAACGTTTGAACGAAAGCCTCGAGGAGTTCGGACCGCTAATCTTGATATCATCCGCTATAAAATACAACTCGAGCTCGACATATCGGAAACCCTTTGGCAGATGTAAAGAAAGGTACTGTAGTGAAGTCTCTCACTACCTTTTATCTTTGTCCACTTATCCAATAATTTTGATCTCCTCTCTCTCCTCTCGCTCCTTTATCATTATATCCTCGCCTCACATTGAAAGAGGATCTTGCTTTTCTACTCTACACTCGTCCTAATTTGTCAATTGGAGGACCTCTCTTCATCTCCATCACTTATTGTGACCTTCTGCTGTTTTACCGTCCTATACGACTCACATTTGAAGTAGAAGAATACTTCGGATAGAAGGACGGTTCATTTTTTGATTTGTGTGTTCCATTAATGCTCTTTAACTGTTGAGTTATAAAGAAGTTAATTGGCCGAGTGTTAAAGAACTTTGGCAGGCGAGCAATTCTGGTTATTGAACCACTAAATTTATGAATTTACTTTCGAGTAAGCACAGGTACATCGAAAGAATAGCGACCTAGAGACCGTAAAGAACTTCAACAACAACAACAAAAAACCTTCTACTTTTAGTGATGAGCGTAAGTAATATTTCTTTGAAACTGTGATCACCAATAGGACCGAAAAAATCCGCAGCGCATTAGTTCTAGGAGCTGATTCTACAGTGAATCCAATAAGAAGGGCAAGCAAACTCGAAACTATCGTCTCAGGACTAGAGTGTTTCTCTAATCCATACCTGCGGGTAAATTTTATGCGCTATTCAAACAAAGGCTAACGATACGAATGCTGTTTCTATGCGTTTTCTATATCTCATCGTATGCGCTCGCTCTCTCTTTAAAGTCTATCCTCTCTTCATTATCAGTCTTCTTCATCTACATCATCCTTTGACGGATGATGAGAAACAGTTTGCTCAAGACCTAAGTACATTCTAACCTTGACATTGTTGGTGTAGCAGTGGCCCATTGCAATGTAGAGAAGCGGTTCAAAGTGACGATCTTGCACACGAGTTGCCTAATTTCATCTTGTTTAGAACTTTTGTTCGCTGCTTCAGATCAACTATGAAAAACCATATTGTTCGACACAAACTTGAGTGAATTGAAACATACATTATATTTCACAAGCAACACCCTAAACACTTGATAATGCCTTAGACGTGGGTGTTTTCGTCATTGCATTTCGCGTTGCCTCACATGCTTTGTTCTTATAAAACTCTTTTCTCTCCGACCCTGATCGGGGGGCGGGGCCTAATATGTTTGTTGTTGTTGTTGCCGGCAAGCATCCCGCATCGAAGACTTAGTTATGAACACTCTCTTTAATGAGAGAAGTTCTCGTGTTCTTCGGACAAGATGCGTCCGGAGAAGGGTTTTGATGTCCTTTGCAGTCCTGAGACTGTCATGCTGCACCTTGTGAAGGCGGACATCGTTGTAACAACCTGTTCATGCTATAGGCCTTGTGAGTATGTGGTCAACCCGGTTTAGCATCGTTTTGGGTGGGAGTAGAGACGTCTCGCCTGTCGTTGACCGGAGATAGGCAAGAGGTTATTTTACTGGCGCCTCGAATCGCCATTGAAAATTATATACCGGAGTATCGGCTGATGTTTTGTCCGGTGGCATGCCCAGGCCGGTCCGGCATCGCCCTCCTTTGACGAGCTATACTACCCAGTTTTGGTCCGCGGCGGGATTTCTCCCGCTACCTCCCAGCACGAATTCTTCGTAGGGAGGCGTTCCTCTATCCGCCACCTGAGGTCGCGCTCGATTCTGGACTGGATGATCCGGCTCCATCCGTGACAGGCTCTTAAGGCTGTAGAGTCACGAATGGCCACTGTTGCCAGTGTGTTTCGAGGTGTTTCTCTACCGTCGGTCCTTAGATCTTCTCCCAGGTATTCAACTTTGATGCCTCATGTGTTATACATCGCGTAGTAGGCGGAATTCAGTCTTCAGAATTCAGTCTAGATTTTGACCTTTTTCTTTTGTTTTCAAGCGATAAATACGTACCGCCACATTTGTCTTGCTTCAGAAATTCACCAAACCACTGTTAAGGCAAGCAAAATACATCCCGAACCCACATCATGTGTTCTTTACCACTTGTTAAAACACTCGACGAAAAAATATTTGAAGACTTCTCATCATAAAAGCCTTACTTTCTGCTTGGATCCCCAGAAAAAAACCCTATTCGTCTCACCCTCCATTTTTACTTTTCTTTCCTTTTTAGACTGTCTTCATATGAGTCTCAGGATTCTTCAGTCTTTCGTTACCCTATCCGGATATGTTATAACGTATTTCACGAAAACCACTCTTTTCTCCCTCTGTTACTAGAGACAATCGTCATTTAAACTATCTTGAGCCGTCGATTCTTATTCTCCCTCACGCGTTCTTTCATTTCGCTCAATAGTTAAACGAACGAGCTAAGGTGTTTTGCTAACCCGCACTGCGGGTAAAATCTATGTGCAAAACTATGCGCCATTCAAAAAGCCTGAATAGGACTTCTATGTTCGTATGCTCTCTATTTTCCATTTCAATCTTTCGGTCTCCCTTAAAAGTTACCCGTTTCCTCATGATCATTATCGTTGATCTACTCGCTCTTTCGGCAGTTGGTAAGAAACACAAACCCTGAGATAGCAGTTCATCGCTTGCTCATGCTCACAATCAGAGGCGAGAATGTGCCCAAAGGCCAGCCATCCCTCGCAGAATCCTTCATTCATCGCTGTCGCTTTGTCTGGAATCATCTTCTTGTCTCATTCATTCTTCACAATTCATTCATTCATTTACTGATTCATTGCTTTGAAAAATGATTTTGAATTGAGAGTTACTAACAAATAAAACAAAAAAGACACTGTGTCTATTACTACTCAAGACGAAAATTTTTTAACAAGCACAAAAAAATTCACAACAACACTGTCACTCCTCAGTGCTTTCTTTCATTCATTCATTCTTTATTCCAAGCATGCAAGTACTTGAGACAAAAACAAATTACTGATAAACAAAATTATGTATGGACTACATTACACATGAAACTTAGTGGTGGTGTGTAAAGGGGGAAAAAAAAGGGGGGGGCTGTGATACTGATGAAAAATTGCAAGTCTTAATTAAGTATCAGAAACAAGACTAGCTGGCACAATCACATTCACAGGCACCGAAAGAAATTGCTTTCTAAATTCTACCCATTGTTATCAGTAATAAGGGTTTAGATCAATTCTTTAGAAGATACTGTATACGCCACTTACTCATGAAGCTCTTCGCTGCTTGATGTTTCTTGCAGACGAAGTAGTACAGTGCGACCGCGTACCTGAACATCAAAACAATGGAATAGAAAACGATTCTCTCTCACTTCTTACTCTCTCTCCCTCCCCCTCTCTCTCTCTCCTTCTCTCTCTCTCTCTCTCTCACTTAACCTGTCTCACGATCTATTTCAAATGTCTTTTATAACAATTTCCCTCTCTTTTTTCACATGTTCTCTCACAATCTCCTTTCTTTTTAACATGCAATTTCTCTTCAACCCTCTTCCTCTCTTCCGCTCTCTATATTACCAATCTTGTCCCCTATCCTCCTTTCCCCGCCTCCTCCCTATCTTTCTATCACTGACCAGCTTATCTCACTATCTGGCATGGCATCAACCAGTCGGTGAGCCAGAAGGAACAGTCTTTCCGAGTCTTTCAGTTGCACCAGCGATGAGATATGAACGAGAAGAGCATCCTGGATTATTATTGAAGTCTCAAATCAGTATTGGTGTTTCCATCACACACAATTCATATAGTGGGAATTCGACACAAAGCTGACCATTGGTCACAGTTTCATGTTAAAAACTTATCGTTAAAAAAAGAAAAAATACGTAGACAAGAAGACAGAATGGTGCGGTATACAATAAGGAGAAGCGAGATAGAAAGGAAGTGGAAGAAACGATAAAGATTGTTGGATACAAGAGATCATGATTGAAAAGAATCGATTGCTTCTCATTATTCGTGACTTCGAGCTCGGCGAGCGGTAACTTTTTCTTATTAAGATATCAACAATGCAGTTGATCTATGTACGCGAAACGATGCGTGGCCTGATGAATACATTGTTGTTGTTATTTCCGGTATGCAGCTTTCATCGAAGACAGATTCTTCTGAGCGAGATGCTTCCGGAGAAGGTTGTTGATGTCCTTTGCAGCCCTGAGACTTTCATGCTGCACCTTTTGAAGGCGAACATCGTTGAATTCTAGCATAGTTTTGTTTAAGAGTCGAGGGCACTAGCCTATTCCGACCGAAGAATGGCAAGAGGTTAGTGTCTTGGCGCCTCGACTCGCCGTTTGAAAGTATAACGGAGTATTGATGATGTTCAATCATGTGGCTCTCCGAGGCCAATCCGGCATCATCATCCTTTGACGAGCTATACCACCCATTTTGGTACGCGACGGGTAACCTCCGATGCTCATGTGCATAGAGACAACCCTCTAACCGCCAACCGAGGACGCGCTCGATATCGGAAAGGTTTAACCGATCTCTTGCGATGGTGTGGAGACAATTCGCGGGCTTTATGACCATCGATAGGGTTCGATATGATGAATACGTAAAACAAGATGACAGTAGGCTTGAGGAGCATGAAGAAAGAGAAATATAGTGGGACCTTTAACACTTTAAAACCTTTTTAAAAATATATTTAGAGAGAAAATTTTTTGAGAAAGATACAGTATTAAAACGAGCTACAGTAAACCTAAAAGTACAGTTTGCTAGAAGTTCCTTCATCTTAGATGTACCTGATACAAGCCGAACTCTTCAATAATCGCCGTCGTGATCTGATTCGCACCATGCGCATCTCCCCGGTTGAAGCAACGCAAAGCGAGGATAGTCTGTGCATATACTGTAGTTTTCGGCGCGTATACTGTACTTTGTTTTCGAAGCTTACAGTAACTCTCAACTAATCTCTTATTAGTATACTGTAACTTTTATTCATAAAAGTTACAGTCAATGAAAAAAGTTTTCATACTGACGTGGAAAGTTTTCCATTATTATTCGCTGTTTAAAACTCAGATCATACTTTTAACCTCATCTTCTATGTATTTATAAAATAATAATAATCTTCCTCGCGCTTGTTCCCGCCTCGCGGCAGGGTACGCGCTCCTCTGAGATGCAGGTCAGACCTATCCTGGTAGAACCAGTGGCTGCCTGCTAGATCCCTGCTAGTGTGATTAGCAGCAGTGGGGAGAGCCAGATTCGTGCATGAGCACTACCAACATTTCTTAACCCCCTTGCTTTGGGTGGATCTGTCCGGGGTGGGAGTCGAACTCGGGACTCTTCGCAAAATAGTCGAACACACTACCATTATGCCATGCCCGGACCTTCTATGTATTTATATTAAAACGAATTCAGAAATACTATGTATATTCCCAAGATAATCTCGAATATTGAAGATTGATGATATAAGTTGCAAAGCGTCATCATGAGACTTTAGCATTTTGAGCTCAGTGCGAAAAAGAGCCCTTAAACTGAAAAATACATCCACCGCGGTGGAGGGTTCTCTATTTTAATACTGGACCGACGCAAGAAAGCACTTCAGCTCACCTGTTCCCTTGGGTCCACTTGAGCTGCCTCTCCATTTTCCTCGTAACGCTGTCTTTGCTGCAATTGATCGCTTAAACTTCTCTCTAAGAAAACCATTTTCTCTCTATCGAGAGTTAATAACACTTTTGTTTTATAATATGTAAAAAAACAATAACTAAAATAATGAAAATTCAAACATCAAAAAGCCAGGAAAAAAAGATAATACACGAACCAGTTTCCGGAACTGAACTTCGTCATCGTTCTGGACAAGATTGTGTTGGCGGATGAGATGTTCAGCGTGAAAACACGCTGGATCTGTTAGTAGGGCCTGAGCGGGACTTTACTTATCTCCTATCTACAGTTTGAAGGCAAATTGACTAATCCATTGTAATGATCAACTAATAAAGATCCTCACCAACCTATCCCAAAAGGACTCCCCTCGACAGGACCTATGGGCAATACAACAACAACAACTTATCTTCTGCACTATTAAAAACTTCCTATCAAGTTCTACTTTTTATCCACTTGTTATTTAATTTGTTTTGTTTGACTAATTGAACAAAGCTGGAACTTCGAATGAAAGACATATGAATTATTTATAACAGAAGCGATCATCTACTCCTAATGAGACATATTCATAAAAAGCAAATCAAAAAAGAAAGAACAAAGAAATTCCAAATTAGTTAAACAGACGAACGAGCCGTTTCTAACCAACCGCGAGACCGGGTGAACCAGAACGGCTAAGGGCCAGGAAACGGCTTACTTAGAAAAGAGCCAAAGAGCGTGCAAAATAGAGATCCGAATACAAACAGATAATTCGTATCACTGATTTTTTTGGATAGCGCACGTAATTGCGCATAGATTTCACATGCGGTGCGGGTCAGATAAAACCCTTGGAAACGAACTCTGGTCAGACATTCTGTGGCCGCTGCGCGGTTTTCTGTATGAAGAAAGGCGTCACCGAGCACAACCAGCAGCGCTGATTCGATCTGTAATAGAAAAAAATTCAGAACTTTATCGGAGATCTCAATATGGGTCCGAAAGAGAAACATGGGCCCGCCAAAATCGGAAGAGCCTCCGATGAAAATTATCTATGTGCTATTTTCCAGAGAAAGGCATCTTTTTGAGATCAGCTGATAGCTATGATCGCAAGGAGAGAAAAAAGAAGAAAAAAAAAGAGAGAGAGAGAGAAAGAGAAAGAAACAGTGAGGGTACAGAGCTTCGAGCTTCTTCTTCTTTGTCACGTGGGGAAGACAACCCACTGGGCAAGAAACAACCACAAGAAGATCAGCTGAAAGATTCGGGACTCACTCTATATTTCACAGGACCTTAAACACTCTCACCTTGAGCTTCACGGTAATCTCTTCGAGTAACTCTTTCTCTTGTGGTAAAATGTCTCCTCTTCCCTTGTTTCGACCTCCAGTGGTCGGCATTTTTGAAGTGGGCAACGGAGTTTCTCGGATCGATACCTCGAAAAACTCATATATGAAAGAAATTCATCGCACGGGCAAAAATGGCACTCGGCCGGGACCGAACCTCCGTTGCCTAACCGGGGCTTGTAGAGCGTTACCAAATCAAAAATCTCAGTTTTGTAACTAACTCAAACTCTTTTTTTTCATAGCGAGTATACTGAAAACACATTATGATACGTTTTTGAATTCATTCATTCAGTGACACAAGAATGGCAAAAACATAAGACGTTCGCATTGAAAGAACTTGGAAGCAACATTAGGTTTCCAAAAAATCTATTGATTGATTTGGCACCGGTGCAGTCTCCCCAATATTTTTGAATTACTTCGAGTGCATTGTGAGCTTCTTCTTTCTAAAGCTTGACCGAATAGTTCTCCGGTATTTATCCCCTCAAATCTAAATCTACATTTAGTCTCTGTATAAGTCAGCTGACCTTGTCGTAAAAATATTGAAAACCCACCGCTCGTACGAACGGAGGCCCTAAAATTATGCAAAGGGAGCAGAAAAGGGAGGGGGAGGGGGGGGTCACCAGACCCCCCCCCCTCCTCCCTCTTCTGAGGGGGCAGAGAAAGGAAAGAGACTGTACCATTACCATAAGAAGATTCTGTGAGTTGGGATATTACTAGGCTTGTCGCTTGAACGAGAGGCCATTTTATCAGATTTATTGACAAGCGCCGCTGATATATCTTTCAGTTTTTCGGTGTCGTGAAAGCCTCTTCTAATTCCTACCGTTTTTCCTGCCCATGAAACATCACCAACACCCCCATCAGCACAGTCAATCTGTATTGATGACAGGCGTTTAATGAGGCAGGTCTAAGACATGTTTGTACGCGCCGAGCGAAAAAAGGAATGGGCCAAGGCAAAAAGAGTGAAACAGAACGGAAGGAGAAGAGAATGTAGATCATTCTCGGCGCAAACATGTATGCGCCAACATAGCCGATCTGGTTACCATTTAACCCCTGATTGAATACTATTATTGATTGATATGAAACAATATTGAGTGATCTGATGTTTTCTGGATGGTAAGAAAAAATGAGAGCAAAAAGTCTAACCAGGTGACCGATCGGGAGAGTTGTGATTGCTGCCCATAATCTGCGCTGGGCCAATGCATTACAGTAGTAGTAGGCGAATAAGATGTGCTTATCTGCGAAACAAGTATGTGTATCATCATAACTTACCAAACGTCTTGAATTTTCCATGTCGCGCGCCGAGTTCCCAAAAAAATTTAATGGTCAAGGCAGAAATGATCTTTAAAAAAAACTAAATGTTCGTAACAGAACAAAACTGCAAAGCTTAATCTCCGGCCCCGATTACGGGAAAGAAGATCTATTGACTTTCGAAAACAGACCAACAGTTTTTGACTTCCCCTATCCATAACCCCCCCCCCTTCAATCGCCAAGGGTCGTCCGGTCATCCACTCGAGAGAAAAATAATTCGACACATCTTGGTGAGCTATCTGTATGATACACTGCTCAGAAAACTCTCAAAAGAATGAAAAAAATCATGTTCAAAACTCGAAAGAGAAAGAAAACGAGGACTAATCGAGCGGGAAAAATTAGCAATAATGAGTTGCGAGTTATACGTGAAGGACGTAGAACGAGAAAATATGGGGTTTATGAGAAATTAAGACCATGAAGAACAGGTCGCTGCTCATTTTTCTAGATCCCTCGCTCGCAGAACGGTCTCTGTTCAAGTTGGCATTTTGCAGGTGACGTATGGTTCAGGATCTTGTCCCTTAGACCCTCTCACTCTACTTCTCACATGTTTGCTGTTCTTTCATCTCTCTCTCGCTCTCTCTCTACCGCCTCCTTTTCACTAGTTCCCTCAACAGCTGCTTCTCCCTTTCTCGCCTTTATCTAATTATTCTCGATCAAGACAGGCTTCGCAGTTGAAAATCTTTAAGACGTTTCGGTAACCTAGGAATTTCCTCAACCTACATTATTGAATTCAGCATTGTTCAAACTAAAACCTTGACCGAATCAGGGTTCATATCCGATAGATTTCTGATTTTCTAGGTGACTATGACTTCATCTAGATCTTTCTTACTTGACTTTTTCTCTAAGGAAATAACATGAACTGAGCGCAGATACCTATGAGATTGTGTTTGTCCAGAAATGCGCATACTCGCTCATATCTGCCGACTCTGGTGAGGTCCTGCAACGATATGAGATTACGGTTTTTTCTTCTTTCAATTTTCACGGAAGGCGCTGTTAGGAGAACCGCTCTTGAGCCATTGCGCTCCAGAATTAGAGCGCCTAACTCTATGCCCACTACATGTTCACTTACTTTTTTTCGGTGTCCACTTACTCTCGAACATAGGTAGCCAGTATTGTTGGAAATTTTCAAAACGGTCCTTTTTTAAGCGGAGGCTTCTAGAATAATGAGAAGTTGAAGTTTTTTTTACGCAAAGTATTTTGAAACATCACTTGTGAAAGCATAAGTCAGAAGGAAGATAGAGGGTTTCTGAAGCATGTTGTTGTTGTTTTTTGCCCATAGGTCCTGTCGAGGGGAGTCCTTTGGGCTAGGTTGGTGAGGATCCTTTTGAGTCCGGAGAAATTTTCTCCGTCTACACTCGTACCGCAGTCGGCGATCTTATTCGCAAGACCCATTCGTTAACCAGAGAAGGGCAAGAGATTATTTTACTGGCGCCTCGAATCGCCATTACAAATTATAGGGGAGTATCGGCTGAAGTTTTATCCGGTGGCATGCCCAGGCCAGTCCGGCATCGCCCTCCAAGATAGAGGGTTTTTGGGACATAGGGGAGTAGAGGAATTTAGGGGCTCAGAGGTGTTTTCCGATGGGAGTCCCTACGGAGGGATTCGAGAAGCTTTCGCTCAAGAGCCTTTTACCTATAGCTCGCTTCTCATTAGTCCGGATTCTTTTGAATAATGATAGTTTTTTCCAATTTTCTCGCAATTAACATTAGTTCTAATCTTCCTCTCATTACCTACCGTTCTCCACTTCTCGGGTAGCCTTCCTATCTTTCTAGGTGCCCGCGTGTGACGGATTAATTGAGTATATATAAACCATGTCTCAAACCCTTCCTGCGGTTTTTTTTATTACGCCAAGTGTTTTAAAACAACGCGTGGAAATGAACTTGTAAAAGTCGAAGAATCGACTGAGGTAAATCGGAGCTGTCGGGAAACCCAAACGCAACTCAATTGGACTTCTCCGGAAAAAAATTTGAGTAGTGAAATGAAGAGTAGAGCAAAATGAAGATTGAAAAAAGAGTAGAAAAATCAGATTACATCCAAACTCGAGGACGAATATGGGGTAGGATGATTGGGGGTGGAGATAATTGTTACATGGCGTCCGCTCAAGTGGACGAGGAAAGGGGAGAATGCTGTGGAAAGAGGAGAATGCTGGGTTAAATAGCTAAGTTGGCGTATACATGTTCGCGCCGAAAATAATCTACATTTTCTTCTTCTTCCGTTCTATTTCACTATCCTTCTACTTCTCATTTTTATATTTTTGCATTTATCATCTCTTTTCCAACCCACTAAGCGCGTACAAACCTGCCTTAGACTAGTATCATTCAACGCTTGATTCCTTCGGTGTTTCCTATCTTATTAACCTGGACGAAGGTGGCAACTTTTACTTGCAACATCGCGTCACTAGGCGGAAGATTGGCCCGTTCAATGGCGAACTTCCAATCGGCCCAACATTCTGCTGAGATCAAATCTCCTAAACAGCATGACTTCAAAATCTCACTTCAGAACACCCTTTTGGTCAAAAAATCCAACAATAGAACAATTTCAGATCAAACTTAGCACATGATGATATTTGCCTAAGATCAATATCGAAATAGGATTACTCAATTCAAAAAAGATATTTAATAACCAAAGTGACACGAATCAGCCGAGATCTTCAACCCGGAAATTTCATAACCCGGTTCGATACGATAGACTATAGGCCAGGGACAAGAAACTCAAATCAACAACATACACCATTTTAGGAAACATCGCTCACTATAGATCACATTTAAATGTTGGAAACTCAAAAAAACAATCGATTTTCGAACCTGAGATGGTCTAAAATAAAAGATCTGGAGCTAAAAAGAAAATAAAAGAGAGAGTACATAGAAAAGAAAGAGATTGGATAATTGATGAGGTCAAGGCTGGGAAGATTTCATCGCTTTTTCCTTCATTCCAGTTTCCCGTTTTCACAGCTGTTTTTTTTTGAAATTTTAATCAAACCAGTGATTGAGAAAGATGCATACAAACAATGATTTGTGAACTGCAAACTGGCTAAAAAAATTTACTAGGGCGACCGACCTACTGACCCTTTCCCTTACTTGAGATGAATGTATCATAGTTTTCACAGCTAAAATTGAAAAAAAAACTTCCTTCTCCAACATAAATAGAACATTTCATTAGCCATAACTCAGCCTGAACCAGTTTCGTAAAGTTGAAAGTGAAACTTTTAACCTACTTGAGCGATCGACCTATTGAAACTCGCCTTCGATGGTGCTACAGCCCACAAGTTCACACCATCGAAAGGGACCGGTTCTCCCTCACCGGTATCGAGCGCGTCCTCAGGTAGCGGATGAAGGAATCTCTTTGCACAAGTGCATTGGAGATAGCGGGCTTGCCCGTCGCGGACCAAAATTGGTTAGTATAGTTTTTCAAAGGAGGGCGATACCGGTCTGGCCGGGGCATGCCACCGGATAAAACATCAGCCGATACTCCCCTATACTTTGTAATGACGAGTCGAGGCGCCAGTAAAATAGCCTCTTGCCCTTCTCCGGTTAACGAATGGGTCTCGCCAAGAGGATTGCCGACTGCGGTGCGAGTGTAGACGGAGAAAATCTCTCCGGACTCAAAAGGATCCTCACCACCAACCTATCCCAAAAGGACTCCCCTCGACAGGACCTATGGGCAAGACAACAACAACAACCTATGTGCTCGAAACACACTGGCAATAGTGGCCATTCATGACTCTACAGCCTTAAAAGCCTGTCATGGATGGAGCCGGATCATCCAGTCCAGAATCGAGCGCGACCTCAGGTGTTGGACAGGAGGACGCCTATCTACGAAGAATTCGTGCCGGGAGGTATTGGGGAAAATCCGGCCGCGGACCTAAACTTGGTGGTATAGCTCGTCAAAGGAGGGCGATGCCGGACCGGCCTGGTCAAGCTACCGGACAAAACATCATCCGATACTCTGCTATACTTTTCAATGGCAAAGTCGAGGCACCAGTCGAATAGCCTCTTGTCTATCTCCGGTCAACGACAGGCGATACGTCTCTACTCCGACCCAAAACGATGCTAGGCCGGGTTGACCACCGACTCACAAGGCCTATAGCTTGAACAGGTTGCTACAACGATGTCCGCCTTCACAAGGTGCGGCATGACAGTCTCAGGACTGCAAAGGGCATCAAAACCCTTCTCCGTACGCATCTCGTCCGAAGAACACGAGAACCTCTCTCATTAAAGAGATTGTTCATAACCAAAAGTCTTCTATGCGGGCTGCTTGCCGGCAACAACAACAACAACAACAGGACCTATGGGCAAAGAACAACAACAACCCATTGGAAAGTAAAGACATATTTCACCTATGCATACAATTGAAAAAACCTTTCTTTACAGAAATTTTTATGTTACACTTGTTGGCCTTTTTCTTAGTGAGACAACTTTTGAAAAAAGAACACACGAGATGACCTGTAGTGAGATGTCTCGCCAAATGTTCTTCCGCTTCGGCGACTGTGATTGGCCTTCCAGATCGCCATAGGAAGGGCATCGCACCACTTAACCAGGGGTTAAATGGAGCCGCCCAATTTGGGTTTACATGTATCCGCCGCTCAAAGTTTGGAGGAAAAAAGAAGAGGGATGAAGGAAAAGGGTAAGAAAAGAGAGGGAGTTTTTTGTCAATAGTGTGTGTACATGTATCCGCCGACGGGACCGATCCGGTCACTATTTAACCCCTGCACTTAACACATCTTTTCACTAATAATCGATACGGCATAACTCACCGTCAAACGGAAATAAAGACGCATCAAGAGTGAGAGTACTAAAAACCCTTGGAAAAATTTCAATCACTCTACATATCTCTTTGTTACTTGGGGGGGGGGCGCACTTTACTTGGTTGGCAGGTCCCTTTTCACTGTTTTTTTCGCTTAGGCTTAGGTAAAATTGTATGCTAACGAGGCCGTACGGGTTCTGAACGAGGTCGTATAGAACAATTAGCAACAATATTTCAGTTTTATCCCGTCTAATTGAGTAAAATGACTTTGCTGTTTTAAGCTTTTATTCACTTTTTTTCGCTTAGGTTTATTGTTAGGTAAATGTTACGCTAACGAGGTCGTACGGCTTAGGCTAACGAGACCGCATAAGAAAATGTCAATTCATAACTAACTTTGTCAAAAAATGAAACCCCCCCCAAGTAAAGTGCGCCTCCAAGTATGAAGCCCCCACCCTCCCCTCCAAGTAAAAATGTGCTGAGAAGAAGGAGAAGTCTAACGATCCAGACGTCTTGTTATTTAATGTTTTTGGCGTATTCAAAAAACTGAGAACCAAAATTAATTGTTCTTACACGTTTGGTTAATGAAAATAAAAATATCATTCAGTTTTCAGCGCACAATGTTCACTTTTTTATATATAATAATCACCCAATTTTCACGACGCCATTTTTCTCCTTTTTCATCTAAAGCTTTTCTAAGGAACTCAGCTTCGGATCTTTAAAATCTGACCATCAGAATTTTTTATGAATATTGAATTTTTTCGCTAACTTAACGGACTCGGCCTCTTCCTTAACAACACCAGCCAGGAAGGGCTGGCCGAGCGGAGTAGTTGGATCCGCCGCTTTTTGGGTCTTCCTAGTATTCCCGCGAGTTGACGACATGATCTTAAACACCGATAATCCTCAACTCAATCTTGAACGAGAAATGAGGAAATATATTGTTGAACGAATATCGACGTTCAAATTGGCACGAGAAAAAAGTTCGCAAAATTTGAGATTAAATATAAATTTTTTATTCTGAACACAAGAAAAAAGCAACAACTAAAAAATAGTGTTTCGCTTGACTCTAAAATAATTCACGGCCTTTCGTTGAGTTGAGGTTCCACCGAGTAAATGTAGCCAGAGTTTTTCTTTACGTTAGAAAAGCCGGAAAATATTTTAACAGAAATATTCCGATGTTAAGAAATTCTTCTATGTATACATTTTTTCCAATATTATCTTGCGAATATATTGCTCTAGATTGGACACGAAAACTCGCTGAAGTTCAAAACATTTAGTTTCTCCAACAGGCGATAGGACTTTCCAATTAATCAAACAGCCAATTACAAACCCATTTTTCTCTGAATATTTGTCTCGCTTCCATTCTTTGAAACTGAATGTTTCATGTTCCAAATAATATTTGCCTAAAAAACATATTTTTCCCTCTGTATTCTTTTCTTTAAATGTTTCTCAGCATGTTTATTTCAAAATTTCTTTTTTACCATAGGATAGCTTGTAAGGTCACCTCTTACATGGGATAATACAACGGATAAGGGAATTGAATGGATGGAATAGGGAATGGAGAAGGGGAAGCTTCGGAAGAAAACATAACTTATTAATTATCTTCGACGTTGATTATTTATGTTGACCACAGAAAGTTCGGTAAGGCTATGAGGTCAAAGAAGTTGATGTCTTCTAGTGCCTTGCCGAACGCTTCGATATCTTGAATTTCTTTGAATTTGTCTGTAACTTTATTCCATGAAGCAATCACCCTAGAAAAGAAATAATGTGGATGATTGTATCGTTTATGATTTATCAGAGTTAATTTAAAAGTTCGGTCTGAATTCCGCATACCGGTTTCAGTTCTCAATTTTAACTCTCTCTCTCTCTCTCTCTCTCTCTCTCTCTCTCTCTCTCTCTCTCTCTCTCTCTCTCTCTCTCTCTCTCTCTCTCTCTCTCTCTCTCTCTCTCTCTCGCACGTATGACAGTCCGCTCTGTCAGTAGATAGTCGAAAAACTAACAATGAATCAAAGCGGATTCGTCGAATGATTAATGAGTCCAAATTAAATTCGTCGAGACGTTGAGGGTAACTCAACCTTAAGCTTCCACAACGAGAATAACCCCTTTTTGTATAAAATCCCTGAGGGTATTCCAACCTTTTCGAGCAAATACTACGTATTTTCATGGATAAAATACATGTACCATATTCAAGTAGGGGTCTGATGTAAGTGGTGTAAACGGTTTTGTAACCGAACAAGTTTTCTCGAAAATCGCGTGAGTAAATTCCTCTTGCTTTGATTCATAACCTATCTCGGTAGCAAGTATTTTTCTCCGCTCTGAAATATAACATGCTTCGACGCTTTAAAAATGCGAAACTCTTTAATGACAGTTCTCAGTAAGAAAAAAATATTCATAGTTATTAGTGATGTTAACAATCATTAAAGCTTCAATTTAAATACATCAGAGCGATCATAGAAAGAAAATAATTGAAATCAAAAGCTTTAGCGCTTTTTAAAGATCCTAACTAGTTAGGATGCGAATTCACTCAACAAAAAAATTAGATGCAAAGTTTGTTTTTTTGGAAACCATGTAAGTGCTTGTGAGAATGATCCGATCAAATATGAATAGTCTAGTAGTTGCTGTTCAGGTCAGTAGGCCTGAGCGAGGGATTGTGTCAAATGGGTATTTAGGGCGAATAGCATACCCCGAAAAGCGAAGAACGCGAGTATTGCTATTCGGTGTGAGAGTTACAGCCTTTTCCTTGAGTTTTGCGGGAGCTTTTTTATTGGTCCGTTCTTATGCCTACATTCACCTCCCCAAAGCTCCCATCATGGCGCCCATCATAGCTCCATTCAGCGCTCCCGGAATCCCGGCTTGACCACCTCCGATGCCGTTCATTCCTCCAAAACGGCTCATTACACCGCCATAGGGGCTCATTCCACCACCATAGTGGTTCATGCCACCTCCGTAGGGACCACCCATGCCACCGTAGCCATAGGGGCTCATTCCACCACCATAGTGGTTCATGCCACCTCCGTAGGGACCACCCATGCCACCGTAGCCATGATGGTGTCCGTATCCTCCGTAGGGAAAGCCACCAAACTGATTCCATTGCGCTAGAGTCTCACCGAGCAAAAGCATAGCGAAGAGAACACGAGTCAGCATTCTGGAAAATTGGGCACTTTAGCAAAAATTGATAAAAGTTGAATTAAAAAGCCTGGGAAGGTAACGCATCAAAAATAGCAAGCCTAAACTTGATTTTAGTAGGAAGTCAGTGAGTTTCGAAGTAATTTTGGTCACGCTCATTTCCGTCCGCCAAGTGGCAGGGTAAGATTTTTTCAGAGATGAGTTGCAATAGATTTATCCTGGTTTGAGCGAGGAGTCGATATCTATTCCACACCTAGTGTCAATAGCAGCAATGGAGAAAATCAAACTCGTGCAAGCTTTACCAAAATTTTCAACCAATCGGTTTGAGTTGCTATAGTATACTACAGTGGTAACATAGTGGTAACATGTAACCTTGCCACCCAATAGTCAGCACCAATTACTGTAATTCTGAACCAGGTAGGGTAAATTATGAGCTGTCAATACAAGAGATTGAATTGACAGACTGAATTGACATAAAAATTCTAGGTCATAAACGATCGGCTAGTTTCTCACTGATCCCCCGAAATACATGGTTATAATAAATAAGTGAAACGCCCCTGACTAGTTTTTGAAAAGATAATCTCCAAATAACTTTCTTTTTTCGTCGAAATTAGTACTCCACGATTGTCGAAGGCATGAAATAGATGACAAACCTTGTGAGAGAGTAGAAGCCCATTTATGCAATGAGCAACATCAACTGTCTTTTATATGCTTCAAGTACGTGAGTTTTATTGAGTTTATTACCATTCGACGCATTGAGTTCCGACTTGAGTGATTGAAACTCAGTTGGAATTGTATTAAATCGTTTGACTCACGCTAGTTCTATTTTAAATATGTTTTCGTGCTCAAATCCAACTTGATAGCAGGAAATAGAGGAAAGAGAAGCTGTTTTTTTCTGTTCCATCCCCTCTTTTGATGAGTAATTTTTGTTCTGATCTCCCCTTCTGCTTTCTCTTTCTTTAATTTTTGCTGTCTCTCTCTCTCCCTATCTCTTTCTCTCTCTCTTTTTCTCTCTCTCCCTCGCTCTCTTTATCTCTTTTTTCCTCTCTCGCTCTCCATTTCGCTGTCTTTCTCGCTTTCTCTCTTTTTCATCTATTTCTCTCTCTCCCTCGCTCTCTTTCTCTTTCCTTTTCTCTCTCTCTCTCTCTCTCTCTCTCTCTCTCTCTCTCTCTCTCTCTCTCTCTCTCTCTCTCTCTCTCACACTCTCCGTCTAACTCGCTCGCTAGCACAGTGCGACACAAGACATTAGAGAAAAAGGTTTTTGACTAAAGTTTTCCATTTCTGAACACTTGTCATTCAATCAACGAGGAACCTTTTCAATTCTCAATTTCTCTTATAAAAAAATTTTCTCGCTCCAGCTAGAACTGGCTAATAAAGTGCGATAATTGTGAATATTTTGATGTTAGATCGCATAAACTTTTTTTTCTTCAGATATTCATTCTCTGGTTATCGCGAAAGTTTGCTTCTTAGACCAACTTTCGCATGAAAAATCCAAAATAACGTTTCATTTTTATTGATAAACTTCAAGAGAAGTCTATTCGGTCGAATCTCATGTTTAAAAAAATGATTCATTAGAAGAATCGGCACACAATCTACAAACTCGAAGTAAACTCAAGAGCATGCTGTGAAGGATATAACCGACAGACGGAACGTTCTACACCCGCTCTGTGCCTTGCCATACATATAATATATGAGAGTAAAGCATAAATGGATGAAGGGTGCATGAGCTTATCAAATATGAAACAAAGAATTGTTAGATGATTTTGAAAGCGCTTGTTTATCGTTCAAAACCCGTCTAAACCTATCATTCGTTATAGTGTCATACAAAAGAAGAACAGCTGGGTAGATTAGACAATCTTTCGTATGTAGGTTTCTAAACCTTTACAAAATGGAAAAAAAAACGATTGTTTTTCCTAGAAGAATATTGAAAAAAATATTGTTAAGAAAACTTGGTAGACCTCAAAGTACTAACACAAGTAGTGATTGAGATAATGACATAAAGGATTTCTTTCGACCGGCTCATTAGTCAATCAAATCATATGAGAAGTGCAAAAGTCATCATTTTCCTAAGCTTCAAAAAGACGATTGTTTTTTTTGGCTAAGAAGGTGTCTTTGGCATAGTCCGCCGAAAAGTAGCTATTTTACCGATCTTTTATATACATATGATAAAAAAAACCTGGAATTTTCAAACTAAGTCACATATGATAGAAAAAACTTGGAATAATTGATAGCTTGCTAACATAACTAATATTAGAAATTTCACCAGAAAGTTCAATTGAATCAGGATGGTAGTAAAGAACAAAGCATCGCTTTTGTGAGGAAATAGATTATTATTTTCGCTTCAGAATTGGAAAGAATTGGTTTTTTTTAAAGAAATAATGAAAAGAGATAAGTAGTTGATGCCCTTACATTCAATCAGTTCATCAACTAATGGAGCGTTAGAATCCAACTTTTCACTTTGCAAAGTAATCTCTGCAAAGTGAAAAAAATTATACTTCTCCAACTTTATGCTATATTTTACCACTCTCTCGCACCGCTCGTTGTTTACGTCGTGGTTTTAGAGTGATGGAGCGTTCAACGGGATCACTTTGCAGAGATTACTTTGCAAAGTGAAAAGTTGAATTCTAACGCTCCATAACCCGGTACACATATGTACAAATATTCTACACTTTCATTGAATTACCGTTGAGTTGATGTTTAGCTACTACATACATTCAGTTTCAATAGATTTTTTTCAAGTGTGAAAACACCTACAAAGTCTCATGACAGAATGCTTTGGAAATCGAAAACTAACGACTCAATTTCTAAATTGATAAATTCGAGGCAATTTGAGTAATACTGAGTCATCAATCTTGTATTTAAGGTTTCATTTCTTGAAGCCAACTTGTAAACAAATTGTATGAGGCTCTGCTCTGTTCGCAGTTTTACTTCATTGGAACTAGAATTCATGTTTTTACACGACCACTACCAACATCTCTGTTTCATCTCAAAATATTTTTAGGAACCATTCCCAACGGCTTTCGATTTTTTTGCGAACAAATTGAACAAACTAGGCTTGACCAGAAAATCTGTACGCAGAGCATTCATAGGCACTAGTTGTAGTCATCGTGTAGTCATATTCCAAACCATTCAGTCTTATATATCAACTAGTCACAGTTCCAGCCGCTACTTATAGTCATCTACTTCATTGGCACTCATAGCGTTCAGTCATACACGATATCTATGAGAGACTCTTGGGTATTTTCGGCCGCCAAGTGGGTCATTTTGGTAAGTTGACAGTCTGGAAGGCAGAATCGAGCCGTTCCGCATTGTGGCGTTTGGTCACACCATCTGAAGCATTTTTTTCCATTGTTGTATTACAGTGAACTTGTATTACAGTAAACTTGAAGGTATCTTGAAGGTATTACAGTAAACTTGAACTCGTAAACTTGAAGGTATCCACACACTAAACTTTTTTCTTCTAATTTTTAATCAATGTTTTGTGTAATAAAAACTGTGTTTTGATCAAATTTTTTTCTCAAATGATGAAAACTTAAGTCGTTAGGAAGAATATATGTAACAAAATAGAATTAATTTAATTATTTGTTGTCGTAGTAAAATATGTTGTTAGTATTGTTTTCTTTTTGTTACAAGTTTTGCAAGTTAAACTCTTGAAACAGCCCAAAAATAGTGAATTGGCAAACTTTTTTGTACAGCACACAAATCTCGCACCGCAGTCACGATCGGTGCGGCATTCATCTTTCATTAGACCTTCAAAATGAGCACAATACTGATGATGTTGATTGCACAGTATCGTTAAGACTTGGTGCTAACAACGCTCCGGGTAATTTCAATGAATAATTAGTGTCACTTCCTCTTTCTCTCCCTTCGTATGAATGTTTTCGTCTCTTCACCTCTCTCTCTCTCTCTCCCTCTCTCTCTCTCTCTCTCTCTCTTTCTCTCTCCCTCTCTCTTTCTCTATCTCTCTCTCTCTCTCTCTCTCTCTCTCTCTCTCTCTCTCTCTCTCTCTCTCTCTCTCTCTATCTGTTTTTTACTCTTCTGAGTAGAATGAAGGAAGCTCTTGAAAAGAAAGCAGAAAAAGAGAGCGAAATTATAAGAGAGAGAAAAACAGAATGTTACTTGGTTATCGTCGCACGCGTTCATGTATTTAACAAAGTGAACGTAAACACCATGCATAACGGTTCACTTTGTTAAGTGTCTAGTTGAATACACCGGATCGTACCGGTGTTCCCTATGCGAACTAGTTGTGTCAGATTTTTTTCCTTTCAGTTTTTTCGCATGAGGAAGAAGTCTATACTGACTTATGGCTCTAAACATCTCCACTCGAACTGGCTTGAAGCGAATGTTCTGCTGGGTGTACTCGTAGAAAAGGCGGTTGTCGAGGTGTGCGCGCGTCTTTTTGCTGAGTGAGAAATAAGGATAAGATGAGATTAGTTAGAGAATGACTCCTGTTGCCCGTTGATGAGACAAGAAGCTTAGGCGAGAATCCCTCCTGGGTATTAAAATGGTAATGGTAATGAGCTTACACCCGGCAAGAAAGAGACTACAGGGTTCTATCCTGCCCCATGAATTAGCTTTTGTCCGTGCGATAGTTTGATGATAACCCGTTTTAACCAAGTTTCACTGCGTATCAACTGTGAATATATTTCGAAGAAAGCTAGTAGAGCTCTCTCACACGATTATTGCTTTCTTGGAGTGTAATCTCATTCCTTTCAACACCAATAAGTAGCACACTTGCAAACAGCTTAACCGCTTGTTTTCTTAATCATGGCTGTGGAGAGGCGACTAATCTAGTGAGTTATGGCATTTTCACTGTCTAAAACTTTTTCTCTCAACGTTCTGCTAGTGTAAGTTTGAAGAAAAAACTCGGTTGAATAATTCAAATGCAGAGACACTTCATTAGTATAAAATAGGATCAAATTGCCACACAGACAAAAGCTGGCTTATGGCGCGGGGTCGAAATCAATCATTAGTCTTTACGTGACCTAGAGTGCAAACGAGCTCGCACAACCGCTAAAAAAGTAGAGATCGCTCGAATCCGTCCTATGGGCTAGCTTTTCTCCGAGTAAATTTGTCATAAAGTTAATAAAAAAAATTTAACATGAAGATTAGAACGAAATTTAAAGTATCATGAAAAATAGAATGTCTGAAACAATATGTTGATTTTTATACTTATTAAACTTAGCTTTTAGAAAAAATGAGAGTCTAAGAGCTTAAAAGTGTTCTTGAGCAGGATCATCTAAAGAAAAAAATAATTAAATAACTAATTTGATTTATCTGTTTTAGTTTGTCACTGTGATGTCGTCTCTGGTCTAGATCTTATTTCTAGTAGCCAGCCATACTTTCTGGAGAGAAAAAACTCATGCAATGCCTGGGAATGGAAAGTATGTAATTGATTGAAAGTACTTGATTGCCGATACATAACGCTTTTTTGCAGAATCTTCTACGCTGATTCTCAATTTTTTTCTCCAAGTTTTTTTTTATAGAAAACGAGTTCAAAACTCCTCATTGATTTCATCCTCAATTTTTCGGTTCTCTTTCAAAACTCGCTCGCTAACTTGTGATCTATTTTGACGAGTTTCTGGCCGATCTCCCCCGATGTCACCCTGCTTTCCTCCTCCTCGCTCTTTTCCATCAATTTCCAGTCGTCTTTTCGGTTAGTTGAGTCTCTGTTTATGGATACGACGTGATCGAGGCTGTACAAAAACTTTTAGTGCTACAAAAAACTTTTAGTGGCAAGTGCTACAAATAGAGATCGTGGACATTGATAGATCAACTGGGTGCATCTCCTCGTGAGCGAAGACTCAAGTTCGGTTCCCATTCAATGATAATTTTTGCCCGAATTCTTGTGTCTTGAAAAACGTTCTCTAAAATTAAAAAAAACTTCGTTGTTTCGCTCAAATTTGAGTCTTTAAGCGTTAGATTGCAAGGTCACAGTTCTTATTAAACAAAAAAGAGAACGGCTCATATACATTTAAAGCCAACATTCTCAAGAAAGACTATTCATACTCTCATACTCCATACATATACGAGGTAATTATACTTTTGAATGTGTATGCGAAAATTTTTCTGTGTGCAGTTCCCCAAACCTCTCTGGCATCTTTGTGATCGGACGGTTTGCTTTGTTCCGTAGCCGCCCGAGAAATGCCGTCTCCACAGCCTTTCTTTCATCATTTTCTTGGTTTATTTTGGCGATGGATTCTCTGAAAGCAGGGAGAGAGAAAGCCTGTATAATGGTCAACTGGGTCAGAGCATCGCTGTAAAGCGATGAAGTGGGTTCAGTTACCGTACGATGACCGATTTTTGCAAAAAGTTTTCACGAGTTGTGAGTTTCATTGGAAGAAAGTCCGCGCAATAACTAGAGAGAAAAAAAGGCATGTAAGCAAAAGTGTGGATGAAAAAGTGGACTCGAAACAAACTGGCAACAGTGTCCATTCATGACTTTACAGCTTTAAGAGCCTGTCATTGATGGAGCCGGATCATCCAATCCGGAATCGAGCGCGACCTCAGGTGGTGGATAGAGGGACGCCTCCCTACGAAGAATTCGTGCCGGGAGGTAGCGGGAGAAATCCCGCCGCGGACCAAAACTGGGTAGTATAGCACGTCAAAGGAGGGCGATGCCGTACCGGCCTAGGCAAGCCACCGGACAAAACATCAGCCGATACTACGCTATAATTTTCAATGGCGATTCCAGGCGCCAGTAAAATAGCCTTTTGCCTATCTCCGGTCAACGACAGGCGAGACGTCTCTACTCCCACCCAAAACGATGATAAGCCGGGTTGACCACCTACTCACAAGGCCTATAGCATGAACAGGTTGTTACAACGATTTCCGCCTTCACAAGGTGCAGCATGACAGTCTCAGGACTGCAAAGGACATCAAAACCCTTCTCCGGACACATCTCGTCCGAAGAACAACATGATAACCTCTCTCATTAAAGAGAGTGTTCATGACCAAAAGTCTTCGATGTGGTCTGCTTGCCGGCATCAACAACAACAACATGAACAAGATGAACATGTAGTTCAAAAAAACACCTTCAACAAATTGTAGTTATTGCTGATTATGTAGTTAGATACCTAAGGTAACAATAAAAACTGCTGGTAACTTCCGATTACATAGTTCATTTGGAAATCAGAACTTGTAGAAAATAAGCTTCGGTTCACTGCGCCTACTGATGAAATTTATGTGGTTGTGAATGAGAAACGCACCTCAACAAGTCGTCGATCGATCTGTTCCGGGCATTTTCCTCGATCTGCCGGTTTGCCATGAAACCCCGAAAGCCATCGGATGACTTCTGCCTAGACGATTTCTTTTTAGTTTTCGTTGTAACTTACTCTCCGGTTTATTTTTACTTACAGGTTGACGACAGTTTTTCTGTCTTCTTCCTCTTTACTCTAACATTCGCTTTATTTTATTTCATCCAACTCCGAACATAAATGATGATAAAATTATTTCTTTAACTTTACAGTTATAAAATGAAAACGTGAACTTTTCCTTTTTAATTCTTCGCTCGTTTTTCTTGGAGTTCTAAAATCTCACCTTCAAACGTGAAAAAATGTTTTTTTCTGAGAATAAATCCGAGCTGTGCTACTTAAGTAACTATAAGTTAAAAACCAGAAAGTTTTCTCTGTTTAAAAGCACATTGTCTGATACTTTAATTGCTCTCTCATTGAAATTATTTTTTTCATAGTTCATCGCGAAATATTGTGTAAATAATCCATTCAATAAGTTTTTAAGCAGGTCCTAAACTGCGTCGCTTAGAAAATACTTAGAAAATACTTCAGGTCTTTTTCTGAGCGATATCCGGGTTTTTGGTTTTTTTTAGACGTTAGAAACGGCAGCGCCTTTAATTTCAATGTGCTCAAGTCACCGGTTACATTAACACAGTTCTGTGAAAAAAAGTTCACATGAGCGCTAAAATGACCTATAAAACAGTCTCCGGCACGGTAGTCCTCTTGTTCTCTCTCTCTCTCTCCTCTCTTCTCTCTCTCTCTCTCTCTCTCTCTCTCTCTCTCTCTCTCTCTCTCTCTCTCTCTCTCTCTCTCTCTCTCTCTCTCTCTCTCTCTCTCTCTCTCCTCTTGTTCTAGGTATCAAACGTCGCAATAGTTGTAAAAACTTTTATTTTGGAACCCGTTCGAGTTTCCCCTACTGAAGAATTTTTAACATTTTTAATTTCCGATTTTTCTTTATTACGATCATTAAGTGAACATTCGTTACTGAGGAGATTCTTTTTTAATTGATTGACCTTACGTATTTATAGTGCTTTTGCTAGATGCGTGTTATTTTTACACGTGCTAGATGCGTGTTATTTTTACACGTGCTAGATGCGTGTTATTTTCTTGCGTATTAGATTCGTGTTAGTTTAGAGTTTTTTTTAAAATAAATAGTACGGACTTTGAAGAATTATAAACTGATGAAAAATAGAACATAAAAAGAACAATTGGATAGTGCATCTTATATGAAATTTCTCTTTTCTCGATATATAATGCTATTTTGCCGCCCTATCGCATTATTTCACACACACTGGGTTGTGCTCAATTCACTGCTCTTAACTAGCTCGCGCTAGTCTCAACTCGATCTTTTCTCACTTTAAAAACACTAGAGATTTTTCAACCAGTTCGCACTATTGTGAACTTTCAACAACAAAAACAACAAAATATCATCAATTTCGGTTTAAAATAAGTTTATGTTTTTGTTGTTGAATTCTCTACCTTTTTTTCTATTCTCTATTCTTTTCTATTCTAATTCTCTATTCTGAATTCTTAAACAATTGAATTGAATTGTTTAATCTCGTACCACGTGATTAATTTATGCGTTGCTGCATGTAATGTTTTCACGTAATAAAATTGAATACCATCGTAACTAAGTTACGTTTTTGTTGTTGAATTCTCTACCATCGTAAACCCCTGAGACAAAAACTTATAAAAAATAAATTCTTACCAATAATTTTTATAATATAATAGAAGTACCTTTCAGAGAGCACCTGGACGATTGGTGTAGAAGTGAACGGTAGAACGAACTCCGGGCCTTCGTCGAATGGTTCGAGTTTAGGCACCGAAGCCTATTCGAACATAGCACTTTTCTCTTTTGTTCTCTCAATCAGCACAATGTTCTCTAAAAGAGCTTCGGAAGTAGCGCGCGAGGTTACATAGTTTTGGTCAGCCTTTTTTCGGCACCACTCTGTTCCAACCTTGGGGAGGTCTCTGTTTTAGATTCATAAAAAGAGACCTTTGTTTATAAGAGTTTAAAAAAATTTAACCAATTTCTTTTGCCATCAAAAAGTCTCTGTCTTAAAAAAAAGTTTCCACAGGCCTCTGCGTCCTTCTCCTACGCCCTAGACAACGTTTGGTAGCGCGTTCGTGATAACCTTTTCTTCTTCCTTTATTTTTAAGCGTGCCTCAAAACAAGGCATGAGCCTTTTCATTCCCTTACAGACCTAAACTAGTGAATCAAGGGTATCTTTTTTCATTTTGAGTTGATTTGAAAAAAAAGGAGGGGGTAATTAGAAAATGGTGATCTAATTACTCTTGCTCTGGGAAAAACAGATGAGACCGTTGAGCATTCCATTATGGCAGAGGTCAGCAATGTTCGACTCGATCGCTCTAGGTCTCAGTAGGTTCGCTCAACTCCGTGTACTAGTTTTAACCCGTGCGATCTTTCAAATACGAGGTCACTGAGCCTTCGAAATATCACTTCCGCTCGGCGAAAACAATGTGTCCACATAAGTGTAATAGTATCATGCTCCACTACTGCTCATAACATAAAGGAAACGGATGGATGGTTTGACTTCTTGCCGTGAGCTAGCTTCTTTTCCTGTGATTGTAGTTTACGAAGATTTAAATTTGCGATATTGTTTTAGAGAGGTTATAAATGATAAGTTTGTTGAACTTTTTTAGCAGCGCGAGAAGGAATGCTTTCTGGTGTAGAGGCTGGAATTAGCTCGGGATCATGGCCTCCCATCACCTCGTCGACCTCCTCCTCTCTACTCGGCTCGTTCCAGTGCCGATGCTGCTGTTTATGCGACTTACGGGAGGCAGAACCGCCCATCTCATGGCTTAAATAAATCGAGAAGATCTTGAAAGGGTTTTAAAATAAGGAGGATTGCATAAAAGAGTTTCAGAAATCTGGTGTAGGACCTGCTCTGGGACAGTTTTTTCAAAATAGGACCTATTCGTATGATCGAATTAATTAATTGTTCGAAAAAATTTTCTTTCGCATTCATTGATATGTCGAAAACGGTTTGGTCTCGAACACTTTCACTTACTGAGAACCCTCTTGTTGGACTTACCTGAAAAAAAAAAAACTTTTACAGTATCTGTTTTTCAAGCAATTTCGAGACTGTTTTTTTCCAAGCTAACTTGGCCTCAACATGAGCTCGCTGCTCCGCGAACTTTTTCCGGAATTCCTCGTCGGCTGTTTCTGCCTCGTCAACTTCTGGGTCTTCGTGGATGACACTCCTCCTGGGAGCTTTGGGTGTTTGTGTCGTCTCGAGATCGTTTGAGACTCTCGGGCTACGCACGCGATTCGCCGGCTTGTTAAGCCGAGAAGAGATTGGAAACTGTACTGGGTCCAGAGGCCTGTTCAATTGAAACAAAGAATACTTGAGACGGATAATAAATCTTCAAATTTTCAGTAATACAGTTTGGAGGCAGTGGTGCCTGTTTAAGACGAGAATTGATAATAACATCGCACTGACAAAAGCTGTTTTCACCGGGCGGGATCGAACCCACCCATCTCTTCTTGATCCGTGAGCAAGCGCGTTGCCATAACACTGTCAAATATGGCTATTCCATGCGATAACTCTATATTAAAGGCTCAATTGCCTTTTTTTGTTAGTCACGCATGTTGAGGAAACGAAAGCGTCGTGAATGGAGCATAACTCCAGAATTCATAATTAAGAGAGAAGAGTGATGATGTATGACAAATCTTCGAATTCGCAGTTACACAGTTTGAAGACATTGCCGCCTGGTCAAGATAACAATCGATAATACAATACAATCGCACGGAAAAAGGCGTCAATGCCTCTGAACTGGGTAACTGAACATTTGAAGCTTTATCATCCATTTTCCATCTCTTTAATTATGAATTTTGAATTTATGCTTCATTCGCGACGCTTCCGATCCCTGGATATGTGCGACTAAAAGATCAAGGCAATTGAGCCTTTCATATAGATTTATCGCACGGAATGGCTGGGTTCGAACCCAACCGGTAAAAAACAGATTTTCTTCCGTGCGATGGTATTATCAATACTTGAGACACTTATTATATTCTTGCGAAATCTCGGTTATTTTCCATAAGTTAGAATTCTTTTTTGAATTAACTGTTCCAATTTTTTTGATGACTTTCAACGACTAAGACTTCATTATTTGGGTTCTTTTTTCAAACGTTCCAAATTCTAGCCTTACCCTTATTATTTATCGAAACATTCTCTGATATGAGATGTTGTCGTCGAATCAAGCTAACCAACACATTGAAGTCCTCAACCTATGGATAATATAGATGAGAGTTGTAATTTTCTAAAAACTATTCGATCGTTTGTTTTTATTCGCGTTTGTTGAAAGTTTATAGCAAAAACTGACATGAATTGATCAGTTTTGGATCCTCTTTTCTTCGGATGAGACGCTTGTTTGTGTTTTGTGGCTTTCAGCGGAACGTTGTTCTTCAATGAAATTATTATTATAAACTTGTTAGTGACGGGTAGATTATTATATTTGTTGACATATACATCCTGTGTCAAAATGTCATACATTTAAAATCAATTTCCTAATATGGCTCGTCATAACCAAGCTCTGAACTCGTGAAATCTTTGAAATATCACAATGAAACAATTATCGGTCAGCCAAAATTCTTCAGTGCAGCGTCAGTTATGTATTATTCTGTGCACACTTTCTCAAATTCAAACCCCCCCCTTCCTCCCCACTTTCAGTTTCATTAGAGCTGACCCTGCAAAAGTTATACTTCAGAAATAAAGATAAACCCATCAATCTGATTGAGACTGTACTCCACCGCATGTCTGTACCAGAGCACTCACATTCTCTGGGGGTAACTCGATCAACTTCGTGAAGTTCTCGCTGCTCCCAGCAGGAAGACTGGTTTTGGTGGGAGGAGGGAGGAAGAAAGCTGGCAGGATAGGCTTGATCTCGCGAGAAGCCGTCAGCCCAGGACTCCGAACTGACGGAATAGTTGAGGTAGAAACTGAAAAAATCTCTTTTGTAGATGTATGCACTTTATGTATACATTTTATGCTTAAATTTGATATATATTTTGAATTATAAATGTTTTGTTTAACTGTAACATATACACTCACTGATGAGCTCCACCCAGAGAGAGCAGAAGTCTGTCTGAGTTGGGGTGAAACAGATTTCTGCTACATTATAGTCTTAGCAGGGATATAATAATTGTAAATTATATTTATCATATCTTTTACCATTTTCCTATAATAATTTTTCAATTCAATTCAATTTAAACGCTTTATCAAGATCAACAAGCCACATCGGGGATATAACATCATCGATTATGGGATCTGTAGCGACATGTGACGACTCCACTCTTCAGCATTCTCTGCCTTCCTTAGGAATTGGGGACCAACGGCTTTGCCAAAGTCGTCCCTCCATCTCATAGTAGGGCTTTCGTTCGCTTTGGCCCACGCGGGTGCCACTCTAGAACAGCGCGCGCCCACCGACTGGGGTCGAGCCTCGCAATTCGGCCTACCCAACGCCACCTCCTTTCACGGCAGATTCTGACCACGTCCATTATGGCCGTCTGACCGCGCACCCACTCGTTATTCCGCCTGTCGAGTAACGAGCGATTGGCCTTCTGTCGAGTGCCTCCTCCAATTCGTCCAATCTTGCGTCGGTCGTTAACGACTGGAGGTTGAGCAAGGCAAGCAGTAGCGGTCGAAGTGTTACTCTTCTTCTTCTGTCGCTCATGATGGCGCTACGATCCCGGAGCGCCAAATCTTCTCGGGAAAGGACTCTCACAGACGAGGGAAGAGACGGTGCAGGAGCAACCGCTTACGGAGGGAGACGAATGAAAGAGTGATAATATAATGCCTAATACAAAATTGTTTTTTGTTAATTTTTTAGTTTTTTGTTTTTCCTTTTTTCACTCAAAGTTTCATATCGAATTGAAAAAAATATTAAGTTTTTTTTTAAAAATTATTATTCAGAGCCTTTTTTTGGGATTGAAATTAAAATATCTTAGAAACGTAATTTTTCTAAACTGCAACTTCTGTAAAATTATCATTCACTTTGAATATTAAATTTCATGGAAAGAATGTCGGTAATGGTTCGTGAACTTTTTTTTCTTGTTTCTAATACAATTTAACCTCATTTTAACTTCACAAACTTTATTTCTATAGCCACTTCTTCTTATTATTATAGCTTTTTTCCAGATCTATCAAAATGTATAACTACAGTTATTGTATAATGGTTCTTTTCTTCTTCATCATTTTCTGTCGTATATACGAGACTTTGCGAAACATATTGTTAGAACTACTGGAAGTTATACATCAGACGAAACTATGTCAGACCGGTTCTTGAATATGCTAGCGAATTGTGGAATCCTACTACTACTGCTTTAGTTAATTCCATTGAAAAAATTAAACGTTCATATACTAGAAAGATCTTATCTAGATGCGGCCATTCAAGACTCCTTTGCTCGGAGCGTCTTTCCATGCTAGGACTGAAAACTCTTGAGTATCAACGCGCAGTATCCAGTCTTGTATTTTTTCATAAGTGCGTCCATGATACTTGTGCGCTACAGACTGTTCATCTCTTCAGAAAATATGCTGTCCATAGATTTTCAAGTCAGTCACACGAGTTGAATATTATCACACCTCTCAAAATCAGCAAATCTTTTATTTACACATGTGTGTCACGACAACTATCTGTGTGGAATTTGCTGCCTTTTGAAATAGTTTGCATATCGAATAGTGCAATTTTCAAAACATTCTTGGTTGAGTTACCTATTAGAACAGTACTACCTAATCAAATTGTTCATGACTAAATTGATTAATTGGGTTCCCTATTAGAACAGTACTACCTAATCAAATTGTTCATGACTAAATTGATTAATTGGGTTCCCTATTAGAACAGTACTACCTAATCAAATTGTTCATGACTAAATTGATTAATTGGGTTCCCTATTAGAACAGTACTACCTAATCAAATTGTTCATGACTAAATTGATTAATTGGGTTACCTATTAGAACAGTACTACCTAATCAAATTGTTCATGAATAAATTGATTAATTGGGTTACCTATTAGAACAGTAATACCTAATAAAATTGTTCATGACTAAATTGATTAATTGGTTTTGTTTTTGTTGATAATCTCTCCTCTTCCTGTTGTCCCTAGAATCTTTCTCGCCAACACCGCCACTCCTGAATAGTCCAAGCTTCTTTTGTACTTATTATATCTGCTATATAATTTGATGTGCGTAGAATAAAGAATGAAGAATACAAACATGATGCCATTCTTTGCTCAAACAGATAGGCGCCAGGCCCTCTGTTGCTTTTCAAGTTCTTTTTCATACAACAGCTTTTATACAATTTTTTGATCTTTGTTAATCGTTTTAAGCAACGATGGGCTGAGATACAATGAAATGGGACAATGTGTGTTCGGTTGGTGTATTGGTTAACTCTCTACAAGCCCCGGTTGGGCAGCGGAGGTTCGGTCCCAGCCGAGTGCCAATTTTTGCCCGTGCGATGGATTTCATTGTAGCTTTTATACAAATTCATTGTTCATTCTGCAGTTTTAAAAATTGACTATTGACTTTGATTTTTGATTTGCTCACAGCACGTTGATTTGTTCACAGCAGTTGACGAAAAAAGACTAGGAGCAAAAAAAACCTGCTGGGAGGTCTGGTAGAAATCCGCTTGACATTGCTTGTGGCCCCACTTTGATAACTTCATCTTCCGGTAAGAAACCTGAAATTTTCACCGAAGTTTTCTCGGAAAGTAAACTATATATGTATTTACATAATCGGAAAAAAGAGGGAAGAAAAAATTTATTATAAGTGCGATACATAAGGATATGAAACCCCTGAACTTTTACGATTGAAGCCGTTTGGACCATGAAAGTAAAATATAATTTAACAACTCCTTTCTCCGTCTTCGAAAACTATAACCACCGCAGTTTGAGCCCTTTTTGTTCACTGGTCAGAGAGGATTGTATTTTTAAACGGTAATGAACCAATTTTTACAGATATATAATTTAGGACACCTTACAAAATTTGAGTTTTAATATCTTCATGACGACATCTGAGTAACAATAACGGGTAAATAATTGATTACATGGTCCTTCTCTATAATAACTTTGAATATCCAGTTGGGCGTGCTTTCATAGAGGACAGACGTTTTTCCCGAGCTCACCCCATCACTTGGCAATGGCAGCCTTAAGCTCAGTACCACTCGCGTACTGTTTGGTTTTAGAATTTTTTGTCCGAGTTTGGTAGCCATCTTCTTCACGCTAGTCTTGAGTTGTCGCGTCACGTCGATCTGAGCCTGTTCTTCCGAGGATATCCGGGGTCCACGTCACATAGTGTTATTATAAGTAATAATTGAATCATTGACGTTCAACCTCAAATTCGAAATATAATGAACGGTTTTGTTAGTAATAAAAAGGTGTCCTATATTATGCATCGGTCTGAATCGGTTAATTACCGTTTGAGAAAAAAAACCATGGATTCAAGTTCTTCAAGGAGACGGATTCAAGTTGATATACGTCAGTCACAAGAAAGAATGTTGGCATTATCCTTTATTCGAAAATAGCTGATGACGTGACCGAAGTAATCCGCTCCACGGATCGAGTCATGGCTGTCCTAATTTCCTTTTCCAACAACCACTTCCTTTTCGTTTCAGCTTATCCACCTCAACGAGGATGTAGCGACGCTGATAAGGAAGACTTCTACGCCTCTTTTGAAGAAGTTCTCAGACTCCGAGAGTCTCATGAAGATATCTTGATCGGTGGAGATTCAACGCTCACATCGATTCGGATCGACAAGGTCAAGAGAGAGAACATGAAGGACATGGAATCGGAACCATCAATGCTGAGGTTCCACCGCTTCTGGACTTCTGTGCTCTGTGTGATATGGTAGTCGGCAACTCTTTTTTTCAAAAAGAGGCAGTCGCACGGACTCAGATACGAGAGCGGGAGAAATCAGAGAAAAAATTACTTTTGGTTAATACCGCGAGCAAAGCTCCGGAGTGCGAGAGATGTAAAGGTCATTTCACGAGACCTTGTTGCATCTCAAGACCACCCTTTCTTCATGGACTACAGCGTAGCGAAGTCGAAAAAAAACAGCCTCCTATTAATCCAGAATGCACACGTGTCAAATAGTGGCGCTCGACTGGCAGAACGTCTCTCTCTCACGCACATCTTCCATCGCAATCTGCTCCCTTTTGTACTCTACAGGCAGTTTTCATTGGACATAAATTAACACTAAAAACTCTTTGAAGAAAGCATCAGAGCAAGCATGTTCAGAAAAATGAAACCCGGAGAGTCAAGGAACGATAATGACCCCTTTTTCCGTCCAAAGTTCAGGATGCGATCAAGGCGAAAAAGAATGCGTACAAGAGATGGGAAACGACAAAAAAGCAGAGGACCGTGCTGCATACAGCTCAGCCAAGAAAGCCGCCGAAAAGGGTTTGGCGCAGTATGCAAAGCCTTACATTTCCACGATCTCAATGAGAAGAAGGACCAACCAGGAGGCGCTAAAGCCATTTGTCGGCTTGCCATGGCTCGACACCGCAACATCTGGAACATCCACAGAGCAGCCACGATAAGAGACAAACATGGAAAGTTCAACATTGACATTCTAAAGTCAGAGACAGGTGGCGCGAACATTCCGAAGAAATGAGTGGCTAGAAGTTTGAACACCCTCCCATCCCAACTTCCCACCCCGTAGAAGGACCCGTGCCAACCAACACGGCTGAGGAAGAAAAGAGGTGTCCTCTTCGAAAGCACTGCGGATTTGTAAACGGAAGAGGCACAACATATACAATGTACAATATTTGACCTCAGATCTCTCTTCGAGAAGCACAGAGTGAAGATCATCTCTCCATATGACCTAGCTCGATTTGGAGAAGGCGTTCGACAGAGTACATCACAATCTCATTATATATGCCCTGCGCGATTATTTGGTTCCTGAAGAGTATATTCGATGGACAATGGCGATGTACGATGATTCGAAGAGTACTTTCAGAACTTCGGTCGGCATCACAGAACCATTCGCAGTAAACGCAGAAGTGAGTGCGCTGTCTCCCCTTCTCTTTATTTTGGTTATGGATACAGTTACTGACTCCGGCTCCATCAACCTTCGCATACGCCGACAATATTTTTCTCGCTACTCCTACACGTGCCCAAATCGAGAAAAGGGCCCAAGAATGGCATGAAGCTCTCAGTAGGCATGGCCTACGCCTCAACATAACGAAAACTGGGTACCAGGAAATCGAGTTTTAAACAAAGGAACTGTTCACATCAGCGGTGAACCGCTCTTGAAGAACACCGAAGTCGAGTACTTTGGTTCTGTCATCTCCTCGGAAATTTGTTTGCCTAGCACGATTGTGAGAGGAAGACTCGGTGTGGCTCCAATAGACGTCAAGAAGCGAGAAGGGAGATTTAGATCGTGTGGACACCTAATGCAAAAAAACTTTTTCAGGTGTCCACACGATCTAAATCTCCCTTCTCGCTTCTTGACGTCTATTGGAGCCACACCGAGTCTTCCTTTTTCATCTATACCGCAACCCCTAAACACCGCCACTTAGAAGATAGTCCATGCATTTAACTTTGTTTTTGTTTGTGTTTTTCATGATATCTCATGTGCTTGGAATAAAGAAATGAAATCTGAAATCTAAACCAAGACTTGCGCCTTACAAGACTTAACTCGGAAGATACAACGTGTAGATGCTTCTAGAGAGCTAGAAGCCTTACAGTGGACCCTACTCCGAACTTGGCCGGCGCGGGACAACGCTAAGGAGAATAAGAAGAGCATGAAGTTCATTCATTTTTCTCCTCAGCGTGACAAGCGCGTTGTCTTAAAACTACCAAAGAAACAAATTCCTTGTAATTGCACTACGATAACTTTACGACTGCACAATTTTTTTTCTAGAAGAGCAAGTACAACGTTCGCGTTTTTGAATTATCTTCTCGATGAATGTTTTTTCACAAACAATAAGAATAAAAATTGATTACCGCGTGATTTTTTTATTTTCATGATGATCGCTCTTGAACTGATCATTTCATTTTATTGAACTGTTTTTACATCATGTAACGGATGAAGCAACTCCAAAGCACCAAAGAAAACACACTAACAAGAGCTTGCCCCACGGACGGAATCGAACTTAACCGCCTCTGTCTCACCGGGTTAAGAAAGTAAATTTTCTCTATTTCCAAATACATACGATATTTCTCATTCCTCGCAATCGAATATTATTATTATCTTTTTAATCATCGCATTGGAAGGATGATATGGTGAATGGGAAGGTATAGGGGAAGAGAGGAATTAAGACGGGGTTGAGTTGTCTTCTACGAACAACGGGGTAGGGCAAGCATGATAATTGGGAGCTGTTTCAAAGCAGAAGTTCCGGGTTAACGAGAAGCAGAAGAATGATGAGCGTTTATTGAAAGAAGTTTCGGAAACAGCCGTTCATGAAGGAGGGAGGAGAGAAGAATGTGAATAGCTCAATGGCCTCGCTCGGGTTACTTCATGATATTTCATCGAATGATCAATCAGTAATGAGTAATGAAGCAACTCACCGGGTGGTCCTGGTACCAAAGTATCGATAATCTTCGGAAAGATGATGAAAGGGGAGGCGGTGGAGGGCTGCACGATTTCTTTCGCGGTGCCGGTGAAGAATCTCGAGCGACTGAGCAGTTGTGGAACTCATTTTTTAAAACTATAAGTAAAGTTTTCATAATTTCTTTTCTCAAGGACTTGATCAATTTTTGTTGTTGTACACAATACAGCCTATATTTGTGCCTAATCCTTCTTTCTTTCTTGAAATACAGTATATACGAATATATCTTGAAATACAGCATATACAGCATTTCATTTCATTATTACATACATTTCAGTAAACTGGGAATCAGTGCAAACTTGTATCACTACTTTCCTTTATTTTTAGCCTAAGCTCTCAAACCGTAGACTGTGGGACTTTCGCTTTTATCAGTGTAATTAACACAGAAGAAATTAAAAGGTCGCGCAAGAGAGCGTGAGCTCATCGTTTCGTTTACGAACTCACTCTAAAACTACGACGTAAACAAAGAGCAGTGCGAGAGAACGAAAAACAGCTTATAGATTCAGAGAATTAGAGATTTCATATCCACGCCTATTTACATTACGAACAGTTAGTAAGATGTTAACAGGCTGTACTTAGCGGCAGTTCGTACAATAAATAAATAAAACAACATTGCGCCCTCTTACATCAAATGCGCGGAAACAGTCTTAAAACGTAAGTTTCACTGTCAATTGAGCTTGTGTACTCATGAAAAACGATTAATTTCTATGGCAGTGAATTAGAACAAAACACTTTTTAAAAAGGTTCTTCTAAAAATTAGTTTTGTTTTTAAACTGTTTTCTTCTGCATTCGATTTAAAGATTGCTGAGAAGCAGTCATAGAAGTTTCTTTCATAATACTGTCTCCAAGTTCGAAAAGCAAGGTTTTTTCATGTCCGGTGATCTAAGACTAATCATGATTGAACTTGGAAAACTCAAGAAAATAAACTTCAAATGTTTATCAATTGTTTTGTTTTATCTAATATTTTATAACTTTTTCTCTCATGCTTCTCAATTTTTTGTATTTTTCTACCAACTATGTTTGTTTTCAATCGTTTTCTTCGGCTGCTCTTTTAACAAACATGTTTTTTGCTCAGGTTTTAGAATGAAAAATATATTATTCGGGTCGCTTTTGAGTAAATTTTTCCTAAAAATTTCATCAAGGTTTTGACAAAATTCCCTTTTCAAAGGGAGACAAATTTAGAAATTCAAACTTCAGAAATTCTAATTCAGGAGTGAGCAAAATAGAATCAAAACCCAATTAAAGTGCCCTAATTGAACACTATTATACGTAAATCAAATTACAAAACTGGAAAATTCTGTTCAGGACTCCATGGTCAATGATTCTTGATATGAATTAATGATCTTTCTCTCGAGGTGACATGTGAGGTTTTCGATGGACAATGGCGATGTACGATTATTCGAAGAGTACTGTCAGAACTCCGGTCAGCATCAAACAGCCATTCGCAGTAAACGTAGGAGTGCACCAACGGAGTGCTCTGTCTTTCCTCTCTTCATTTTTGTTATGAATACTGTCACACGTCCTTTACTGACTCCGGCTCCGTTAACCATCGCATACGCCGACGACATTCTCTTCGCTGCTCCTACGGGTGCCGAAATGGAGAAACGCACCCAAGAATGGAATGACGCTTTTAGTAGGCATGGCTTACGCCTCAACATCAAGAAGACAAGAAGACAGTGTACCAGAAGATCGGAGTGCAAATGACTGGAACTGTTCACATCAGCGGTGAATCGCTCCCGAAGACAGCCGAATTCAAGTTCCTTGGTTTTTTCTTATCCTCATACACGTCAACGAATTCAGCGACACGCCAAAGATTAATCCAGTTTGGATGAAATGGAGAGGAGTTACAGGTGTCCTCTGTGATAGGAATATCACAGCTGGCATACGCAGAAAGATGTATAAAACAGCGATCCGTCCCGTGCTTCTCTATTCGACGGAGACCTGGCCTACAAAGCGTGTAACCGAGAACATTATTCACACGAGTGACATTAAAATGTTACGCTGGACACTAGGACTGGACACGTGATGCGAACAGACGCTACTAACATCGCAAGACACGATCTTGACATGGAAGTACCAGGCAAACGCCCGCGAGGCAAACCGAAGACAAGATATATGAACATGCTCAACCAAGACCTGCGCCTTGCAAGACTCCACTCGGAAGACGCAACGGACAGATGTTTCTAGAAGCCGTACAGCGGACCCTACTCCGACTTTGGCCGGCGCGGGACAACGTTAAGAAGAATAAAAAGAAGTTCGTCGATCTTCCCAACTTTCAGAGGACATAGTATGGCGGGCGTGTGCGCCGATGACCAAGCCCTCTCGTATTCTTTGATCTCACGGTCGAAATCGACGTATCTTGTTATCGCCAAAGATAAGCTACCGCTTCTGTGATTCAAACCTGACTTTTAATCAACTGGTAGGATACTTTAACAAGATTTTGCTTACGTTTACAAACCAAAAAGAACCCTAGCACGGTCTGAAACTTAGTTTTCCTGACTTCATGTCGAGCTCGGAATGGCCTTCTTGCTTGTCAGACTTTATTCCCTTCTACATTCTGTATACTATTACTGTGAGAGAAAGGTACATAGCTGCTAACTACGATTTAAGTTTGGTTTCTCTGAAGAATTCGCTTCGAAACGTTGAGCCAAAACGGACAGAAACTACTTGCGTCCAACGATGGATGCGTTTGCCAAGCGGCTTTGCGCTGTAGTTTAGGCCATGGAATGCAGAGTCGAAGGAAAATGTACCGCAGTTTTTAGAATACTTTTTCAATAAAAATTAAACTATTGAACATAGTTAACTTTTTTCTTACGATTCAGGCTAAAGGCACTCCTCGATCCTCCCTAACACAGCCTACTCTGGTTTCCGATCGCCTTCAAACCCTTAGCCTCATTCCCGAACTACAATAGATTTGATATAAGTCAAGAGTTGCATCCGAGAGAGCATGGTCTAAAGGCGTGACTCTACACAACTGTCAGAAAAAAATATAAGAAAATGTTGTTTCAGATTAGATTGTGTGAAGAAAGAGTCTCTGGCGAAGGCATGTGCCTACCAAGCGTCAAGCCACTTTTTGAAAGTCTTCATTCTACAAGTAGAACTCAAAATTTTCAACTTAAGACGGTGAAGTGAGAGTGCTAATAACAATAACAAAATTGATATTAATCATAGTAATCATGAATCTTCAAATTCTAAGTTAGACGGTTCAAAGGCAGTGACCCCTGGGTAGATGACAAATGATTGAACTATCGCACAGAAAAAAGCTAGTCCACCGGGTCTTATCGAACCCAGCCATATCGACTCAAACCGGGAGCGCGCGTTACCATTACACCACGGGGACACATTGCTCTTCCGTGCGATAGTGTTATACGAAAGCGCGTTACCATTACACCACGGGGACACATTGCTATTCCGTGCGATAGTGTTATATGAAAGCGCCCGTTACCATTACTCCCACGTGGACACATTGCTATCCCGTGCGATAGTGTTATATTAAAGCAATGTGTCCCGTGGTGTAATGGTAACGCGCGCTCCCGGTTTGAGTCGAGATGGCTGGGTTCGAACCCGCCTGGTGGACTAGCTATTTTCTGTGCGATAGATCAATCAATTGTCATAGTAATCATCATAATAACCTGGTCTGTCTAGTCGGTCTCACTTTAATATCCCCTCCAGAGCTGACCAGAACTTCCTCTCGCTTTCCAGTGTCTTCGTTGAGAACGACTACAAAGGTTTTCTTCAGTATATTTTCTCAATCCACCTCAACGAGTTCATCATTAATAAATAGTTCCTCAACTTTACGATTTAGTCGTAGAATTGAGGAAATATACATCGTTTATCGTTCTTATCGTTCTTCTATGGAAAAACTTATAATGAAAGTTGACTTTGTCTCGATGCAGGGTTTCATCTATTGTCAAGCCTAACAATAAGGATTTCCTATTGAAAAAACTCTTTCATATTATGAATGATTAACCGATAAGAGTCTTTTAAAAGATCTCCTATCCGTTATGAGACCGTGAATTAACTTGTTTTTAAGGAAAAGGCGGAATAAAACTGGATTTTACTATCATACTTCAAGATAATGATGACAATTATGCACTCGTAAACAACTTTATTGCCTCAACATGATGGCCTCTTACTTAATGATTAAATGCATTCTTCACTGATCTTTCCATTTCATGTTTTCCATCCCGTTTTACACATGGCAGTACGAATATTTCAATTTAATTGTTATTATTATTCTTAATGTTATTATTATATTTTTGAAAAAAAGGTTTCTTGAAAGAAAAACTCATTGCTCCTGGTAAACACTGAATATCTGACCTGCTCTATTGGTTTCTTGTTCGAGAACCTGCTCCCATATTTGAGAATCGAACTTTTCTTGTTGCGCGTCTTCTTCTTTGGTAATTGCGAAGGATTTCGGGAGCAAGTTTCCTATACCGGAATGGAGTGTACCAATCAGCCCAAAATTTAAAACATTATTACAATAAATATTAATTTTTTGTTTCGCGAGTTCCCAAAGACATTTAGATCCCTGCTCATGGCAAGCAATGTTATCTCCTTTGGGAATAGTGTACCCCATATTCTCCTTTGGGAATAGTGTACCCCATATTCTCCTTTGGAAATAGTGTACCCCACATTCTCCTTCGGGAATAGTGTACCCCATATTCTCCTTTGGGAATAGTGTACCCCATATTCTCCTTTGGGAATAGTGTACCCCATATTCTCCTCTGGGAATAGTGTACCCCATATTCTCCTTTGGGAATAGTGTACCCCATATTCTCCTTTGGGAATAGTGTACCCCATATTCTCCTTTGGGAATAGTGTACCCCATATTCTCCTTTGGGAATACTGTACCCCATAATCAAAATAGAACAGTGTGCTCATATAAATCACTGGTTGTGAAAATCTGAGTAATTTCAGAAGAGTGATTTAATCATAATATCCCCAGCTCCTCATTGAATTCGTCAATTAATCCCTCAAACAACAGTTTGAATATCATCAGATCGTTCTTTCATTCTGCAAGTCCATTAAAAAGTTTTTTGCTGATGATTAAGTGTTGCCGTCTTACAGCCTTAATTTTATACGTTAAAGTGCTTTGATAACGGCAAGCTTGATTAACTGCTTTCAGTCAACATTTATATGTAATAATGAAACAATAATAATTATCATTTATTCTATTATTATTTTCACATTTGTGGCCGCTTTGTGCATACTCTTTTGAGATTAGATACAGATCTATCCTATTAGAACCAATGGCTACTTCCTGGCCCACTTCTAGTGTGTATAGCAGCAGTTGGTAGAGTTGAATTCGTGTAAGCACAAACAAAATTTCTCAATCCCTCCAATTTGGGTTGATATTTCCGAGCTGAAAGTTGAACTTTGGACCCTTTGCACAAAAGCTGCGCTCATTACTAATATAAGACACCCAAAGGCATGAGTACTGATAATGATGGTGCTTAAGACAATTTTTTTTAAAGCAATGAACCGGTGGAGGCCATGGGGGGTTCGGCTTCTCTCTCAATGACGGACTCTCTGCGAAGGGGTTTGTCAGGAAGCTGCCAGCAATCTCCTTGGAGACAATACAAGTTAGACGGGCACTCCTCATCCGAATTGCAAGCAGCTTAAAAAACTATGCTTATTTCACCAGTAGTTACTTGTTACTGTTCTCCAATCTACAAGTAACACAGTGAAAAGGCAGTGAAGCCTGGTTAAAATGCTAATTGATCAAACTATCGTACGGAAAAAGGTAGTCTACCAGACGGGATCGATTTCAGCCACCTTTCATATGTATCTCTGTCCGGGACTGCATACACGTTACCAAGTACAGGACGAAGACACATCGCTATTTTGAGCAATAACAATAGTTTTCGATTGTAGATCTCCTTTCTTGGTGACTAATTTTCAAGTTTTCATTTCAAGATGTCCTCATGAATGTTTCTCGAACTTATCCGTTGCTTAAATTACTAATTGGCATTGCCTTGCCTGAATTACTATTTGGCATAATGTTTTGCCTAAATTACTAATTGGCATAATAATAGCTAATTGGCAAAAGTGTAGTTGTTGGGACATTAAAAGAATTTAGAGCAAGAAAACGATGCTTTTCATACGCACACATTGTTATGAAAACTTTAGCGAATTTTCTTTCAAAAAATAGTTACGTTCTTCTGTGCTCAGAAAAAAAGCTGTGAAAAATTTGAATCTTATTCGTGTACATTGAAAAACTTACATTAAAAAAAGGTATATGTACATACATATATGTATATATATTCATACATATATGTATATATATTCATACATATATGTATATATATTCATACATATATGTATATATATTCATTATCTCTGGCCAGCACGGGATGTATCAACACGTTGCTGTGAGTGTTCACTAAATTGTTTAACCTCTTCCTTTCTCACTATAAATTATTTATAACCCGGAAAAATAACTTAAAGACTCGAAAAACTCGACCGACGCTAATTTTTTTTTAGAAATTTGTGTTTTGATGTTAAATTTTTGTTCAAAAATAACGTGAAAACAGAAATAAGAAGGCATCGCCTTTTTCATGATTTCTCAATTCGCAGTCCATTCCATGATTTGACCTCCACCCTCTGAGTGCTCTTTATTTTGTTGTGTGGATAGATCGAACAAAGATAGTGCACATGCAGGTTGCCCTTCACCGAACCGTTTATCGATTGGACACAACGAACTGTCGAAACGAAGCCTTCACACGACATCGTAGCTTTCGGTGTGCATGGAAGCAGGGCTTGACCAAGACTTTATCGTTGTCTCTGCGTTCATTCACCATTTAACTCCCAACAAGAACTTGATTTGTTATTTAGTCCTGAATTTATGACCTACTTCAAAAACAGCCTATAGCTTTGAATACACTTGAGCTTGCCCTAGATCAGGCTTCAGCCTTGTATATCTGACTCACAGGTAAGGCTGATTTCTTGCTAGGCTTGCAGCTCCCTTCAAAATGACATGCTCGAGTTAAACCATTCATGCAAATGTTACCAGTAAATTGTTATCCATCCATGACCATCCGAATCGTGAGAAAAACATTTTATTCACAAAACTTGTGTAACTGAAAGATTTGTTAGCAAATTGTCAGAAGATTCTTCTCATGTACAGACAAAGACATTTCACGTTCATGCATATCAACAGTGACTATGTGATTACATAGAGCACAAATAGGGCTTGAAACCCTATAAATAAGAAAAATTGTGAGAGAGAAAGTTTGAGGACTCGATGCTCAAACAGACTCGTAACTTTTTGAGTTTCACGAGTCACGATTATGCTTAAGCGTCATGCTTGACGGGCACCGAGTCTGTTGAAACTTAAGCTGAAGTCTATTTAACATGTCGCAACATTTGTTTTCATATGTTCATAAATTCTAGCGATCACCAAACTGAAACCGCTATAACTCCCTCTGGCAAGAAAAACCATAATGTGTTCTAATAAAATTATTTGATGGCCTAACAATGATGACATGTACTAGTGTTCATACGTTTTTTAATAGAGAAAAAGCGAAAACAGATTTTATTTGTCTAGCTGACATTCCTTTAAGATTTGTTAAAGGTTATATTTTTCATTCGATAGGGACTCTCATTACTCGAAAAAGTTTGTAGATTGAAGATTAATACATACATAGTAATTTTAGATATATAACAGTCATAAACCATCTATTTAAAAAAAGAAAGACTGATTACACTAGGCATACCTCTATTTCATCTGTTTAAACTTTCATAAAAACTTTCATCTATGTTTTTATCTGTCTTGATGTTTTGTTTTGTGAATGTTTTGCTTCATTGACGACGCATTCGTTTTTCAAGCATGCGTTAATAAAATAAAAGCACTATCATTATATATCACTATTACGCGGACTTGAAATGTGTCCTCGAAGGTGCGACTAGTTACACATTCACACTCTCGGTAAGATATGTGAAGACGCCTGGGTTCGATTTCGATCCGTCAGCTAACTGTAGTCTGTATGAACCTTTATTGAATGTATGTGTGTGCCCTTCTCAGAGTAAAGCTAGAGAGAATTAAAGACATGAAGTGCGTGTGCCAAATCTGCCAAACCGCATTCCCCATGTTCGCTCAGTGGGAATCAAAACGCAAGAAAGTGCATCTACCAGGCATTTAGCTAGAGCCAATTAGTTGTCAAGTTTAATTAGTATACAAGTATTTTGAAAAAAAAGTTCTCTAGTACAGGAAATTCGGTATCAATTCCTTTAACGTACCAGTCGATTACAAGTACCGATCAATTCTACTAATGGACCATTTGAGGAGAAGATGCTACCAGTTCGTCTATTGTACCAGTCGAGTACAAATAGCGATCAACTCGTATGTTGCACCTCTCATCAAATTCACTGTCTACCTGGCCATTGCCCTTCGTCATCGAGGAAAGGTTTCTCTATGACTGCGCGCTTCAGCCGCCTCCGTGTTCTTCTTCGTCTCCGAAAAGGCTCCTCACTTTCCTGAAACAGTGAAGAGTTTGAAATTTATAAAAAAAACTTTTTAAGTATTAATAATCACAAATACATATCCGGTCTTCTCATACAATCTATACCCTTGAGCTTCTCATTAACTTGGTCCGGGTGGTTCATGAGAAACTATGCCTGACTTTTGCATGGGGGGATAACTTCCTCGGTTAAATCCACTTTGACCGAAGAAGATCCAAAAGTCCTGGAATTGCTCAAACGAATCTGGCTGCTACATAGAACACCGAGACACAGTGAGAAGTTAATGATTCTATCACGCTCTGTCTATATCCCATATGAGTGCGCGAACCTTGCCACGAGTTGCGGAAAAAAGTACGAGGAACATAAATGCTATTACTTGAAAAATAGCTAATAATAATCTTCCTCGAACTCGTTCACACTTCGCGGCCGGGTACGTGCGTCACTGGTAGTAGGTGTATAGAGAGAGATTCAGATTCGTGACAGAGCACTACCAAGATTTCTTAACCCTTTTGGTTCGGGTGGATCTGTCCGGGGTGAGAGTAGAAATCGGGACTCATCGCACAATAGTCGAACACATTACCATCATGCCACGTCCGGACTACTTGGAAATTAGGTACGCAATAAAAAAAAGTTTTAGATTAGAATGAAACATCTGACCAGTGAAACTCTATAGATTGTTTTAGACTCGCTAACCGTGCTTGTTGAACTCGTATCTGGTAACTTCTTCACAATTAGTCCATCTGTAAAGACAATTTTTCAAATCAAACCAAAAACAACACAGTCAACCTCTGATCTTCGTCTAGAATTCTAGCTCACGTCCGAGCTCATCATTCAGACAATACTCACGAAACGCTGTAGGAAGATATATTTGACTACGTCTCAAAAGGGTTAATCTTGAGCCCTCGGTTCTTTACTATAATAGTTATGATGTATTTTCTCAGGCACCTTCGTATTACTCGAGTCTTCTTATGGCGTAAAACAACTCGCTCTTTCAAAAAAGCAAATAGCTGACTTGTATGGAATTCTTATTTGATCGTCCTGGTCATCATATAAATAATCATCCAAAGGCTGTTTATCATTTTAGTCATCATTCAAATAGTCATCTGAAGAAATTATGACTATATCTCTTACCAGACATAACTTTTCTTGTCTCTGACTCGCAAAATCCCGATCTGCTCATGTCTTGTTTGTAACCAGGACGACATTGGCACTTTCCGTCATCACAAAACTGAATTGTCTCGGGGCAGTGAGCGTCCAGAGCGCAAGCTGGAAAAGAGTCATTAAGACGCGGAAAAGTCATATGATAGAAGAAAAGAAACAATAATACATAGAAGGTAGATAATTGTTAAGACTTTTCATTTTATATAATACATCTTGAACCATTCAATGAAGGTGTTTAATTTTCAATAATGACTAGAAAGTTTTTGACGAGATGATAAAGACGATACAATTTGCGCATTAACGAGACAGTGTTTTTTCGGTAAACTTCGACCCATTCAAGTAAAAAGCCTTCACGTTTGCTGTTCCATAGACACTCGCAGTTCTGGCAACCGAGCTCGTTGATTGTCACCGCGCATTTGTCAGGACACACCGGTGGCAGGGGACACGCTGAGAAAACCGAATTTTCCTATTTACTTTGTTTGATCACTCCGCTTAACCTCCATTTTTTTAAATATCAGTCTCTAAAAAACTGTTCTTTTTGTATTTTTTGAGACAAAAAGAGGCTAGAGGTATTTTCTTCTCTATTTTTCTCTTTTTCAATACCCGAACGAAAAATCTGGTTTTTCATGAATGTATTATTAGTTATGTTATGGAAGTGAGATTGAGCTGACTACTCAAACACTTACTGTCTACAAATCCTCGGACCGGTCGCACTTTCGGTACTTCTGGACCAATTTCATCACTCTGAAACTGCGCATCTTCTTCTTTTGGCTCTTTGGAAGATGGTTTCTTTCTCATTTGCCCGGAAGATGGTGTAATGGTTTTTCTGGCCTGAGGCGATGTGTTGAGAGGAGTATTTTGAACTGGAGCGGGCGGCTCGTTCACCTTAATCGAGACGATTCGTTTTATTGTTTTTGCATTGCAAATTTCAAACGACTCTGTTTGTTCACAGTGCAGTCATCTTTTTGACGTCCACTTTACGACACAAGCTTTCAGAGGTTTTAACTTCTCTGATTTCTAGCTCGGTTCAGAACCATCTAAGTATGTAGAAGATTTGAAAATTTTTCTAGATATAACTAGAACTATACACTCGCATTTTTTTTTAAAAAAACATCAAAAATTATAAATTTTCATCACTTAATCCTATCGCAATTTTTCGTAAAAGCTGTCGATTCACTGTTCAAAAAAATAAATAACAAAAATGGCACGCGAAAAAGAAAATGAAGGCGGTAAAACAAAACTAATGGAGCGTTAGAATATCACTTTTCACTCTGCTAAGTGATTTTCTGCTAGGCATTTTTTTGAACGCTCCAATGTCTCACCACGAAAAAATACCTACGGTAAAAGAAAGAACACATGCATTCTAATGGAGTGTTAGAATTCGCGAAAACATAATGAAACATAACGATATCCCGTTTGAATTCTCTCGCTGCAAGAAAAAAAGACATCGCTGCTCATTTCTCGAACGTTATATTTCTCTCACTAATTGTACACATTTTAGGTTAGAACAAGACGTTCACGCAATTCGAAAAAACGGGATATCGTTATGTTTCATTATGTTTTTCGCGAATTCTAACACTCCATTAGAATGCATGTGTTCTTTCTTTTACCGTAGCCATGTTTTCGTGGTGAGACATTGGAGCGTTCAAAAAAAATGCCTAGCAGAAAATCACTTAGCAAAGTGAAAAGTGATATTCTAACGCTCCATAACACAAAAGATTACGAAGTTTTGTTTTAGGCTTGATATGACTAAAAAAAATCTTACATATAAGATCTCCCTTGTCTAAAAATCGATTTCCACATTCACCTCGTAGCTAACTCGAGCAGCTTCGGCTGAACTGAAGTTCTCACTCGCATTAGAAGTTCCAGATTTACGTCCAGAGCCGGTGATTAGTCCATTCGTCATTTCCATACCTGTAGGAAAAGAAAGTCAACCAGTCAAACAGTTTTCCCCTGCTCCTTTTTTTCGTTTATTTATTCTTCTTTATCGAATTCTTCTAATAAAACTCTTACATTCTTGCCTTTCGTGTTCTTAACGAGCGGTGACTCTTCATATCGCTCTGGCAAATTGCTCTTCCTATTGGACTAATATCGATTACCCTGCCACGCTCAAAGCCTGGTGCCAAGGCTCGCTTTCAATTATATGGCACCATAATCGGTGAGTGAGTTCGCTTTATCACTTCTTATCCATCATCGTATAAATGGAGTCTTCAATTTCTCCTCAAATTTCCTCCCCGCTCGTTTCTCTTTTTAACAGGATGAGAAACATCACAACAACGAGAGGAAGACGAGTGACCGAAGAAGCGGACCCTCTAACTGAGCTCTATAACTATTTGAAGAAAAGTGATGAGAAGAACCTTCTACTGGAGCAGAAGAACACCAAGTTGGCCTCCCTTGTTGACGCCCAAGGTCAACTCATTAAGAATCTTACTATGAAAGTAGAGGAACTCGCCGAACAATTGTTGAAAGTGAATTCTAGCCCCCAGTGTGTTCATGGCAATACTTCTCCCTCTTCGATTATTACCACTTCTACTAAGCCTCTCTCATCTACTTCTGTACCTCCCCCGATCATCAATTTTACCCCTACGCCGCAGCCACCACCGCTTACTTCTCCATCATTCAAGTATTACGAGTCTCCATCCGAAATAGCTGATCGGATGGAGAGACATCGCAGTGTAGTACTTTTCCGCCTTCCTGAGTCTCGTTCCCCCAACGCTTCGCAACGTGTCGATGACGACTGGGAAAGAGTTCGTTGCATTCTAGACGCGATGCAAATTGAAGCATGTCCTGTTAAAGTCTATCGCATGCCTTCTCATCGTCCGAAATCACCAAATGCTCCTCCCCGCCCACTCAAAATAGTACTCCCAACAATAGGACATCAACAAGAAACTCTTCTATGTCGCGATGTACTTTCCCGTTTTTCCTCCGATTTGTATTTGAGACATTCACAGACTAGAGCTGAGAGAACTTATGACCGGGCAGTCCGTGCTTGGCTGGCTGATAGGAGTAAGCCAAAACCTCATATTCCTCTTTTCGGTCCCCCTCTGAGTTATAGCAAACCTCGCCCACTGATGGCCGAGCGTATTGAACCTCCTCGAAGATTCATGTCACCTCGTCCTAATCGTTCTTTAAACTAGACCAAAATCGCCGGTCTTCCACAAGTCACGTGAATTGTTATTTCGCAAATGTTAGATCTCTAGTGAATAAGATTAATGATCTACAACTTTTGCTGTCAAAGAGATACTCTATAATTTCTTTTTGTGAGACATGGCTATCGGATAGTTACCCGGACTCTTTTGTTCTCTCCTCCTTAATCTCTCAATATAACATTGTTCGATGTGATAGGAGCGAAATAACTAATGGCGGGGGAGTGCTATTTCTCATACACTCCTTATTATCATTCAAAATTATCTATTCTCAATCAATCAAGAATTCTCATGAAATCCTAGCTATTGATATTGAAATAGAATCTCACGTGATACGTTTCATTAGTCTATATCGAGTCCCTCATATAAACACACCGAAGAGCGAGAGGTTATTAAACCTCTTGATTGATCTAGTCACCTGCAACCACCCATGTATTATAATGGGAGATTTTAACTTACCCGACATAGACTGGAATAAATCCCCTCTAGCGTCATCGAATCCCGCTTCCAAATCATTTCTTGAATTTTGCTCAGCCACTCAGATGAATCAATATATTAGATGCTCTACGAGAGGATCACACATTCTAGACCTCCTCCTCTCCAATAGCAAAGATTTATTGAAGAACCCATGTGTCACTCCCTCATTCAGTAATTCAGACCACGAATCAATCATTTTCGAACTTTCCCTATTCCACGAAATTCCTCTTTACTCGTATCGACGCATATACAGTAAAATAAACTAATCCTTATTACTCCCTTCATTATGTAATTTAGATTGGCATTGCTTATTCAACCCCATCAAAGATACAGACTCAATGTACGAATTGTTACTATCCATACTAGAGGACTTTTCCGAGCAATTCGCTCCTATCCAGAAGGTCTCTCTAGCGACCCATGCATCTCTTCCAACGCATATACAGAGAGCTCAAGAAAAACGTTTTCTCTTCTGGAACAACTATATTTCTAGTGGACTAAGTGAGGACTATGACATTTATGTTAAAGCCAGTAAGAAATGCAAAAAGTTTGTAGATAAATTCAACCTAAATGTAGAAAAGAACATTGTTAATAGTAAGAACAAAAACTTGTTCTTCAAGTATATAAGGTCTAATACATCCCAGAAACAAAGCGGTGTCGACACTTTGGTGAATGAACTCGGCATCTCAGTATCTAAAGACTTAGAAAAAGCAAATCTTCTTGGAGAATTCTTCCAGAAGTCATACACCATAGACAATGGTAAGCTTCCTCCACTCTCTCATAATTCAGTCTTGAGAGCATCCTCTCTAGAAGAACCCTTGTTTACGCGTCATGATTTTTGTAGACTAATAGAGATATACCCAATGTCTTCTTGTACTACCCCAGATCATCTGAATATGCTTTTTATCAAGAAAATCGCTGTCCCTCTGTCTATTCCGCTTGAAATAATTTATAACCAATCTTTCCTTACATCTGAATTCCCGAACAGATGGAAACATTCCATAGTCACACCAGTTAAGAAGAAGCCTCCTTACAGTAGTCCTTCCAATTACCGTCCCATCAGTATAACATCACTATTTTCCCGTATATTCGAGAAAGTGTTGAGTAAAGAAATAGAGAAACATTGTGAGATAAACCAGATTTTGCCAGATGATCAATTCGGGTTTCGCCATAAGAGATCAATAGAACAGTTGATGTTACTGTTCCTTGAAGACTGTTCTGTAGCCGTAGACCAGAAAAAGTTCACAGATATCATTTATTTCGATTTTGAGAAAGCCTTCGATAAAGTTTCTCACTCTAAACTTATTTATAAACTAAAGTCCATTCAACTCCCTCCCAGAATTATTTCGTGGATCGAAGATTATTTAGGTAATAGAACCTACCAAGTTCGAGTTAATCAATCACTTTCTAATAGTTTCATGGTTACCAGTGGTGTTCCCCAAGGCAGTGTCTTAGGCCCATTATTATTCATCATTTATACATCTGATATAGTGAATATGATAACTTCTTCTAATTGTAAAATTAAAGTTTTTGCAGACGACATGAAAGTTTATAAGTCTTTTTCTAAAACAGACTCTCATACAACACTGCAACACTCGATTGATACCATAGTGGAGTGGTGCGACGCTTGGCAATTGCCTTTATCTCTACCAAAATGTGCTGTGTTAAGAATTGGTACCCAGAGTGCCCCTCATTTTCCATATTCTATAAATAGTCACTCCCTACCCTACCTCAACGAGATTCGTGATTTAGGATTTATTGTAGACAACAAGTTGACTTTTTCTGCTCATTGCTCAACAATAGCTCAGAAAGCAAAGCGTAAATGTCATCTTATTCTTAAAGTTCTCAAGAGTCGTAAACCGGATGTACTTGTTAACGCTTACAAGATATACATTAAATCTATTGTAGAACACTGTACAACTGTTTACTCCCCACATTTCGCTAAGGACATAGCTGTACTAGAGAAGGTTCAAAATTATTTTACGCGTCGCGTTTTTCGCCGGTGCTTTCGTTGTTCGTTTAATAATATGCCAAGTAGTCAGACGAGAAACAATCAACTAGGCCTAGTATCTCTTCTCTCTGTTAGAGAATCTAACGACCTCAAACTACTCTTGAAACTGATATTTGGGAAAAAAGTACTCTCTGACAGGACGCACCACAACTTTGAAATAAGAGCGTCCAACACTAGAGGCGCATTTTTCAAAATAATCCACCCTGCTCCGAGAACTATTTGCAGAAGAAATGCCTTCTCTATACGATCAGCTCGTATATTCACCGAAATTAATAGTGTTGATGAATGATATATGTTTGCCTGGATGTAATCTGCATTGTTTCACCTATTTATGTAATTCGAACAATTCAATTGTTTAATCTCGTACCACGTGATTAATTTATGCGTTGCTGCATGTAATGTTTTCACGTAATAAAATTGAATTGAACATGTCTCATACTTCATTATAATATGATATAAGGATTAAAATTTCAATTTGAGACATTCGAGTTTAGTATAACTTGAAGATTCTTCTTGAAGACTCGTGTTGTTTTTAGAGAGTGTAGTGATCACCATCTCTGCTAGCTTGGGGTATTCTCAATAGATAAAACGCTTGAGTTGGTTTAACGAGTTGGTTTAACGAGTTGGTTTAACGAGTTGGTTTAACGATAAGCGAGACCAAAAAATTATCAATTTACAAATATTTATACAGAAACTTCTTTTTCAAACCCACCACTGCTTCTGAATGTGCAATTTTAAAATTATTACTAGCGCTGTTTTATGCGCGTAGTCGGCCAGCAAGAGAAATTTTTTTGTTCAAATGTATACAGGGTTAAGCAGATTTATTGCAATAAATTTCCGAGCTCATTAGCGCTACAGTTGGACTGAAATAGTCTTCAAATTGTTGAAATATTTAGAAGAACATCAACGACCTCTCAAATTTCGGTGGAATCCTGTTCATTTTGAGAAGTATGGTAGCAGCCAATAAGCAGCATACTTCAAGTCTCGTTATATACAGCCACGGGAACAAGCCGCGGGTTCAACGGCCTGATCTCTTGACCCAAACCTCCCCAACTAATTCAACTTGGGATACATAAAGACAAAGGTCTGTGCTGAGTACACCACAGTGCCGATGCCCTGAAATCGTATCTGGAGAGAGCTTGGGACAATCATTCTACAGAGTACCTTTCCGCCGTAATAGCCAAACATCCACAACTTCTGAAGACCGTAATTCGTCCACGAAGATCCCGTTTTGGATGAAATTTTAACTGGGTGTACTTGTTAAGGTGGAAGAAAACTTGTCAAATTGAAACAAAAACCTTATTTTTCTTTCGAGAGATCGGTTAATAACCAAATTGTAGTTGCAATAAATTTGCTTAACCCTTTAGAAGACTAGGTTTTTTGTACCCAAAAACTTTATCAACTCGTGTTATCAGATGTTAGTCGGCTACGGTAGTAATTATCAGATGTTAGTCGGCTACGGTAGTAATTATCAGATGTTAGTCGGCTACGGTAGTAATTTATATCCTTGATGCCTATCGAGTAAGATTTCAATTACTCTCGTTGAGGCTTCATGGGATGTGCACAAATATTTGAAACTCAGGAATTGTTGTGATACGAGTTTTTTTTCTTTGTGATAATTCAATTGCATATAATCAGTTGATAACTTATCATTATTTTTCTTATCAAAAAAATCGTCATATCAAATTATTATGTTTAATAAATAATCATTGAGTTACCGTGCGATCCGTTCTTACTTTGGCTTTATTCAGAAATGAATTTAAAAATACTGAAAATAGAAACCCTTGTTTTGGTCTTCTACGCCTGCCTCGGGGAAATCATATCCGGAAGCAACCGGGATGCCCATTTCCATACTCGAGAGCGGTGCAGAAGTCGGGATGGTATTCATTGATGAGAAAGTCGTCGGCTTTTTCGCTGGCTCGCGGGTAGTTTGGACCGGTATCTGTGAACAAACGGATAAATAAGTTGTAATTTAGACTTTTCGGAGAAAGAAAAGAGAATAATTTTCCTTGCGCTTATTATCGCCTTGGGCCAGGCAGGGTACCTGCATCACTGAGCTGGGATACAGACTTTGCCTGTTAGAACCTGTGGCTGCTACCTGGTTGACTGGTAGCTTATACCTGCTACCTGCCAGGGTACCTGTATCACTGAGCTGGGATACAGACTTCGCCTGTTAGAACCTGTGGCTGCTACCTGGTTGACTGGTAGCTTATACCTGCTACCTGCCAGGGTACCTGTATCACTGAGCTGGGATACAGACTTCGCCTGTTAGAACCTGTGGCTGCTACCTGGTTGACTGGTAGCTTATACCTGCTACCTGCCAGGGTACCTGTATCACTGAGCTGGGATACAGACTTCGCCTGTTAGAACCTGTGGCTGCTACCTGGTTGACTGGTAGCTTATACCTGCTACCTGCCAGGGTACCTGTATCACTGAGCTGGGATACAGACTTTGCCTGTTAGAACCTGTGGCTGCTACCTGGTTGACTGGTAGCTTATACCTGCAACCTGCCAGGGTACCTGTATCACTGAGCTGGGATACAGACTTTGCCTGTTAGAACCTGTGGCTGCTACCTGGTTGACTGGTAGCTTATACCTGCTACCTGCCAGGGTACCTGTATCACTGAGCTGGGATACAGACTTCGCCTGTTAGAACCTGTGGCTGCTACCTGGTTGACTGGTAGCTTATACCTGCTACCTGCCAGGGTACCTGTATCACTGAGCTGGGATACAGACTTCGCCTGTTAGAACCTGTGGCTGCTACCTGGTTGACTGGTAGCTTATACCTGCTACCTGCCAGGGTACCTGTATCACTGAGCTGGGATACAGACTTCGCCTGTTAGAACCTGTGGCTGCTACCTGGTTGACTGGTAGCTTATACCTGCTACCTGCCAGGGTACCTGTTTCACTGAGCTGGGATACAGACTTCGCCTGTTAGAACCTGTGGCTGCTACCTGGTTGACTGGTAGCTTATACCTGCTACCTGCCAGGGTACCTGCTTCACTGAGCTCGGATACAGACTTCGCCTGTTAGAACCTGTGGCTGCTACCTGGTTGACTGGTAGCTTATACCTGCTACCTGCCAGGGTACCTGCTTCACTGAGCTGAGATACAGACTTCGCCTGTTAGAACCTGTGGCTGCTACCTGGTTGACTGGTAGCTTATAAAGCAGGAAGCGATCATGTTAGCGCATTAAGATAATGGTGGTAGTGGCACAAACGTGTAGCTACATATGTACGAAGTAGTGAGAAGCAACAGAGAGAAAAGAGTGGTAGACTTTCGTAACAACATGGATGATAAAAATGGATCCTCCATAGAACACCAATCAGTTCAAATTGGTTTTTGGATAAACAAAGACAAAGAGAGAGATAGAATGGAAAGAGAAGGTTAGAGAGAGAGAGAGAGAGAGAGAGAGAGAGAGAGAGAGAAGAGAGAGAGAAAGAGAGAGAGAAGAGAGAAGGAGAGAAGGAGAGAAGGAGAGAAGGAGAGAGAGAGAGAAAAAATCTTGAGTTCAAACTCGTTTACCCATGGCTTCAAGTTAACCTGAGTCATGTTCTCGCTCATCACGGCATTCTCGACTCCTTCTTCCCCAGAGGAGGGCAAGGGTGTGGAGTTGGCGAATGGAACAACCATCTGCGAAAGTCATGAATCACACTAATCGAACTTGATGAAGTACATGGTACACGAAAAAGTCTAATCATATCTGGCAAGATCTAGTTCGCGAATAACTTCGGTGCGCCTTTCATGTTCTAGCAAGCTTTGGTTTGCGAGTGCCTTCAGTAGACTCTGTTCTCATTCTTCTACATATACAATTGTGAGACAGTAAGCTCCATAGTCTGCAAAAGTGGTCATTATTTCTTTACTCAGTTTTCATTGCTTTCAAAAAGCTTTTGAACCGTGTTCTCATCCTAATTTTTTTACCCTCTCATCATAACTAACATAATCTTTATTTAGACTCATAGATTGCTTTCAGTGTATTTATTATCGAAGGGTCTCTAGAAAATAGTGTGTTTTTTCAAGCAATATCTTTTATCTTTTATCAAGCATTATTAAATAGCTGACCTCCTCTGCATCAGGCGGTATTTCAGTGGGAGCTCCCATGTCAACACCGGAGATCTGGTCCGGCGACTGATTTGAAGGAGCGATAGTCGGCTCTCCTGTCTCCTCGCGGACAACGTTTACCTGCTCATTGGAGCCATTCGGCTCTTCCTCAGAATCTTCTTCGACGCTCTGGAGTAAGTTACATGATAAAGATGATCGAGGTCGAAAACTTCCATTTTAGAAATGTTTTGAAGAGAAACTTGAGCTTTTACGAATGAATCTACGGCCATTACGATAATATATAACTCGCATGAGAAATTTAAATCATTTTTTTGGAAACTTCAGCCGTACTGACAGGTTTCAGAGAAACTTCAGGTGTACTGACAAGTTTCAGAGAAACTTCAGGCGTACTGACAGGTTTCAGAGAAACTTCAGGTGTACTGACAGGTTTCAGAGAAACTTCAGGCGTACTGACAGGTTTCAGAGAAACTTCAGGCGTACTGACAGGTTTCAGAGAAACTTCAGGTGTACTGACAGGTTTCAGAGAAACTTCAGGCGTACTGACAGGTTTCAGAGAAACTTCAGGTGTACTGACAGGTTTCAGAGAAACTTCAGGCGTACTGACAGGTTTCAGAGAAAATTCAGGCGTACTGACAGGTTTCAGAGAAACTTCAAGCGTACTGACAGGTTTCAGAGAGCAAAGAAAAAAGAAGAAGAAATCAGAAGTTTTCATGACACTATATTTCATATGAGAAGGAAGGCCTTGAATAGGTGGCTAAAGGAATTTTCTAAATACTCTCAATTTCATCCTCGGTGCTTCTAATGGTCCAAAAGGATACAAGAACGTCGTGACTATGGACATCTATGAACTGACTTCTGGAGAGTTTTTGTCCAGCTTTCTACCTTGGTCCGGACCCTCCTTCTCGTCATCGGTTACCCCGGAATAGTAAACTGAGGCTGTCGGGGGAAGCTCCGTTGTGGTAGTCGCCGGTTCATCTCTCACCATCTCAGATGGTTTCTGAGGTTTCATCGTCTTGGAAGGCATCTTCTTACCCGGTTCGTTCTTCTGGGAGCTACTGTCAGGAGGAATCTCATAGGGACTGTTCTCTTCGGAGTGCGAATTTGAAGTCTCGGCACGCTCAGATGCTTCGACAGCCGTTGAGAAACGGTTCTCGGCGGATGTCTGGTTTATCCGGTTTGGTTTTGCGTTCGAGGATGGGGAGGGCGAGGAAGAGTTTGAAAGCTGATCTTCTTGTGTGGGACGGGCTCTGGTGGGGGGCGCAGGAGAGAACCGCATGTCCGTGTCACTCTCTTCAGGCTCTTCCCTGTCTGCAGCCGAAATAGGCTGTTTATTCCCTGCAGCCACTTCAGCCGGCTGCTCATCCTCGTCTGGTTCGGGTTCAGTAAGGTCTTCGCCAAGATTTTCCTCAGATTCCTCCGAATCAGGCTTAACAGGGCTCTTTCCGGGCTTCTCTGACACAGGGTTTAAGCCTGGGATCTTCTCAGTGGCGGCCTCGTCAAATACGGATTCGTCGAGGCTTGCCTGTGTCGTCTCGTCATCGTCGTCGATGACATCGATTGGGAACTTTGAAGTCGTCGGCTTGTTGTACTTCGTTTTGGTTGAGGGTCCAGGGCCTGGAGGGAGAAATGTAGGAACTCGTATAGCGGAAATATTTTAACTCATTATTTACAAAAATTTACATAGCTTCCATAAGACGACTGAGTAACTTCTCGGATATGAGGCGTTTGAAGACATCTTCGATAATCTTACACATGTCCTTTTGGAAACTTCGGATGAATATATTCAAGTTGAAAAGCGTTTTTTTAATCTAAATGTTGTTGTTTATCACAAACTTTTTGTGTGATGAACATCAAAGTCGAATAGTTCTGATGAAAGCTTTTAACTTCAAATGTGGAAAAAATCTCTCTGTTCTCTAACAAAAGTTTTTTTTCCATCAATGACATGTTGATCTTTTTGAAGGCTTTGTATGCTACGAACCAGAGACTTCGGCGTCCATTGAAGGCATCTCAGAGGTCTTCTGCTGCATTTCATCTACGGCACTGAACAGCTCATCCATAGGTCGGGGAGGAGCCATCCCGTTGTTATCCTTTTCAATTCCGTTCTGAAACTTTTAGAATATTAAAAGTATGGTTTTATCAGATAATTCATTTCCGTACGGAAATAACATCTGTCTGAAGTCGGCGAACTCAGCAGAGATTGGAGACTCCGGGCTAGAGGCGGTTTGTGCCGACAGAAATATAAACTTATCAGGTGAGAAAAAGTGCTCATGCACTAATCTGACTTTCCCCACTGCTGCTAATCACACTAGCAGTGATCTAGCAGGCAGCCACTGGTTCTACCAGGATAGGTCTGTCCTGCATCTCAGGGGAGCGCGTACCCTGTTGCGAGGCGGGAACGAGCGCGAGGAAGAAGAAGAAGAAGAAGGTGAGAAAAAGGAAAATGAAATAACGGGCCACTTCACTAGCACTCTTTACTTCAATGTCAAATAGTTTATCTCACCGAGAATGATTCGAGACCTCAACCCTTCACAATTCATTAAACTTGTTTTGAACTCAATTTTTTTCGTTATCTGTTCTTTTTTTCTATACATTTTCTGTACCGTATGGTATATCAGAAATTGACAGGATATCATAGCTATGATAAAATTCCTGTAACCAATATTGTGACAGGTGCACTGTTGCATTATTTACTATTTGACATACAATGTTTTTGTAAACTACAAAAAACCTCCGACGTTAAAAAAAATTGATCGTAACGAAGATTGAGTAACCTCTTTCTTATTCATAGCATTCACTGCACCAGTAAAACTCTGTATTTTCACCAAACAACAAAGCTTCTCCAATACTCAACCAGTGCTGAGATATTTATCCTTCGCTATCGCTGTACCCTAGTAATAAAAAAAAACTAAATGAAATGTGCTCTTGATGGTTTTTTTAAATCTCACAATTTGTTATGCCAGATAGGGAATTAGAAATCTAGCTCTACGTTAATATTTTTTTACATAACAGCTTCTGTTACAACAATATGTTCCTAGAAGGTGATTTGTGAAAGTTTAGAATCCATTTCAAACTGAACCACCTAAGGTTGAGAAATGATGGTAAGCATATGCATACCTTAGGTTGTTTGTTTTCTGGTTTGTATGTCTTGTCCGGTTTGTCCTGTTTGTCCGGTTTGTCTGTGGTTGGTGGTAAGGGCGCGCTGAGCTCGGAGTATGGGTCGACCTCGGCTGCCGTGTCCGTCATGAGGGACTCGGTGGATTTTGATAAGGGTGCCGGCAGGCCTTTCGGTCGCATTCTCTGATAAGATATACTAATTTGTAAGAACTAAAATGAGAGAAAAATGAGAAAAAGAAAAAGGATATCTGTTCCTTAATATCTGATCTAAATATTTTTTTTTATGTTTTCAACCTCAGACATTTACGGCATTGAGCAGTCACAGAAATCTATATTGAAGGAAAAAAAGGCTCACTGGCGAGTTGTTCGGTTGAGCGAGTCTGCGGTTGTTTGAAGAGCTGAGACGAATTTCATTGCTTGAAGGAGGGCCCTAGGAAGAAACACGCTGCATTAATTCCAGTGATTAAATATTACTCAAATTTCATCTCATCAGAGAATAAAAGATTCAAAAGCGAATCTTGGTTAAATATGAGGTTGGACATAATTACTCCCAAACTTACATCATGCTCATCCAGTGGTATTCAAATACTAAGGTCATTTGAAGCTACATTAAACTTTCGTTTGATACAAAACGTTTAACTCACAGAACTAGTTCAGGGGACGGGATTTGTTAAACACTGCGTCAACTCGCACTCGAATCGTCGCATAGTTTTTCCAAGCAGTATTTGTTACTGGTTGTTCCATACGATCTCATACTAAACTGTACGGCCTTGTTGGCGTGGACTGAGCCTAAGCAGAAATTTCACTGTAAAAAAACTTGTCAATAGGTCGGGTGCGTGATTTCCGGGTTGTCTCGGTGCCAAAAAACAAAATCACCCACTTCTCTGTTTCCCAGCGCAAGGGTGAGCGCGTTACCAGTTACCAAGGGTGAGCGCGTTACCAGTTACCAAGGGTGAGCGCGTTACCAGTTACCAAGGGTGAGCGCGTTACCAGTTACCAAGGGTGAGCGCGTTACCAGTTACATAAGTCATAAAAAATTCGCTAATAAATTCATGTCACAGTGCTTAGAGAGGTTTTAAGGCCTGTTCTTTAGCCTTAATCACTTTGTTTGTACCATCTCTAAACTTCTCTCTCTTACTCTTTTTTCTCTAACTCTCTGTTTCTTCCATTCTCTTTTCTCCCTGACAAGATATACATCATATAATCATCAAGCGGAAAAGACCAAAGTGTTATCTATACACCAGCTTCAGTAAAACGTTACTAAGTACAAACAGAGGATTTCAAACAACTGAGCCTCTCTCAAAAACAAAATAAGCGCCGAAATAAGCAAAAAAACTTTCAAAAACAGGCAGAGAGGATAGTTTTGCTGCGCTAATCTCGAGGAAAAGCTTGATAGTCTTTGATGTATTTCGAAAGAAAAAGAAAAAATTTTCTTACCAGAGTGAGTGCAATATAATGATGTTCCACCTTGAAAAAAAGTAGTTAATTTGAAAAAAGAGCCTAAAATGTTAGTTAATTTCTAAAGAGCCCCAACAGTTCTAAAGCCGCCGGGTGAATTGACAACGGCGCCATCACTTCCGGATCCTTCGATGGCTTGGAACTCAGCAGAGGTTGGCACGATTGAGAATCTGCGCTCCGCTGATGAGGAGATGCTTTGACGTAGGGGACGGCCGAAGTAGTCCAGGGAAGGCAAAACTTTGGCGCTGTCTTTAGAACAGCTCATTATTTCAAGGTTAACAAACAATATCAACGAGACAGGACCGAACCCGGCCGTCTTTCTTTCACCGAGAAGGTAGATATACTGACAAAAATATTTCTAGTACATATATTTCTTATATATACATGTATATATCATATACCTCTAGAGTGCATATACAAAAAAGTTTCATTGACAATTTTTTAAACTAAAACCTTTTCAGAGTGTACAAAAGTTTCTCAGAAACATATAGCATTCTAGGTTTTTGGTATCCATACCTGAAATTTGCGGTTTTGGGTAATGGATGCCACTTGTTCTCTGACTCTTTCCTAACTCTTATACTCCAATCACTCAACTTCGTTCTCCGCATATGTAATTTTTACAACAACCAAGATGCGCAACCGGCAGACTATAACTGAAACCTTTCATTATTAGTAGCTTTCTGAGAACAAATTGTAAAGTTGGGAGGAACCTACTCGATGAAAACAAGACCTACTTGATGAAATAAAGAACAAGTCGAGATGGACCTAAAAACACTGACTTGGAAGACCCTTTTGCTTCTCCAGGAACTCCTTTGTAGTCATCATTCTGCCGTTGTTACGTAGCTTCATCGAACTGTTAAAAGTTCATTAGTATTACAGGGAGTATTCAATCTATTAGTGAATTTGCCCACTTTCTGAACGGGTTCATTTGTTTAGTCAGAAAAACTGACCCAGCTAGCGAAAAAAGTCTTCAAATCTTGTTTAAATGGGTAGGTAACACCCCTTTTCGCTTACTAGGAAATGTTCTTTCCTATTTCATTCCATGTCTCGCAATCATAAAAATATTTCACACTTACTGAAAAAAGAATCGAACTCCACTTTCTGATTTACTTGAAATATATAGCTATTCACCAATTTATTCTTTGTCCATCCCTACATTTACAACGAAAACATGATGTCTCAATTAATTCACAACTTTGCATCGTAAAGTTAACACAAACTCTTGGGATCAAATGTTTGAACAAACTATTACGTCGTCTGGCCTTGGAAAAAGGCGGGTGGGTTCGGTGCGAAGCCCGGTACGCTTTTTGGAAGAACCGCATTCACTGCCATCTCAGGATTTTTCGAGTGTGCACCTGGAAAGTAAATTGGACTTTCATTCGATTACGGAATCAGCTTTTTTCATGATGAACATGCTTCTGCGGTTTAATATCTGGCCTGCGACCGGCTCAAACAATGAAGTACCAGTTTATGAGTTTGCTTCTAACACTGTGAGGCAAAATAGCGGTCACTCGTCGCTTTTTCTTTTATTCTTCAAGAATCATGAGCTTGGGCTCTAGCAAGATTCGACCACTCTGAGATATAGTGTTGATCCCATTCAAAATTCTCTACTCTATGGGCTATGCTTCCTCTTTAACGAAAAATCCCGAGTTGTACACAGGCAGAATTGTAAGACAAGTGCATGCTTCGAGCTCGAAGCATCTATTGATATTGCATTTTAATTCACTTGGAACAAGGCATCTGTAGAACGTTATTTAAGAAACAGCTAGTTTTACAATATTGAGATCCTGTGATTTGTATGACGACTAGTACAAGCTCATAGTAGTTTAGACGCACTAATAGTAGGTAGTGTTACGGATATGTTTAGAGTGTGGCGTGTATATCACGACCAATGCTTCTACACGAATTTCAGTTATATTTGGAGCAATCTAGCAAAAACTCAAAAATTTTATTCTGAACATATACATATATCGTGGAAGTATGTTAAAATCACTGTATTCTGCCAACCCGTTCTCACACTAAAGCGTAGTGCGAGAACGGGGTGTTCGTTCATTCGACGAAGGTTGTACGGTGAAAGATTGTTTCGGTGTTTCATCAGGTCTGCTTCATAAGATTTCAATTCCGAGGAAGAAAAAGCACGGGCTTTGGCTTATACATCTTTTTTTCTAAATCGCGTAGTCTATATTATTCACATCGGGTGAAAATGCCGGTCATTCTTATTTGAAGTGATTGCCGGGAGAGAAGTACCACCCTTGACACGAGCAGGAGCTGGGACGTAGGACGTTCCATTAAAGTGTGCACCTATCCAAGATTCCAGAGCGTATTGTGATACGGTTTTCAGGTAGGCATGTTTTATGGGCCTTGAAATGTGCATTATCATGTGTGCGTGTGTAGCTCAGTGGGTAAGAGCATTCGCCCAGAATGCGAAAGGTTACGGGTTCGGTTCGATTTTTGCACAAGTTTCTGCGAACAATCCGCTTCTCTGCTCGGTATAAAAACCCGTTGCTTGAGATCAACGAGGAGTAGGGTATACTCTAATTTACGGAAATTACAATCTAACTTACCGTAAGGTTCTATGAAAACAATCGGACTCTTGCCGCTCAAACAGATGGCCCCCAAGACCATAGCACGAGCTGGATGTTGAGTTATCTTGACAATTATGTCTTTAACATCTGCCAGAGTTGGTAGTATAGCCAAAACGGGTGTATTTTGGAAGTTGAATGCAGCTTCAACAGTGAAAGAGTGAGATGGTATAATCAAGTTCGCCTGCGCGTGCCCGGTGTGCATTGAAACGATTGCATTACGCATCACATAGGCGGCCACCATCTTTCTCCAAGTACACAAATCATCTTAAAATTTGGACGAAAAAAAATTGCCCGAAAAAAGAGACAAAAAACGAAATTGATTGATTAAGAAAACAACATTAACAAGAAAACTGTGAAATAATAAAAAAAATTTTTTAGAAGTACCTATTTGTCGTGATATATACGCCTCACCATGGTAGGAGACAGTATACATAAACAATACATAGAGGATAGCCCATGTATTAGGCAACCAATCTTTTGGCTTTCTCTATTCAATTCATAGTGCACATTGAGCTCCAATTTCCACATATGTTCTTTTTAGATGCGTTTTACTGTTTTACTGGCTTTCACGTATAATATAGAAGGCCTTGGGTGTACTAGTAGGAACCCATTAATTATGTGAACGAATCGTTTAGATCTCTCCAACTTCAGATCAAAACTCATCCAAAAACCTTGTGTAAGTGGCAATGTTCCCATCCGGGGTGAACCTCGCGGTGTTTGAGACCGCATAGTTGCAATCCGCCGAGGTGGTTGTTGTCGACTTGCTCGTGAGGTCTCACGACCTCGTGATACTAGAATAACCAGAATGGATCAAAATTCATTGAGATGTACTACATGCTAGGCCTAGTTTGCAGCGTATGCTATTAGCGATAGCTTCGAAGCTGTGCTTTTTCTTCTTCAAAGACTTCAAACATTTGTTGAACCTTTAAGGTCCCTACCATCTGTTAATTAACACCACGCGCTGCTGGTTGTAACTGAAATACTAGTTTTGGTGAACAAGCTTGCTAATAAGAAAACATTTACCCATGTTTTGCTGCTTACATTTTTTTAACTGTTGTTTTTCTTAAAGCTTTTGACTTTGAAAACTTTTCTAAAGTCAGGAAATTAAAAAAAAACTCTCCTAACTAAGTCAGCAAGAATGAAAAAGTTCATGCACTGATAGCTTCCAAATAAAATTACTGCACAGCTTGACTACGTTCCTGTATTGTCAACGTAACCAATGTAAGCATTAGCAAAACAAAAGAACCTTCACCCGGCGATGATGGTTGAGGAGCTGGATGAGATAGGGCTTGCACCCGCTGGGGAGGGAACGCTGCAAGGTAAAAAATAAACAAATAAATAATTAAATAAATACATAAGAAACTTAAAGAGAAAGAGATAGAGGAAAAGAGAGGGAATAGTAAGAGGAAGAGAGAAAGAGAGAGATAGATGATAAGAAAGATTGGAAGAGGAGAGAAAATGAGAAGAGCAAAAGAGACAAAAGAAAGAGTGAAAGGAAGAGAGACAGAAATCAACTCACGCCGCAGAAGCTCGCCACTAGATGGCTTCATGATGAGAGAGTCGGGAGCTCTGGCTCTTTTGAGGAAGAACTGGCCCACTTTCGGGTTCAGGACTTGCTGATCCCGTGAGCCAGGTAAGGACTTCAAGCCCATTATGAAATTATCAGTTTGCTGCAATGATAGGATATTAAAGATCAGTTTGAAGTTCATAACAGGTCGAAAAAGCTTTCAACAATCTTATAAGTTTTCAGCGAAATTTATGTAACATAATGTGGGAACATTCATTCCAGACTCATTTTTTTATCAAGTTTTTGTCTGTTCGCTGGCTTATGATCGGAGATAAAGATCAGTATGAAGTTGATTAAAATTTTAACACTTTTTTTAGTTATCATCTCATTTTTTTATACTAGTTTTTTTTTCAAGTAAAAAAATTGAAATATAATATGTTTTGAACGTATCATCACAGATTTGAAATAGCAAACTCTTTTTTAGTTTTTTTTTTTGCGTGCAGTTAAATGAATTCGAGGCTCAAAAGCTTTTCTGTTACGAACATTTTATTATCGTCCCCATGTATAAATGATGAAAACTGCTTTTCAGCATGATGAAAAACTTCGCATTTCACGAGTAACTTAGCGAATTACTTTGTACTCTGTAAGTATTTCGGTACTCGGCTAAAATAACAACAACTGATATCTGCATCAAAATGGAACTAACCTTGATTCCTGGATTCATGTGCTGTCTGATGCGTATCCTGAAAAGAGAAAACTTTCATACAAATCATTAAAAAACCATTTTCATCAAATTAGTTCATCTCTTAATGAATAACGTAATGAGAGTCGTTCTCTTGTATGGAATTTTTTAAGTTATATTTTTCTATATCATTACGGAAATATGGGCAGGTTCAGCCGAGGTCTAAAATAGACGGGGGTTGAGGGTGGGGTTGTAGACAGCCGTTACTCTAACTCACTTAAGTATGCCCTGCAATTGTAATCTTTCTCTCTCTTTCTTTCTCTCTCTCTCTCTCTCTCTCTCTCTCTCTCTCTCTCTCTCTCTTTCGTTGACTCTGGCCCTCTCCATTTTTTATAGCTCCAATTTTTTTTCTCAAAAAAACAAGACGTTGAGAAAAACCAACGCTCTAATTCTGTCGTGGTATCGCTCCTTTATCAGTTCGTTCGCATTCAGAAGGCTGACAAAGAAGAAGAAGGCAGTGAATAACAACAGCTCTTCCCTTTCACGCATCGCTGCAACTTACATGAATAATTTCATGAAACAGGGCGAGATTAACGCGAAATCAGAATTTCGTGAGGACGAGCAAGAAAAAAGATGCAAGCGATTAATAAACCTCTTCACTGAAAAGCCTTCCTGACTATTTTATTCAATTTGCAATTTGCACTGTGCAATAAAGTATTATTACTAGAAACCGATTGGTGACGCAGAGGTAAGTCTAACCAAGAAAAGAAGCCTATTTTTATGCCAGTAAGAGACGAAAGCTTGTTAAATTTGAAATCTAAAAGTCAGTCGGATGAAGAGGGATCGACAGCGATACTGAAAGTGGTTCCAAGTAAGATTAACGTCAAAGCAAGTTTTTTCGTCAAATTAAGTTTTGTCATTACATCGTTATCGAGTTCTGGAAGAGTTTTCAAGAAACGGTTCAGCAAGAAAAGTTAGTTGACATATAGACATCCCATTCGAGAAACGGTGAACACAAACTGTTCTATTCCTTAAAAACTAGTCAAGAAAAGTCAACTCAACAAAGAAAATATAAATATCTTTTTCGAATAAAAGCAACAGAACGGCACAAACTTACATAAAACTTTTAGATTGTGATTGTTCATCCGCTTTTTTCAATTCATGGTCATAATCTGCATAAATGACTTAACGACTATTTACATAGAAAGGTTTTTTTCTCTTTGCTTTCGTTTGATCTAATTTTCGTGTATACAGTGTGCGTAAAAAGTATTGCAACAAAGTTTGACCAAGCGGACACTCAAATTCAACTATATGTACTGTACCTCATGTTGAAATTTATTTATTTTCCCCAATTTTTTCTGCGTATTTTAACCAAAATTCGTTACAATCCGTTCTTTTTGCAGGGTATGGTGGGCGTGAACAAAATGCGCACCACGATCATCGCCATGCACACACAAAACCGGGCTCCCGCAGACATCGCTCGTCTTCTGAAACTGCATTGATGAACTGTTCATCGGGCCATTTTACGTTTAGAGGAGGTCGGAGGCACTGAGGACCGTCATCGGAAAGGACGCCCTGTGACGGTAACTGGCCGGAAAAACGTGAAGAAGATCAGAGACCGCATCTTCCGGGATCCGAAGAGAAGCATGCGAAAAATGAGCCACGAACTCTAGATTTCGGAGGGATCACCGAGAAACATCATTCGCAACGTGCTCGGTATGAAGTCGTTTTGAAGCAGGAAGCCTGCGCTGGTCAGCGACCATTCTATCTTGTTCGCCATGGCTGGATTGGTCGATTTCCCATCCGCTCTCTACTCTATACATTTCGTCTAGTGGACATGATGCAATCCGGCTTCAACGAGAAATTGGACACCTTGAAGCTGTATCGTCCTAATCCCTCACCGCCCTCCCACACGATGCTACCTCTGGAGTAGGACCGACCCATCACTCGAAAGTTCTTTCCAAAATCTATTTCGACCTCATATGTTACCAACTTTTTTGACCTGATGTTTCCTCTCACATGGAAGACCCCCTTCCTTATACCTTACACGCATTTTCCATGCGTAATAAACTCAAACTCAATAAAGCTGCAAGAACGAAGAAAGCGCGCGCATTGTTGGTTCGAGCGCGCAAGGGTGAGATGCACTGCACCATCTTCAGCGACGAGAAGATTTTCACCGTTGAAGCTGCCTTTAACAGCCAGAATGTGCGCGTATTGGCTAAGACACCTACGCTGGCAGACCTTGGAGGAAGAATCGTGAACCGGACACAACATCCAGCGCAGGTGATGGTCTGGGGAGCGATCTGCTCCAGCGGTAAAAGTACCAAGGCAGACTTCGTGCTGTCATTCGTGAACATGGAGGCCGATTCGAATTATTTTCGAACACATCGAACACATTTTCGAACACGGTGCTATGAATAAAACCTGTTGGTTTCCATTTCATAGCTTTTATGAAAACCAAGATATGGATCATTATCCGTGTTGCAATACTTTTTACGCACCCTGTACTAAAAAACCTTTTTTGTTAGTTCAAAAAATACTCTGTGAAAAATGAGGTATCAAAATGAGAGCGGGCTCGAAAAGCAAAACGAAAAAGCCCCGGCGCTCGAACGAAAAGCACAAATATAAGAATACACTAAGCCTCTTCCAAATTGGAGTGGAAGTTGTTCGTTTCAGAAACATGAGTGATTCATGAGCATGAACTTGAAATATTATTAACTTATCGCTCGGATCAAAATTAGTCTATGAATCGGGGTCGAACCCAATTGTTCCTCATTTTTTCAAGCCAGTGCTTCCTATCGGAACACCCTATCGGAACGCAAAGGATCCGTACGATATTGCCATGGAAAAGCACATTGACGTTTTTTTCCGTCCCGCACGCTCATGAAATTTGATGATTACTATTGTTATAGTTTAGTACTTTGGTACCATTGTTTATTACTACTTTTAAAAGTCAGGCAAGGTTCAAGCCAGCTCTCTGTCTGTTATGATTGGATCACTATAGTGGAGTAGAGGACTAGAAAAATGCTCATAACATAAACCAATCTGCCAGGCTGGACTGAGCGAAAGAAAAGATGAGGCATGTGAGTTGCCTTAGGGGCCAGAGCACGCTCAAGGACTAGACAGCCTGCTAGAGATAATGTGGGGCTAACCTTCCGTAGGGGTCAGTTTATGGAGAAACAGCTTAAGCAAAGAAAGCTGTTTAAAGTAAGTAACATATGAGGGAACACGGACATGGACATGGATAATGCGGAAAAGCAGAGTGTATGGAACAAAATACTTGAGAGAAAGTTATGAAAAAAAAAGAAAAAATAGTGACTGTTAGAGAAGTATGGTTGAAATAATACAGTGACAAAAAAGAGAAGTAGAGAGGAAAACAGATTGACTAAGTAAGATGAAAGAGAGCAAAAGAGAAAGAGGAAGGAAAACAGATTAAGATAGAGACAAAGGAGATAATGGAAGAGAAGAAAAGCAAGAGAGAGAGAGAGAGAGAGAGAGAGAGAGAGAGAGAGAGAGAGAGAGAGAGAGAGAGAGAGAGAGAGAGAGAGAGAGAGAGAGCTGAAGAAGACACAAAATGATGTAAACTTCAACAAAACCGATAAAAACCTTAGACAATTGCGGTGATAGAGTAAAAGAAGAACTAGAGAAGAATCGCTCTCAAAGGCAGGAAATAAAGGCTGTGAAACAATATGAAGTGATAGAAATTCAGCAAACATGCTGGATCGAGAGAGTCACCAAACAGTTGAAGAATTGAGGAAGGGGCAGGAACTGAGAATAGGAAGCGTCTATATAAAAACTTAAGAATAGTTATGAAGTGAAGAATTGGGGAAAGAGAGGTAGAAGGAGGGAGAATCACTGGGGGAAGAGACATGAATGGAATATAGAGAGATATAAATATATAAAAAGAGCCCTAGAACGAGAGAGAGACAGAGGAGGGGCAGGGAATACAGACAGACATACAGACAGAGAGAGAGAGAGAGAGAGAGAGAGAGAGAGAGAGAGAGAGAGAGAGAGACGGATAGTAAGACAGACAGGCATAGAGAGATATCAATAGAGGGATATAAACAGAGTGAGAGGAACAGAGAGAGAGAGAGAGAGAAAAAGAGAAGTAGAGAGAGATTCCACAGAGCTCAGTGAGAGAGAACCGGGAGAAAAAATCAAATGGGAAGACTTTCGAAGCTGTATGTGAAGAGCTTATTCTTTAAGTGGATTAGATTGTCTTCTGGGGTGTGTCTTACAAATTGATATATCTCGTTTTTCTCTCGCTCGATTTGCTGGCGACTTAGTGACCAAACAAAAAAGCTACTCAAATTGTTCTAAATTGAGTAAATTCGGGAAATTAGTATAATGAGAAGCTCCAGTTGTCATAAAACAGCTAGGGACTAAACGAATTCCAAGTCAAGCTAAGGAGGTGGATGCATGGTCAATCAGGCGGGGCCCCTCAGCTGGAACTCTGATGAGTACTCTATCCTCTCTCTCAAAAGGTTCACTTGTTAAAGTTACAAAATTTTGAATTTAATTTGAAAGTTTAAAGAAATTTACCACTGGAACTCATTTCGCATAGAAACATAAATGGTTTGCACAATACGCCACAAAAACACCTGTTGAGACAAGCTCAGAAAGAAGAAATATGAAAGAAAATACACGAACTTTGAAAAGCTGGATAGAAAAGAAGAAACCAAGAGAACGAAGGGCTCCATGAACGATGTCTACGAGATATTCTTATGACCCGTCAGTTATATGACACGTTGAAAGAGAAAGTAGGTTAGGTGCTGAGTTCTCAGGATGAATAGGCGAGGCAGTGGGTTCAGGTACGGAAAGAAGGACTACCGTCCGAGGAAAAACAGAGAGAAAAACAATGAGAGAGTGAGAGAAATAGAGAAAGTGATATGGAATGAGAGAGATAGCAACACAGAAAGAGAAAGAGGGAGAAATAGAAAAAGAAAGATAGAGAGAGAGAGCCAGCGAGAGAGAAAGAGAGTTTTAACTTGTAAGCGAGAGAGATGAAAAGACATACAAAGATAGAGAGAGAGAGAGAGAAAGAGAGAGAGAGAAGAGAAATAAAAAAATATTGAAAGCTGACTAATGAATCTTCTAAGAAAGTTTGGGTGTTTTGTACGTGCTGCAAGCAATGTTGAAGCCGATCCTTGAAGAAACTGTGAAATTGAGAGTGGAAGCTAAAACAATTCCTCAAATTGCATTGACATCCAAATTTTTCCCAACAATCGTTGATTCAGAGATTTGAAGGCCCCCTGGTATGGTTGCCTGGGTTAGACAGACATGGTTGGGTTCGATCCCTCCCGTGGACTAACTTTTGTCTCGTGGTTCAATCTAATTATTTTCTTACTTTTTATCTAATTTGTCTGTTTTTGAATTTTTCTCTGTTATCTCCGAAACCAAAGCTTCGAAATTCCAGAAGATACGTTCAAACTTTAAATAAAAATTCTCTCTCAAGTTCCTCAAAAAATTTCCAAAATTCCCTCTCATCATCCATGTCAGCGATAACCATAACGAGCTATCCTTTGATGATAAAGATAATTCAAATTCAAATTCAAAACATAATATGGGATTCTTGCGTAAACCACTACCTCTTTTGAAATAACTTTTAATCTTCATGTGGTTATCAAGCTACTTAGAAGAGCGAAAAGTCTTAGTAAGAGAAAGAAAGAAAGAAAGAGAGAAATAAAGAGGGGTAAGATGAAGAGAAGAGAGAGAGAGAGAGAGAGAAAGGAGAAAGAAAAAAGAGAAAAAAGAGAAAGAAATTAAGAAAGAGAAGCGGCTAGTAGAAAAAAAAGTTCCGATAAAAGCATGAAAAAACATTTAAAAATTATACTAGAAAGAGTGGAACAATTGAAAGAAGAATTTAAAAAAAATTGAAACTTGTTTATTTTCTGAAGTTATCATGCGCGCATCATACAAAAACTTGGATTACATACATTAGTAACGTTTGTATTTGGAGTTTGAGATATATACATACAAGAGATCGAAAAAATACATTTGAAGCTAAAGACTGAAAACAGGGGAAAATAACATAGAGAGACGGAAAGAAAAAAAATTCATAGACAGAGAAAAATATAGAGGAAATAGAGAGAGAATATGAGAAATTTTAGAGCAATAATGTAAAGGTGAAACAGAAATGGAAGGAAGGTAAGGTCAAGAAGAAAGCGAGATGAGGAACTGGAAAATGAGGGGGAAAAAAGAAAAAGAAAAAAAGCAAAGGAAGAAAGAGAAATGAAAAGTAAGAAAGAGAGTCGTATATAAAATGAAGCTAAAATAGATAGAAAGTAACAATGGAAGAAAAAAGAGAGAAAGAGTCAAAATATCCATTATTGTGCACAGTTCACGTTCAAACTGAGCCTCAGGGGTAATTTTCGCTTCAAGACTGGTAACTGAACCAAACACATTCCCGGGACCGGTAAAATGACCCTTTCTTACCATAACTACCTCAAGAAGAGAAATGATGAATGAGAAAGAATGTACTCAATGGACAACATGAAGGGCATTGTTGGATTCCCATGGGCATCTCATGAAGAGTAGGTAGAATTATACTTGGATCTTGTTCTCTTCAATGTACAGGGATTTGTGTTTTACTCTCTATTATTATATATTATGTGTATTATAGTGCAAGATCACGAGAGATAATTCATGTGAGTCGGGTTTGCGGTAAACTTGCTGGCGATGAGCCCAATTGGCTCTGGATGCGATCAAATTCCCAGTCCATTCATCAATCGTCCTGGTATCTCTGAGTTCAGGGCAATAGACTCAGATATAGGCTCCAAACTAGGTGGCGAAACTGCAACGAAGTAGACATGACAGGGGCCACGCTGAATACTGAATACGCAGCTGGTCGGCTAAACTGTCTTGGTGCAATTTTACAACGGACCCTTGATAAAGGCCAGGAAGAAGAGGGGCTGTGGCAGCGAGAGATCAAAAAAAAATGTATTGGTTGCAGCCATTCTTTAGAGGAAGAGGACATATGATTAGTGAGAATTGTTGCTACATGACGACCAATTGGAAGAAGGGAAAAGTACAGAATTTCGCGGTTTACTCTCTTCGCCGTCAGCAAAAAACGCCATCGCTCAGACATACATACTCAGAGCGCAGTTGCTTGATCGAAAAGCTGAAAGATAAGAACGGTCTGGTTTAGAACTTCATCTCGAAAATCAACGATATAAGTGTTTATGTATGTCACTTATAAACATACATACATATGTATGTATATGTAACCAGCTTCGCGAGACACGCTTTCTGAATGGGAGTCTTTAGCAAAAACTCATATTCAAAACAACACACTAGCATGACATAGCGCACGCTCAATGAGAATCTGCGCGTCACACAATCTCTGAAAAATTAACAAAAGTTTCTCATAGCGTAAATCGGACCCTTTTTGGCGATCTGGAAAAAGGCCTCAAAATGAAAAAGGTCTCTCGAGTGAGAAACCGCTAAAAAATCTCATACTTTTGGCGAGGGATTGACAATACAGCTAGCATGACCAGTGTACATATATGCTCTCAATATGCACATATATCAATTTTAGCAGCTGAAATAAATGATTTGAACAACTTAAAATTAGTCTTCAATTTCATAGCGATTCATTTTTTTCAAGCGTAACTGTCAAAAAACATTTTTAAAGTGGTTTCTACTCTAAGTAGTCGGTCTTTGAGAGCAAGGTCTGTGCGTATTCCCACAAGAATTTGGAGAGTCTGAAGCACGCGCATCAAAGGGCGTTATTTTGACGTCTCTTACCTGTTTACCACAGTGGTTGATTTCCACAAGCGAGTCCTCGCATGTGTCAAGGAGAAGGGAATACTCTTCGAAATTTCTCAATTCTATTACGATTTACTTTGATAAACTTTGTTTAAAATTTTGTTTGATTTGCTCGATCCATTGAGTTTTAATCGGAAAAATACTATCTACTTTGACTTTTGTCACACCTTGTTTTTATTTTAAATTAGGTTGGAATCCTCACCGATCTGCTCAAACCATAACTTTCAAAAAACAAAACAAATCGAAACGAAATTTCGTTGAGTGAGTGCTAAATATGTTGAACAATAACATAGTGAATGTTAGTGTCTAACATATTAGATTTTAGTGAGAATAAAAACAACTTTTTATTTCGAAAAGTTCCTTTCCGACTCAATGAACTTTGCCTTTTCTAGTTAAAAAAATTATATTTACATTTCAGTAACAGGCAAACGACGTGTAACACTCCTCTCAGGAATTTAGTTTTGAATTTAGAAATTCAATGAGTTCGAAAAAAAATCTTGATGATAACAAAATCATCACCGAAAAGTTCTAAATTATATTTTTCAAAGCTATTACAAGAATGGTCATGACGAAGAAAAGTTTTACGATGTTTCAATGACTATTTCAATGACTATTAGTTCGCTATGGAATATTTATACATATGCATGAATGAAAACACGTAGGAGTGATAAATCCCATTTATCATTTAAAAACTTACATAACTGTAAAAGTTAAACTTTGAAAATGATAAGAGCACATAGGCGATTTTAAGCTACTCTTACAACACACATAGAAAAAGAAAAAAAACTAAGATAATTTTTCAACGACATTGCACCGCTAAACGTTTCAAAATTCAAATGTTTCAAATTTCACAGCCTAGCAAAATAGTTAGCAAATTCAATAAGTTCAATCTTTGAGTTTAGTAGCCGAAAAAACTCGTAAAAGTTTTGAGACCTAAAAAATTCAATTGAAAACTATTAAAATTGATAAGGCTCAAGGTTAAACATCAAATTCAAAAGTTTAAAGTTTTCAGAATCCACGACGCGCAACCGAACGCGGAAGAGTGTCTTCATCTGAAAGGGAGAGAGCTTCTTATAAAGATTGTACTCTTGGCTTGCTCCGCCTACATCGTCATTTGCTCTCTCTCCCTCCTGCCCTCTCTCTTTCTCTTTCCCTCCTTTTCTTTCTCCCTCTCTCTCTCTCTTTCTTTCTCTTTTTTCTATCTCTTTCTCATTCTCTCTCTCTATTTTAATTCTGTCTCTCTTACTTTCTCCTACCCTCTCTCCAACTCTTTCGTTCCCTCTCTCTCTAACACTCTTTTTCTCTCTCATTCTCTCTTTGTGTTTTTCTATTTCTTCTTTTCTCTATTCTCATCTCTATTTGTCTATATTATTCTCTCTTTCTCTCCGTTAACCTTTCTCTCGTTTTTCTTTGAATCGTAAGGTTTTTGTACTGAAATTCTCTCAAATCAGCATGATTCGTTTGTATCTTTTACACAAACTTCATCATTTTAACGAATTATCTCTCCACCTCTCTCACTTTCTTTATCCCTTTCTTTTTTCTCTTCTTGCTGTTTCTTTTTTTTTCTTTCTGTACTTCCCTCACTGTCCTCAACCGAATTATAACAATTGCATTGCCAGTTTTTTCCTATCCTTTTCCGGCAATGTTTCCATGCCCAAATTGACTCTCTTAAAAATCTCTCTTGTTTTTGCACCTTCTTCTTCTCACCAGTTTTTTGGGGGCTAATCCCTGCTAGTTTTTATATGGGGAAGAGACTGGGCCTCACTTGACATCTATCCCCCAGATAATCTACCCAGGCATCCTCCCCCAGGCGTTATTCACACCTCAAGCATGCCCGCGTGTCTCATTCTTCAAGTCTCAACTCGCATAATCAGCTTCATTCAATAATCACTTGCAGTGTTTCTCGTTCTCTTCCCTTCTCTCGTGTGTTACCTGAGTCAGGTACTTCAATCCTTTCCTCTTTTAAATAAAAACTTCCTCCTTGACCTAATCGGTGACTGTCTTTTCCAAAATTAGTCATTTCGCTTCACTTGAGGAGTAATTTTAGTGCTCAATGCATTCTATTCATTACAAGTGCAAAACGCTTGGCTTTTTCAATGTTTCACCTGAATACTGAATTAAGGCTTAAATTTAAGGTTAAAATTATTTCTACAGGATACGAACAAGATATTTTGTGATTTTCACTACGCGAAAAGGATTCCGTGGTAGATATTACTTAGATTACACACGATGTTATAGACAATTACAAAAAAATACGAAAGGGACAGTTATCCAGAAAAGACTGACAGAGAATCGAGAAAATGAAAGAAGGCGATGAGCTGCAGAGAAAACCAGAATCATACTCTGAAGACCACATGATTGCCCTCGGAGACTTCAACGCCCACAGTCCTCTCTGGCACTCATTGCTAGACGAAGACTCCAGAGGAACCGATCTGTCAGTCTGGCTGGACACCTCCCCTGTGATGGTCCTAAACGATCACACACAGACTCGTACTGCCAAGGATGGTACGCTCTCATCCCCTGACATCTCCCTGGCCTCCCCATCCATCGCGCCACGCTGTGATTGGAGCGTGCACACATACGGGTCATCAGATCAGTGATACGAGTCACGGGCACCAAAGGTTCCTCTGCTCCCGGTCGATCATTCACAAACATGAGAGAAGCCGACTGGTCTCTTTTCGCCAAGGAGGTTTTCTCCACCATTGCCTACCTACGCCTTCCTCTCCACAACGTTCAACAAATGGCCTGTGTTCTTTCAAAGGCCATCGCCCGCGGAGAATGCATCGCCATCCCAGCGGGTCGTTTTAAGGAGGCCATCCCTGGCATTTCGGCCCTCATCAAGGCACTCATGAAGATCCGCGACATCACCAGAGCAACCAACCCAGCCGATCTTTCAATTTCCGCCCTCAACCAGGAGATCACCTCTGCCCTTACCGAGGCTCGCAAAGCCAAATAGGAGGAATTTGTCTCTACCTTGGACCAACGCTCTGATCCCAGAAAGACATGGAATATCATTAAAGCCCTCATCGGTTCTGCTGCTCCACCCCAGAAGAATCGTCTGATTTTTTTTGGCACCTCCCATCCAGTCGGAGGAAAGCAGGCTGCTGACGCTTTCTGCAAATTCTACGCACGTTTCCGATCCTCAACGGACAAGGAACGGAGAAGGACCAAGAGGAAGATAAAATCTTTACCGCTAGATCAGGACACGACATTCTCCTCTGCAGACCTCAATACTGCCATTAAGTGCATGAAGAATTCGAATGCCCAGGCCCGGATGGCATACATTCAACGCACCTCAAACACCTGGATGCCTACGGGAAGGACTACCTCCTTCTCCACTTGAACTCCTCTTATTCCACCGCCACCATCCCTGCCATTTGGAAATCGGCAAAGGTTATCTTCCTCCTCAAGAACGGAAAAGATCCCTCCCGTGGAGACTCATATCGTCCTGTTTCGCTCCTATCACCGGTAGACAAGTTGCTGGAGAGGCTCCTGCTCCCCCAACACAGAGAGGGCCTCCCTTTCGGCGACACCCAACACGGTTTCAGGTCCGGCCACAGTACGGTCAACGCACAAGTCCAACTCACGTAGGACGTTAAGGCAGGATTCAATAAGAAGAATCCCCCCGATCACACGGTGTTGACGGCTATCGACATGAACTCAGCCTTTGACAGACTCCACACTCCGACTCTCGTACGCATGCTCGCCGACTCCCGGCTATCCAACAACACCATTCGTTGGATTTCTGCGTTTCTGGAGAAGAGACAAATTAGTGTCTACCATCAACACGTCCTTTCCAGTGCCAGGACCCTCACGGCCGGATTTCCTCAAGGATCGGTCCTCTCCCCCTTCTCTTCGCCCACTACGTCAGCGACCTCCCCACCCCTACCCAAGGCGTGAAGATGGTTTTCTATGCAGATGATATCACCATCTGGGCATCCCACCGACTGCCAGACACTGCAGCTCTATTAGTCAACGACTACCTTGAACAATTGAAGACGGCACTAGACGCGAAGCACCTTCCCGTATCCTCTGCCAAATCCATTTCCATCATCTTGACTGATGACCCTGCTGAATTCAAGGCCACTCTGGACATCAGGTGGGGATCTGACCTCATCCAGACAGTCCAATCGGTTAAGATCCTGGGTGTGACCATATACCAAACACTGCGCTTCCACCTCCACACCGCCGCAACCAAGAAGAAGGCCGCATCCCATGACCTTGCCCTCAAGGCCCTTGCGGAAACCTCATTTGGCCAGAGCAAAGAGGCCCTCCTTCTTTACTACAAGACCATGGCCTTCTCCATCAGCTCTTACGCCGCTCCAGTATGGACCCCCACGGCTTCGAATTCCAGCCTGGGGAAGCTACAGACAGTCCAGAACACGGCCATCCGTATTGCCACGGGTGCGACCAGCTCCTCCCCCATCCACCAACTACACACCGAGACGGAACTACTCCGTGTGGAAGACCATCAGAGGCTGCTAATATGCCAATTCCTCGCCTCAGCCCTCTGCCATTCATCTCACCCCAACCACACCATCCTTTATCAACCCGAGGAAAGACGCAAGATCCGTCCAGGTCTCCCCCTCCTCGCTGACGTCACCCAACGCATCTCATGGAGATCTCACGCGCCTTGCCAGAAGAGGTCCCTGCTGTCTTCGATCCATACAGCTCACGTCGCACGTGCCATCAGCAGTGCCCCCCTCAACAAGATCATTAACGACCGTCTACCGAGGACATCGAAGGACAAAGTTTCCCTATCCCGATCCATTCGCCGCACCCTATGCCAGCTCAGATCAGGTCACTGTCACCTTCTGATGTCCTATCGGAACCGCCTAAACCCCACTACCCAAAACATATGTCCAGACTGCGGATCGCCTGGTCACGACACATGTCAACTGTTCGATTGTTCGATGTCTCCAACATCCCTTGATGTTTCCGCCCTCTGGCACAACCCATCAAGGCTTTTTTTCCTAGGTCTCCCGACCCGGCCTCAACCGGAACCACCGCCAACAAACGACGCATAGCGTGACAACAACAACAACCAAAATAATGGTCTTAGATACTGACATATTCGTCAAGCTGTCGTTTTGAATCGTTACGTCGAGAATTCGCAATGAAAAGACTTTTTGTGATTGCATTTAGAAGTCTCCTTCAGCTCAATGTTTGAATTTATTCAATCGTGAGCTGAGCTCAGCAATTTCTGAAAATATCAAAATATTAAGAAGGGTAGTTGATGAATGGTGCTCGGAATCTTTACAATTAAAATGAAGTTAAGCTTTTCAACTGATTAGGACGAAATAGTTCTTAGCTTTTCGAGTATCCTTTTACCATCGTTCCCTTTATTGACGAGAAATTGAACTGATACTAGCGATTCGGACTCTACAAAATCTTCACCAAAAACACGATTTACCATCCCAGAAGTTTACCGAGTCCGCCAATATGTATGTCTCATATCTCGAAAAAAATCTACAATGAAAACATCATGTACTACGACAAACAAATACGCACAACATTAGTAATGCACCTCAAAATAAATAATTCACAAATTGAAAAGGGTGAAACATGTTCTATAGGAACGCAACAAAAAACAAATCTAAAAGCTTGCAGGAAAAGCATAACAAAGAGTTAAAACAGTAGTTGAAAGTGAAAAAAAACAGTGAAAATACAGGCATAGATAGTGTGGGAAAAGGTAATAAAAGAAGAAAAAAGGGGGAAGAAAAAGGTAAACAGGAGAGACGAAGGAAAAAGTGTCACAGAGAAATAGGGAGAGAGACGGAGAGAGAAAGAGAAAGATAGGCAGAGAGAGAGAGAGAGACAAAAAGGAAGAGAAACAGATATGAAAAGAGAGGGAGAAAGAAGTGAGAGAAACTTAGAGAGTGATAGAGAGAGGCAGAGAGAGAAAGAAAAAAGGAAGATGGACAGAGATGGAAAGAAAAAGAGAAAGAAGAGCGAGAATCTTAGAGAGTGGTAGAAAGAGACAGAGAGAAATAAAAAGAGAGGCGCACAGAGAGAAAACGAGAAAGATCTAAAGAGTGACAGGTATCAGCTTGTTCGCTTTGTCCAATGAGAGGTATACACATAATCACACTTGAGGAACCCCTTGTTCTATTCGAGGTCGGAGGAGAAGGAAGGGGAAGAATTCAAGACAGTATGCCCTAAGGTTTAACTCTTTATATCTTCTATTCAGTATTTATTTATTCATACTTTACTCTCTCTCCTATTCCTCTCTCACTCTTTATTTGTCTCTCTCTTCTTTCCACTCTTTCTCTTTCCCTTTTCATCCTCCCTTTCTCTTAATTTTTCTGTCTCTCTTGTCCCTTCTCCCCAATTCATACCCCTTACTTTTTTGAATTTGTGTTGTTTCATGCGTTTTTTATATTTTCATTTGACTAAAACAATTCTCCACTCTCAATCTCTTCTAGTGTTTGTTCAACTAAAACTCTTTCATCTCATTCATTTTTGTATTTTCTGACCAGTGACGTGTTCTTAAGTGATGCTTCTTCAATCGTATATGTTCTAAAAACTCTTACATTCTCGAAGATAGTTATGTAAGAACAGATTGTTCTGTAAGAAGTACATTGCTATTCATAGTAAAAAACTATGTCTCTTTCAAAACTTGGAGGTTTTTATATACACAGATATCGAAGTTTGAACTAATGTATTTTTTCTCCGGCAACATTGCGAGCACTGCTGTGCGCATTCGAACTTATCAAGTACACCAGAAAAAAATTTGAATTATACTGACAGTTTTCAGCACGAATTTCAATTTCAATTTTATTACGTGAAAACATTACATGCAGCAACGCATAAATTAATCACGTGGTACGAGATTAAACAATTGAATTGTTTGAATTACATAAATAGGTGAAACAATGCAGATTACATCCAGGCAAACATATATCATTCATCAACACTATTAATTTCGGTGAATATACGAGCTGATCGTATAGAGAAGGCATTTCTTCTGCAAATAGTTCTCGGAGCAGGGTGGATTATTTTGAAAAATGCGCCTCTAGTGTTGGACGCTCTTATTTCAAAGTTGTGGTGTGTCCTGTCAGAGAGTACTTTTTTCCCAAATATCAGTTTCAAGAGTAGTTTGAGGTCGTTAGATTCTCTAACAGAGAGAAGAGATACTAGGCCTAGTTGATTGTTTCTCGTCTGACTACTTGGCATATTATTAAACGAACAACCAAAGCACCGGCGAAAAACGCGACGCGTAAAATAATTTTTAACCTTCTCTAGTACAGCTATGTCCTTAGCGAAATGTGGGGAGTAAACAGTTGTACAGTGTTCTACAATAGATTTAATGTATATCTTGTAAGCGTTAACAAGTACATCCGGTTTACGACTCTTGAGAACTTTAAGAATAAGATGACATTTACGCTTTGCTTTCTGAGCTATTGTTGAGCAATGAGCAGAAAAAGTCAACTTGTTGTCTACAATAAATCCTAAATCACGAATCTCGTTGAGGTAGGGTAGGGAGTGACTATTTATAGAATATGGAAAATGAGGGGAACTCTGGGTACCAATTCTTAACACAGCACATTTTGGTAGAGATAAAGGCAATTGCCAAGCGTCGCACCACTCCACTATGGTATCAATCGAGTGTTGCAGTGTTGTATGAGAGTCTGTTTTAGAAAAAGACTTATAAACTTTCATGTCGTCTGCAAAAACTTTAATTTTACAATTATAAGAAGTTATCATATTCAAATATTGTCAAAAGAATGACAAATATTGTCAAAAGCTAGAAACAGGGAGCTAGAATAGACGCACACTCAGACGCTTACAAAGGTTATAGAGTAGAGGCTGTACATTAGAGTATTCACTCCTTCTCGCTGTTTTTAAGCATATCATTTTCTCATCGAGCAGAGGAACGGGCTATTCACAGTAACAAGTGCTAAAATCGTGTCGGAAGCGCGAACCAAACCCGCGGCTTTCGCTATCCAGAGGATTCTCTTATCGACTGAGCTACACACGCCCACAGTATAACGCTCATTTTGAAGTCCATACAACAGAGGAAGCAATCGATATCGACCCATGCAATCGATATCGACCTCAGGCAATGAAGCAAAGATAAACTCGTTTCGAAGCTGGCAATAAAGACGCAAAGAAAACAATGTACTTCATATTTTTTTACCCGGAATATTGCAAGAAAAAAATTTGGAAACACGGGTTCAAAATAGCTTAAATGACGACGGACCTTAGAAAGAGCGTTGAATAAGAAAGGATTTTTAAAGTTTGTGATAGCGTTTTTGGGGGGAAAAACATGGTCAATGATTAGCCACAAGAGCAAGTTCATGACGAATTTTTTATCAAAAACAGAAGATCAAAAATGGTGACAATAAAACATGACGTAGACAATGTCAGCCTAAGCTCTCGCATGCTGGAAGACTCGGGACAAGACGGTTGCCAGTTATTTGAATATATAATTGGAAACCCCTTAAAGTTTTAGGAGAGTTTTAGATAACGAGCGTTTGCATAAAAAAAAGTTCAGTAAACACATTTTTCCTGTGGTCCCACTGTTCCCTTTGAATAAGCAGGGATTGATATGTAAAAACGCTTATTTCCCATCATGGGAATTGTTAGCAAGATGATATTTCTTAAAAAAAACATATGTTGGTAAAGATTAATTACATAATCTCATTATTCTCACTTTCAACTTTGTGAACACGCTTGAAGGTACAAAAACACACCAATCACTTTCAACTTTGTGAACACGCTTGAAGGTACAAAAACACACCAATCACTTTCAACTTTGTGAACACGCTTGAAGGTACAAAAACACACCAATCACTTTCAACTTTGTGAACACGCTTGAAGGTACAAAAACACACCAATCACTTTCAACTTTGTGAACACGCTTGAAGGTACAAAAACACACCAATCACTTTCAACTTTGTGAACACGCTTGAAGGTACAAAAACACACCAATCACTTTCAACTTTGTGAACACGCTTGAAGGTACAAAATCACACCAAGCTAATTAGTTCTTTTTGAACAAAAATATGAAAAATAAACTCTCAAATGACGAAAATGCTTCATCGAGTGTTCTGTTCGACATAAGTTTTCTTAAAACAAAGGCCATAGCAGAACTTTGAAACTGCGAAGGAATTGAACAATTAAAAAAAACTCTATATATATACAAATAACTTTGTTCTAGTAAAAAAAACTAACCTTAGGTAAAATTCCTGGTCGAAAATTTCTAGAAAAAGAAGACTGTTCTGCAAGAAATAGGAACAGTGGGAGGAGGCAACGGGTAAAATAATGAGAAGCCATCGAGTATCCACAGTCTTGACGTGTTATACATATTGCTCAGGGTATCACGACATTTCGCACCACAACATTCCGCACCATGACAACTCACACCCTAAATTTCACAATCGAAATGTTTCATGTAATTTTTCATTGTTATTTGAGCTTAATCTCAGATAAAGATTACGCTAACGAGGCCGCATGGCTTAGTACGAGACCGTATACAACGACCAGACACATATACAAGTTTTGAATTTAAAAAGGCTAGAGAGAGAATGAGAGAATTAATCGGTTAGTGTGGGCTTGTGACTGTCTAAAAAACTCGCAGATTCATCAAAAGGAGGATCACGAGGGCAACTTACAACAACAAAAACCAGCCAAATAATTAGAGCGTTGGAGAAAAACATAATGCGAAATCCTTGTGCGAGTTGTCGCTGTGCGCAAATTATTGATGCGAAAAATCATGGAACCATTACCCAGTCTTTATCGTTTCCTTTTCTTACCTCTCTAGCTCTCTCATTATTCTACATTAACCCAGCTCGAAAACGGTCGTTCTTCCTCTAAAGGCTTTAACAATGGCCATGTAAACTATTTTGAGCTATCATACATATAAGCACTTTGTTGGAAAGGCTCTTGTCGAGCGTGAGAATTTGAAATATAAACGTTAGTTCTATAACAACCACTTGCTTTAGTAACATCGTTGGTATGAAACGAATTACCCACAAAAAAACTTCAAAAATACCGTAACTCATATGCATTACAACGTTAATTCGTGGTGAGACATATCAACACACATACATATGTAAGTTGTTATAAACACTGAAACTATGTTATGTTGACAAAGTGAATGTTATACATACATATGTCGATTGTCACTCTCGTCGACATCATCTATTTTCATGAGGGAATCACTTAGGCGACGACTTTGTAGACAATTTGGTCGCAAGGGAAAGGCCCACTTTATAGATCATGTAGTCATAGGTTCGTATTTCATCTGCACTGAGATGATGCATACTTATCAGGTCCGGAGCAAGCGCATCGTAGCCCTGAAAAAGTGCGTCATTCATTTATGCGTTATTTTTTCTTTATTTAATCATCATTTTGTAACAATGTTATTCGAAACTTAAGTGCTTTCGTGAATTATAAATAAGGGATGCAATATGTGTTTGAAAAAAACTTATACATCTAAAAATAGAGAGCAGTTTCACAGCCGCTCTCATTAACATAAGATAAACCGAGAAAAAAATCACATTAACAAATCCTAGTATTTGAGAAGAATAGAAATTTGATTATCAAGATGTGTTGTGTAATTTTTAAGAGAAATTCTGTACATGTGTGGACTTATTCTTTCTCCGTTTCTTGTATTCTTTTCATTGTCATGATCAGTCATTGACGATCGAAAAGTAATAGAAAATATGAAATCGTTCAACTGCAGAAAAAAATTTATAATCAAAAGAACACATTTGTATAATACTATTTCTTCACAGAAATCAATTTTGATCGTGAATAAAATTTTCTGCAGTTCTTTAGACAAAAGTTCAAGCAAAAAAACTAGCACATATATCTTTGAAAGTGTGTCTATCCATCTTTGAAAGACTAGAGTATGAATAGTCATATTTATAAAATAGGAAGATTCATACTCTCGAATGTATACTTCCGATTTTTCATACTCGAATTTGACTTTAAGTTATTGGAGAAAAAACATTTGAAACGAACTGAGAGTTGCTCATCGAAAAACCATTCATCGTCAATTCTCTTGTGAAAAACGTCCGCAAAGTTGAAGGAATTGAATTTCTGTTGTCCTTTTTTGTTGCGGGTGTCAAGTGGATAGATGCCTAATGACTCGAAACATCTGCAGATAACATCGTAAATGAAATTGAATTTCGAATTATAGAACTGGTCCCTCTGGTCGATATTACCAATACCTAACCCCGGCGGTATTTAGGGGTGAAAAGGGGGGGGGGAGGGTGATATACTTAAAATCGACAATTATATTAGTCATTAACGAAAGGTTTAGGTAATATCTTTTCAGCAGGCAGAGATAATAATTGTTTTTTGAAACTAGCAGTATTAGGTGTACTGACGAAATCAAAAGGTAATGAATTCCATACTGATAGCTGGCGAAAAAAAAAGTAGAAATAGAAATAACATTTGCTAATATTATGAAGTGTTTTTAGCCTGAGCTCATGAGAATGGCGAGAAAATCTCTGAACTGCGGACAATTGAAACAAGTTCATAGTTTCAAGTTCACATTTTTTTGTGGACACATTTATGAATAAATAAAAGGTCAGATATAGCACGACGATATTCAAGAGTTTCTAGGCCTAACATGGAGATTCTTTATGAATGTGGGAAGTCTGGAATGGCCAGATCTTGCTAGGATTCTTCTCGTAAACGACCGCTGAACTTTTTCAATAGATTTTACTAAGCCGGGGGATGAGGGATTCCATAACTCACTAGCGTATTCAAGAACAGGTCTGACATAAATTTTAAAAGCTGAAGTTAAAAGAGGCGGACATGGTGACTTAAAGGCTTTTAACATCATGTTAACAAGAGCAGAGCCTTTTTTACATTTGTCTTCAACATGATTACGATAAGAGAAACGATCACGAGTCTTACTTTTCTTAATAGACTTACACAAGCCTTACACAATCAATCGAGTTACACAATCATTCAAACCTAACAGTTTTGCCTATCTCCGATCTTGAGAAACTCCGGTACTTTTACTCGATAAACTTTTTGTTTCGTGCTAGTACAAAAGCTCTACGTTTTCTCCATCGTAAGTAGTTGTCCGGTACAATCTTTTGAACGATAAACTTTTGAACCATTTCGAGTTTCATAGTCTTGGATTTTCTTTGAAGTTCAAATTTATCTGCCTAAGAAGTTCTTAATTTTCGCGAATTCTTAAATTCATCAGAACACCGGTTTCAGGTTTCCGCTACAGGATCATGATCTCGAATGATTAAAGTTCTTACCTTCCGACTCCTAGATCTTCGGAATAATCCATTGGGCACAAATCCCTGTTATGGAGCAACTTCTTGTTAAATAAATGCAGCGCTGCTTTTGAAAGAACATACCCAGCTCCCCCGGAGTTGTAACCATTCTTCTGAAAAAAAAAGCTCAGTCGAAGATCTTTTCATTTACATGCGTTTTTGAATCTTCCAATTTCCCGGAGCCTCTCATAAATCATTAGTAAAAAAACTACTCCTTTGCTTTTAGCATTCTCCCATTTAATAACCGTAATCGCAATTTTTGCAAAATTTATGAACAACAGAGGTTTTTTCTTGGCAATCTTCAATTTTTTTCAATTAATGTTATAAGTTATCAAATTCGACTCCGTTCTCTACTTTGGGCCGCTTATAAACTGTTGTTATTTTAATTACGTTCGCATGCCGTCATGTGGAACCGTTCTGACTGTCTCAGCAAATATGGAACATTTCGGTCCTACGGTTCAGCACTATTTCATTTTCTTTTTTATCTAACTTAAATGCAAAAAAATACTTGAGTAATATTTTTTTGGAACTTTTAGGGCAAAGTTTAGATTTCTGTAGCTATTTAAACTGGGTTTGAGTGTTTGAGATCGAAAAAATTTTTTTGTAAAACCTACTGAATTGGTACTTTAAAGAGAAAAAAATCCGACTCAATCTTACAGGAAGGGGCTCTCTTTTTTGGAGAAAGCGGCGCTCTACTTAAAGGTAAGGGCGCGCTTCATTTCAAGACTCTGAGGCTTCTTGAAGATTTCAGTTGACGAAAAGACAACGCTAACGAGAAGTAAAAAGGAGTAATAGTGCTAACCAATTGTCCCATTCGGTACCCAATGTAATGGGGCTGAGCTGGATCATATCGGGAGAGCAGTTCGCGTAGGTTTTCCATTACCACAAAAGTGTCATCATCGCTCTCAAGAACAAGCAGTTAACATTATATTTACTCTCAAGACCATATACAAAAACTGGGTGTTCTATTCGGTTTTTTTACGGTGACTCAATTTGGAAAATTAGGTAAAAATATAGGTTTACTGCCGTTCCTTTTTTTAATCTTCGACTCCATCATGATTGAAATCTCCGACCCTAACACTTTCTAATTTTCTCCCTCACTAATCTTTTACTTTTGATCTAATTCTCTTTATATCTCTCACTCTTCATCATTTTCTCACGTTATATTTCTTGAATTCTCTCTATTTATCCCTCTTTGTCGTATTATCTCTCCGTCTGCCCTTTTTTTTCTATATCTCTCTCATTCCGACACTCTCTCCCTATTTCTCTCTCTCTCCAATTTCTATTCTCTTTCTCTCTTTCTCTCTATGTCTTTTTGTTTTAGGAGAAATAACTTTTCTTGAAATAAGAGAAACAATATACTGTACAAACAAAAAATAATTTTGAGAACTTTCAAATAAAAATATTAAATCACTGTATTGCTTAGAGCTACTTGAATCTTTTTCTATTTTATCATTCAAGTTATGCTAAACTTGCGTAAATATCGCTTTTCTTCCCTGCTGTGAATCAGAATAGGGGAAGAAGCCAAGGAAATAGCTTACAATGCGTTTCTTGAACTTCCTTCATAAACATCCTATTCAAAACATCATCGAAGTAATCGTCTTCTGTTAAAATAAATGAAAAAACTCTGTTTATTTCAAATGTTTTGAAGGTTTAGTTAAACATTGGTATCCACCTTGTAATACCAGTCGAAACCTGGGAAGCGTTGGTAGAGAAATGAGAGGGCTACAACTGTTTTGCTGAAGAGCAGATTGTACTTGTCGGGTACGAAAGGGAAAAGATTCGAGAAGGGTATGGCTGATGATCTGCAAGAAAAAATTATTTTTATTGGTAAAGTTTCTAAATCCGAAGTTTAGTCAGGGAATTTGTTGTTAGGTTATCATTTATTATATGGGCATTAGATAAATAAATCAGATCGAACAGAAAATAGATATAATTTAGAATCTGAGGATTCTTTGTACGATCGTTCGAAGGAAGCCTATCAGGTTATAACTTTGAGCTAATTCAATTAATGTCATTGAAGTTTAAATCATTACAAGGACTTCTCCGTAGAAATTAAGTTTTCCATGACTCTGAAACACCTAAAAGTTTACAGAACACCAAAGAAAAGGTTATGCGACGTCTGTTCAGTGTATACGATCGATACACGATAAAAAATTTCTCTATACTTCCGTAAAATAAGTTTTTGAATGTGCCAAAAATAACAGAGAATATAAAAAAAACTAATCAACAAAACATAGGGTTTGATCGAAAACGATAGCATGATTATTGATCGAAAACGATAGCATGATTATTGATCGAAAACGATAGCATGATTATCGATCGAAAACGATAGCATGATTATTGATCGAAAACGATAGCATGATTATTGATCGAAAACGATAGCATGATTATTGATCGAAAACGATAGCATGATTATTGATCGAAAACGATAGCATGATTATTGATCGAAAACGATAGCATGATTATTGATCGAAAACGATAGCATGATTATTGACATCGAACGCGGTCCTTTAAAAAGTTAAGCTGCTCTGTTTTTGGCTAAACTTGCACGTTTGACTTTTGTTGCTTCCCGAGAAACAGAGAAACAAGTCAGGTTTGCCGAACCGCTATGCGGGGATTGTGCTCTAGGCGGGAGCCAAACTCACATTTTTTGCTTTTGCAAGTGGTGCTACATCTACTGTGGCCACTAATGCACTCATTCCTCTGCACACCAAAGACTTTTACATTAGTTGCATTTGCTTTCACAAAAAAGGGCGTTTTTATAATGTGTTCGCGAGAGTAACAAATTGAGAGATGCGCTTGAATCTCTCCACAGAAGGCTTCTTTCCAAGGTGGAAGTAAAGAACTCGCCATGATCACACCGAGGAAGCCATGTCGAGGCCACTGCGGGCACCTGAATCCAGGTTCGAAACAATTTTTGTTGATTTTTTTGGAACGGGATCGAACCCAAGTGTTAAAAACATCTAACCAGCAAGATTGCGTTACCATGAAACTAAAAAGACTTGAACAAACTCGGTGGCGCGTTTTACTTAACTTCTCAAAAATAGTGTCACCTTCTTAAATCAACGAGGTTTTAAGTAGCTTTAGGTGTCTGTTGTACTCAAGCAGACTCAAAAAGGCGGAAATGTCGGTTCATTAAGTTCTCGAGTCGAACCCTTAGATTTGGTCCTGATAATCGGACCATTTTACTTCAACAAACTGCGTTTGTCTAGCAAAATATGACATTATATGTAGTAAATGTGACAAAGAAGAAAATGAGTTACAGTTAATATAATAAGTGAGATGAACAAACATGTGAAAAGTATTTATAAGCACAAAAAGTAAAATGTTACTGTTCACAAAAACTTTCAGCAAGGAACGGGGGGAGGGGTAACCGAACCCGCCACCTATGCTTTACTTCTTCATCTAACTCCGTGCTCTTCAAAGGAATTTTGAAAGAGTATTGAAGACTGACCCGTATCTCGTGGTATTTTGGAGAAGTGATAACAAAGCAGAATATACTCCCACTGGATGGGAGTTCAGTAGCAGCTCGAGATGAAATTTGCTCCAATGATAGGGCGGAGTTGTGCTTCTCTTGAATTCTGAAAACAGGTTTGAGATTCAGGGTTTTTTGTTATCGAATTGAATTCTTTGTTTTTCTTCCAAATACATTTTAAAATTTTCTTTCAAAACAGCCACTCACTTTGTCACTAATGTTTAAACATAAATGACCATATTTTGCACGATTTCTCACAATCATACTATTGTATTATTTGGTTCAACTTTCAAGTAAAAACGATAGCGTGGAACTCAAACATGGGAAAGTAAGAGGATAGTACGGTACGGTCTCAGCAAGAGGATAGTACGGTACGGTCTCAAGGGGAAAGCGAGAGGATAGTACGGTACGGTCTCAAGGGTAAAGCAAGAGGATAGTACTGTACGGTCTCAAGGGGACAAAATCTAACACATATTGGGTTCAACCATGCTTGTGGATGGAAAAATAGAGCAAAGGCAGGAAAAAACCGGCTATTTTCGTGGTCAGCATGGGAATTCGAAGAGTTTTGATTCAACATTAATAAGTATCTGATCATCCATAGATATTCATCTGCAACTGAAAAGTATCTAGAGATGTTACACATGAAAACTTTAGGATAAAACAATTATAAAAATTGAAAGTATGTTGAACCAAAAGTTCAATAAAACCTTATTGCGCGTTCCATTCCTCGTAAAGTTGTTATACGCCAAATTAAGTTGCGGAAGAGATAATAGGATAGTAGCCCTGAGACCAGGACTGAGGACGTCGAGAATAAGAAGCTCAACCACATTCCTCGCATGATCAATGAATCCTTTCTTGAGTGACCCTCAAACTCGAGTAAACCATATTTACATCGCCACAGGTTCTCTAACTTTTTTGCCTCCATCTCCTCTCCACCCCTATCTGGTCCACTTCCCTCCATTTCAGTCCCCCTCGCGATCCAACATGATACCATTGTGACCCCTTTTGATGTTTGTAACCTGATACATCGTTTGAGGCCCAGAATTAATACCTCTCCTGACTCTTTACCGAACCTTCTCATCAAAAAATGCAGAGAAGCTCTCTTAGTTCCAATCTCAATCATATTCTCTAATTCATTAACCTTAGGATACTTTCTAAACGCCTGGAAAACTGGTATCATCAAACCCATTCATAAGAAAGGCAGCAAATCCGATGTTAACAACTTTCGCCCCATCACCCTTGTCAATTCTCTCTCCAAACTTTTTGAGAAACACATTCACAACATTGTATACAACCATTTAGAATTTCATCATGTTCTACATCACAATCAATCAATCAGGATTTCGTCGTAAGCGCTCCACTCTATCTTCCCTTGTTGAGTCCTATTCACTTTATCTCTCGCTCCTTGCCAGGAAGCAATCGTTTTACATCTGCCTCATAGACTTTTCCAAAGCTTTCGACCTTGTCGACCACAGATTTCTTGTTCATAAACTGCAATGTTGTGGTATTTACTCTTCGCTGTTATCTCTCGTGACCTCTTTCTTGTCACATCGATCTGCTAGGGTCAGCATTAACAATCAATTTTCCGATGAGAAATTAACAGATATAGGTGACCCCCAAGCAGCTGTCTAGGACCTCTTCTACTTTCCGTTTCATTAACGACATCATCGAATTGATACCACCTGATGTACAGTGTTTTCTCTACGCTGACGATGTGAAAATTTTCTCCAAAGACCCCTATCTCCTCCAGTTAGCCATAGATTACATTGCCGATTATGCTGTGAAATGGGCCTTAACCATCTCTGTTCCCAAATGTCTTGTTATACATTGTGCTTTAAACAATCCTAGAAAAAGGTTCCTCCTGAACAACAGTGTTCTTCCTAGCGAACATGAAGCTCGCGATCTAGGTATTCATTTTACATCCTCACTCACTTTTTCTAATCATATTAACATTATCGTTTTCAAAGCGTACAAGTGTATGAACATAATCTTCCGCTTTCTCAGAACCTCCTCCATTTCTGTTCTTCTTCGTGCATATAAAACGTACATTCTTCCACTTCTCGAATACGGTTCCAAAATCTGGTGCCCTACCTCGGTCGGACAAATCAATGACATAGAGCGGATACAAAGAAATTTCACTAGAAGAGTACTTGTTAGAGCTGGTCTCTGCAAGCTTGACTATTCCGCTAGGTTAAAGGTTCAATCTCTAGATTCTCTTGAGTCTAGACGTGCTATAACTGACCTATGTTTTTTCCACAAAGCGATTTATAGCCATACCCATTTTGATCACTCATCTCTGTTCCAGTTTCTCCCCTCACCATATAGCAACCGAAAGTGTCATTCGTTAAGAATTATTCTCCTATTTAGACTTACCGCTTCCTATAGCACATGTGCTTCCCACTGTATTGATTCTTGGATCTCTTTAGTTTCTCACATTGTTTCAATATCATCTACTAAACTATTAAAAGAAGGTCTCTTTAAACTTAACCCTACTGCAATTATTGCCTGCTCAAAACTTCGCGTGTGATTATGATTAACTTTGTTTACCCTAATATCTATCTTTTAACATTTCGTATGCCTCATTTTCATTGTGAATTTTTACTTACTTACACTGAACTCGCGCCCGCGACAGGTCTCCTATGTGTGTGATTTCATCTTAAATTTATACGCAAGGAATGAAGAATGAAGGAAGAATGAATATGTGTATCAACACCATTGTACCTCCTTGAATATGTGTATCAACACCATTGTACCTCCTGAATATGTGTATCAACACCATTGTACCTCCTTCATAGAAATGATCTTTTGATTTAAGTGAAACATAACTTATGCCCTAGTTTATTCGAATCAGCAAAAGAGAAGTTCAGTAAATTCATTTTGAGATAATTTTTCAATTTTTTTTAATTTAAAATTAAATTTAAAATCAAATTTCTAAAAACAAACCATTTCGAAGGATTTTTATCTCAATCGGGGAAACCGGAGAATTTGAATAATTTTTATGAAGGAAAAAAATCATTTTGAAGGATTATTTTCTCAGAGAGGAAAGTTCCGCAAAATTTACGTAAATTTAATCTCGAAGAAAATCACGGCAAACTACTGACTTCGAAGTTATGGATGATTGACTTGTGATTTAGTCGTGATAACGATTTTTTTAAATTCAAATATGTCCTCTTCCTCATCTTATTCTATTCTTTACCTCTGTTCACCACACTCTCTGTGTTTATCAGTTTGATAAAGTCTACGTTTGTGACTATAGCAATTGCTTCAATGTCACTGAGAACGGTCGACATACTTCTCGCTCTTCAACTTTATCGCCCACAATTAAGGATTCAGGTCTCCAGCAGGAATTAGAAACTTTGAGGCCGTATCGTCTAGACCATAATTGACACTCCAGTCTACATTCTCAGTTTCTTTCCTCCAACATCAAGAAAGAGATAATAAGATGTAGTCGTTCGAGTCAATGGCACTTCATGTCCCATGACATCGAGAATAAAGCGTTTAAATTGAACTGAATTGATAATGACTATTGTGTGAGGTGGAGGCGTCATTGAACCCTTTTCACCTAGTGATTTTCAAATTTATAAAAAGTCATACATCTGACATAGAGTCATACACATCAAAAAGAATATGTTATGTTTTAATCGTGAATTCTGAAGTTGATCTCCATTCAGGACACTTTCGTTTCATGAATTGCAGAATTAAGAGAAAAAAATGGTTTGACCCTTACATTCAACCTATCACATTACATTGCAATGCGTCCCTGTGTTGAATTGGTAACATGTTCGCGCTACTTGTTAGAGTTATGAGAAATGGTTAAGTTCGATACCGCTCGGTGAAATAACTTTTTTTTCCGTGTGATCGTTCAACCTATCACCGGTAAGTTACTCTATGTTAAAGCGGGTGCCACTGCCTTCAAAAACTGTGTAACTGAGTATTTGGAGAAAATGTATGAGATTGTCAAGTTTCTCAATTTAACAATATCGTATATGTTTTCCAGAACACAACATGTTTCCAGAAAAAAGTCTGACCGACCTTTCCGCAATACTATTACGAAGATCACTGCATAGCAAGCTTTTTCACTCAGAAGCTTTTTCAATGCCGAATTTTGGGGAAGGCAACCTGAAATTATAAAAATTTTGTTTTTTTCCATCTCAAATAACACATACAAGGAAAATGAATGACTAAATGAGTCAGTATTGCAACTAAGTTTGGACCCAGTGGACAGATATTCAAAACAAATCGAACACTTTATTTTCGATGTTGACCGCCATCAAATCGAACGGTTTTATCTGGTTCTTCCAACATTAAATTGAGAAGGAGAACGTTGATTGTAGATTGGAGTGTCGATAATGGTTTGGACACTTTGAGGCCAAACAATGACCACTCTATTTACAATAGTTTCAATCTTACTGTATTGTCTGCCTACAAAAAGAGATAAAAGAGTACGAGACGAGAATAATGACGAAATTGGAGTTCTTTGAAAGTTTAAAAAGGTATGAAATTAATGAGTTTCATCACAGGTTTGAAATTTTCGCCTATGAAAAACACAGATTTGATATTGAAATATCGCACCATAGTGAAATACTTAATTTAATGCAATGAAGTGATTGAATGATGAATGCATTTTAACTAAGATAGTAGACTAAGACTGCGAACTAAACTAAGAAAGTAGACTAAGACTGCAAACTAAACTAAGATAGTATACTAAGATTGTGAACTAAACTAAGATAGTAGACTAATACTGTGAACTAAACTTTCTAATGAAACACGAAAATGCCGTAGAAAAAGGCTTCATTTCATTTCAAGACTGTGAACTACTTTCTCGCTCTCCATTCCCATTACCCGAAAAAAGAGATAGTATCTCTCACAATATTTCAAACAAACCCTATTCCACCTGCAAAAAATTCTTTAAAAAAAGGAAAAAAAATACTTTTCAGTCGAAATCTGATATTGTCTTATCAATTTCTATGCCTTGCACCGCTCGCTTGCTTTACATTAGAGTAAGGTCCCTGCTCGAATAAAAGGTATATCTTAATTAATTGGAAATTGCTGGTGACCTATGAGAAACGGGCATAGGGCGGCAAACCAGTGCTCCAAGAAAGTTGCGTTGAGATTCGAAAACTGCCGTGTCTCTCAACCTAAGAAATCTACTTGAGTACGGGATCATGGAGGGTAACAGAGCACTATATCAAAACATGGAACAAAGAATAGTTTTCCGTTCATATTGCGGGCTCCACTAACTCGCGTTGCAAAGACTAGGGGGAAAATTTTCTTCGCATCCTCTTACTAGGCCATTGGATCTCAGAATCACATACAAACAAAGTAGGTATTACAACAGACCAATTCTTACTTACAATTTAAAATATTCGGAAGAACGGTTCATTGAGCTGTGTATGTGTATGCTAAAACAAGCGAAAAACAGTTCATGGCAAGAAGTCGAACCAAGCTATCTCTCTTTCCTCAAACACAAGTGAGGCAATCTTATCAACTTCGATATCAAAAAAAGATTTAAGAATTTGTTCAAGCGTTAAAAAAACTAATGAGCTAACTCTGGATCAAGTCATTCGCTTTCATTGGTATGAACAACAAAGAATTCTTTTTTTTAAGAGTGACAAAAAGATAGCTGAAAAAACAATAAGATTGGCCGGTTCTGAAGATAGTTCATGAAGAAACCCTTTGCGGTCTCCCGAATGGTCAACAGATGATTCAGTTTAAAAAACCTCTATTAATGACAGTGAACTAGTCAAAAGGTTGGGGAGAGTCTCTTAGACGTATTTTAACCATTAGTGAGAGATTCATTCCACATCTGCAGAGAGCACGTTTTTCGGAGTAGAAAAGAGAGATTGTAGTCGAGATTAGCAAAGTGTATCGAACTATTTCCGTGTAGAAGCAAGTTCAGCAGGTACTTTATTTAGAAATTAATGAGTGATGAAATTAAGAAGCAGTAGAGGCACTCAGGGTTTTTCACTAGCTGGTTTTTTTCTTCTTCCAATTCAATGAGCGCACGTAATTAAGAGCCGGTTGTCCAGAGTCTTACAGTTTCGAGTACAGAAAGCTTAATAGCACAATACAAAATTTTTGATTCACGCTTCAAGTTTTTGATCTTGAGTGTTCGTTTCTAGATATATAAACTACTTGATTCGTTCAACCTTTCAATATAATTCAACTCTGAATCATTTATAAATTTGTAATTCGCCTAAAGATTGAATTTATTGACCATTGAATTTTATAATAGTACTTTGAAGCAGCAATCTCCATACAACTCCCACAACAACACTATCAACAAAAAAACCATGCACTGTATTTTTTTCTTGTGCTTTTTTCTGGAATTTTGTACATGAAATGAAGATGTCGAGAGGAACTCAACGACTCTCAAACTATTCAATGCTCTATTGCTCCGAGGAACTCAACGACTCTCAAACTATTCAATGCTCTATTGCTCCGAGGAACTCAACGACTCTCAAACTATTCAATGCTCTATTGCTCCGAGGAACTCAACGACTCTCAAACTATTCAATGCTCTATTGCTCCGAGGAACTCAACGAATCTCAAACTATTCAATGCTCTATTGCTCCGAGGAACTCAACGACTCTCAAACTATTCAATGCTCTATTGCTCCGAGGAACTCAACGACTCTCAAACTATTCAATGCTCTATTGCTCAGAGGAACTCAACGACTCTCAAACTATTCAATGCTCTATTGCTCCGAGGAACTCAACGACTCTCAAACTATTCAATGCTCTATTGCTCCGAGGAACTCAACGACTCTCAAACTATTCAATGCTCTATTGCTCCGAGGAACTCAACGACTCTCAAACTATTCAATGCTCTATTGCTCCGAGGAACTCAACGACTCTCAAACTATTCAATGCTCTATTGCTCCGAGGAACTCAACGACTCTCAAACTATTCAATGCTCTATTGCTCCGAGGAACTCAACGACTCTCAAACTATTCAATGCTCTATTGCTCCGAGGAACTCAACGACTCTCAAACTATTCAATGCTCTATTGCTCCGAGGAACTCAACGACTCTCAAACTATTCAATGCTCTATTGCTCCGAGGAACTCAACGACTCTCAAACTATTCAATGCTCTATTGCTCCGAGGAACTCAACGACTCTCAAACTATTCAATGCTCTATTGCTCCGAGGAACTCAACGACTCTCAAACTATTCAATGCTCTATTGCTCCGAGAAACTCAACGACTCTCAAACTATTCAATGCTCTATTGCTCCGAGGAACTCAACGAGTCTCAAACTATTCAATGCTCTATTGCTCCGAGGAACTCAACGACTCTCAAACTATTCAATGCTCTATTGCTCCGAGGAACTCAACGACTCTCAAACTATTCAATGCTCTATTGCTCCGAGGAACTCAACGACTCTCAAACTATTCAATGCTCTATTGCTCCGAGGAACTCAACGACTCTCAAATTATTCAATGCTCTATTGCTCCGAGGAACTCAACGACTCTCAAACTATTCAATGCTCCGAGGAACTCAACGACTCTCAAACTATTCAATGCTCTATTGCTCCGCAACCGATTGTATTGCTTTGATAACTGTTTATTACGTGACATACATATATCAAATGGGCGTTATCGAGTTTTTAGATAGAAGACAGAAGCGAGGAGCAGAGGACAGGGGATCTGGTCGAACTATCTTCTTTGTAGTCATTCCTGGTAGTCAAGAGACAAATTCATGAGATTTATTGAGTTTTTCTCTCAGGTATTGTAGTGAATATTGGGAGAAGGGTTGAAGTCTAGAGACACAAGGGAAGAAGCGACCATGTCGCAGCTAGTGAAGGGGAAGAGTGAAACTCAAAAAGGGTACAAACTTTTTTGATCAAACGATTATTTCGAACGCTTAATGAAAAATAATGTCCACGATGCTCCATAAAGTGGAAAACTTCATGTTTCAGATGATTTATCAAAGAAGCAGTTTGAAAAAATTATAAAAAACAGAGATTTCAAAAAAAGAAAAAAGTTTTAAGTGCTAGTTTTTTTTCTTTTCATTCCCTTTATTCAATTCACATGAAATGGTTCAGCTATCAACACTTAATCATTTCTCAGAGCTGTTTCTCTCCATAACATTCAACGCTTTGATCAGAGGGTCAAGACCTGACGTTCCATGCTCGGAATATAGACCTCACAGACTTGTCGGCTTTAAAAATTTTACGCGCTGACGGTCTAATATTGCTTTTCAGCGCAAAAACACAATTTTTATGCTTCCACATCTAAAATCGTACACTGTCAACAATTATAATGTTTTTCGCGCTTGTTCTCGCCTCACGGCAGGGTACGAGCTCTCATGAGATCTGAGATATATCAAGCCATGTAGAACCAGTGGCTGTATACTGAGTCACTGCTGTGTGTCACCGGTAAACCACTACAGTGTTCGGAAATTGAAGCAGTGGGTATAGTCAGATTCTTGCAACTCCCTTTGTATGGGTGGATCTGTCTGAGAGAGTCGAAATTGTAGCCCTTTACAATATAGCACTACCTTAATACCTCGCCAGGACATTATAATGTCGATTGTACTAGATATGATTCCATGTACAGGATGGAGGCGTTAATATTGAAACAGATCGTAATTGTGCGATCAGAGCTATAATAATAATAATAATAATAATAATAATAATAATAATAATAATAAAAACAATAATAATAATAATAATAATAATAATAATAATAATAATAATAATAATAAGAATAAGAATAAGAATAAGAATAATAATAATAATAATAATAATAATAATAATAATAATAATAATAATAATAATAATAAAAATAATAATAATAATAATAATAATAATAAAAACAATAATAAAAATAATAATAATAATAATATCAACAATAATAATAATAATAATAAAAAGAATAATAATAATAATAATAATAATAATAATAATAATAATAATAATAGTAATAATAATAATAATAATATTAATAATAATAATAATAATAATAATAATAATAGTAATAATAATAATAATAATAATATAAATAATGATAATAATAATATAAATAATGATAATAATAAGATAAATAATGACAATAATAATATAAATAATGATAATAAGAAAATAAATAATTATAATAACAATAATAATTATAATAATAATAACAATAATATAAATAATAACAATAATAATAATACTAATAACAATAACAATAATAATAAGAACATTAATAATAATAATAACAATAATACTAATAATAATAATAATAATAATAATAATAATAATAATAATAATAATAATAATAACAAAAATAATAATAATAATAATAATAATAATAATAATAATAATAATAATAATAATAATAATAATAATAATAATAATAATAATAACAATAATAATAATAATAATAATAATAATAATAATAATAATAATAATAATAATAATAATAATAATAATAATAATAATAATAATAATAATAATAATAATAAACAAGAAAGTATCAAAACCTTCACGATGCGAGTAACCAAGCACGCCCAAAGTATGAATACTACTACACCAATTGGTGAGCCACTCAAATCGATCCACTGTCTTGTCTTAGCCCGAATGTTTGGTAATCGCCCGAAAGTTTTAAATAGCTATCTACAAAGCCATGAAAAGAGAAAAGAAAGATGTGAATGATTTACCGATAAACGAGAGTTTGTGCTAAACAAAGTTCACAATCTGATTAATGTCTAGTCAGTAAGGTCCACAATATTGTCAAATGAGAAGGCCGATCTATTTTCGTCTAGCTCAACTGAAAAAAATCCCCAGTGCGTCCAAGAATCTTAAGCGACCTCTGAATTTTTTTAACGTTTTCTTCCGTATTAATTCAAAATGGCAGATGGAAACCCTTTCAAAAAAATTATAATTGTCAAAAAAGCCTATTTTTTCTGAATGTATGATAATAGATGATGGCAATAATAAGAGATGATCGCAAGTCACTTATCAAAAATTGATGATACAAAAAGGATTAACTGTGGTAACACGAATTATGGAAGCACAAAAACAATTTGAAGTGAAGATTACGAACCGAAAACTATTGTACTTATTTTATCTCATTCTATTTTTTATGAATTGTGTTTTCACATATTGTATTGTTACACATTGTATTCTAGTACATATCATTATTACCTGTTTGAAATGCTCTGAACGGTCAACTCTCTTTTCGCTCTCTGCTCACCTACGCTTTTTTCATTCGACAGGACTAAACCTGTCTTTGAGGGAAAATGGGAACTTTCGAAGCAATATCCTCAAAACTGAAAAGAACCGTGTTTTAAAATGATGAAAGTTTCCCTGTTCTTTCTCCCATTCACTTTGCAAGATAAAAGTGATTAAATTTTTTTACAATTTAAACGCTTTAACAAGATCAACAAGCCACATCGGGAAATCCTCGATTATGGGATCTGAGCGTTGAGCGGAGGTTGAGCGTGGCGCTACGATCCCGGAGCGCCAAATCTTCTCGGGAAAGGACTCTCACAGACGAGAAAATAGACGGTGCGGGGAGCGACCGCTTACGGAGGGAGACGAATGAAAGAAAGAATAAATGTGATACGCTTGACTAAACTGAAATTTATAAAGTCTAATATCTATCAGCTTTGAAAATCTCAATATTGAACTAAACATAATTTCTATTGTTCAAATCATTGCTCGCGTTCTGTTTTCTAGAGCGGTCGACTATATCTTTTCTCTTTGCTCATGTCAAATTCGTATAATAAACGAGCGAGAACTCGGCTTCTAGCAGGTATTGGAAACCTTGAAGCAACATCTTCCGAACCAAACAAATTTCTACTACTCTTTCACGTTCATCGCCTAGAATTCTTCGTTTTCTGATGCTTGATTTCAGTGACGTTGAGATAAAGAGCTCGAATTTAACTGAACTGAATCTTAAGAAAACAAAAACAGTGGGTTTTGTTCCGAGCCGTTCAGGATATCAAAGTGGCCATTATGAAAATTTTAGTGCTAGTAAGATCGGATCAGAGTTTTTTTTTGAAAAACTCAGATTGATGACAGCACTAACTACATTTTCAACCCTCTTAATTCGATAAAAACGGCTTAAGTTCAAGTTAACATATAATTTTAGAACATGTTCATGAATTATAGGGGAAAAGTTTTAAAATCATAAAAATTAGAGCGTTATGTGTCTGGGGGAATGGACATAAACGAATAATGAATTATTGCTGTACAAATGAAATGTGTTTTTCCTTCTCATTTTTTCAAGCTAGTCGTCGTTACTTTCACTATTCAATTCTCTTGCTTGAGATGGAACGCTTCATCACAGAAGGACAACTTGATCAGATTCCTTGATCAAATGATTCGAAAACATGCAATTGACTGTGAGAAAAACTTACTCAGAGCAATGAACAGTTTCCAATTCAGTTTTCCGAGACCGCTCAGCATTGAAGCCTTATGATTATTAACGATATCACGTATTAATTAACAAGAGCGGGAAAACCAGCCCGACTTATGGAGAAGTGTGAGTCAAAATGGCAGGATAACGTTTTTAGCAGTACTTGGGCACCTTGAGGCCGTAGTATAACCAAACCATAATAGAGTTTCTCTTATCCACAATTACAATCTACATAATGGTCTGTAGATTGTAATTGTGGATAAGATAAAATTGCTCGCGTTCCGTTTAATCTACATACTAAACGATAATAACACGTGTGTTTTTCGATCCATCGATTGAAATTTGATTCTCTTCTTTGATTTTCAAGAAGGCCGTGTTAGCATTTCGAGATATACTCCTTTTAACTTCAAGTTACATCGTGTTTAAGCTCTCGGTTTATGGATTTGTTTTTTTGTTTGGAACCGCATCCGCGTAACCGTTGATAGTCTTCAACTATTGTACGAAGAGTCTTTCCAGAGTCAGTATCCAAGTTCGACTCCAACCCCGGACTGATTCACCCAAACCAAGGGGTTAAGTAACTTAACACGAATCAGATTTTCCCAACACACAGTAGCAGTGACCCAGCGCGTAGCTACTGGTTCTACCAGAACAGGTTTGTTCCGCATCTCAGGGGAGCGTGTACGTTGCCGCGAAACTTGGAAAAGCGCGAGGAAGGTCTAGGAATATACAGGGTGGCTACAAAGTACGCAGTCCGTGGTTTAGGAGTGTGCTACGCACTATTTCGTGCACGCACCGATTCCTTTTTTTTGATTTTCGAATTTTATTGTGTTTTAAACATTGTGTTGAAGTTTGACAACTATTGTTTAAATTTGAAGGTAATGACGGGTCTCTATCTCCAGCGTGCCGCTATCGTCGATTTGCATCAGCGCGGGTACTCCAACTCCGACATCGCGAAACGCCTCGTCGTCTGTCGAGATCTTGTCTGGAATACCATTAAACGTTGCCGCGAGCTCGGAAATCTCGAGGACCGTCCAAAAACTGGCCGACCTCGATCTGCTCGGACGCCGGCAAAGATAAAAGCAGTGAGGGAGCGAATACGCCGAAACTCCAAGCGGAGCATTAACAAGATGTCCCAGGAGATCGGAATATCCCGCCGGTCGGCTCAGACCAACGTCAGGGATGACCTCGGCATGCGCCCTTATCGTACTCGCAAGGGTGCCTTGTTGTCTGCCAAGAACAAGGCAGAGCGCGTGAAGAGAAATCGGGCCTTGCTTCGCGACACGGCCGCACCTGGTGCCGACGAGATAGTCTTCTCAGACGAGAAGTTGTTCACGATCGAGGAGGCCTTCAACTCCCAAAACGTGCGGGTTATCGCCAGAGATCCTGAGGAAGCCGATCGCAACGGAAGAGTCGTCAACCGCACCTCTCATCCAGCTCAGTTGATGGTCTGGGCGGCTGTGTGCGCTTCGGGTAAGTCTCCGCTAGTCTTCGTTGATCAGGGCGTGAAGATCAACAAGCTATATCAAAGACATTCTCGAAGGCGCCTTGCTTCCCTGGACCCGTACGCACTTCGCTGGCCGCCCTTTCTGCTTCCAACAGGACTCCGCGCCCGCTCACAAGGCCGTTGTGACGCAAGAGTGGTGTGCGAACAACTTGCCCGCCTTCATAACGAGTAAGCAGTGGCCCGCCTACTCGCCGGATCTCAATCCGCTCGACTATTCCGTATGGTCGGTCCTCGAGGCGAAAGCCTCGGCTCGTCCCCACCCCAATTTGGCGTCTCTGAAGAAGGTTCTGCTCAAAGCTTAAGAGGAACTCGACGTTGATTACCTGCGTGCCACGACTGATGCTTTCCCCAAGCGTCTCCGTCGCGTCATCCGCGCCAAGGGCTGCCGCATTGAAAACTGACTTCACCCAGTTGTACATATATATGTTGAGAATAAAATGTGTTGAATTGAGAGGAATTGGATTATTGATTACGATACAAAAGCGTTTGACTTTCGGACTGCGTACTTTGTAGCCACTCTGTACATGTCGTGGACCATAGTTTTCTGATTTATGATTGTGATTGTTGAGGATTTAATTCCTCTCTTTTTTCCTAATTTTTGTTTTCCTCAATCAAATGCACTTTCCAGAGTGAGTATCAATGAAAACCTTTCCAAAGGAAAGTAACTGTCATAGGGGTCTTTAAAGGAATCTGCTTAAGTCCTTGTTTTTTTTAAAATACGAAATTCATTCACGATATTAGGCCATTAATAAACCACGCCCCTCACGTTCTTAACGCCATTCACTCCCTTTACGCCCGTTCATTACTAATCCACACCAATGCGCGGGAAAGAGAGAAAGAGTGCTTGACGCACTATTATGTATATTTTTTGATACGGTCTCGTTAGCCTAAGCCATACGACCTCTTTAGCGTAAACTTTTGCCTAAGCCTAAGCACCCCCCGTCACCCAATGAAGGAAGGAGGAATTAAGTTTGACCGCAATTTTTATTACTTCAAACGGTCCCGCCTTAAAGTGGCTAAAAAAGCGGCGGATTTGAAAATAATTTTAAAACACGCAGCGCGTGCGCACGTGCGCGCTCGTGCGAGCGCACATTTTTTAAATGTTTAATGAAAAACCGATAAGGGCCGTTTTTTCACTTTTTTGTTTGCGATTCGCAATGCATTGGGCATTGAGAGAGCAATGCATTGCGAGAGAAAGGGTAAGAATAAGAAAAAGTGGATGAGAAAGAGTAACATTGGCAGAGAGCGATGTAGAGAGAAGGAAAGAGAGAGGTAGAGAGACAGAGGAAAAGAGCGAGTTAGAGAGAGATGGGAAAGGGCGGATGCGTCTGCGTCTCGAGTGCGTCTCGCGTGTTCGAGTGCGTCTCGCGTGCTCGAGTGCGTCTCGCGTGCGTGCCTGCGCATCCTAATCAAAATTTTGCGGACTGGCCTTGTCTATCGAAAGTGGTCGTCTGACGGGGGGTGCCTAAGCATAAAAAACATTGCTTGAAAAACTTGAAAAACGAAATAAAGCGCATGGGGCGAAGTTAAGAACTTTCCCGCCCAGTGGCGTGGATTAGTAATTAACAGGCGTGAAGGGCGTGAAGGGGCGTGAGGGGCGTGAGGACGTGAGGTTTTTTTTCCGAATTCCAAACTCTCTTTTATTTGGCTTCATACAGAGAGTGGAAACGCGACGAGGGCTTTGTGGTTTAAGAAAAAGCAAAACGCGCTTGAGCTCTTGAAATCGAATCGAAAATTTCGAAAAAAAAACACAATCGAAAATTTAAGTTATCAGTTCACTGAGGTTTCTAGGAAATCTCGGATACCTGAGAAAGAGATTGATAAGTTAAAGAAGATTTTAAGCTGAGTTAAACACATTGGATGAGATGTCCAGTAGACAGTACATTTTTGTTATGTGTTGTGCCTTTTTGATGCGTTGAAGAAGAAAAAGAAAACGACTTTGTCTTTCTTCTTCAACGCATCAAAGGGCACACTACAGAACAAAAGTGTAATAAATTAAAGGTTTAAAACCTATGGTAAACAGGATTTTGGTTTTGCACCATCGCCGGTAAAGCGAAGATCAGGAGTTCAATACTTTTCAAATCCCCAATCCCGAATTATTGGAAGATTTTTTACAAGCAAGGTTGGTTCTGGGGCCGAACCAGGAGGTCTTATATTTTTCGACAGGATTTTGGTTTTGCACCAGAAAGGATTTAAGGTTTCTTAAAATAAATTCTGACAGGAACGGAATAAAAAAGGCTAGAAACCCTCTCACTCTATGACTTGAAATACTAATGGTACACAGATAATGTGCTTGAATATTGGGTACAGGTTCTGTATGACAACAACAATCATGAACATTTATTTTTGAAAAAATATCAGAAAACAAAAAAAGAAAAGCTTGCATCTTCACTTAAGAACCATTTCTATACGCAGCAATAACTTGAAATCCCGAATATTCAACTCACTCTTTATCATTCGAGAGCTATCGAGAAAACGAATGTAATGGAAAAGAAAAAAAGAAACAAAGCTTGATAAGTTCAATTCTGAAAATGCTAGAAGAGCTTATAAAAACTTAAGTAACTTATTCCAGACATTGATCCCTCTTGAGGCACAAGGACTTTTTTCTGCTTTGATATTTACACGGCAAGCATATTCTGTAGTTATTCGATTCTGTCAGCGAATAGGGCGATGGGCAAAGTTAAACAGATTTGAGTAATCTATGTATTTGAATATTCCCGTGCAGATATTTATGAATCAACACAAGATAAGATCGGCCACATTTCTTCTATATTCGAGCAAAGAGATGGAAAGGAAATTCAGTCTAGCAAAATAACTATTTTTGGTTAATCCCGCCCTTCTTAGTAACCTCCGTGTAAATGATCTTTGCACTTTTCTATGCAGTTAACGAGACCGATAGTTACCTTGGACCATACTTCACTCCCGTATTCGAGAAGCGGTTTTATGTATTTTGTGTATATTCTGAGCAGAACATTTATTGATTTGGGTTCAAAAGCTCTATGTAAAGATCATGTTTATGCATTTTGGGACTCTAGGGAGGGGTGTTCAAAATGTTTAGAGAATGTGATATCTTCCTGAAATTTAATGCCCAGATCTTCAACTAAATTAGTATTTGGTATAATAATGTCTTCGAGATGATATGTTACTTTTGGATTCCTAGGACCAAAGTGCATGATAAAGCATTTTGGAGTTGTTTTCACAAGTCAGTGAGTAATCGGAAATGGAATCCAGGCTTTTCTCAAGAGGCTCTTTGTTTTTGGAGAAAATTTTGACGTCATCGGCATAAAGAAAACCACGAACCTCTATTATCGAATTATAAAAGATTGTTTTAATGATTTTCGAAAGTTTGTTGTTCTTGAGAGTTATTTAGTAATAGCTGCTGAAATCATTCAAGCGTGCCCAGTATATAAAAATCAACTCTGCACAGATAGCCATCTACACTAAGATCCGGGATAAAAAGCTCACTAATTGGAAAAAAGAAAGTAAATCTCGCTTCTTTACCGGGCTAAGATCCTTGATGACGAAAAAAGAGAAAATGCTCTGCCTTTGTGGAAAAATGCACAAGGCAAAATACACTGGTCTAGTCTATGAACACATTTTCTATTTGTTTATATCTCTACACTCTCGTGATGAATTTTCTCTAATTTCACTTTGCGTTTAGCGACTTGAGAACAATTTTTTAATGGCCAACAAGGGCTCTTGGAAAGTTCGAAGGAAATTTATGTTCCATAAAAAGCAGTGGTCGAAAATCTCCCCAATTCCAAGTAAGAAAACCTGCTGGATACCGATAGCTATCTCTGGGTACAAACACCTCGGCGTGAAAAGTGTCTTGCATAAGGCAAACATACAAATTGCTGCATCAGAAAAAGTCTTGTTTGTTATATAATCTTGTTTAATTATATAGTTCGATTGCACCCTACTCAGACTTTTCCCTAACCTCCTTTCAAGATCTGATATCCAGACATTTCTTGCATTCCAAAATCGAGTCGTTCATCTGAATCAAGCTTTATTGCTCAAGACGAAGTCACCAAATTTAACCATAAAAGTGACACCTTAAGAGGATTTTTTGACTCTCTGTTGTCTTTAGATAACGCTTCGCGCCTTGCCATGGCTGCGCAAATTGGTCAGGATACTTTCCTGTTGTCGTTCTCCCACCATCCTTCCCCCTTCTCTTCCCACTACTTTTTATGAGTTCTTCCGCTATACAATTGATGCGGCCCTCTTCACACTTTTCATTTCATGTCCATCAATGTTAGAAAACTACAAAAATAATTTTTAAATATAGTACATGCCAAAGTCTCGAAAATTCCCGCAATTTGATGTACTATAACTCCATGTAAATTTGGACGTTTTAGCTCGCTTCAAAATCAATGTCAGAGACATAGAGCGCCATATTTCATGCAATTCACAACGGTTCCACAACTCATGTTACTGATGGGATACGAGTGAAAAAACTTAACGTATGGCCCTGAAAATGTATAATATGGGTTGGGACACTATGGTCTCAAGCTGTACAAATCCAGTTAGAGACTGAGCTCAGTTATACTGATGAGTGGGGGAAGATGAGTGGAAGTAGGTAAACAACCGCTCTCTTACCAATTAGCATGGAACTGAACTTACAAATAGAGATCTCCAAGGCTTAAAAATTAAGCTTTCGAGGACTAACAAAAAAAATTAAGAAAAAAATGTTTTATACACTGTTTCTACTTTTTCTGACCTAACAGGAAAAGCCTGACCGATCTAATCGCTTCAACTTTGCAAAGAGAGATCACTTTATCAAATAATGCTTCTCCATCAGTCTTGTTTTGAAAAGTTGCTCCGAATGTGGATTGATTCAAAAAAGTGTAAAGACTCTTGAAAGGAAAAACCTTTTTTTTATATAGAACGCAGTTTCAGCAGCTTAGCAAAAGGCTCGGAAAAAATTTTGGAGGTTTTTTTTCTCAAGTTTCTCGAGTCAAAGTTCACTGCTGTATTCGGAGTCTCAGAAATTTCTCATAGGCTCTACGCTTCAAATCAATGCATTTCGCTCACTGCTTACGATTTCAAAAGAAAGGCAACAAAAAGAAAAAAAAAAAAACTAGACTGTCTTTTTGTTTTTTTTGTTTGAGAGTCACTAGAAAAAGTTTCTTGGGGTTTAATCTCACTATATTTCCTTAAATGAAAAGTTTTCAAGAGAAGTTGTTCTTTTAAAAAAAGGTTTTTTAACTTTATGGGGACAAGTTTTTTATTCACTATTTTGGTCACTATCCTTTGACCAGGAATGAATTTAGTCCCTTTTCTTTAGCTTATCTCTTCAGAATGGTGAATTCGGAGACGAAAATAAGAGCTTGAATTACTTTTAATCATGGACTGGTTTATTGATTGATTCTTTATACGGACAACTCATTAAGCGTGCCGTTACAGAAAACTTCTCAACTTCACCATCGAAAAGTTATTGCTCTACTGCAATATGTCACTGCTTTTATCTTCTTGCTAGTTTTCTTCAGTTAAGTTCTTCGATCATTGACTTTAAAATCGAGTCAAACGGTCTCTGTAGGGAACAACAGGTCAGAGTTCTTAACTTCTGCCACGACATTAATCTCTCGAAAAAAGTTGAGCGATCGACGATGTATCTGTGAAGATGACATCATTGCTCGATGAATGAGATCATCGAGTCAGTGTTAATACAACTGAAATTCTTCAAGATGAGATCATGGCTCTCGCACCTTATTGGCCCAAAAATGTTGGATCAGTGAGGTATGAGATGATCTTGCAAGAGCACGCGAAATAGCATCTTAAAGTACGAGAAAATGAGATTTCACATCTCGTCTTGCTCTCCAAATGAATCTTAAAATACTAACTAATCGCAATCTAATTTGTTTCCGTACTCAAAAATCATTTCACTTTTTTTGTTGAACATTTCATTAAAATTTTTGTTTTTTGTTGTATTCTCGACACTTCGTACCGCGACATTTCGTACCCCGAAACTTTGTACCCAACATTTTTTCTTCTTGTTACCACTTTTTTCTTCCAACATTTTTCAAAATTTTCGCCTAATTTGAATGACATGAGGTCATCGCACCGATGATCTCATCGTTCAGAGATTAATGTCGCGGCTGTTTTTTTCTCTTTCGATTTTGTGACTCTTAATTGTAGTTTTCTCGAGTGTTTTTCTATAAATTTTCGATATTATGAAGGAATTTTGTTTTTAGAGTAGGTTGCAAAGATGCAGTAGGGGTAATTATTCCTAATTCTGTTTATATTTTAATTTGCTACAAAATCATCTCGAAACATATAAAGCATTCGAATAGACAAAAAAAACATTTCGAAACTTTTTTTTACCATTTTTTCGGTTTTTTGACTTTATTTTTCGGAAAATTTTTTTTTGTCGTAAATCGAAAAACGAAAAAAAAGCAGCCCAGTTAGAAACACATTAGGTGTGAAAATCCCATTGCCGTTGCATATAAAAAGGCAGATATATTGTTATCTCGGAAAATATCTTGTTCGTGTATTTCGCATTTCGCCATCGCCAACCTCTGCCCATCCCTTCTTCTAAGATCTTTTATCTATCTAGCCATATAGCCATTCATCTGCGTTTCCAAATCAAGTCGTTTATTTGAATGGTGTTTTATTGCTCAACACGTAACTCACTAAATTTTACTATAAATTTGACACCTTGAGAGAATTTTTTGCGTCTCTGTGGTTGTGTCATATTTCCTCGTCAAACTTGTAGTAAGTTTCCTTGTTGTCCTCTTTCTCTTTCCCTCTTTCCCCCTCTTTCCCCCTCTCACAACTACTATTTAGGTGTTCTTCCACTATCTAATTTATGCAGCCCTCTTCACACTCTTCATTTTTGGTCTATGAATACCTAAAGATGGTTCAAATTCTTTTCATGCAATAAATGTCGAATCCTCGAACGTTCCCGCATTTTTTTGTAATGTAATTCTATGAAAATTTGGACGTTTTAACTCGCTTCAGAATCAATTTCAGAGACATAAAGCGCCATATTTCATGTAATATACCACAGTTACACAAGTCATGTTTCTGATGGGATACGAGCAGCATTGGACGCAGGGACACGAAAATGTAGAATATGGGTTTTAAGGATACGGTCTCAAGAACCCACAAGAGAACGAGCTTAATCATCCTAATTCTCCGAAAAGCAGATGGGAAGTAGGTAAAAACCGGTCTTTTACCATTTACCATGAGAAATGAACTTGCGACTTGAGTGCTTTTAGGCTGATATACCCGATTGAGCCGCCGTGGTATTGTATATCTTCTTCACTCCGTTTTTATTTCTGACCTTACAGGGAGTTCTGATCAATCTAATGGCTTCAATTTCACATAAATCACTCACTTTCTTGAAGAGATGCTTTTCCGTCAGTCGAATTTCGGAAAATTTACTTTGAAAGCTTATCAATTTGTATGAAACTCATTGATCTTGTGAGATTTTTTTGTCGTTGAAGTTCGAAATCTTGAAGCAATCTACGTAGAGACTTTCGAGTTTTTGAACTAACACTTGAAAGAAAAACAAATTTATAAATAAAACGGATTTTTTTATAGCTGCGCCAAATATTTTTTTACAATTGTTGTTTTTTTTAAAATTTGGAATGGAAGAAGAAAAAAGTTGCCCGAATCATGGTTCAATATTCTTTTCGGAATTTCTAACATTTCTTTTGAGCCTTACGAACAATTCCAATTCTTCCCACTTAACTTTCCCCCTCTCATTCCCAGTAGTAATACCCTGCGTCTTGTCTTGCAGACATGGGAATACTAAATTAAAAAATTGGCTGTAGACGGTACGGTTTCACGGTTTCGAAAATTTTCTTCATAGGTGATCATTTTGAGCATCAGAATTCCTGTTCTTGAAAAAAAGTTTTTAAAAAAATTATTTTTACATTAAACAATTTTTCACATCAAAAAAATATTTTTACATAACAAAAAACGCTTAGGCTTAGGCCAAAGTTTACGCTAACGAGGCCGTACGGCTTAGGCTAACGAGCCCCTAAAAAATGCCACTCTGTACTGTCTGGGTCTAGTATGTAGTACATATATAAGAGCCCAATTATGATCGGTATTTTCCTCAACAACTTTTTTCCAGTTTCTCAGCCACTGGAGCAGCGATTTTGAAATTCTTTCTAGTGATTGTTTTTCAATGAGAGGGAAAAGAGAGGGAAATTCATTCCTTCCTTCCCCCAAGTTGAAGAGTGGTCGCCTGTCGTCTCGCTCTTCATTTTCCCCATCCATGAAATAGGAATCCGTCCTCTCGAGGTTCGTCAGGCTGAAATATCCTTATGGAATTTCTCGCGACAAGCCGGTCTGTGAAGAAAACCGTTGTATCCCAAAAGATGCACTACCATCCAACCCCCACCAAAAGTGGGCTTTCGAGGAATCAGCGGCCGCGTCCTCGATACAAGAATACAGCAGCGCCAACGACTCTCGGGCTAGCAACGCTAAATGTCGGTAGCCTCACTGGTAAATCTATGGAACTCTGTGACATGCTATCGAAGAGAAAAGTTTTAATCGCATGTCTGCAGGAAACTAGATGGAGAGGTTCAAAGGCTCGACTCCTGAGTGATAATTACAAATTATGGTACTCCGGAAGTAACTCCTCCACGCGCAACGGCGTAGGCATCGTAGCTGACACCAAGCTTCTTTCATCGGTTACGGAAGTCTGTCATATTTCAGATCGATTGATGTTCTTATCACTCGACTGGAAAGGCAGAGTTTTTAAAGTGATCAATGCCTACGCCCCGCAAGCAGGATGTTGTGAGTCTGAAAAGGAAGAATTCTGGGACGCTCTCGATGACATCACAAGGCAGTTTTCATCAGAGGAAACCGTACTTATTGGAGGTGACTTGAACGGACACGTGGGAAAAACAGCGGATCAGCATAAGAAAGCTCACGGAGGAAAAGGATAAGGCGAAGTCAACGAGGACGGGACGAAAATTATTCACTTCGCGGAGGAACATGATCTTTCAATCTGCAACACATTCTTTCAGAAACGGGATTCCCATCTCGTCACGTACTGCAGTGGTGGAAGATCATCTCAAATTGATTACTGGCTCACACAGAGGAACAACCTGAAGCTTTTTGTCAACTGCAAAGTGATTCCCAGCGACAACGTCACCTCCCAGCACCTACCGGTTGTCATCGACCTCCGTTACTCTCATAAGCCGTGCAAAGTCGATTCTATAAACGAGATATCCAGGATAAAGTGGCGGAAATTCAACGACAATTTACTGCGCTTCCTGCACCAAGTCCACTCTAATGTTCTCCCTCATGTTCTCGAAAGAACATACCCAGAATCTACTGAAATGCACTGGAAGTTCCTACGAGACAATATAAAAGAGATCGGAGAAGCAACCTTGGGCAGGACGAAGCCAGGTTGCAAACGCATTGTCGACAAAGAAACCTGGTGGTGGAATGAAAGCGTTCAAGCTGCTGTAAAGTTGAAGAAATCAGCTCTTAAGCAATGGAAATTTTCCAGATCGGAGGATGACCGAGCCAAATAAATATATCTTTGCAAAAAGAGATGCAAAGAGAAGCGAAGCTAAAGCTCGATCTATCGCTAATATGGAGATATATAACAAGCTTGACACGCCTCAAGGAGAGAAAGAAATCTTCCGAATTTGCAAAGCCAGAGCTACAGCAGCGAAGGACATCACCCACGTCAGACTCATAAGGGACCAGAACGTAAAACTTCTAAGCTCGAATAGCGACATATGTCAGCGTTGGAAAGGATATTTCGAACACATATCCAACATTGAGTTCGATCATCCATCAATTCCTTCATTTCTCCAAACAGATGGACCAGTTCCCATGATTACGGAAGAAGAGGTGAGAAAAGCGCTGAAAAGAATGAAGCCAGGAAAAGCCTGTGGACCAGACGATGTTTCATCAGTTGCATGGAAACTAGCAGGAGACTGTGGAGTTTACCACCTCGTCGAGCTATTCCAGAAAGCTACGATTCGTCAGGAATATTCTGAAGATTGAAACATGTCAACCACCATTCCAATCTACAAAGGCAAGGGAGATGTTACCGATTGCGCCAACTACCGTCCCATCAGACTTATGCCTCACAGAACTATACTCCTGGAAAAGATCATAGAAGCACGCTTACGTGAGATCACCAACACAAGTGTGAATCAATGTGGCTTCATGAAAGGAAAAGGGACGACAGATGCGATCTTTGCCATCCGCTTATATCTAGAAAAACACCGAGAGAAGGCGAAATCTGTCCACTGTGCTTTCTTGGACCTAGAAAAGGCCTTTGACAGGATCCCTCATGATCTCATATGGTTTTCCCTTCGTGATCATTTGGCGCCAGAAGAATACATCAGGTGGATACAAATGATGTATACCAACCCCAGGAGCGTCGTTAGGTCACCAGCAGGAAATTCTGAGCCATTCCAAAATTCTGTCGGAGTTCATCAAGGATCCACACTCTCGCTGTTCTGTTCTTTGCTGTTCATCTTAGTCATGGACACAATAACCAGAGACCTCCAGCGAGACCCACCGGAGACACTCCTGTACGCCGACGACATCGTCTTATTCTCGGAAACAAGAGAAGATCTCGAACGTCAAGTGGTAAAATGGAATGATCGCTTTGCGGAGTACGGACTACGACTCAATGCATTAAAAACCGAGTATCTTGAAGCTGGAACATCGAGTACAATTTAAGACCCAAGCTCCATAAAAGTACACAACACTGAGCTACGGAAAGTCGAGCACTTCAAATATTCGGGTTCTCAAATATCCACAGACGGGGACCCAACAGCCGCTTTCAGTGCCAGAATCAACGCAGCATGGCTCGAATGGAGGGAATCGACTGGTATCCTATGCGACAGACGCATGTCTGATCGACTGAAAAGTAAGATCTATAAATCAGTCGTACGACCAGTTGCTCTATATGGACTCGAATGTACTCCTTCAACAGCAAAGACCCAGCAGATGCTTCATGTAATGGAAATGAAGATGTTGAGATGGAGCCTCGGAGTCACCCGGAAAGACATGATTCGCAACGAAACGATAAGAGCTCGTTTAGGAGTTGCCCCATTACCCGAAAAACTCAGAGAGTCCAGGCTTAGATGGTACGGACACATGCTGAGTCTGCTTGGAACATAGAAATCCAGGGTAGAAGACCAAGAGGTAGACCGATGCTTAGATTGAGAGACACCATAGAACAAGACATGACGGCTATCGGGCTGATAGCCGAAGACGCCTCGAATCGTATGATGTGGCGAAGTGCTATCTAAACAGGCGGACCCCGCTCTTCAGCGGGAATAACGCTAGGAAGAAGAAGAAGAAGAAGGAAAAGAGAGGGAAATTGTTTATAAAATTATAAAGATACTTTATCGGGTTATAACAAAGGGTGGAGTTTTTTTTGATCATGATGTTCACTATTTTTTTACCAGGATCAAATTCAGAACCTTTTCTTGAACTTAGATCTTTAAAATGGTGGAATTTATTAAGAGATAAAAAATAAATTTTTGATCATTGATTAGTTCATTAATTGTTTTACTAGGTCAACATGTTGAACTTCTCAATTTGGTGTTGCAGAGAACTTCTCCACTTTATCATTGGAAAATTCTTGTTCTTCTCCGTTATGTCGGAACTTCTATTTTCTTGCTGGTTTTCTTCAGTCAAGTTTTTCGTACAATGACTTTTAAATCGAGTCAACCGTCCTCGGTCCAGAAAGAGAGGTCAGAGTCCTGAACTTTAGTTCTTTTTTCGATTTCAAGAACAATTTCATAGACATGAAGTGCTTTAAATCGTGAGTTATACATAAATCTATGAATCTTCTTGTTCTTAATGCTGAGATATGTATGTAAAGAATGGGGAATGGGGGGATATCAGCCGGCTGCGATAAAGTATATATATATATATATATATATATATATAAATATATATATATATATATATATATATATATATATATATATATATATATATATATATATATATATATATGTTTGGGCTAATGCGTTATAGGCGGGATTGCAAATGTTGTTTGACCTGATCTGAATTGTTAAGACATAATCAGTTGTTGTTTTTTTTGGAGTTACATCGTGAAGAAGGATCCTCTTTGTGCAAAGCAGATTCAGATCCAACATTTAATCGGTTTTGAGATGTATAGGTAAAGTGAATAATTTATGGTCTCAATAGATCTTTTTTCAATGACAGCATTATTGTCTGTTCTTGAATACTTATTAAAGGCAAATTCATGATGATTGAAATGCCTCGGAGCACTGACTTTTATTTCTTTCTTTTTTAATCAACCAGTTTTAGTCAATCAGTTCAGATCAATTTTCAATGAAACAAATTCAGAACAAAGCCAATGAGCTTTTCACTTTTGAATGCCTTAACAGAGCGTATGTCTTGTGGTTCCACTCTCAGTAAGAAACAGCTGGCTTCAATTATGTGCATGTATTCTGAATGAGCAGATTGGATCTATACAATCCGGCTCAACGAGTTGTGCCTTCAAAGGTGATATCAACTCCAGCTGCTCTCGATCTTCCGAAAAAAGGAAGCATTTTCTGCTTTGTGCTCACCTCTTCGAAAAATCACCACACAAGGGTAAATCAACTTTCCGTTCCTAAAAGCAACCTTCCTTGCGCTGGTTTCCATATCGTGGTAGGCTACGCGCTGCTGATGCGGAAAGGACCTATCTAATAATAACCATTGGCTGCGCGTTGGATCAATGCTAAGCTGTGTAGTGGGAAGATTCAGATTCGTAAAAATTACTAGCAACATTTCAAACCCTTACACTTCGAGGGGATTTTTCTTTGATAAATATTAAACTTGGTACCCTCCGCACAAGAGTCACGCATAATGACATCCCATTTCTCGAACTCATTGATTCAGATAAAAGAGCTTGAAAACTTCTATCAAAATAATTGCATAATATCCGATCATTAGTTATTTCTTTATATTCATACAGATCAATCAGATTATTCGATAATAAGTACACATTTTTAAATCTCAAATTCTGTTATAGTCATGACCGGTACTTAAGTACTAGTTGTAGTCATGATTTTGATCAAAGGGTGCGTGCCCTTTGATCATTACTATGACTGAACTCACTTTCTGAGGTCCAAGCGGTCGCCTCTACGTGGCTGCCTCGCTGTGATCATGGGGAATTCTTCTCGGATTCCTTTCCAAAAGAAAAGAAGTCAACTAAACTCAATGACAACTTGTTCGTACAATTTTATGAGTTTTTCTTGATTCTCCGAAACAGGACTGTAATTTTTTTGGAATATTTTTTAAATTGTAACACTATTGTTTCAATCACCTTTTTCGACTTAAAAACAACTTTGAATAATTTACAATGAAGCTAAACTCGAAGTTCAGAGAGAAATTATAAGAAGAAGACTAGTTATAGTACAGTGTTCATGCATAGTAGAAAACGATAGCAGCTGGGAAGAAAAGAGGTCTGTGAAGGCGAGAAATTTTGAGTTTATAAAGAAATTTGTGTAATAATGTAAGTATTAAGTGAAAAAAGAACAATGAAAATATAATGGAAAAAGAAAATGAGTTTCAGCAGCTAATTAAATAGACAGAAGAGTGAATAAGAAAAAAATTACTAAAAATTGTTTATAAAAAAACAAGTTAATAAAAAATATTAATGAGTAAATGAAGTAATAATTGAAATTTGTCGTTGACTTATATATTATATGAATATTTATGATTTCAAATTTTTTTAATGTTTTTAGTTATTCATATTATCATAGTCTTCAAATTCTAAGTTACACAGTTTAAAGTCATTGACGCCTGGTTAAGAAGACAAATGATTGAACTATCGCACAGAAAAAAGGTAGTGCACCTAGCAATGTGTCCTTGTTGTGTAATAGTAACACGCGCTCCTGGTTTGAGTGGTCTGGGTTCGATCCCGCTCGGTGGACTAGCCTGTGCGATAGTTCAATCATTCATTATCATAGTGTTAGTGAAGAGGTAATTAGTTGTTCAGCATTAGATTGTGATAAAACACGTTTAATACGATAATCACAAGAGTCTGTTTTGCTCTTGCTTAGCTAGACTTTTGTGCTCTCTGGGCGGGGCTCATCACTGAGATCCCAGAGAGTACACAAAAAGTAATTTATGAAGGGTAATGAGGTATACAAAACAACAACAAGAACAGAAAAGAAAAGAAAAAGAACGAAAAAGAAAACCGTTAAACCTAATGATTTTTTAAGGGGTGTAAGTGATTTATATATTTCTTAATCTAATTGAGTTCCATCATAGCTAAGGTAAGATCCGCTATTTGAGGTGAAGCATTGTTACCTTGTGGAATGCCTTTGTTTTGTTTATATGTTTCACTATGGTATGTAACATAGCTGTGGTCAAGTATATATTTAACCATTTGATAAACTTGTAAAGGTAAAATTTTGTTCGAAGTATCATTAGCGTAATATGTGTAATTGTCTTTGATAGATATTGCTTTAGAATCGCAATTATTAAAGCAAGTTTTCATTATACCATCCATGGGAAGTTTGACAGTTTTATGAGGAAGGTAGGTAAATAGAGGAAAAAAAATCCGCTCTAAAGATTTCTCTTTTTTTTCGATTTCAGACCCTTTAATTTTCAGTCCCCTTTGAAAGTTAAAAAAAATTGTCCAGTAAGGGTTTAGAGTTAAGTATGGAAAATAAGTGATTGGTGCCGCTTCTTTCACTAACTTGTTTGCAATAATTTGTAAAATGTTTCGATAGATGTTTAAGGATGAGTTTTAGTTGAGTTGAAATAAATTTGATACTGCTTATTGAGGCTAATAAATCTAATTTTTAGAGGGTTTTTATGCATTTTAGGGATATCATAAACTTGAGGGATAGTATATTGTTCTTTTGTGTTAATCGGTATTTTAAATTCTTTTGTTTGTTGCAAATGATTGTTGATGATATCAAGGATACTGCTATTGGTAACTTGTTGATATGTATTTATGTTATGGTCAATAGTATTCTATTTTTTGATCTTTGTTAATCGTTTAAAGCAACGATGGGCTGAGACTATAATGAATGAAATCCATCGCACGGGCAAAAATCTGGCACTCGGCTGGGACCGAACGGCTGACTCTGTCAATAGTATTCATTTCGTCGTTCACAGATTTGGTATAGACTTTCTTACAAACGAAAGCATAATTACTTGTTGCTTTATAAATTGGAGTAAGTATAAATTCTTTTTTTCAACTTTTGAATGTTTTTGTCTATCATCTTTCGATCTTTGTGATCTATGTAAAGAATCTATCTAGAAAGGATTCATTGCTACGGTATTTCGTACCTTTATTGATTATATTCCTGACATGAGCATGTAGGCTTATACTAGTATCGCCTGTACAGATATGTCCCAAGCGACTATCTATCAGATGTGGGTATTTATGACAACTGCAAGGGTTTTCCTGTATTTTGTGTATTTAGCATCATTAAGGTTTTTTGAGAAAAGTGTTGTAGTTGAAAATGTTTTTACTTACAGGATCCTTTAGTTTATAGAAGACACCCAATTTGAATTTTTTTCTCTTTAAGTTCAGTATCATTGTGAAGATTCAGAACCTTAGATTGAGAGCTATTCATATTATCTTATGTTTACAGTCAGCCGTCTTCCGATGTGCCATTATCCAATGTGTTCGCTATGATTCCCGACAAGTACGATCTTCTCTTCGAGAAAACTCTTGCCGCTTTGGAATTTGCGTACATACGCTACCCGGACTTTGATTGGTATTACAAGGTGAGAGGAAGTTTTTTGATTGGGTTCACAAGTTCAGCGACGAAATTTCGGCTTGTATCACGAGGCTTGAGAGTGAAGAAAAAAAGCAACAAAAAAATCCAAAAAAAGTCGATCTATGCAGTTTCACCTTTTTTGTGCCAAATCAGATCCACAAGTTCAGAGAAATACCAAAAATCTACATCCCCACACTTATTGACTGGAACACAAGTGGAGAATCGAAATCTGATCACAACCTTGATGAGGGATCTAATATAATACGTAATTTCTCTTGATACGATTACAGTTTGAGATCAAATAGTTATCAATCTTTTTTAGACTCCAAATAGCATAAAAAATCCGTAAGCGGAACACTGTTCTGGTGGGGCCTTTGAAAGCAAGTGGAATTGGAAATAATAATAATTATTAAAATGATAACAATAATAATATTAATAATAACAATAATAATGATGATAACAATCGTAAAAATAATGATAAAATAATATAAAGAAAATAAAAATAATTTTAAGAATAATAATAAGGACAATAATATTAAGAAATAATAATACTGTAACATAATGGTAGCGTGTTCGACTATTGTGCGAAGTGTTCCGAGTTCGACTCCCATCCCGGACAGATCCTCCCGAATCAAGGGACTAAGAAATGTTTGTAGTGCTCATGCACGAATCTGACTCTCCCCTTAGCTGATATTCGCACTAGCCGTGATCCATTAGGCAGCCACTGTTTCACCAGGATAGGTCTCTCCTGCATCTCAGGGGAGCGCGTACTCTGTCGCGAGGTGGGAACAAGCGCGAGGAAGATTATCATAGTTAGTATTGTTCACATTTAAATAATATTTTCATCATGTCAGGAGGGAAATAGGTTAAAGAGACAGGGGATGAATGAGGCATTAAAATAATGCATTCGATGACGAAGTAAGAGGCCATTCATTACTGCAGACGGTCGATGGCGATTGAATGTGGAAATAAATCAATTATATGATGAAGGACTCAGGAGAATGAAAAGCTAGGGAGAATCAAGGCACAATGGAAACGAGCACCACTTTAGTCATGTGGATGGGCTCAGAGTCTTGCTGGAACGTTCAGTGGCATCCCGCGAAGTGAGCTTGGCTACAGGGAAGTAATTTCTCTAAGAGAATGTTGTTCAGGTAGTTATGGGCAATCACTTTGACTCCCTGTTCGACGAAAATGAATGGAGTCTGGCTAGTCGCGCGAATCTCGTCCCAGACCATGACTGAAGCGACAGGCCTTTTCTCGAGACGTAACGACCACACTCATTGGTCTCGTTGACCGATTTCGTTCTGGTGATTGAAAGACTACCGTTCTGGTGATTGATAAACTGCTCAACATTGTAAAAAACTTTTCATCGATGAAGATAATATCCTAACAGTTCACCGCCTTAAACCGTTCTGACAGTTCTCGACATCTCCAAAGACGAGTCGCCTTCATCTGGTCCGTTAACACGTGAGTCTTCTGCAGCTTGATGGGGCGAAGTCCTATGCAAGAATTGACGATCCTATGAACAGATCTATCTGATTTTTTTTTGCGACTTTTCTGAGTCTCCGGTTGGGGTTATAACGAATCTTCTTCTCCCGTGGACGGAAGTGGCCGCGTTCACTGGTCTGCCGCTTTTGGGACGGTCATTCGTCGTAACAGTCTCGCGAAAACGACGTAGGATGTTCTCAATAGCCCTGCGAATCCAGTGATTCTGGCAATGTGCTTTTGAGTGTGCCCGGACTGGCTCAAGCGCAGAATGTAACCTCGGTACATATCAGAGAGCATTACCGAAACACCAAAAGTTTTATCAATCTGGTTTTTTCAGGGTATGTTTTCAATGTTACGAATAAGATACAAGCAACAAAAAACACGATCAGATTTGATGGGTCTCCGCTAGAATTTTAAGGTTGTTTTATTTTACTAGAAACTTTAGGTGGAACTGGTTCGTCTTCTCTTCGACAGGCCTCTGTCTAAGGACAAACACTCTTTCTACGGCCTTTTGTGAAATTTTGGGTGCTTTGTAAAACAAACCGTAGAAAAATCCAGGCAGATGACGACACCTTTGTTGTGATGGAGAATCTACGCTCACTGCTCGACCAGTACAACTCTTCCGAGCCATACTACATCGGATACCGGATGAAATCTGACATCATGGTTAGTTTTATTTGTTTCCCTTTTTCGGTATTTAGGTGGTTACATAGTTATGGATCAATGATAGTGCGCACGAATGTTGTGCGAGTGATCTGAAGTGCGACCCCCTTACCAGACAATCATGCTAAACCGAACAGGTTAAGAAACGTGTGTTATGTTAGCAATAACTGGCTTTTCCCAATGCTGCTATAAGTACTAGCAGTGATCCAGAAATCAGCCACCAATTCTTAATCGATAGGTCTGTATCTCATCTCAAAGAAGAGCTTGCACTGCGGCGTGGCGCTAGGTAGATTAACCTTCTTGTATAAATAACCTTTCGTCGGTATGTCTCTCCTCGGCAGTTTTTTGTTTTACGTTTGTGCGGAAAACTTTCAACTAATGAAGTTCACCGCTGGATAAACCAATTTTTGCTGCCATCGGTTATTTATTTATTTATTTATTTGAAGTACATTTTGCAATGTGACAACACGAGGAAGACTCCTACTGACAAATTTAAATTAAATTAGTATCTGTTTGATGTGGGCTTTCGTTTTCTTTTCATGCGCAAAATGAATCGTGTATTACAAGCTTTTGATTATCCACGCTTTTGTTTATGATCTTAGTAAGAACTTAGAGTTGATTGTCGAAAAACTTGAAAACCTTGTTCAAAAAAAACTCTTTCATCACAGGTGCATGGGTATAACGCCGGTGGCGCTGGATACGTCCTCTCTAGCGCTGCTCTAAAACTCTTCAATGAGAAGCTCTTGCGAAACAGAATCTTGTGTCCTTTCGATATTTATGAAGATGTTGGGATTGGAAGGTCAGGCAGAACGCATTCTACATAAGGGGACGCCCAAAATAAATCTAACGAAGAGAAGCGACGATAGAGGAGCGGGGAAGTTAAAGAGAAGTTTAGAAGTGGTTGCGGAAGGAGAGAAATATAGAGAGGCTGGAGATAGAAAAATGTTAGAGAGAGAAAAGATGAAAAGTACAGAGTGAAAGAACTGCAGAAGGAGAGAGATAGAGAGAAGAAAGGGAAAAGCGAGAGAAAAATTGAGTAATAGCTGCAGAAGGAGAGAGATAGAGAGAAGAAAGGGAAAAGCGAGAGAAAAATTGAGTAATAGCTGCAGAAGGAGAGAGATAGAGAGAAGAAAGGGAAAAGCGAGAGAAAAATTGAGTAATAGCTGCAGAAGGAGAGAGATAGAGAGAAGAAAGGGAAAAGCGAGAGAAAAATTGAGTAATAGCTGCAGAAGGAGAGAGATAGAGAGAAGAAAGGGAGAAGCGAGAGAGAAATTGAGTAATAGCTGCAGAAGGAGAGAGATAGAGAGAAGAAAGGGAGAAGCGAGAGAAAAATTGAGTAATAGCTGCAGAAGGAGAGAGATAGAGAGAAGAAAGGGAGAAGCGAGAGAGAAATTGAGTAATACCTGCAGAAGGAGAGAGATAGAGAGAAGAAAGGGAGAAGCGAGAGAGAAATTGAGTAATAGCTGCAGAAGGAGAGAGATAGAGAGAAGAAAGGGAGAAGCGAGAGAGAAATTGAGTAAAAGCTGCAGAAGGAGAGAGATAGAGAGAAGAAAGGGAGAAGCGAGAGAGAAATTGAGTAATAGCTGCAGAAGGAGAGAGATAGAGAGAAGAAAGGGAAAAGCGAGAGAAAAATTGAGTAATAGCTGCAGAAGGAGAGAGATAGAGAGAAGAAAGGGAGAAGCGAGAGAGAAATTGAGT
>OZ057408.1:36882995-37263815 GCA_964056735.1 Allodiplogaster pararmata | reverse complement strand
CAAACACAGACATAAATGTAAACATCTAATAAGGTCATACCTCTTTCTCCTGGTAGTAAGTCGTCAGATTGTGCAGAGTGTCATTGTGTTGTGTTGAATTCTCTATCTGATTTTCGAGAGAGTGAAAGAAAGAAAAAAAGAGAGCAAGAGTACACAAAAGAAAATAGCATGTAATATTGAGAGACACAGCTCAAAGTTTATGCCTAGTATGACAGTATGCACCAAAACTATTCTTATTGTAATGTTTCCAAGCATCACCATGTGTAGACTCGTCCATAATAAAAGTATTCTGCTGTGAAAGCAGTGATTCCTGTTGCTGAATGCGTTTACTCTGTCTAATCTGAAGCTAATAAAGCTTTCTGAAAAGAAAAAAATCTGTCGCAAGGTTAAGAAAGTTTTATCCCCGATCCAATTGTTGATATTCGTGAAAGTCGACTTTTTGTCTTATTTTAAGCGTCAGCAAGGCTACTCTGCCTGTAGAATCCTAGGTAGCCGTCTTTGTAAACGTTTTTTACTTTGCAGAATTTTCTGATTCCAACGGAGATGAGTGTTTGAATGTCCTCAAAAATGTCTCTCCAATTTTAGCAAGGTAGAAATATTTCCATACTGTATTCAGTGTGATTTGTGTGAGGTGTGTGTGTGGTAACTTTTTTCTTTATTTTTTCCACATCAGATAAAAAGGTTAAAGCGTTAGACATTTGCGAAAACGCTTTCATCATAGGAGCTTGAGCAAAAACGAATTGTTAGTGTATAAATGATACTTACATTACCTCAAGTCATGTATGAATAGTTGAAAGCATTCAGAATGCCTTGTTTACTTCATCTTGTCAAGGGATAAACTTTTTCTCCTGGCTGAGAAGGACTGCGTGAAAGTTGTTGATTCATCTACTGACTATGAAGTTATCATCAAGAAAGAGAAGGAAACTGCTAGTTATTGTGAGGACATGGTTGCTGTTAGGGAGACTGGCATAACTCTTCGTCGGGCGAGGAACCGTAAAGAGGGGTATACAAAAAAGATACATTTCACTTACTCGCAGATGAATCTGATAATGTATTTGTGCATTTTATATAATTTAAATGATTGAAATATCTCAATCAGGCGACACTTATCATCAAGAAGTTTATTCCAAACACAAGAGAAAATTACTGGAGGAAAATATTGAAGTTTTTTTTTCATGTTTCTATTATATATTCACCACATTGATCGTTAATTGTTGAGTTCCCGTCGCGTGAGCACGTCAACGTCCATTAAGAGCCTCAACAACTTGGAAGGACTTACTCAGTATTCAGACCGCAAAGGTTCATTAATAAGGCGGTTTGCAACGCTTGTTCCAAACCTGCCTTCATTTCCCTAGTTGATTTTACCATCACATTCAAACTGTGTAATTCTTGTTTTTTCGAGAATGCTTGTATACTATCGGTAATTTACTACAACATCGTTGTCAAGAAATTTAGTGATAGGTTGAAATTTAAAATGGACAGGGACACATCGTCAAATACTCGCCTGCTTTGTTTAGTTTTCTTTTTTTCGCATAAAAAATGTGAGAAAGTGATGTTCAACAGTTAATATCTTCACAGTATAATCTAATCTCGAATCTTTTCTATTAAAAGAGGGTACTATGGCATTAAAACTGACATTGTAGTTGGTTCTGGGGGTTAGGAAAAGCTTTTGCTCCGGGGAATTCCTGGCTCATCTTGTTTTACTTTCGATTTTACCGTTGATATTTGTAACTTTATGTAGATGGAGTATAATATTGTGTTGTAACTGCGAAACATAATACAAATCACTCGATGAACTCAGTTGATAACGAACTATTTCAGCTTTAGAGCAATTTTCAACTTTTGTTTCTTCTTCTTTTTTTTTTTTTACAAACGTAGAACATAGATGATTGCCTGTTCCCAAAACTCCATCAGTTTAATAGAGTTATATGATGAATTTACCGCAAAGTTATAGATGTTAGAGTTTGAAACTAAAATAAACTCATGACCTGCTTTCTCATTGACTGATTTCTCTGATGCTAATGAATAAAAATATGAATTCGATAGTACCCGACCAAAGTACACGTATTCTCTTGCGATCCCCCCTCTTACTGAGACGCTTTAAAAATTCTCTAGTCGGTCCTCTTCCTGAAATTTCTCGGACCATCTATATAGGGGGCACTACCTTGTCCTAACTTTAGATGTACCTGGTTACAGACGTTCTGACTGAATTTGAGGGGGCCTTCATCTGATTATTACTCTTATCCTAATGTGTTCCGACTTAGTTTTTTATTGAGACTTACTAAATAATCTGAATTAATTTGCCTAAATAGGGGGCTGCCTCTCCATCTTTCTAATATAATTGATCGCTTCGGGTAATTTGCATGTCTAACTTAATTTTATCGTATTACAATGTGATGGGTTGAGTCTATTCAACTTTCATTTAAGCTGTTTTATGAATTTCCCCCGTATTTTTTTTGTAGAGGTTAAAAACAACTCACTGATGCTTCAGATGTTCACTATGAAGGGTTTCATAACCTACTTGACCATAGCTTAATCCTGTGTGAAGCGATTCTATCCATATTCCATAAGTAACTACACCGAGGAACTCAGTCCGGTCTACCCAAAAAAAGTCCGGTCTACCCAAAGAACGTTTGTATTACCTGTCTAATTGTTCAACAATTCATTTTACTGCTGACTTTTATGTTCAATTCACTCTGTTTACTTATTCGATGACTTGGAATAAACGTTGGAATATCGACTATTGTTTTACCGATTTTTAAAAGCCGAGTTTTAATGCTGTTTATTTCATAGTAAAAAATACTACATGTTACTAATTCAACAATATCAATATGAAGTTGTTAGTTCATTTCATCATTAATCCATTCGTTTACTCAGACAGTTCTACTTCTAAAGTCCAACAAGGTTTGATTTGATTGCATTTGTCGATGCCCTTCCTCTCGGGTACTTTTCTCTCGACAGAACCGGATAGCTTATATTGAATCTCAATTGTTAGTTCATTTGATTCTTCATGGGTTTTCTAAGATTCGCTAGATCAAAAAGTACTTCATTCACAATACGCTAGTTGTTAGTTAATTTGATCATTAATCCTTTCGCTTACTCTGTCATTCATTTCTTTATTCATTACATAAATATATAGTTTTTTTTTGTGTGTTTATTCCTGATGTGTCTTACCAGATTAAGAAACAAGAATTCTACTTTTCCGGACGGTATCCCAAATAATTTCCTCAAGGGACAGCTTTAGCTATTTCAGTACCATTTTCAATGATTTTCAATAGTTTTCTACTGCATGGATGCTCGCCTTATGGTGAGCGTCCTACATTAAGCCTGTCTTAGAAAAGAAAAGAAGCATATATGAACCTCTGAATTACCGACCTATTTTTCTTGCATCTGGCATCTGCAAAGTGTTTGAAAGAATACTATGCGCATCTCTCACAATTTACTTAACAGAATTCAATCTTCTCTCTTCTTCCCAGCACGGTTTCAAACCTAAACGGTCTTGCTCTTCTGCATTATGATCATCCTTGTCTGACTTTCACAGAGCTTTCAAAAAAGGTTCCTACAATATCTCTTCTGTATTCGTGGATTTCACAAAAGCTTCCGACATCATTCCCCATGACCTCTTACTAACCAAACTAGGTAGTTTTGGAATTGGTGGGTGTGCCTTCGAATGGATAAAGTATTTTTTAAACGAACCGGACCCGATCAGTTATGATCAACCAATCATTTTCTCAGTGTTAAACTCGGCGAACCCCAAGGTAGTGTGTTATGGGGTCTCTTCTCTTTATTTTATATATAAATGGCTTGCCTGCCTGCCTCTCAAAAGGTGCTCACTGTATACTTTTTGCAGATGACGCGAAAATCTACATTGAAAATGACTTTGGTCCACTTCAGAAGGCAATAGACGCTTTGCATGAATGGTCCTGTGTTAGGGGTTTCAGTATATCTCATTTAAAAACGGTCTTTATGTCTATAGAAGCCTCGCATCCACCTTATTGTCTTACTCTCTCCAGTATATCAATACCTACATATATGATAATTTTTTAACTAACTAATTTTATGAAGTCAGGATTGATTCAATTGTTATGATTTTTAACTCGCTCATTGATGAAGTGCTGATTGAATACATTGTTAGAACAATTTTTCATCCAAGTTATGAAGTTGTGATTGAATACATTATTGTTTAACTTTCTAAATTATGAAGTGGGGGTTGAATACATTGTTGGAAGAATTTTTTAACTTACTTATTTATTAAGCGGCGAATGAATACATTGTTAGAATAATTTTTCAACTAACTAAGTTATGAAGTTGTGACTGAATACAGTATTGTAAGAATTTAGCTAACTAAGTTATGAAGTTGTGATTGAGTACATTATTGTAAAAACTTTTAACTCACTAGTTTATGAAGTAGGGAATGAATACATTGATATACTAATTTTTAACTAACTAGTTTATGAAGTGTGGATTAAATACATTGTTGTAAGAATTTTTTAAATTGCTAGTTTATGAAGTTTTGATTGAATACATTGTTGTAAGAATTTTTAAATTGCTAGTTTATGAAGTTTTGATCGAATACATTGTTAGAATATATTTTTTTAAATGTACTTATTTATGAAGTGTTGATTTAATACAATGTTAGAATAATTTTTCAACTAACTAAGTTATGAAGTTGTGATTGGATACATTATTGTAAAAACTTTTAACTCCCTAATTTATGAAGTAGGGAATGAATACATTGATATACTAATTTTTAACTAACTAGTTTATGAAGTGGGGATTAAATACATTGTTGTAAGAAATTTTTAAATTGCTAGTTTATGAAGTTGTGATTGATTACATTGTTATAATAATTTCTAACTTACTTGTTTATGAATTGTTGATTGAATATATTGTTAGAATAATTTTTCAACTAACTAAGTTATGAAGTTGTGACTGAATGCATAATTGTGAGAATTTAACTTACTTATTTATGAAGTGGTGATTGAATACATTGTTAGAATAATTTTTTTTCTTTTTAGCTTGCTAGTTTGTGAAGTGGGGAATAAATACATTGTTATATTAGTTTTGAACTAACTAGTTTATGAAGTTGGGATTTAAATAATTGTTATAATATTTTTTTTAACTTACTAATTTATGAAGTGATGATTGAATACATTGTTGTGAGAATTTTTTAACTTGCTAGTTTATGAAGTTGTGAATTTTACATTATTAGAAAAATTTTTCAACTACCAAAGTTATGAAGTAGAGATTGAATACATTGTTATAATAAATTTTTTAACTTATTAATTTATGAAGTGATAATTTAATACATTGTTGTAAGAATTTTTTAACGTGATAGTTTATGAAGTTGTGATTGAATACTTTATTAGATTTTTTTTTTCAACTACTAAAGTTATGAAGTTGAGATTGAATACATTGTTATAAAAATGTTTAACTTACTAGTTTGTGAAGTGTTGATTGAATACATTGTTGTAAGAATTTTTTAAATTGCTAGTTTTTGAAGTTGTGATTGATTACATTGTTATAATAATTTCTAACTTACTTATTTATGAAGTGACAGTTGAATACATTGTTATAATAAAAATTTTCAGCTAACTAGTTTTTGAAGTGGTACTTGAATACATTGTTATGATAAAATTTTCAACTAACTAGTTTATTAAGTGGTGATTAAATACAGTGTTTTAATTTTTTTTAAATTTACTACTTTAAGAAGTAGTGATTAAATACGTAGTTATAAAAACTTTTTAACTAACTAATACATGAAGTGGAGATTAAAACATTGGTATAATAGTTTATTTTAAAACTATGTATCGATCTACTTCCATGTCCTACATGGATATTCACAAACCGAAAGAGAACTGTTGTGATACTTTTTCAATACGGTCTTAGAGAATAGCCATAATCTCTGATTGAAGTTGAGAATCCCTGTCTAAAAGCTGCTGAATAGTGCATCTTTTCCTTCATACTTCAGGTTGATTTCTATACTCGCTGTGTTGTTTCCAATGAATTGTTGTTGTTAATATTTGTGCTCATCATCTTACAAATGCGAAACAATACATCATATTGATGTATTTTTACCGCAAAGAGCCTGAGAAATATGAGGAGATTGCTTCCTTCCTTTCTCCTTGATCTTCTCCAGAGATTGTGGACTCGGGGGATTGGAAACATGATGAGTCATGCCCTAGTACAATGGAAATGCTGAGAGGGGGTGAAAAAACATATTAGGGAAGGTGCATATACAAGGTTAAAGTCAAAATAGAAATCATAAAGTCATAGAAAATATGGAAGAAAACATTTTAAAAAATATTGGTATTTCTGTGAGATTATTAAAAATCACTACAAAGTAAACTTTAAATCAAAATGTTTATTAACATAGGGCCTTTATAAGGAAAAAAGGCAACAATTAATTGGTTTTAAAAATGATTATTAAAATAACTTTTTCTGTAATAAAACACTAAGCTATATCTTCAATTTTTTTCTGTGCGATAGTTCAATCATTTGTCAACTAAGCTATATGTTTAGTATTTTGCTTGTTTCTTTTTGTCTTTGATTTGCTTGTTTCGTTTTGTCTTTGAGATGATAAAATGTTGTTGCTAATCTTTGTGTTCTTTGTTCTACAAAGGCGGAAGAATACGTGACGTATTCTTTACCGCAAAGAGTGCAAGTTGCGAGAGTAGGAGATGGCTTCCTTTCAAGATCGTATCCATAGATTATGCGTGTATGAAAACAGTGATTATTGGAAACACGTGATAAAAAATTGTCCAATAAAAGATTCAAAAATACACATCGGAGAGAGTGTATAAAAAGTATGTCTTTCTGAGAAAGACTACGCTGTAAGAGAAAAAACGCTAGAGAGCGTTAAAGAAAATAGCGTGTAATATTGAGAGACGCAGATAAAAGTATCATGGATGATTATGTTTTTCAAGAGATTCAGAGAAAAAATATCTGACAGAGTATAAAGAGAGAGAGAGAGAGAGAGAGAGAGAGAGAGAGAGAGAGAGAGAGAGAGAGAGAGAGAGAGAAAGAGAGAGAGAGAGAAAAAGAAAGAAATAGTGTATGATTGTGAGAGAAATAGAGAAATAGAGAGAAAGAAAAGGAGAGAAGAGAGAGAGAGAAAGAGAGAGATAAAAAGAGAGAGAGAGATAAAAGAGGGTGAGAAATGAGAGAGAGAGAAAGATAGAGAGAAAGAGAGAGAGAGATAAAGAAAGAGAGAGAGAGAGAAAGAGAGAGAGAGAAAAAAGAGAGAGAAAGAAAGATAAATAGAGAAAGAGAGAAAGATAAAGATCAGCTGGAGTGATTCTTTGTGGTCAGAGTAAAAGTCTCTCAATGTGACACGCCCCTTTAAATCAATCGATGAAAACCGGCCACAGACGCCTCCACCTCACACAATCTTCCCTTACCGCCTCAAGGTTCTTCAACCCGTAGCTCATCAAACTTCTGCTAAATTAAATCTTCCCCAGTACCCCATCAAGCTCTATTCTACATTGCGTGATAATGAAAACTTGAAACTTGAAACTCGACTACCTTGGTTTACAAAGTAGCCCATGTATTCGGCAACCAATATTTCGGCGTTTATAGTTCAATTTATAGTGCTTATTAAAGGCTCAATTACCTCTCTTCTGTATTAATTGGGAAATCTGGAGTTATGCTCCATTCACGACGCTTTCGCTTCATTAGCATGCGTGACTAAGAGAACGAGGCAATTGAGCCTTTAATAAGCACTATCGCACGGAATAGCAATGTGTCACCGTGGTGTAATGGTTAACACGCTCGCTCCCGGATAGAGGAGAGATGGTTGCATGGGTTCGAGTCCCCCCGGTGACTAGATTTTTTCCGTGCGATGGTTTGATCAATTTGTCTTCTCTACCAGGCGTCACTGCCTTAAAACTGTGTAACTGAGCATTTGAAGATTTATCAATTTATAGTGTTCGATGAGCTCCAATTATTACATACGTTCTTTTCACATGTGTTTTTGTGACATGTTCAGAATTTGATTTAACTTGATCAATTTTCAAAATAATGGTGGTCACTCATAGGCACGCTCTATTATTGTGGACTTGCACAAACTTGTTCAATCAAATAAGCGCATCGCTAAGGATCTCAACGTCTCTCGCAATCTTGTCCGGAGAACAATCAAACGGTCTGAATAGATTGGTACACTTGTTGACTTGCCCCGAAGAGGTGATCGTTGACTTGTGCTCACCCCTAACAAGATTGAGGCCGTGAGGAAGCGAGTCGGTCGAAATGCTAGGCGTATGTAGCATGATCAAAATGGCCTCCGAGCTTAATTTTTGCCGGAGGCCGGAGTGTCCGCCACTGGCAGGAATCCCCTTGTTTTTTTGTCGAAACAGGAGCCAAATAGACTTCGTGCCAAAAGAGACCGAATCAAACAATTTTTTTGACCCAGTGTTTTTATCTAGGTGAACTGATAAATGTACAAATTTGAACACACTTACTCACTAATGCACTGAGATACAAGTTTGTAAACGCGTTGGCGATTACATGGGCTACCCTGTATACACTCACTCTAAGAACGACGTATAAATAAATGGTCCCTTCGACCGGAGTAATCAGCAGCACTTTTTCTCTCATAGATTTCTCTCTACATGCTCACGATGAAGTTTCCCTAATTTCACTTTGCGTTTAGCGACTTAAGATCAGTTTTTTATGGCAAACAAGGGCTCATGAAAAATTCGAGGGAAATTAGGTTTCATAAAAAGCAGTGATGGTAAATCTCCCCCAAGTCCAAGTAAGAAAACTGCTGACTACCGATAGCTATTTATGGGTTGAAACAGCTTCGGCGTGAGAATTTCCTTGCATAAGGTAAACATCATCCTGCCAAAAGCGCAAATGACCCTATCTCCCCAATCTCTCATTGACATCAACATTCCCTCAGTTCCCCTTCCCTTCGTCAGTTCACTTTTGAAAGATGTCATTCAACAAGCCATCGCCCCCCTACATTAACAAATCGTGGCCCAGGCGCTACAGCTACGAAGTCTGGAAAAAGAACTCTCCCTGATCAACATGTCTCTCTCGCCCGCCTCTCTACGGCCACATATCTACTCAGCTGTAGTAGAATCCACACTAAGAGACAGGGAAATGCTCGAGGGAAAGGCCAAGCGAGCGGTACTTCTTCGTCTTCCCGAAAAAGACAATGCTGAAAATACCCAAGCCAGTGACAGAAACACCATCCGCCACCTATTCGTGTGCCTGAAACAAGATAATCTTGTGAAGGCACTCGAAGACGGGGCCATTACTCATCACCGCCATCCCATCGACCGGCCTCGACTCTCTTCTGAAGTAGGACGGCCCATCAAGATTTCATTTGAAAACAGCTCTACACGGAACCAGTTCCTTGCTCTGACCAAAAAGACCAGGAATTGCCTCCCTTCTGGTTCCTCTGCTCGTGCCGATCTCTCCCCTGTCGAACTTCTCGCCGAGCGTGACTGCAAGCGAATCGCTCTCAACCCTCTCCATCCGCCGGTTAAAGTTATCGACTCACACCTTGAACCAGCCTCACCAAACAATCATCCTGCCACTCAGTCTTACCGAAAAGTCCCCTATTCCGCAAAACCCCCGACTCAACCTACATACCCTCCCTCTTCAACTTTCTTTCATGCCTAAACCAGCAGCTACTACACGCTCCTCGCCTTCATCATCGTCTCCCAGTGAATCCCCTCCCCATCCAAATGACGAAGCATCGTTCCCCTCGCTGAACTCCACGTCCAAGAAGTCTACAGCAACTCCCTATTCTCCTGCTTCTCAAAGCTCGTCGCCCGTCGCTCATCGCTCGTCGCCCCTGGCTCGTGTCTTGGCTCGTGTCACCAGAAGAGCGGCTACGCACTCAGCTCCACTGCCAACTCTGCCAGCGAATCGAGCCCCCAGAACGAGAGCAGCCAGGGCCACTAAATAGGACAGATTTGGTGTGAGTTCATGTAGCATTACTTGCCTCTCATTCAATGCACGTTCCATTAGGAACAAGTTATACGACTTATATCACGTTCTCCGTTCCTCCTCTCCTGATATAATTTTTTGTGCGAATCCTGGCTGTCATCATCTGATCCTGATTCTCTACTTAATGATGGCCTACCCTATCAAGTTTTCAGAGCCGATCGATTAGGCAGTGATAGAGGAGGAGGCTTAGCCCTGCTTATCAATTCACACTTGTTCCCAGCCTTTATTGATTCATTTGCTCATGGTTCCGTTGAATGTGTTGTATCCGATATTCATACAAACTCTAGATTCTCCTTCCCGTATCCCTCTCTGCGCCTAATATCATGCTATCGCTCTCCCAACTCCCCTTTTGTCAGTGTCCAACCCTTCCTAGACTTTCTCTCTATGCATATATCTCTGTATTTTCCCACTATTATATGTGGAGACCTCAACCTTCCAAGCATTAACTGGCCTAACCTCACGTGTCCATCTAACTGCCCTATCTCTAACTCTTTTCTGCAATTCTTCCTTGATAGGCATATCAGTCAGCTGGTTAAGACACCCACCCGTCGGACTAACATTCTCGACTATGTTCTCTGTACACATTTTTCAATTCAATTTAAACGCTTTATCAAGATCAACAAGCCACATCGGGAATATAACATCATCGATAATGGGATCTGAGCGTTGAGCGGAGGTTGAGCGAGGCAAGCAGTAGCGATCGAAGTGCTACTCTTCTCTTCTGTCGCTCATCATGGCGCTACGATCCCGGAGCGCCAAATCTTCTCGGGAAAGGACTCTCACAGACGAGGGAAGATACGGTGCGGGGAGCAACCGCTTACGGAGGGAGACGAATGAAAGAATGAATGTACACATGCCTCCCTTATATCCAAATGTGCCACATCCCATCCCTTCTCGACTAGTGACCATCTATCTGTAACGTTCTCTGTCTCTGTGTCCTCCATCAACTCTAATGGTCTCTTCCCTTTACTCCAGTCGTTTTGGAAGAATGCTAATTGGACAGCCATTAACGAAGCGATCAACTCTGTAGACTGGACCATAACGTTCTCTTCCCTCACGATTGACAAGTGTGTTGAACATATAACCATATTTTTGAAGAATCTTATCTCCCTTCATATTCCGCATTCAAGGCACAAAAAAACCCATCTCCTCTATCCTAAAAATTCTCTGGTCACCTGTCTCTGTCGGTCTCATTAACGACATAGAGCGGGTACAAAGAAACTTCACCAGACGCATTCTCGCTAGAGCTGGCCAAATCTCTCAAAATTATTCTGCCCGTCTAAAATTATTAACCCTAACCACCTTGGAGTATAGGCGCACCATACTTGAAATATCTTTCATTCATAAAGCCATCCACAATAACGTTGTGCTTGGAACCACACATCTCTTTGTGATCAGGCCTTCCCCCTACAGCCAAAGAATCTCCCACACTCTCAGACTTATACTGCCCTTCAAAATGCCCGAAGGTCATAATACGTGTGTTTCTCGCCGTATTGATATTTGGAATTCCCTGCCCTCGCCTCTTGTTTCAATGCCATCCTCGTCACAATTTGAAAATGCTCTTCTTAGTTTACCAATTGATGTAATTGTACCCTCTTCTAAACTAAGACTCACATAGCATTTGAGTATTTCTCACCAATTAATAATTATGAACTCACACCTTGAACTTCTCGATCAATTGTAATTTAAATGCAAAAACTACGGTTAATGTACATACATATGTATTATCTTATTGCCTCGAACTGAATCACCCTGTGACAGTTATCCATTGTATATCAACCATGTGCAAAGGAATAAAATGAATGAATATTTAGAGACCGCAATGGCTAAAATCAAAATCAGAATAGGTAGTAAAATGTTATTTTTATGTGTTCTTGATCACGTACTTATTTCAAGAAAACATGAAAAAATCAAAAACAATTACTTTAAAGCAGAAAAAAGAGATCAGATAAGCTTTGAAAATTCTGCCTATAACAAATCTTGGTACGCTAGAGCGCGGAAGGTCAAGTGGGTCATGTTTGTACTAAAACGCGGCCTTAACTTCGCACTGGTAATCTTCATCATTTTTTTATTGAAAAAGTTTTTGATTTTCTCATTAAAAAATTTTTTTATGGATTGAAATTTTACGGACTCCGATCGCATCTATTTAAAAAAAATATTGCTTCAATATTTATTGAAAATTTATACATAAATCAGTGACTATACTTACTCTAGCGCGTGGCTCAACTTTGAAAGGCCATACATTTTTTTGGCTATGATAAAAATTGAAATTTTCTCTAACATTATGTCAATTTGAATTTTCTCATTAATAAAATGTAATAATATCTTTGCTTTTAACAATCGAAAGTTCGCCTTTACATAAAGCAGTGAGAGCACTATACTTACTCTAGCGCGTGGCTCAACTTCGAAAGGCCATATTTTTTTTTGGCTATGATAAAAATTAAAAATTTCTTTTCCATTATGTCAACTTGAGTTTTTTCATTGATAAAATGAAATAATATCTTTGCTTTTAACAATCGAAAGTTCGCCTTTACATAAAGCAGTGAGAGCACTATACTTACTCTAGCGCGTGGCTCAACTTCGAAAAGCCAATTTTTTTTTGGCTATGATAAAAATTAAAAATTTCTTTTCCATTATGTCAACTTGAGTTTTGTCATTGATAAAATGAAATAATATCTTTGCTTTTAACAATCGAAAGTTCGCCTTTACACAAAGCAGTGACTACTATACTCTAGCGCGTCGCTCAACTTCGAAAGGCCATATTTTTTTCGCTATGATAAAAATTGAAATTTTCTCTACCATTATGTCAATTTGAGTTTTCTCATTAATAAAATGAAATAATATCTTTGCTTTTAGCAATCGAAAGTTCCTTTTTATATCAAAAATAAGGAAAATATCATTTGTTAACCTGAGCTGTTAGATTCCATGATAACTTTTTTTAATTAATTACCCAAGTTTGAGCCTGAGCTGCTATGGCCATCATCCAGCGAACCACGGTGACCACATCACGCAGTCGCTCCTCGTCTTCCGTGCCCATTTGGATGGTCAAAATGATTACTGTGGTTCTGTGCTGCGTGGTGCTGCTGCTGATCTACTTGCACTCGGCGAGTCTCACTCACTACTACTTCAAGACGTTCATGTTCATCTGCCTTACGGTGGGAGCCCTTCTTGGGTGGAGCATCGAATCCGTCTTACAGCAAGTCCTCACCATGAGGAATGTGGAGATCACCGTGAACGTCTTGTTGACTGGCTTGGCAGTCATCTCGGCCATCCTCTGCTTCTCCTACCTCCTCAACACAAATGAGAGCTCTTCCGGCAACAATTTCAAAATGATGGTCGGCATGGCGGTCGCATTCGTGATTCAAACGACAATTTGCCTGGTGATGCTGTCCTGGGCCTGCTATGGTACGATCGTCGTATTCACCAACTGAGGAAACGTCTAATAAAATGATCAAAGAGCGATTGAATGCTTCTTTCACTATGCAAGAGGTTCTCCGTGCTTGGAGTGTCAAAATCACTGTTAGGTTTATATCGATCCGTAGAACACGGAAAATTCATGTCAAATCATCAAATTTTAAACCAATTAATTTTAAGCTGTTCACTCTTAAATTTGATGCTAAGTTGCGTTTCCCAAAACTAGTTGGAATCAAAGTTATTCAATGCCGTCGACTGTCATACTCAGTGCTTGCTCTGGTCGACTGTCATACTCAGTGCTTGCTCTGGTCGACTGTCATACTCAGTGCTTGCTCTGGTCGACTGTCATACTCAGTGCTTGCTCTGGTCGACTGTCATACTCAGTGCTTGCTCTGGTCGCTAAAATCATAGATTTTTTTCGAATTCGAATTTCTTCTCACATTTTAAAGGGTCTCAATTGTTTTTCCTAAGCTGTCAAACTTTGCCTTAATTTTCTTATTCACTGTCAAACCTTTTGTAATTTTCTTCTCTTCTTCAATTAGCTCCCGGATTTCACGTTCAGAACTGGTTTTTGTTTGGGTGAGTTCTTTTTTGAAGACATCGTTGATTTATGGTTCTATTCTGAAACGGGGAATGCTCATTACATCCGTAGTCAGACTTGGCGATTTCGATTGTAATTTGTTGTCTCAATTGATATATTGAAAACATATTTTAAGTAAAAAAATAATTTTCAAGTTCAAAAGTCCCTTTTGCTATAAACTTTTTTCAGGTTCATGTTTTCGATACTTAACGTCTGCAATTTCTATTTAGTTAAATTTTAGCTCTTCGATTTTTAATCATCCTGAGTTTCATCATGATTGTGCAACTTTTTTCTTCGACTACTAAATTTTAATAAGCGTTGAATAGCTGATTTGAGATTTAAAAACATTTTTTTTTTGTTCACAAACTGTGTTCTGATAAGAGAATTTTTCTATCAAAAAAAAAACTTCTGAATCTCGGTTTATATTATACAAGAAGAGGCTCGAACTGAAATGAGAATTTTTCGCAAGTTTTGAAACGAAATGAGGCATAATACAATGACTGAATCTCTCAGAAAAACATAGAGAAAGAAAAAAAATCCGTTGAAAGTTCCAAGTTATTCGATTTTTTTGGAATTGTTTGGAATTACGGAATATTAGTGTGGCAGAAAAAAATGCGTACCAAAATATTGTCATTGCGGTCTCTAAACATATTCTTGTCTCAGGAAAATTCTTGTTCAAGTAAATAGTTCGCTCCCCCCCTTCCCAATCCTTTCCCTAACCTTCTTTGAAGATCTGGAGCCGTATTCAGAGACAAAACTTTATACTAAAATTTATAGTAAACTTTAGTTGTAGTTTCACCAAAATGGAATTCAGAGAGTAGACTTTAGGGTAAACTTTATACTAAAGTTCAGTAGGAAAGCTGAGACGCTCTCACCCGTCTTGTCTCTGAAACAGAACTGAGTTGAACTTAGGTCTACAATATACTAGGGTAAAGTTTACCCATGAGTTCATCTCAGATCTCTGAATACGGCCCCTGATATCCAGCCATTTCTTGCTTTCCAAAATCAAGTAGTTTATTCGAATTAAGTTTTACTGCTCATTACGGAACTCAGCAAATTAAACCATAAAAGTGACACCTTGAGAGACTTTTTGCCTCTCCTTTGTCTTTAGAGAACGCTTCGCACCTCGCCATGGGTGCGCAAATTGCTCAGGATACTTTCCTGTTGTCGTTCTCCCCCCAATTTTTTCTCCCCTCTCTCTCTCAATTACTTTTTATGTGTTTTTCCACTTGAATTTTGATAAGGCCTTCTTCACAATTTTCATCTCATGTCTATCAAGTTTAAAAAACTGCTCAAATTTTAAAAAATAAAATACATGCCAAAGTCTTGAAAGTTTCCGCGTTTTGTGTAATGTAACTCTATGTGAATTTTGACGTTTTATCTTGCTTCAAAATCAATTTCAGAGACATAAAGCGCCATATTTCATGCAATTGACCACTGTTCCACAACTCATGTTACTGATGAGTTGCGAAAACATTGAACGTAGGGACCCGAAAATGTAGAATTTGGGTTTGGACGGTATGGTCTCAAGCTGTACAAATCCAGCTCGACACTGAGCTCAGTTATGCTGAAGAGTGAAGGAAGATGATTGGGAGTAGGTAAACAACCGCTCTCTTACCGATTAGCATGGGAACCTAACTTACAAATTGAGATCTCCAAGGCTTAAAAATTAAGCTTTCGAGGGCAATTATATGTTTTATACATTGTTTCTACTTTTTCTGACCTAACAGGAGAATCCTGATCGACCGACCTAATGGCTTCAACTTTTCATAGAGCAATCAATTTCTCAAAGCGATGCTTCTCCGTCAGTCTAAATTTGAAAAATTGCTTTGAATGTGGATCGATTCATGAAAGTTGACAAGTAATTGAAATATCGCACAGAAAAAAAATTTACCCAGGCGTCACTGCCTTTGAACTTTGTAACTTAGAATTTGAAGATTCACAAAAGAATAAATACTCTTGAAATGAAAAACCTTTTTTGAATAGAACGCAGCTTCTACAGCTACGCAGAAACCTGGAAAAATTTTGGAGGAGTTTTTTTCAAGTTTCACGAGTCAAAGTTCACTTCCGAGAAATTTCTCATAGGTCCTAATCTTCGAGAAAAAAAACTGCCTTTCGCTCAGTGCTTACGATTTCAAAAAGAAGACGATAACTGTCTCTTTTATATAAAAAGTTACTTGGAGTTTAATCTCACTAGATTTTCTTGAATGAAATTTTTTTAAAGAGGAGTTGTTCTTTAAAAAAGTTTTTTAAACTTTGTGAAAAGTATGGAGACAAGTTTTTCATTCACTATTTTGGTCACTATCCTTTAAACAGGATTGAATTTAGTCCCTTTTCTCCAACTTAGCTCTTTAGAATAATGAATTCTGAGACGAAAATAAGAGATTGAATTAATTTTGAACATTGACTGTTTTATTGATTGATTCATTATTCGGCCAACTCATTAAGCGTGCCGTTACAGAAAACTTCTAAACTTCACTATCGAAAAGTTATTGCTCTACTGCAATATGTCACTGCTTCTATCTTCTTGCTGGTTTTCTTCACTCAAGTTCTCCGGTCACTGACTTTCAAATCAAGTCAACCGGTCTCTGTAGGGAACAACAGGTCAGCGTTCTGAACTTCTGTTTTTTCTCTCGAGTTTGTGACCAATTTCATGGACATAAAGTGCCATAAATCGTAAGTTCCACTTATTTATATGTATAAGCCTTATTGTTCTCAAGTTTGAGATTTGTGAAGAATGTGTTAATTGCTTCATTCACCAAAGTTCAGATTGTTCTCGCCGTTATTAACATAGGTAAGGAAAGAAAAATGAGGATCGAAACGAATTGAGAAGAGCCATTGATGAAGATTACATACTTTATCTCATACTTTCAAAACCATCCGCAAAGAAACCGAAGAAGACGAAGATGAGTCGTTCATTGAGATGGGTAGAAAGTCATCGGTAAAAAATGGCTTGAATCAACCATTTCAGGCACTTGAAGAAAAGAATAATGAGAGATATGTTCAGATATGTTTGAGCTAAGGCGTGATAATTCCACCCGGAATGGAAAACGTTGTTAAAAAAATCTGATCTTTGTTTAAACAGAATCGGGTTTTTTCTTGAAGTTTTTCCAAGCTTAAAGAGGGAGTTTCGGGTCTAAAATCAGTTTGATTATAAGATGTTCATTCATCCATTCATTCATTCATCCATTCATCCATTCATTCATCCATTCATCCATTCATCCATTCATTCATTCATCCATTCATCCATTCATTCATCCATTCATCCATTCATCCATTCATCCATTCATCCATTCATCCATTCATTCATCAATTCATCAATTCATTCATTCATTCATTCATTCATTCATTCATTCATTCATCCATTCATTCATTCATCAATTCATCCATCCATTCATTCATTCATTCATTCATTCATTCATTCATTCATTCATTCATTCATTCGTTCATTCATTCATTCATTCATTCATTCATTCATTCATTCATTCATTCATTCATTCATTCATTCATTCATTCATTCATTCATTCATTCATTCATTCATTCATTCATTCATTCATTCATTCATTCATTCATTCATTCATTCATTCATTCATTCATTCATTCATTCATTCATTCATTCATTCATTCATTCATTCATTCATTCATTCATTCATTCATTCATTCATTCATTCATTCATTCATTCATTCATTCATTCATTCATTCATTCATTCATTCATTCATTCATTCATTCATTCATTCATTCATTCATTCATTCATTCATTCATTCATTCATTCATTCATTCATTCATTCATTCATTCATTCATTCATTCATTCATTCATTCATTCATTCATTCATTCATTCATTCATTCATTCTTCCTTGCACAGATTATATTTAACTTCGGCTCACAATGAACAATAACAATAGCGGATATGCATGGACTGTCTTTCTAGTGGCGGTGTGTATATGTAGGTAGAGTGACTATTTTAGGGTCTGAATGGATTTTTTGTCATCCTTTTGAGTCATCCTTTTCGAAGAAGATGAACTACTATTATTGTTTTTTTAAAAAGATATAACGAGAATTTCAGCACTAAAAGTCTCAAGTTTACCGTTCGCACGCTAATCACAAATTTCTGTGTCCAGCCGGGGCGACTTAGGCAGACTTTTGTCGTCTCTAAGTGGTGCTGTCCAGAGATTACAACTACGATAGTTTGTTAGTGTAATGAAATATATACAACAAATTTACTAATAACAAAAAACTTAAGAGGAAAATGAGTGTGTGTACTTGAAATATTTACTTGAGTATTGCAAAATCTATGGCATTATTTTTGCTATTATGAATGTTTAAGAATGAAAGGATAGAATATACAAGCACTATCACTATCGATCACTGTGATGACGCTAATCACAAAAGTCTGTTTCGCCCCCGCTCAGACAGACTTTTGTGCTCTCTGGGTGGGGATCATCAGTGAGTGCCCATAGAGTACACATACGATAAATTTTATGTATACTGATTAAAGGCACTTTTGCGTAAGCTTCATTTGGAAACACTCAATGACTTTTTTTCTGATTAACCTGTACTTAGTTGATCAATTTCAAAGAAAATTAAGTCATAATAATGAGCTTTTTGAATAGCGCTACCAAATGCATTAGCCATGTGTCTGTGTAGTAGTAATAGCTGTATGTGGTATATTTGGTATATTTAATTGATGCTTATGTTTTCAATTGATGCTTATGTTCTGTAATGATTGCGCTTCCAGTGAGAAAGGGCTAGCTGTGTTCGATCTTGCCAGGAGGACTAGTGGTATAGTTCAATCATGCCTATGCTTTCGGTAGCGTATTGAACGCGCTCGCGGTCAGTAAAACACGGCTGTGTTCGATATTGCCCCATTGAATAGCTTTTGCACGTGTGGTATGAAACAATAATGCATCTGTTCTTGGTAGTGTGTTGAAGAAAGGGCTGGATGTGTTCGATCTTACCCGAAGGACTAGTTTTTGCCCGTGTGGTCTAGTTAAATCATGTTCATGTTCTCGGTTGTGTATTGAACGTGCTCGTAAAACGCGGCTCTGTTCGATTTTGCCCCAAATACTAGCTTTTGCCCGAGGTTCAGTTTAATAAAGACGGTGTTTTTTGAATCCACAGGTTGATTAACTACAATCCGGCCCAACGAGTCGTGCCTTCAAAGGTGATATCATCTCCAGCTGCTCTCGGGCTCCCGAGAAAAGGAAGCATTTTCTGCTTCGTGGTAACATCCTCGAAAAATTACCACACAAGGGTTAATCAAATTTTCGTTCGTTTTTTTCTTCTATAATTTCTTGTACACAATAATAACGTACCCTGAACTTGTTTCCACCTCGCGGCAGGCTACACACTCCCCTTAGATGCGGATCAGACCTATCCTCGTAGAACAAGTCCTGCGCGCTGTGTCACTGCTAGTGTGTAGCAGCAAAGGGATAAGTCAGATGCGTGCAATTTACAATCAAAATTTCTCAACCCCCTTGGCTTGAGTGGATTTGTCCGGAGTAGGGGGCGTAGTTGTGACCCTTCGCACAATAGTTGCGCACACTACCATCACGCCACGGGCGGAAATTTCTTGAATTCAATAATTTAAATCAAAAAGCTTGAAATTCCACGTGAAAAAATTTTCTCAAATAGTTTCATATAATCTTATTCCTCGCTGTTTCTTTCTGCCTCGCGGCTATATAGATTTGCGCTCTAATGAAATGTTGACTTTTATAATGCAGTTTTTTTTAAATCATTGAAGGAAATTTTTAGATTACTGAACCTCAAATACTGGTTTCAGTGAAGAACTTGCCTTTGTATTCATGACTAAGTATAAATTTCATAGTCATGATCAAAGTAATGTTGTAGCCTAAGTTTAGAAAACATTCATTATAAAAAGTGGCAAACTGTGAAATCACTTTGTGAGGTCCAAGCGGTTGCTTCTACGTGGCTGCCTCGCTGTGATCATGGAGAATTCTTCTCGGATTCCTTTCCAAAGGAGAAAAAATTAACCAAACTCAATCAAAACCTGTTTGTACTCTTCTTTTGAGTTTCCTTTAAATGTCCGAAACATTGCTATGAGTTATGCGGTTTTTTTCTATTAAAAATTTTTTGTCAATTATTTTATCGGCCTTACAACAATCTCGAATAATGCATAATAAACTCAGAGAAAAATTTGGAGCAAGTACTAGTTTTTATGTAGTACACTGATCATGCATAGAAGAAAACGATAGCAGTAGGGAAGACAAAAGGTATGGGAAGGCGAGAACTTTTGAACTTGTAAATAAGTAAATACTATTATTATAGTAAGTGAAAAAAGAAAAGTCAAAATTTTAGGAACAAAAATTAAGACTTAATAATGGATTGAATAGGCAAAAGAGTAAATAAAAAAATGAGAATAAAAATCCAAATAAAAAACAAAAATAGAAATGACTAAATGAACAAATAAATGGAATATAACGTTGACTTTTATATTCAAAAACTAAAAATATTTATATTTTTAAAAATTATAGATGTTTTTAGTACGTTTTTTATTGATTTTTCAGTCAGCCGTCTTCCCATGTGCCATTATCCAATGTGTTTGCTATGATTCCCGACAAGTACGAACTTCTCTTCGAGAAAATTCTTGCCGCTTTGGAATTTGCCTACAAACGATACCCGGACTTTGATTGGTATTACAAGGTTAGAGAGTAAGTATTTTGATTTGTATCGCAAAGCTCAGAAGAAAAGACAAAAAGCAACAAAAAAGCTTCAATTGTTGATAAATCTATCTACGCAGTGTCGTTTTTTTGTACAAAAATAGGACTCACGACTTCATAAAAATACGAAAAACCCTTATTTCCGTACTTATACATACATATAGTGTTACAGAGGTGAAGAATCTAAACAGTTATCTTCAATTCAATTCAATTCAATTCATTTATTCCATGCAAGAACAACAACTTGTAATACAATTATGAATGGTAGTTCCAATTAGCATGGACGCGTAGGATAGGAAAACAAAGAAGAAAAAAAACAATCATTCATTCAAAAGTGCTGAATGGCATTCAACTAATCCAAATATCATCTAAGAAAAAAAAATGATATGAAATAGCGTCTATAGTTATTTATAATCAGAAGATTGTGTCCTATACATATGTATGTAAATACAAATAATCGTCAATCTGTTACACTCGGACAAGGAAGCACAACTTCAAATGGAATTTTTTTTAGTCTTGTCGCAAAACTTGAAGAACTTTCGATTACAACCCGGAAGGGAGTTCCATATTGCTATTGATCTAGAGACAAACGTAGACAACCTAGCCGGGTAAACTATAGGCAGACGAATTCTGAGAGAGTGCGCTTGTCTTGTATTATACTTGGGGGGAGATAAAATGTATAGAAAGGAAAAATCGAGAGAGCATTTGTTATGTAAACATTTGTGCAAAAAACATAAATCTCTGAATGCTCGACGATATTCTAATGACTCAGTTTTGAGCAGTTTCAATCTCTGAGAATAAGGCAGGCTTACATTACCACATCTATATAACAGCCTTCTAGTAAAATTACGTTGTACATATTCTAAATCATTGATGAGGTATTTCGTGGTAGGGGACCAAATTTCAGTCCCGTATTCGAGAATCGGTCTAACGTATACATTAAAAGCAAGCATGAGCATTTCGCATGATTTGGTCTTGAAAGCCTTCAGAATAAGGTTTGCAGTAGAAGAGGCTTTTTTACAAATCTTCTCAATATGAGAATTGAAACGGAAATCATGAGTTAACAAAATCCCTAAATCTTTAACCTGGTTGGTAACAATCAATGGAATATGGTTGATAGAGTAGGGGTGAAACACCGATTGCTTGCCTATATGAAGAACAGTACATTTAGAAGTTGATAGAGTAAGGTTCCACTGAGTGCACCACTCAAATATATTGTTGACTGCTGTTTGTAAGTCATCTGAATATTAGGGTACTTGAGCTAGCAGCTTAACATCATCGGCAAAAATACTGAAGCGAATAGTAGCAGGGATAACTTTCTTGATGTCGTCAATGAACAGTAAAAACAACAACGGGCCTATTGAAGAACCTTGAGGAACACCACTTAGAACTGAAGCTGGTACTGAGTTGATACCATCGATGATCACTGATTGTTTACGGGAGTTGAGGAAAGAAGAGATAAATTTAAGTGCTGGCCCTACAATACCAAGTGAATTCAATTTAAACAATAGAAATCGAATATCTACAGAATCAAAAGCTTTTGAGATGTCTAGGAAAATTACATCAATATCAATACTTGAACTCAGAGAGTGGGTTATGAAGGAATATGATTCGGCTAAAGAAGTGATTGTCGATCGATTAGGTCGAAAACCGGCTTGAAAAGGGGAGAGCAATGAACGCTCTTCAAGATACTTTGAAATAGAATTAACAATAACTTTTTCCATTACTTTAGAAATCGAGCAGGTTAAAGAAATGGGTCTGTAATTTGATAAGATAGGAGGTCCTTTGTTTTTGAGCAGAGGCTTTACAATAGCAAACTTCCACATATCGGGTACGATTCCAGTCATTAAACAGTTGTTGAATAAAATACGCAGAGGTTTCAACAACGCAAATTTACATTTTTTGATAAAAATGTTCGGAATGGAATCGGGTGAGGTATTACATTTATTCTCTAACTTAGAAACAGCCTCGATTATCATTTGATCATCAATTATTTCAAGAGAAAAGTGTTGATCGAAGGGAGCTAAAATAGGGACAGGAAGAACATTCTGAGACGGTTCAGAGAAAGTTGATGAGAACTGAGAAGAAAACATTTCAGCTTTTATGGAAGGGTCCGCCACTACCGTTCCACTACTGTCATACAAAACATAGGAATCGTTTTGAGATTTAATACGATTTGTACAATACGAGAAAAACTGTTTACGGTTGCCTTTAACAATCAGAGAAGATTCCTTAGATGTTTCAAAATCATAAAGCTCAGAAGAAAAATTTCTTGATAGATTTTTACAATATTCGGAGTAAGGAGCAGTAATTGAAACTTTCTGAAGCTTATTGAATAAGCGTTGAATACGCGCTGGATATCTATAGGAGGACGAATTAGGAACAACAGTTGGCACAAAGCGATCGATAAGGTCACATAGTAGATCAACGATATAGTTGTAAGCTTGATTAGGGTCAAGAGATGATAATGCCAAGGTCCAATCATGACAGTAAATAAAGTACTCAATCATATGCCAGTTTGCCTCAGAATAAAGTTTTATAGGCTTGATTATGTCATCGAATACTTTGGAGGTAATACAATCGAAACAAATAGAATTATGATCGCACTGGGATGTGAAGGGAGCAATAACACTAGAAGAAGAGATAATCGGATGATTGCATAAAAGAAGATCAAGAATGTTCTGACTTCGAGTCGGCATCAGAATGTACTGAGTGAAATGGTTATCACAACAGTAATTAAGAAATTGAGTAGAAGAATAGCTCTTAGAACACGTCAACTTGTCCCAATCAATACAAGGCAAATTCAAATCACCAACGATTATGAGAGGGACATTGGGAATGGTATTTAAAGAGAAGTATGCTAATAACTCATTCATGATATCGTCTGGGGCACTGGGAGATCGATAAACACACATTAATCTAACCCGAGAAAAATATGAATTTTTGTCACTACATTGTAACTCAACTGTAATAGCTTCACATTCTGAAACTGACATCGACGAAGTTGCTACTGGACTGAGTCTAGATTGCACTAAAATTGCTACTCCGCAACCTCTGTTACTGATATTAGAGTTTCTATCAGAACGAAAAACAGAATATGGTTTATTTGAATGTAAAATGACATCAGGTTCACTATCGTGTAACCAAGTTTCTGAAAAGCAAATAGCATTGTATTGCGTTAAAGATAATAAATGATTAAGATCGTACAATTTATTCCGTATAGAGCGACAATTACTATAGTAAAAACTAAAATTTCCTCTAATACTATGTTGGCTATTCCAAATATCAGAAGAAGTAAACAGGCTATCGCCATCAGCACTACTGACCTATTTCTGTACATCGTTTGCGTCCATCCTTTTTCCTCTTGTCACCGTCACGTTTTGAAGAGAACCATTAGCCTCAGCGTCTGTCTTCGGAGTGTATAGAGGACGCGGATGAGAGAATCGAATGAGCCTTGTTCCTTGTACCCCCCACTCCATCAATCCAGCTTTGTCGTTTCTTTCTTTAGCGAGTTTCTTGCAGTCCTTCTCGAGTTGGAGTCCTTCTCTGGTAAGGTCTTCTCTCGCGTACGCGTGAGGAAATATGCGAAGTACTTCAGGACGACGGACTCGTAGTTTTCGAAGTACTTCTGTTCGGAGAGATGGCGATGGAAAATGAATCTTAAGAATTCTTCTCTTGTTCTCTTCATTTCCGAAGCGTCGATGAGTTTTTTTTTTCCGAAGCATTTCCGAAAACCTTGGTTGAATGCATTAGTGAGAGAAGGTATATTGAGTTCACTAACGAGAGAATCAAGAAGTTTTCCATCATGTTGATCCGTGGCGTCTTTTCTTATCTCCTCCGGAATGCCGACCAAAACGATGTTGTGAGCCTTCTCTTCCAGAATGACTTTGTCTTCCTGAAGGACTCTCCTGACCGCGTCATAGGCGAGTAGTTCAGGCTGCGATATGAGAGAGGAAGTCATCAAAGAGTTGGATGGAGGGGCCGGGGTTTGGGTTGTGAGCTTAGAGAGAAGAGGAATGAGAGAAGATAATGTCGTCATCATTGAGGTTACTGCATTCAGAAGTTGGGAGATTTGGTCGCTTTGACGGTTGACAGCTTGGATCAGAATTTGTACATCAGATGAGGGTTGAGAAACTGACGAGGGAACAGACATATCTGTTTGTTTGGAATTGGTTTGAGAAAAGGACTGGCTCAACAATTGATATAGAAAGAATCAATATGAGAGCAATAGGAAGGGTCACCGCTCAGTGTGATAGCAGAGCGAAAGAGTTGAAAAATTAAATATCGTAACTCTCTGTTTCACAATATTGACGATGATCTTCTACACATTCTCTATGTATTTTACTTTTAAAAGTTCAATGAGAATGGTAATCCAACAAGTAAATATTTTTGAGGATAATTAAATTATGGAAAACCCAAGTCTTTAAAGATTGGAGAAATTTATGAATATGGCGTTTCAAAGGTGGCCGATTTCTCTTCAGAATACCAAACATGTATTTTTTTCTCGTTCAGTCGAATAATTCGTATGCTCATTTATATGCTCAATATTTCAAATAAGTGAATTCGTTCTCAGTTGATGGAAAATAGTTTCGCAACATTCTATTAGTCAAACAATGGTATCAGATAAGAACCTCTTATAGTGATTGACCTGATAGAATACGCCATCTCTTTATATATGGTCACCAGATCAAGACCAAGACAAACTAGCCATAGTTACCATCCTTTTTATTTCTGATAGCATACGAAAATCGTAAGCAGATCACTCTTCTGGTAGGCCTTTGAATACATGGGGTGGTGTACATTGGTATGTGCATACATTGCTCAATGAAAACCAGCAGCGTTGAAGGATCTCCGTAACAAGTTAAAGGAGTTTACTTACACGAAAACCCTATAATCTTTAAGTGGAACTTGTTTGCCTTTTCTCATAGGTTCTCTGTTCAAGTCTGTGGCCTTTGTGCAATTTTTGATTGCTTCAAAAAACCGTTGCTCTCGCCTCTCAGGCAGACGACGACACCTTTGTTGTAATGGAAAACCTGCGCTCCCTGCTCGACCAGTACAACTCTTCCGAGCCCTACTACATCGGCTACCGGATGAAACCTTACATGGTTAATTTTTCCCCTTTTCCGGTTTTTAGAGGACTAAAAATTCTTTATTGTTTATTCGTCATTTTATAATTCAATGATAGCGTTTGTGACTATTGTGCAAAAGATCTGAAGGGCGAATCCCATCCCAAACGGGTTAAGAGATGTGAGTAATGCTTGTAAGGTCTGGCTTTTCCCAATGCTGCTATGAATACGCGGAATGACCGATATATTTCAGGGATAAGTCACTATATTTCACAGGATAGATCTGTATCTATACTCAGAAAAGAGCGTAACTACCGCGTGAAGCAAAAATGATTATTCTTCTTTATATGATTAGTTGTGTTGGAACAGTTTTCGGCATCTCTCTCTCTCTCTCTCTCTCTCTCTCTCTCTCTCTCTCTCTCTCTCTCTCTCTCTCTCTCTCTCTCTCTCTCTCTCTCTTCGGTAAAGTTTGTCTTACGTTTGTATCTGTGGTAGTTCATTGCTGGATAAAACCATTTTTTTTGCCATTAAGGGTGCTATCTGTTCGACAAAAATGTTTTTAGGTGGGCCTCTGTTTTCTTTTCGTGTGCACAAGAAATTTTTTCGTATTTTTGTGTGTCCTTATAAATTATCCATGATTTTGCTCATGATTCTCGTTACAGGTTAAAGTTGATTGTTTGAAAGAACTAAAGAGTTATTATTTATTCATACATTATTCAAAATGTGACAGCACATGGTATATAGTAAACATCAAATTGCCACAGAACACATGACAAATAAACGGAGGGAAAGAAACCGAGCTATCAAAGAATCCAATCAATCATCAGAACAAATTCATGATTTTAAAGTATAGAGAAGAACAACAAAAAAAAAATCGGAAATCAAAGATCAGTTACATTTATATCGAGCAAACTAAGAACATCAACAGAGCTTAGCCTATCTTTAACATTGAGAACATTAGGGGCGGATACTATATTAGACGGTAGCTTGCCATAATATCTCGCGGATCAAAAGAATTAAACAGTGGTAGCCTACGTGAGCGAGGAATGTGGAAAGCGTATCTGGAAGTACGACCATGACATGGTTTAAGAGTATACATCTTACTTATTGGAATATCCAATAAGCCGTTAAGAATCTTATAGGCGAACAAAATGTCGGTTTTGGTTCTCCGAGACAGTAAAGTTTCTAGCTGGAACATTTTAAGTCTCATGTTATACGCAGGAGGTCGAAGGACTGATATTCGTTTACGGCATCGAATGTACAATAGCCTAGTGAACGTATGTTGAACTCTTTCAATTTTCCTAATCAGTGTAACCTTGTAACGAGACCAAACTGGTGAAGCAAACTCTAGCAGAGGGAGAATGAAAGTTTTGTAACAACGGATATATGACATTGGATCCCTATTGCAAAGAGCACGAAACAAAGCATAAACAGATCGCAGAGCACGCCTTGTCATCTGTTCAATATGAAAGTCATAAGACAAATCTATACCAATGAAAACTCCTAAGTCTCGTATAGGTGAATCTGCGATCTTGAACGGAATCACTTTCTGGGCACTATTTCTCACGAAAAAAAGTAAACGAGGATTGAACTTTCCTAGGTGTAAAACATTGCACTTACTGCTTGAAACTGACAATTGCCATTCGTCACAAAAAGATTCTATAGCTAGCGCAGCCGATGACAATTGAGAGTGGGCGAGGCTAGGGTCAGTCGGAGAGAAAGTTACGAACAGTTTGATGTCGTCTGCGAATAGGCTAGTTGTTACAAGATGCAAATGAGCAAACCTCGATGTTAAACCCGCAATGTAGAGGAAGAATAGAATAGGGCCAAGTACTGATCCTTGTGGAACACCAGAAGAAATAGAGAAAATATCCGAGAGACTGTTATTACTAACACGAACACGGGAAAAGCGACCTTTGAGAAAGGATTCAAACCACTTCAACAAGCTTGACCTAAAGCCTACGTTATCTAGAACACACAACATTTTATCGTGAGAAACGGTATCAAATGCTTTGGCGAAGTCATAGTACAGAACATCTATAGCATTCCTAGCATCAAGAGCTCTTTGCCAAGCTTGAGTACATTCGACGAGATTCGTCTCTACAGACTTACGAGAACGAAAACCATGTTGACAGCTGGGTATTAGATTGAATACATTACACCAATGCAAAATGAATGGTTTAAGACATCGTTCCAATACCTTAGATGCAACTAGAGAAATCGTAATTGGACGAAAATGTTCTGGAGAACTTGGCGATGGAATCTTGTTAATCGGAATAACAATACTTTCTTTCCAGATTTCTGGAATCGTGCCTAGCTTCAATGAGAAATTGTAAATGAACGATAGAGGCTCTGCTAATACTCGAGCGCAGTTCTTGAAAATGACAAAGGGCACAGAGTCAGATGGTAGGAAACAGGATGCTTTCAAACGCTGAAGTTGCTTGACTACTTCTTGTGGCATTATTAGACAATCTGAGATGAGTATTTCACAAGTCCATATTGGGAGTGGAACCATTGTCCTGAACAAATGCTGAGGAAAAATGTGAAGCTAAAGCATTTGCTTTTGCCTTATAAGAAACCACAGGAGCACCATTAATAGTTATACAACCAATGCGATTCGACTGTTTCAGCTTATTACTCACAAAACGAAACAAATTCTTCGTGGAGTTCATAAGCTTCAGCTCTCGTGATGTATTCAATTTGTTAATCTCTACTTCGATTCGTTTGCATATCCTTCTATATTCAATAACGACAGGGGCACAGTTGAGTTTACGGAATAAAAATGACTTATACTCTAGCATTTTCAAAATATGCGAGGGATATGACTCGAATGGTTGTTTACGCATGCGTATTGGAGTATGAGTAGAGATAAGAGGTAGCAGATTATTAAGAAAACGAGCATATAGATCATTTATATCGACGAAGTCGTCAAACACCATGGTCCATGGAATACTAGACAATTGATCAAACCACCGCACGGAAAAAAGCTAGTCACCGGGGGGACTCGAACCCATGCAACCATCTCTCCTCTATCCGGGAGCGAGCGTGTTAACCATTACACCACGGTGACACATTGCTATTCCGTGCGATAGTGCTTATTAAAGGCTCAATTGCCTCGTTCTCTTAGTCACGCATGCTCATGAAGCGAAAGCGTCGTGAATGGAGCATAACTCCAGATTTCACAATTAAGACAGAAGAGAGGTCGAAGATGTATGAAAAATCTTCAAATGCTCAGTTACACAGTTTTAAGGCAGTGACGCCTGGTAGATACTAGACAATTCAGAAATCAATGAATCAAAGTCACAGTGATTATAGTCAAGGCTAGGTTCATATAAAGGGAGAGATGCATCGTGGGAGACTTTGAAACACACAGAAGAGTGATCACACAGTGGAGAGAAAGGGGGTGCGACGAAGCAGTGAGATATCGTATTACTGGGTCCAATAACAACATCGAGAGTGTTAGTGCCATGGGTAGGTTCATTCACAAACTGGACAAAGAAGAAATCGGTCACGAGTTCACTTAATAACTTATGCTGGCCTGTAGCGGAAAGAGGGTTAGACCAGTCAATTGCAAGATTCAAGTCTCCACAGAGTAACGCTGCATAAGGCACACACAACAATTCAGTAATGCAATCAAATAGCAGAGTGTTCTGTTCTGTATTGGTATTCGGTGGCCTATAGACAAGTACAATGCGCAGTGGGTTACTTGAACACGGAGAATGAATATCTAATGCGACCAAGTCCGAAGAAACCTTCTTAGTGAGAGACACAGAAGAAATCGCAATGTAATCACGGCAAAAAGCGACCACTCCACCGCCTTTCTTGCTAGAACGGTCAGAACGGAAAACAGCATAAGGCAAGTTCGCTACCAATTCAGAATCAACAATCTTTGAGCTCAGCCAAGACTCACATACTAGAAGTTTTTGTTCATTTTAGCGCGCGCCGTTAACTGCACCCTACTTTTTATTTCAAAAAAACATGACTTGGTTTGCGACGTAACTGCTACGACTGGAATACTTTGTTTACTGAACAGAGTCTCATTATTCAATCTCTCCTCATACCATTATTTTCCTCATCGCTATCCACCGAGTTTGAAAAAAACTTTAATAGACAAACATTGAATGCCGCAGAAAAAAATCACTTTCAAAAAACTCTCGAAGTTTTTTTTTTTACAAAAACCTAAAAGCAACAAAAACTCTGTAAAAAAAAAACTCTTCCATCACAGGTGCATGGGTATAACGCCGGTGGCGCTGGATACGTTCTCTCCAGCGCTGCTCTGAAGCTCTTTAATGGAAAGCTGTTGCGGAACAGAATTTCGTGTCCTTTCGATATTAGTGAAGATGTTGGAATTGCAAGGTCAGGCAGAACGCATTCTAAAGGGACGCCCTAAAGAAAGCAAACAAAGAGAAGCGGTGAGAGAGGAGAGGGGAAGTGAGAGAGAAGTTTAGAAATGGTTGTGGGATGAGAGAAAGATAGAGAGAGAGAGCTAGAGGCTGGAGAGAGATATAAAAAAATTAAAGAGAGAAAAGATGAAAAGTACAGAGTGAAAGAACTGTGATTTTTTTATTACGCGAAACATTGAAAAATTATTGATTTTTTATTACGCGAAACATTGAAAAATTTATTGATTTTTTATTACGCGAAACATTCACGTGAAAAAATTGATGGTGCAGTATGTATAAGAAGGTGAAGGGAAGAATAAAATGGTTCAAAAAGGCTGAGGAGCTTCTGTTGGTAAGTAGGAGCAAAAAATGATGAAAATATCTTTGATAGCCGTTCGAAACCAGCCATTGGAGAGAAGAGGGACGACAATTTCACCTCTATCTAATTTGAAAAACGTCTACCTGATTTGAAAAACGTCTACCTATTTTGAAAAACGTCAGCCTAAATTCGTGCAACGTCTACCTATTTTCGTGAAACGTCTACCTTTTTTAGTGAAACGTCTACCTATTTTTACAAACATGTCTACCTATTTTGACAAACATGTCTACCTATTTTGACAAACACGTCTACCTATTTTTACAAACTTGTCTCTTTCTTATTTTTTTCTCTTTCTTTTTTCTTACTTGTTCTGTTTCTTTCTCTTTCTTTTCTTTTCCTTCTTTTTAAATTATCTTTATAAATTTTGGGGAAAGGAAAGGGGGAGGGGGGTTTACCTAAGCAGGGAAGGGAGGGGGGCCCTAAATGGGGAAGGGGGGGAGGAAGAGGGTCCTACCTAAGCAAAGGGGGGTAGGGGCCCTAGGGGGGGAGGGGGAGGGGTAAGGGGGCCCTAAAGGGGGGAAGGGGGGCCCTAAGCAGGAAGGGGGGAAGGGAGTTTTCATGAATAAAATCTCTTTCTGAAAAAAAATCTTTGGACGGCTAAAGTAGATTAAAGCCAACTTTTTACTAAGCCTAAAAGTTTAATGTAAAAAATTTGATGTAAAAAATTTTTAATGTAAAAATAATTTTCTGATGTAAAAAATAAAATTTGGCAAAAATTGCTCATCAGAGCGGATCTCATCAGACGTGTTTGTCAAAATAGGTAAACAAGTTTGTAAAAATAGGTAGACGTGTTTGTCAAAATAGGTAGACATGTTTGTAAAAATAGGTAGACGTTTCACTAAAATAGGTAGACGTTTCACGAAAATAGGTCGACGTGTTTTGACAAAATAGGTAGACGTTTCACGAAAATAGGTAGACGTGTTTTGACAAAATAAGTAGACGTTTCACTAAAATAGGTAGACGTTTATTATTTCCCCTTAATTGATGATACGACGAATGGGTCAGAGTGTTTTGATAGAAGAGGGGAGAGGTAAGAAGGAGAGCCGCTCCGTAGCAGCCGCTTCTTGAGGAAAGGGGAGGGAAGAATGATATAGAGAGAGGGAGAATAAAGAATGAAGAAAGCAAGACAGAAAGGAAGTATTAGAGAGAGAGGAAGAGAAATGAAGAGGAAGAGAGAGTGAGAAAGAAGGAAAAAAACAACAAATAAGAGAGTAAAAAGAGATAAATAAAAAGGGACTGAAATTGGCAAGATTGTTTCAGGTGCTTTGAGTCCATGGGTATATTCCCAATAGACACACGCAATTCAAAAGGCCAACAAAGATTCAACACCTACAACACGAGTGACATCTATCACGGGAGAGTAACTGAGCAGTGGCATTTCGATGCGCAGCTTCCGGTTGGTTTTTTTTTTGGCTTGTTTTCGCTCACTATGGACACAATATAATTAGTGATGAGTGATATCTTCACTTACATATATGTACATATACATGCCAAAATCTTCTCACTTAAGCGTTTGTGAAAGTGTCAAATTACCACACCGGCAAAAGCTGTTCCACGAGGGACGGGGCGAACCAGTCATTCTCTTTCACTGACCGTAGTCGATCTCGCCACTAATAACGTTGCCGAGAACATGTCGCTAACATCATTTTACTGCCGATAAGATTTCAAAAGTCCCAACAGCTCTCTTACCTGATATAGCACTTTTCACCTGTTCCAGGGCTCAAAAGCAATGGCGGCAGACCTAATCAGTCTACATCATCTGACTACCGATGAGATTCTCATATATGACCATTTGATCTACAAAGTTGCAAGACACTTGACGATCAATGATAGGAAGAGGAGGAAGAGAAAACTGACTTCATGAAAAAGAGGGGTCTCGACTCAAATTTACTTCAAATGGCTTCATATGACTGTTTTTCGCAGTCCAAATGCGCTCAGCGATCACGTACCTTTTTCTTTGTATTCTCCTCTTACTCTTTCTATCTCTATCTCTCTGTCTCTCTCTCTCTCTCTCTCTCTCTCTTTCTCTCTCTCTCTCTCTGTCTCTAACAAAAGTTAATTTCACGCCCTAATGGGACTCTTAATAAGAAAAGGCCCCATTGAAAACTAGAAGTCGGAAATGTTCCACAAAAAAAAGTGAAGAGCAAAAATTGTTTTTGAGCTAGGAGTTTTTATTCATTCGTTAACTTATTGAGTAATAAGTTTCCACTCATTGATTCACTTATTCTTTCACTTTTACGAGAAACCAGTAAAAACTGATCAAGAAGATCTTAAATGGATAGCTTTGATGCCTCGAGAAAGCAGTTGCCTTATCATTCGAACGCTTGTCAAGCTGCCGAGGCTAATTTTGTTGCTCAAACCAAAGTTTTTCTCACATCACATCTTGCTAAGGCATGGTTCTGTGGAAATTTTGCTAAATGAATAATTTGGTTCTTAAAAGTTGTGTTTTTAGAACTTAGAGACCTTTTTAAAGTGAAGAAACACCACTCGAAAAAAGAAGCTATGATTCGATTAGAATAATGCTCATTTTTAATTTTCGCTTATTTCACATGTTACCCGAACCTGATGGTTTTTTTCCGTGTCTTTCACACTATTCTTATCTGATGTACTTTATGAGTATGAAATGTATTACGGGAACTTTTAAAGGTTCCGATTCAATTCAAACGCTTTGACATCAATGTCTGAAGACCTTGTTTGGGAATGAATCGAATAGCATTTTCGGTGTTTCGACGAGGAAGGCGGTAATGGTGAAAAAGAAATATTGCATGGACCTCAAAATGTGCATTATCATGTGTGCGTGTGTAGCTCAGTGGGTAAGAGCATTCGCCCGGAATGCGAAAGGTCACGGGTTTGAACCCCGTCACACCACACGATTTTCGCAAAGTTTCTGCGAACAATCCGCTCCTCTGCTCGGTATAAGAAACGGGATGAGAAGAGAATAAAGAGAGAAATGAGAAAAAAAGAGAAAATAAGAAAACCCGAGCAGAAACAAAGGCGCCTAGACCTCTGACCCTAGACCTCGAGAGACCTCGGTTTTCCGAGAGGGCATGTTGTATGGGCCTTAAAATGTGCATTATCATGTGTGCGTGTGTAGCTCAGTGGTTAAGAGCATTCGCCAGGAATGCGGAAGGTCACAGGTTCGGTTCCAGTAACACCGCACGCGTAAGTGAGCAAGAGTGTTCAAATTCGTACATTAATTAGCCCACAATAATAAAAACATTGGGTCAAAAAATCATTAGATTCGGTCTCCTTTGGCACGAACGACAGCTCGGAGGAACGCTTCGATCACTAGACGAAGGTACTTGTCGTCGATCTTCGACCACTCCTCCTGCAGGGAATTTTTAGAGACTCCAGATTCAAGTGAGGATGAGCATTGACTTTGCTCTCAAGGTAGGACCACACGAAATAGTCCAGCGGATTGAGGTCAGGCGATGAGGAGGGCCATTCTGCGCTGGAGATGAAGTCGGGAAAATGAGACTTGCACCATGCCTGTGTTCCGATAGCCTTGTGAGCAGACGTAGAATATTGCTGGAAGACCCAAGGTGTATTACGGTAGTGGGAAGCAGACCAAGGAAGCTATACTTTCGAATAATATACTGGCGGTAGTATTTCTGGTTAATTTTGACTCCTGGTTTGACGAAAACAAGGGGAGTTTTGCCGGTGGCGGACACTCCGGCCCAAACCATGACTTGTACAGGATGGGAGGCTCTATGAACGAATCTATCGGTATCATTAGCTGCCTGTGAATCCCGAGCAAGCAATAGCACCTTTTGAGGGTTGTAGGCCTCTTCCACAGTGAACAGCTTCTCATCCGAGAAGACTGTCCTAAGGTGAGCACTGTCGCGCGTCCAGAGGATTAGGGCGCGGCACCTTTTGATTCTTTTCTCCTTGTTCTTCAGAGTTAGGATGGCAGCCTTTTTAGTACGAATTGGGGTGAGCCTCAAGTCCTCTTCAACGATTCTTTGAAGAGTCTTGCGTGAAAAGTTCATATCGGAGGCCATTTTTTCATGCTACGCCTAGCATTTCGACCGACTCGCTTCCTCATGGCCTCAATCTTGTTAGGGGTGCGCACTAATCGAGGATCACCTCTTCGGGGCATGTCCGCAAGTATACCGATCTGTTCAAACCGTTCGACTGCTTTTCAGACAAGATTGCGAGAGGCGTTTAGATCCTTAGCGATGCGCGTATTTGATCGACCAAGTTTTTGCAAGTCCACAATAATAGAGCGTGCTCTATGAGAGGCCATGATTCTTTTGAGAATCTATCAAATAATATGGAATTTGAACCATGTAATATAAACACATGTGAGAAGAACATATTTGAAAATTGGAGCTCAGTGCGAACTAAAAATTGAGTTATAAACGCCGAAAGATTGGTTGACGAATACATGGGCCACCCTGTATATACAGGGTGGCTGAAAAGTACGCAGTCCGAAAGTCAAACGCTTTTGTATCGTAATCAATAATCCAATTACTCTCAATTCAACAATTTTTATTCTCAACATATATTTGTACAACTGGGTGAAGTCAGTTTTCAATGCGGCCGCCTTTGGCGCGGATGACTTGCCGGAGACGCTTGGGGAAGGCATCAGTCGTGGCACGCAGGTAATCAACGTCGAGTTCCTCCCAAGCTTTGAGCAGGGCCTTCTTCAGAGACGCCAAATTGGGGTGGGGACGAGCCGAGGCTTTCGCCTCGACGACCGACAATACGGAATAGTCGAGCGGATTGAGATCCGGCGAGGCGGGCCACTGCTTACTCGTTATGAAGATGGGCAAATTGTTCGCACACCACTCTTGCGTCACAACGGCCTTGTGAGCGGGCGCGAAGTCCTGTTGGAAGCAGAAAGGGCGGCCAGCAAAGTGCGTACGGGTCCAGGGAAGCAAGGCGCCTTCGAGAATGTCTTTGATATAGTTCAGCTTGTTGATCTTCACGCCCTGATCAACGAAGACGAGCGGAGACTTACCCGAAGCGCACACAGCCGCCCAGACCATCAACTGAGCTGGATGAGAGGTGCGGTTGACGACTCTTCTGTTGCGATCGGCTTCCTCAGGATCTCTGGCGATAACCCGCACGTTTTGGGAGTTGAAGGCCTCCTCGATCTCGAACAAATTCTCGTCTGAGAAGACTATCTCGTCGGCACCAGGTGCGGCCGTGTCGCGAAGCAAGGCCCGACTTCTCTTCACGCGCTCTGCCTTGTTCTTGGCAGACAACAAGGCACCCTTGCGAGTACGATAAGGGCGCATGCCGAGGTCATCCCTGACGATGGTCTGAGTTGACCAGCGGGATATTTCGAGCTCCTGGGACTGTAAATAAGAGTATTCCCTACTCCTCGTTGATCTCAAGCAACGGATTTTTATACCGAGCAGAAGAGCGGATTGTTCGCAGAAACTTGTGCAAAATTCGTGTGGTGTGACGGGAACCGAACCCGTGACCTTTCGCGTTCCGGGCGAATGCTCTCCCCACTGAGCTACACACGCACACATGATGATGCACATTTTAAGGCCCATACAACATGCCCCCCTCTCAACACCGAGGTCTCTCGAGGTCTAGGGTCAGAGGTCTAGGCGCCTTTGTTTCTGCGAACTTAGCTCATGCTCGGGTTTTCTTCTTTTTCTTTTTTTCTTTTTATCCTCTCTTCTCATCCCGGTTCGGCCCCCATGTAAATAAGAGTATTCCCTACTCCTCGTTGATCTCAAGCAACGGATTTTTATACCGAGCAGAGGAGCGGATTGTTCGCAGAAACTTGTGCGAAAATCGTGTGGTGTGACGGGAACCGAACCCGTGACCTTTCGCGTTCCGGGCGATTGTTCTCCCCACTGAGCTACACACGCACACATGATGATGCACATTTTAAGACCCATACAACAGGACGGACATCTTGTTAATGCTCCGCTTGGAGTTTCGGCGTATTCGCTCCCTCACTGCTTTTATCTTCGCCGGCGTCCGAGCAGATCGAGGTCGGCCAGTTTTTGGACGGTCCTCGAGATTTCCGAGCTTGCGGTAACGTTTGATGGTGTTCCAGACAAGATCTCGACGGACGACGAGGCGTTTCGCGGTGTCGGAGTTGGAGTACCCGCGCTGGTGCAAATCGACGATAGCGGCACGCTGGAGACGGGGACTTGTCATTACCTTTAAATTTAAACAATCGTTGTCAAACTTCAACACGATGTTTAAAACACAATAAACTTCGAAAATCGAAAAAAAGGAATCGGTGCGTGCACGAAATAGTGCGTAGCACACTCTTAAACCACGGACTGCGTACTTTCCAGCCACCCTGTATATAGGACTTTAACCAATCCCCCCTCATGGATCTGTCTTCCGAGTTAGTTTTTTGTTTTATATATTGTACCATCTCAAGCAGGGGTCCCGACTTTTGAGATATGTAACTGAGCCTTTGTTGACTCAGTTTCCGAGTTAACTAAGAGCATGTTAACTAAAAAAAGTTCACTAAAAACTCTACTAAAAAATCGAAAATTTTTAGTAAATTTAACACAACAGCCTAAGAAAATGTCATGACACAAGTGGTGGGACTGCTATACATAATGTCTTTCCGCGAAGAGTGAAGGCATCGTTTGGAAGATAGTCTTCAAGTTTTTCTTGGTGAAGGCATTTGCCGGAAAGCATGTTGTTGTTGTAGATTGCCCGCCGTAGGTCTCCGGCTGGGTAGACGAGGTCTTCTTTGACATGGCTCAGAAAACAATAACCTTACTTACATCATTTATCTAATTACATTTATTTCTCTTTCTCTCTCGGGGTTTATTTGGTTTTTTTTCCCCTTCATTTATTTATTTATTTATTTTTTTTTTTTTTGAGAGAGAAAGGAATTACTGGTAAAAGAACTTAACAACAGACGTCGGGCTATTCCACAAATCTACACTTCTTAAAAGTGTGTGGTCACAGCGGCACGAGAATAAATGACTAGTTGTATGTGGCTCTTCTAAACATTTTGGGCAAAGAGGGGATTGGGCAGCTCCTATTCTGTGTAGGTAGCTGTTAAGGGAACTTGCATAGCCACTACGTAGTTGCGATAATGTTATTTGTTGTTCCCTGGGAAGTTGATTCGTTGATTTATGGATTCTGGGAGGTTTCTTACCTAGAAATGGGTTAGGGGAACAGGAGCTAATGAAATTTCTAACAGTCTCAGTATATATTCTTTTAAGTGCGGCTTTCTGATCACTGTCTACTATCATCATTTCTAAGTCTTTGGCATGTTTACGAATAGTTCTAGGTGGTTTGGGTTCCATGCATCGACGATGGGAGGGGTGGTTTGGGAGTAGTCTTGCTCTTGCAACGAATTGCTTGGTAAGCATCGTGTTGTGCTCCTTTATGGGTAACATTTCGCTTTCTAGAGCTAAGTGCTCTGTGCCGGCCATTGCTAGGTTTCCTGTCGCTATCCGTATTGCTTTATTTTGGTTCGCCTGTAGTTTTTTCCAGTTCGTCTCGGCCAATTGAGGGGAGTAAATTGGTGCGGCGTAGTTGAGAACGGATCTGGTAATTGTTGTGTAGGTTTCAAGAAGGGTGTTTTTCTGTTGGCCCCATGTTCTTCCTCCGAGGGCACGTAGTATATTCAGTCTTTTGGCCGTTCTCTGTTTAAGGTATTCTGCGTGTTGTCGAAAGGTGCCGAGTTGGTCTAAGACGACACCGAGTATTTTGGGTGTTTTAGTTGTCGGCAAAAGGGTTCCATGGATTTCTACCTTGGGTTCTTTTTTACATTCGCCTGTATGGGTTGTGAAAAGAGTGACCGTTGTCTTTTCCTTGGATATAATCATTTTTCGTTGTTCCAATTCTTCTACGAGTTTGGGTAGGAAATGGTTGATCTGATCTTCACAGGTTTCAATACAGGGGCTTGAGGAGAGAATTGAGATGTCGTCGGCGTAGGCTGTCATCTGCGTGTTTCCTGTGGGTTGCGGGAGGTTGTTTATGTAGAGATTGGATAAGAGGGGACTGAGCACTGCTCCTTGTGGGACACCAGATCTGCATGTGAGACGTCGACTGCTTTTTCCTTGGAAATCTACCTTGATTGTACGGCCTCTTAGGTAGCTGGACATCCATCGGACGATGGCTCTTGGCATATTCGTTTCAATGAGTTTCTTGCATAGAAGGGATATGTTCACTAAGTCATATGCTGCAGTGAGGTCAAGGGCGACCATGAGAGTGCGGTCCGGGGGTGGTTTCCGATTGAAGCCGTTTGTTATTTTCCCGGTTATTTCCAGGAGTGCGGTAGTGGTCGAGTGTTCTTTGCGGAATCCATGTTGCCAGTCAGCGATTTGAAAGCCTTCTGCCAGGAATGGTTATAAGACCCGTTCGAATGTCTTGGCTATAGGTTATAATATTGATATTGGTCTATAGCCGTTCCGGTTGCTCGAGTCCTTTCCTGGTTTAGGTAACATTATCACTCTTGCATCTTTCCATCTGGACGGGATAATACCGGTTTGCAGCGTGTCATTGAAGAGGATGCAGAGACACTTTCTAAAGTTTTCACCGGCCATTTTGAGTAGTAGAGGGCAGATGCCTTCACTGTCTGAGCATTTGGAACCTTTGGTTTTCTTGATGGCTTCTTCGATCTGTGCCAGGGAAATTTGGGGAGCGTCTGTCCGTTTGAGGCCTTTTATTAGTCGCGTTGTGCTTCTTGCTGATTTGTCGACCTCTTTAGGGACTTGTTTGGCTAATTTTCTAGCAAAAGCGTTTGAGGCTGATGTTGGGCATAGACTTTTCCCTTCTTGGATGATGGTCAAGTGCGTCGGTTTTATTGATTTGCCGTCGATAGCCTTTATCGTTTTCCAGAGTTTGTTGCCCGGTTCGTTGTGGTTTATTTCAGATATGTACTTTTCCCAAGCCTTCCTCTTTTCGAGGTTGATGCGGAAGGAGATTTCGGCCATTATTGAGGGGAGTGAGGGGTCCGTAGGATTGTCCCTCCTCATTTGGTCCCGTTCTGTAATCAGTTTCTTCACATCTTCGCTCAAGTGAGGCGTGTATTTTGGCACCTTTCCACGGGGAATGTTGTTTTTCGCCGCTTTGGTCAAGGTGGCGGTCAGGAATTTGTGCATCTGAATTGAGTTGCCGGTGAATGGGAAATCCATGAGAATCTTGTTGATATCCCTTTCGAAGCCCTTCCAGTTCGCTTTGTTATAGTTTGTATAACAACGTGCGTTAGAGATGTTGGATGGCTGTGTTTCGACGTCAATCAGGCATGGGAGGTGGTCAGAGTTCATTCTGTTGATTGTTGACCAGTTGCAGTCGATGGCTATGTCGTTCGAGGCGAAAGTGATGTCTGGTGATGCTTTTTGTCTTGTGGGCATCTTTGAGTTGTTGAGACATACAAGATCGCTGTCGTCAATGAAATCACATAGTTCATCTCCTCTGCTGTCCTCCGTACTTTCACTCCAAACTTTACTGTGTGCGTTGAAGTCTCCGCCGACAATGAATGGTTTCTTCTGTGTTAGGAGTCGGCTGAAGTTCGGCGCGTATGAGTTGGGGCATGACGATGGAGGTGGGATGTAAATGTTGCAGATTCTTATGGTTCCTTGGTCATTTGGCACGTCCACGCTGAGTGTTTCGGCTGTCTGATCCGTAGCTGGGGAAGTCACGTTAGCATAGCGGATATTCTCTTTGACTAGTATCGCAAGGCCACCTCCGGAGTTGGAGCGGTCTTTTCTTATGATCGTGTATCCTGCGATATTGGGAGATGGAATACTAGCATCCATTTTGGTTTCTTGGATGAGTGCTACGTGAACATTCAACTCATGTAACAGGTCCTCTAGCTCGGTTAATCTGGCTCTAAGTCCATTAGCGTTCCATTGGATTATCCTCAGGTTAGCTACTGTCTGGGAGGCAGTTTTCTGGCTCGGGGCTCTCTTACAAATTCTGCATCTCCATTGGGGGTTCCAATCATTAAGATTGTTAAGGTTGGAACAGCGGAAATGTACCCATTTCTTACATTTGCTACAATTAACACAATTCGAAGGCGCGTTAAGAGAGCATACAGAACAAGGCCATCTTGGGCCTGGGTTAGTCTCGATACCAGCGATTTACATTAAACAAAATTTAATAAACAAACGCACGAGTTTGTTTATTAATTTTTTAATTACAATTTTTTATTAGAAGTTATTTGGAATATATATTATTATTGAGTGATGTTATTCTGCGCATAAACATTAGATAAAGTGACACTTGATGAGTTTATTAGTCAAACGAGAATTCCAAAGAAGCACGGACTTGAATCTGGAAAGCAGGCGAAATTGGTTATAAGCAAACGGAAAAAAAATGTGAAAAAGGTGGCGTGAATTGACCATATTTTGGTAAAGCGCGAAGTAAAGTGCGAACTTCCTCCCATAGTAAAATTGCGCCGTACTGCTTTGCCGTTATATCATACGAAAACTAGAGATAAAAACAACAATTTACCACGCAAATCTGCTACTGCTTAGGCATCAAAGAATAATAAATTGTACGAAAAAGTTGAGAAAAAACAACAAAAATCGCTAATAAACTCATCAAGTATCAATTTATCTAATGTTTATGCGCAGAATAACATCACTCAATAAGAATATATATTTCAAATAACTTATAATAATAAAAAAACTGTAATACAAAAAATATATAAACAAGCTCGTGCATTTGTTTTTTTAGGATATTAAATTGTTATTATTAGATTACGAAAAGGCAAAAAATACGGTAGGTTCTTTCGAGCACTATTTTAATTTGGGAAGGTAGACAGGATATGAAATCCTTTCTTCTCCTACTTTGACATACTATTTCATTTTCTCTCTCCATGTCATCGCATAGTTCCCGGATCAATTCATTCTGCCGCGAAAGAGGTTTGAGAGCGATAATCGCAACTCTTCTTTTTTTCAGTTATAATAACACTGATACGATGATCCCATTCTTTGAAGGATAGAGGGATGTAAAAAATGAATCATGCGATCTCTAGTCTCACCATTGAGTAGATTAGAGGCGCGACTGAAGAATCTAAAAGCGACGAAAATTTTTGTAGCGTTCATAAAATGCATGATGTACAAGCACATGAATGTTATTGTTTTTTCTTGAGATTATAATACTGTCAATTATTTGAAATAATGTACTTTTAGCACATACGAAAAAGTTACTTTGAAAAGGATTATATAAATGACCCAGGAGAAGTCGGTATGCTGGAGCTTCATAACTTCTCTAAATGATAAACTGTAAACACTGATTCCTAATGTATAATTTAAGTTAACTTATCAGTGGCAGCTCTAATACCTAAACCTGAGTTTTCTTCTTCTCTGCCCGCCCTTCCCCTGCTCCCATCAAGGCCCTCCGAGCATCCAACTGTAGCGAAGCAGGTAAACTTTTCGTCTACGCTTGGAAATGTTTTATTATTTATAGTTTTACTAAGAAAATACCCTGATTTCAAAAAAATGAGTATTCAAAGGAATTCATTTGTTAGATGTTGCGGAAATCAGTATCACAGAAAGGATGGAATTTTAATTTAATTATAGGAATAATTTTCTGTTTTAGTAAGTTCTGATAAACTCTCACCTTATGCATTCGTCGTTTTTTTGTAGCAAAGCAGATCTAGTTTTTCATGTGAATTGGAAATGGCCACTCTAACTTTCTGCAGCTCAAAAAAAAAACTAGAAAGGCTCCCGATTCAGATCATCAAAAAAGAGACAATTCTTTTGCTCTAGTCTATTGGAATAAGAATTAGACTTTTCTTGGGATGTGCCCGATGTTTTTAGACATGGAGAGACCGTCTCGTTTCGGTAAGCGCATAGAGTTTTCATCCGCTGCATTCGAGAAAGTACAGCATCTTGGAAACACAGATTTTTTGCTTATTATTAACATAACCACCGATTTTTCAGGGCAAACACCGCCATTGAGCTCTGAAATTTTAATTTTTCTATGCCAAATTTTTCTATGCCGTTTTTCTATGCCAGTTCCCAACATATTTGAAGAAATAATTGATAAATGCAAGCTATTTTCAGGACAAATCAAGTGAAGCAGCATGTTAAACTATATCTGGTGTGGTCGATGTCTTCGAAAACGTGTAATAAGTTCTTCGACGGATACTTAATTTATTTGCCACAATGTTTTCCAGATTGCGGTGGAAAGGCAAATTGATCTCTAGAGCTTTTATGTATAAATACAGCTCAACTTAGGAAATGAGTCTTTTCAAAAATGTATGTTTGATAGTTTTTGTTTGTGATGTGCGTTTTCTGGAAAGTTTTAAAGAACGTTTAGGTAATTATTTGATACAATCATGCAGAATAAAACATATTGATTCATCGATTCCTCGCATTTACACGTGAATATTCCGGCAAGTGAAGATTAAAATTAAGGGTTGGAAGAGTTGTCTCCTCGCGAGAGAAATTTTGATTGTTGGTGAGCGAAACTGTGGATGGGGGAGCTGCGCCGGGAGTCTTGTCCTTGTTGGATCCCCAGAAGGCGGCGTATCTGGGGTATCCCCATGCTCCCGCCACTCCGTAGTAGGGGGCTACGAAGGCGTAAGGATAGGCAGCAGCCGCATGGCCGTAGGATGCTGGGTAAGCCTTAACGACGAAATTGAGACACTGTGGACTTAGTGTGCAGAAGAGCTGAGAGATCTATTGAATAAAGAGAAGGAATGTGCCAAGAAACTGAGGACAGGTGCAGCCGCGAGGAACTGAGCTTGACTGCAGGCGACCAGGAGGGAGGCGACGAGGCAGACGAACACACTGCAAGGGATCAAAATTGTTACAGTTGAAGTTTGGTTTCAAGCAAAACTGGAATGCATTTCCATCTTATAACTGAGTAATAATTTTATATTCCAATAAGATGTGCATTTTGTTTAATTAAGCACCAAGCTGTTTTACTAGGAGCTTTAATTCAAATTAGTCTAGTTCAATCACCTATTTCTTGAAATAATCAGAGAGTTATAATATTTCGACCGCTGCGGTAGTTTGAAAGTGAACGCCTATAGTCCCCCCCCCCCCTAAGTAAGGAAGTAGCTGCACATATGTTACGGATACTGCTATGACCCTCAGCCACTCATATCTCTACGGTTTCGGGACGAAAAGGTGAAGAAAAGAAGGCTAACATCTTGGAAGACACCACAAATTCGGCACAATTTTACATTGAGGGGCCGCGCTTTACTTCGAGGGGCTGCTCAAACCATTTGAATTGATTCCTATAAAACATTCCTATAAACTGATAGTATTTTTTTGCCAGCGTTACAAATACAAAATAATGATGAAAAACAAGCGTAAAATAGGAGCAATGCAGTTTTTGAATAAAAAGTTCATCAAACTGCAAAATTCAAAATTTTAAATCAGAAACAAAAGCATAAACATGACCATAACTTCAAAAAAGCCAAAAAAATCTCATCGCTGACGTCCACACGCTTTTTGGCAATTGCTTGAAAAAGACCCGAAATACCGTACACCGTGTGCATTTTAAGTGCTATTCCATTTGAGACCATTATTTATACAATTTTAAGATAAGAACAAGACGTTCACGCATATCGAAAAAAACGGGATGTCGTTATGTTTCATTATGTTTTCGTGAATTCTAACGCTCCATTATAGGTATAATTGGCTTAACCTGGAATTGGAATGAAAAAAATTTCAACATAGGTTTTTATATTCGATACTTAAAGTGCATGAAAGCATCAGTAAAAAAGAGTCACTTATAAGATCTATGTCCACATACATACATGAAGTGTTCATATTAGCTCGCCCGATCAGTGACCCTTTCGTTCTGCAATCGCTTAACCCCAAGGATTTGAGACAAATTCCTGTTTTCTTCGCGTTCGAGACCACGCAACCTCAGCAGCTTGAGTGGTCCTCCTAGCTTGATCTGAAGATCAAATCTTCTCTCTCTCTCTCTCTCTCTCTCTCTCTCTCTCTCTCTCTCTCTCTCTCTCTATCTCTCTCTCTCTCTCTCTCTCTCTCTTTTCCTTCTCTCTCCTGTCTCTTTCTCTCTCTCTCTCTCTCTCTCTCTCTCTCTCTCTCTCTCTCTCTCTCTCTCTCTCTCTCTCTCTCTCTCTCTCTTTATCCTAGAAAGGAGGCTTATGAGAAATGGGAGAGTGTGCCTTTCGATGATGGAACATAATGGATTTGCCCAATGCTTAGAAGGACCTCTTACAGATTTGTCTTTTCTCAATACTTCCCAAGCGCACTTGTATAATTAGAGAGAAACTGTGGGTTCGCAAAAGAACGAGACAGTCAACAAAGAAGCTTATCGCCCAAGTTGCATGTTCAAGTCAAAAGAGTCTAACTGCGAGCTAAACCCGCTTTGAGTGCAAACTTGAGATTTTCGGTTCCCGTCGCCAGAGGTTTAGCTTTCTTCTTCTGATATAATAACTGCTCATATATTTGTTGTTGTATTTCAATTTCGAATTTTCAAGACAATTCTATCATTAGTGTTTTATTTAGAGTGAATGATTCAATTCCGTGAAAAGAGATACTTTTTAAGCTGGAAAAGGTTTGAGTTCTGATAGGATAAGAGGAAAGAGAAGTTAAAGGAATGCGGTGAAAACCGGGAAGGTATCTCTCGAGCAGAAAGCTTTCGAAGAAACACTAATGTCTGCCAGGTCCATTTTCCCGCCAAGTTTTCTTCTGTCGAATACAGCTGTTTTTCCGGCTTTTTTTCGTACTACATTATGAATGCTTTATAACAATTCCACAATGATGGTTGCCCTAGTTCGTGCAATTCAACAAAATTCCGATTTTTTGCTTGTCTTTTATGCTTCAAGAGAAAGTTAGTAGATCTTTGAGGAAAGCTAGTAGAATGGCATGTCGAAAATGGCTTATCTGGAAATATTAAATTCTGGTAAAGATCATCCGCGACATTAATCTCTAAACGATGAGATCATCGGCGCGATGATCTCATCATTTAGAGATTAATGTCGCGACAGATAAATTCAGATTCTTCAAGCGCGTGGTTTGAATAGTCTTAAAGCAAAAATTCATCCGAGCTCGTACCCAGAAAGCTCTTATCTTAGACCTCAAAGTCATGTGAGCGCTCATAATCATCGCGCCGATGATCTCATCGTTTAGAGATTAATGTCGCGGCATTTTCTTCGTATTTGATAATGCGATAACGGAAAAAAGGGTTGAACAAATTTTTTTAAAACAAAGCATTATATGAGAAATCGCGAATTGTTGATAGGAACTACCAGCTGATAGTGTAATGGTCTACCGATCGAGCCTGAAAGGACGAATATGACGATTTCACTGCACGCATGCCTCTGACTCAGTTGCGATGCTATATATTCTCTTCTTTTCTAGTCTTTTCATGCAGTTGAATGTATGTTTAGAAAAACGTGAGATACGTTAAAAGCTCGTTTGATATTTGCGTTTTATAAGTCATAGTTTGGATTGCCTTTTTCGGAAAAGTACTTTCTTTTATTTTTTGCGTGTTACTTTACTTCATGTGAGGTTTTACTCACGGTTTTTTAGAGTAGAATTATTTTGAAATCTGGCCAAAAAAATTTCAGACAGAAGCGAACTAATGAGCCGTCAAGAGGGTCTATTCAGTCCTTCGTATTATTATCAGAGTTAGTTTTACCCTTTTTGAACAAAATAGAATCATTCATTCTTCTTTTTATTATTTGCATGTATAAACTTTTATGAGAGAAAAAAAAACAATATTAGTAATTAAAAAAGTATGCATGAACCATGTTTATTGCAGTGTAGCTTTGTATTTATATTTACTAGAGGGGAGCAAAGTGTTGGGATAGCGTCCTTTTATCATGAATAGAGATCCTCATATCGAAAACGGCGCGAAATTCTTTGAAAATTTTCAATTCAAAAAGGAATTTTAGAAATCAGTGTTGGTTTGTTTTCTGAGTAGGGCTCAGGGCTGTGTGGTTGCATTTGAGTCTTGTCAATCATAACTTGCCAAAAACAGCTCATTTAGGGTTATTACAAATATTTTAAATACTAAGGCCGTCTAGAAAAGACAAAACGTGGAACCATAAATTAGGCAAGTTTGACGCTGCACTCACAAGCTTCTGTAGACCGCTCAGCTTTAAGTCCTAAAGGTCAGCAAGAATAGAGCATTGCTAGGAACAGTGAGAGGAAAATGATGCAACAGAGTAATGAAAAAAATGATTGTAGAGCTTCTAATTTGGAGCACAGGGAGAAAAATCGTTCTTCAAAGTTTGCAGTTCCGTAGCAGAATGGGAAGGATTAGCTGCTGTCTGAAAAAAATATGTTTAATTGAGTTTCCAATCGAGCTAGTGGCATTTAATAAACGGGTTATATTCTTCTACGGTGGTCTCTCATCTCTGACCCTTCATCATTATCATCATTCCTGGATATATATTCGCTGAAGATGCTTTGATAAAGCGAAACGTTCGGACCCATCTTGTCTCTTTAACAGCGCATTCAAAAAGGCACAACAAAGCAAATAAGTGTATTGTCTTCTGGATACTCCTCCAATTGTCTTCTGGATACTCCTCCAATGCGTTTAACTCAGCACCAACTTTAAACGGGTTGGAATAAACATCGGGTTTCCCCGACATTTAGCTGAAATTTTTTCGAAGAAGAAGACATTCTTACTTCTTCATTTACCAAAGATGGTCGAATCCGATACTCTGTTTTTACTTTGATTACTACTCGTCTTCACTTGAACTCCCCATGTGCAACGCTTGGATTAAACTTATCACTGGACTTTTGAGATACCAAATGATCTAAAGAATTTTTCATAGCAGTGCCATAGTTGCAGACTATATTCTTCCCTCCAATTTCCCCTCCCCCGATTTCTTGTTCTCTGTGTTTCAGTCATGTCAGTGATGACCTAACCAGTTATCATTTGATGAAAAAGGGGTTAATGGAAACTTTTTCGTTAAAAGCTGCGGTCCGGTTGAGGCATTATTATAGTGTGAGCTGACTTTGATAGAAGAGTAATTTTTGAGCACGTTTTACCTAAAAACAGTGGCATGAGAAACCCTGTGACTCGTTTTAAAGATCACGAGCTCTGATCCTGGAACAGCCTATCGTTGTACCAGATAAGGTATAACCTGTAATGGTTGTATGTACGCTGCTGCCATGCGAAAATAAGCGTGAATTATTTTTTTCATTTCCTAGGAAAGATCGTCATGTAATGGCTCTCATAGTTAATTGTTCTCCTCCACTCCTCCAAAGTGTCTGCTACGAAACTACACGAATACTTTTCTCACTTTTACACATCATTTGAGCCCATTCTTATCGAACCTACCCTGAGTCAGTACGACATAATCTTCATTGCTCGTTGTTTTTTAATCAAAAACCTGCGTAAGAATAAATAAAAGATAAAAGGTTTTTTTCTTATTACAGAAGAAAATTGCTGTCAGAAGCCCCGGGACGAAGCGTCGAGAGCCTCTTTGCCGTCTTCGTCCAGCTTCTCCCAACAGAAATGCTACAGTTGCGTTCGGATGCCAATCGTTGTTCCCATGACCTTTGTGATTTCTCTCTGGCTGATCTGCACGAGCTACTCGAAAGTGGCGGGAGAGGCCGTACTCACACCGAATAACTATCTACCGGACTTGTTAGTTTCCTGAGATAGGGCTCTCGGCCAAGAAATACGGCCTGGTTCGATTTCTCACGTTGAATAGCTTCTGTCATAGTCTTTCCACTTTTAGTTAAAAGTTTAGTTAAAAGAAAAGCTGTTCAAAGACCGAGTCATAAAATTCAATTGAACCAACTCACAAAAACTTGAATTTGCAATAATCCGAATTAAAACTTGGTATAACAGTACTGACCAAACGTAGTAGACTTTTGGTTTTTTTGTGTAACTCTTTTCATACGCTAACAATCTTTTTCAAACTTTCACAGACATTTGTTGTTGTTGTTGTTGCCGGATGTAGCCGGCTTTGAAGAACGGCTCGTGAGGTATTTTCCTTCGTTTGCTGTTCTTCTATTATTTTTCTTTCATATCTTCAAGAACCCTGCGACTTCCAGCGGCTTGGTCCATAGGATGATCAGAGACAGCGCGGTCGGGTGGCTCGGGCAATCGAGAGATGCGCGACGTCGTGGGGTCAGGAAAAGCAACCAAGACACACGTCGGTATGGATTCGTCGATGCGGCGGAGGTATTTGTTGATGAATCTGCTGAATCTAGAGCGAAGCTGGCTGAGCGTGCACCTAGTCTTGCGGGGTAACTCCTTCTCTTCTTCCTGGACTTCGGGCGGAGGTCTGCCTCCCAGGATGGCGGAACCCTTCATCGATTGAAGTTCGTTTGAGACCATCATCCTATGCACGAGGTTTGCGACTGACTTCCCATTCTTTGGATCTTTTGAAATCTTTTTCGCGGCTTCGACAGTCTTCTTGCAGCTCAACACGAGGTTAATTTTCATTGTGGCCCTGCGTAGATTTTCAGAGGCGAAGTTGATATTTGAATCTGACGCCCATATCGTGATGCCGTCGGCATACGAGGCGACCTTCGTGTGGGCATCGTCTGTGAGAAGATCGCGAAGGTAAAGGTAAAATAGCGTGGGCGAGAGAGCGATGCGTCGTGGGACTCTGTTTCTGATGAGTCTGAAACTTGATAGCGAGTCGCCGAAGCTTGTTCGTCCTGTTCTTCCTCTTAGGTAAGAAGCGATTCATCTTTTAATGTATGTACTTCGGCATGTTTGTTGTCTCGAAGAGGTCGATTAGCTTGACGATGTCAATGCTTTCAAATGCTTTGGGCATATCGACTGCCATGAAAACCGTTGCCGGACGTTTCTCGTTAAAACCGTCCACGATGCTCTTCGAGAGTGTTACGAGGGCCGGAGTTGTTGCCGTGAAGCCATGTTGTGAAATGCCACGAGAATTTGCCTCTGCAGGGAGCCGAGTAGTAGCCGTTCAATCACTTTGGTGACGGCCGAGACAAGAAATATCGGGCGGTAGCTGGAGCCTGGTTTGCCTGCTTTCAGGAGAGGTAGTATGGTCGACGATTTCCAGATCATGGGGATCCTGCCTGTGCGTAGGGAGCTGTTGATGAGGAAAGTGAGGGCGCTGATTCCTTTCGGACCTACATATATGGTGGAGAATTATAGGAGCGATGCCATCTCGACCGAGTGCTGTGGACTTCTTCGTGGTTTTGATGTCTGTGATAGTGAAGTCCTTGAAGTCATTTGCGGATAGGCGGTGTACTTTTCTCTCAGTCTTCCTGTTCTCCTTTGAGGTTGTATACTTGACTGGGCAAGTGAAGGCTTTGTTGAAGCGGTTCGATTCAGAAGGTTATGGCGCAGTTTGGCGGTGGTCTTCCTTTGTTGTTAAGGATCTTGATGGTATTCCAGAGCTTGTTGACTTTTTTCTTCGGATCGAAGGACCCCATCAGTGCGCGCCAGATGTCTCGTTTGTTTATTAAGGTAGCTCTCCTTATGTTCGTGTTGATCGTTCAGAAGGTCGCTCGTCGGATTCGATTCTCTGAGTGCATCGCGTTGATGCATTCATTCTCGTATCTCTGTCGTTAGGGCGACTTCTCTCTTCTTGATTCGACCGCGTGGAATTGTTTTTGCTGCAGCTGATACAAGAATTCTTCGGAAGAAAGGTTCCGTTTGGACGGCAGATGGGTTGGGAGAGAAGTTTTGGACAGGCTTTCTTTGAAGCGTTTCTGGAATGTTTCTCAATCCGCTTTCCGGTAATTTGTGAAAGTTGCATCTCTGTGGGTGTGGTTGAAATTGCTGCCTTCTAGTTCGATCATTATCGGAAGATGATCGGAGCTGCCTTCAGTGATGGTTTTCCATGACGCTTTTTGTAGGAGATCTTGTGAGTACATGGAATTATAAGCCGAGGAAGAGCGACCGTTTGAGGGAACTCGTGTGGGCATATCGTGGTTGAGAGTTGCGTGTTCCGAGTCTTCGATTGCTGACGTTTCGACGCTTCGAGATGACGTTGCCTCTGTTGTCTGTCGAATGAGATAACCAGCTGGAATCGCGGGCGTTAAGGTCACCTAATTCTCGATCAATTGTAATTTAAATGCAAAAATTACGGTTAATGTACATACATATGTATTATCTTATTGCCTCGAACTGAATCACCCTGTGACAGTTATCCATTGTATATCAACCATGTGCAAAGGAATAAAATGAATGAATGAATATGATAAAGTTCTCGCGGTTGCGTAGAAGTGGGGATAGATCCGGGTTGTATTCTGTGCTGCAGGAGCTCAACAGATGAATGTAGACATTAGTGATGTCCAGAGAGATGCCGTTGTTATCCGGGATGCGAACGATCAGTGACTCCAGGTGAGGATCTATAGGAGACGGGACGACGGAGTAGTTCAATGAATGGATGATGCCTGTGAGTAGGCCGCAACATGTGTCGGTTCTGCGGTCTTTTCTAGCAACTTAGTATCAGGGGAATGAAGGAGTTTTCGCGCGATCTGTCAGTTTCGTTTCTTGTATCATGAATACGTCGATCTTAAAACGGGTTGAGAGGTCGAGGATTTTGTCTTTGTCTTGCCGTTGTCTTGCCATTTATCCCGTAACAATTGTATTGTAACAGTCTCAGGTTCTTCTTGCCTTTGCGTTTGCATCTGTGTTGAATGATTGGAGCGGGAGCGGCGTCTGCAGACGGCGAGGGTGTGTCTTGGCGGGTCTGACATGGTGGGCATCGATAGGTTGCAGGGACGTAGTCCTTGAGCGATGGGATATCACTACACTTCGCTTTGATGTGTGTCCACGCAGAGCAGGGAGAGCACTGTGTGTAGTTCGTGTTCGCTGTATTTCGGCATGTTGAACATAGCCAGATGGTGGTAGGGCCGGGGTTGCGTTCGATGTCTCCGGCTTGTAGAAATAGATATCGAGATAGACCGGTTGGATCAGTCTGCCTCACATTATAAAAACTGAGGGAGAATTGTTTGAGCGTGTCTTCGGAGCTGGGCTGCTTCCGGAGAAGTTTGGTGATTTTCTTTCTTGAGACTGACGTGCTGCAACAGGAGGATATCGTTGAAGCACGAAATTTTTTTGCGTTGATTATAGTGAGTTTGATGTTTTGAAAACGATTCGCAATCATCGACTACGAGTTTCAAAAAAAAAAGTTTGAAAAGGTAGAAAGAACAGTTTTTCGATTTTAATTTTCTCGTACGTTTTTTAATGGTTTTGTTTTTTTTGCGTTTTACAGTTTTAGATAATGACATCACGTAAGGGTCGTCTACTTTTATCGCCTGCAAAAAGCAATAAGAAAGGACCGTTAAGAGGACTCCAATTTGCTCAAGTTGTCCTGACAGAAAAACCTTGCCAAATCGAACATCGGCAATCTTTTGAAGCGGCTGTTACTTTCCGGAGATGAAGAAACCATTTTTCGATTGCAGTACGGATGATCTGAAATTCGCTTATATACAACTTGAAGATTCTCGAATAAGAGCCGCCACCGCTGCAAAACTCATGTGGTCTATAGCAACATTGCCCGAGCTTCAAATGAAGACCCTCGCCGCACCGTCACTGATGTGAATCGACTTATTTAGTCAACAGGTGTTCACCAATCCTATTCACAAATCATCCAGCGTCGTATTCAACACATAGGCCTGCATCGGTGATGACCAGTACGGAAACCTTTTATCAGTACTCATAATAGAAAGGTGCATGTTGAGTGGGCCGAGACGCAGATTATCTTGACTCCTTAGCAGAGTTCTAAGAACCAATGAATCTCGCTATTTTGTTTTAAGTGCGTCTGGTGAATAGTTCATTTTTCGTCCTACAGTGCGTTTCATAATTATAGCGCACCCCATTTTTTTTGGGTTTTTAGAAAAACTACAGACGTAGACGAGCTGTTAACTTGTTGACAGAGTGTACACTCAAATAGAACTACATACTGTGAATAGTGGGCGAGATGATCGCAAACTGATTTTGTTGCGAAACTTTTTCTATTTTCATGCCGTTTCATAATTATAGCGCACCCTTTTTTTTCAAACCTGCAAATTTTTTTAACAGGTATATCTGCTTTCTCTTTGTCATATCTGTATATCTTTGTCATATCTGCTTTGCATGCCATTGGCATCTCGTAAAAGTTCATCGCCTCTCAACTCGGCGCTCCCGAAAAGTGGTCCAGAACTACCTGCATTTGGGTGTAGTTTTATTTGAGTGTAGACTCTGTCAACAGGTTAACAGCTTGTCTACGTCTGTAGTTTTTCGGAAAACCCAAAAAATTAGAGTGCGCTATAATTATGAAACGCACTGTATAGGCCAGAGGTTCAAGTTCAAATACCAGGTCCCAACCATCAAACACGATGGGGGTTCAGTAATTGTTCAGATGTTTCGGGCCGGCCGGTCCTGTGCCGTTGGTCCATATTCAGGGTAGGATGAACGTGGCAGTTCATGAAGGAATTCTCGAAAATACTATGAGGCTTTTCGCGTTGCATTTTCGCGTTGGTCGGTCATTCATCCTACAGCAAGATAAAAACAAACACAAATCTCGGCTTGTATCAGAGTGGTTCTTTCGCCGTCGGGTTGTGTTATTGAACTCGCCCAGTCAGAGCCCGACTTCAAAATTATCTACGTATATCGTACGAGATCGAAAAGATAATCATTACTGTCTACGCATCAAATACATCCATGGAGTTTGAGACGATTGAGGCCGCCTTGCCGTCCGTTAATTGATTCGATTCCAAGGCGTTGTAAGGCTATAATGAAGGCCAAAGGTTGTGCATAATGTTCAAGCTTGTTTTGGTTTTTGGTTTATGATCTGTCCAAAAAACTTTTATGAAATTGATCATTGAGCAAATAAAATTATATACTTACATAGATATTACTCAATAAAGTCAAGCTATCAAATTGGTGTTCAATTCCTTGTTTTTTATAGGATGTACGCAATCGAGAAAACCGTACACTTGGCCAACGGCAGTTTGGCGATCAAAAGACTCGCGAACACGAACTTTTCTTACCTTCAAGCACCCAGTCTTATGGAGGAATTCAGGTGAGGATCCTAGGGTCTCAATAATGTTTATTTAGATTTTTTCATTCCACCTCTAAGCCACTTCTAAGCAACACTTTCTCCCAAGTTATTAGATTCCAAAAACTTTATTTTCGAGGTCATGGGACATGCGGATCTGATTCTCCGGAGAGTATAGTCTTCTTCTTCTTCTTCCTAGCGTTTATCCCGCCAACGGACAGGGTCCGCTTTGTAGGCTGCACCATGCCATTTCACCCGGTCAAGCATTCGGGTTACTCTGATGGTGCATCTTGGGGGGATGCGACGCTTTCTTCATAGACCGGCTTGTCGCACGATCATCCAAGTCGATAGTCCAGCCTGACGTCCGTTTACGACCCTTTGGGCCACATAACCCGGGATTTTGGGCTATGTGGGCTAGAGGTTATTTTTTGGACACGCGTCTTGACCGTGTCCCTTAGGCCAGTGAGATAACAGTGAGCGAACATTTTATAGGATGTGGGCTGCCCAGTTCCCACACCCACTCGGGACGCTCACGAGCCTAAGCCTCTTTTTGGTCAGCCATGGCAAAGCCACTAAGTCTCCCATCCGCCTGCGGGAGAGGCTCTATATACGCCATCGGGGTAATCAGCGCGTGGACGAATATTATAGTAATAATGATAATTACAAGTTATGTGTAGCTCAAAACCGATATATACTAGAATATTGACCTTCTTCTTCTTCTTCTTCCTATCGTTTATCCCGCCGCCAGGCACTGTCCGCTTTTTGCCCTCTACTTCGAGATTCCAGGACGATGGAGAAACGGAATGGAGATTTGATCCCATCACATACCCGTACCATCTCAGCCTTGACTCTCGGAGCTTGTCAGATATAGGGGGCGATGCCCAGACGTTCTCGGATGGTTTCATTTCGCACCTTGTCTAGACGAGTTTAGTCCGAGGCTCCATCTCAGTATTTTCATCTCCATAACATGCACCATCTGTAGAGTCTTTGCTGTGCATGGAGCACATTCGAGGCGGTACAACTGATCTGTAAATTTTACTTTTCAGTCTGTTAGGCATTCGCTTGTCGCATAGTACACCGGTTGATTCTCTACATTTTAGCCGGGCAGTATTGACTCTCACATCAACTGTAGCCTTGGTGTCTAGATCTGATGTGATGTAGGATCCGAGGTACTTGAAGCCATCCTTTTTTCCGGAGTTTGATGCTCTTGACTTTGATGGTATTCGAGGTACTCTTTCCCAATTTCAAGTACTCGGTCTTTTAGAGGTTTAATCGTAGACCATAGTCATTGAAGCGTTCGCTCCACTCTCCTAGCTGTCTCTCCAAGTCCTCTGATGTATTGGAACATAACACAGCGTCGTCAGCATACAGTAGAGTTCTCGTGGGACTTGTTTGTAGATCTCTGGTGATGTCCATTATCAGTATGAAGAGCAGAGGGAAAAGCGCGGAACCTTGATGAACTCTTAGAGCAACCTTGTATGACTCCGAAGTACCCGCTGGACTTCTTACGGTACTTCTAGGGTCAGTATACATCACAACATAATCCCTAGTAACCAACATGGATTCAGAGTAGGTGCATCTGTTGTCACTAATCTCTTAGTTTGTGACGATGATTGGACTAATGCTTTATCAATCGGCCAGTGTACGGATGTTATTTATTCAGACTTTTCTAGGGCATTCGATTCCATAAGTATTCCGAAACTCCTCCACAAATGCAAATATTACGGCATCAACGATCCATTGCTTTCCTGGTTACAATCATTTCTGACGGAGCGTAGTTTTTCGGTTCGAATAGGTAAATCGTTTTCGAAAACACTGCCAGTGAACTCCGGAGTTCCTCAAGGCTCTGTACTAGGTCCTTTTCTGTTTACTTTATATATCGCCGACATTAATGATGTTCTCGATTGTTTTCCGAATGTGAAGTACCAGGCTTATGCCGATGATATTAAATTATATTTCTCTTATAACAAGGGAGATATGAACGAGAAAAAAGAAGAACTACAAGAAGCTCTTGACTGTGTTCATAACTGGTGCCTTTCCAATCAGTTGACTCTTTCACCGTCTAAGTCCTTCCATTTACATATTGGTTCCAGTAATCCGTCTACTACATATGTCATCAATCAGATATCGATCGACAGAGTACCACAAGTGCGTGATTTGGGCATCCAATTGGCCGCATCCCTACGTCGTAATGACACTGTACTTGATAGGGTGGCCAAAGCTCGAAAGGCTATGTTCTCATTTCTTAGAGCCATCTCTGTCCACGATTCATCTACTATATTGGTCAAATGTTTTAAAATTTATGTAATGCCTCACCTAGACTTTGCTTCGACGCTTTGGAATCCTCACTACTCGAAAGATTCGACAACGGTAGAAAATGTTCAGAGAATTTTTACACGCTTTGTATATTATCGTTGTTTTCCGAACAAAATGTACCCTCAGGCTCTTCCGTCTTATGAAACTAGGCTAAGATGTCTAGGCCTAACAAAATTGGCCGATAGGAGATATCAAAACGACGTTGTCATGGGTTGGAAGATTATGCAGAACCAGTCCATAATTGATAGAAACCGCATATTTAAAGAAGGACGTTGTACAAGAACTAATCCTAGTGGTATTCAAGTTGAAAAAACTCGTAACACTGCTAGGTACTACAGCTTCTCTTTGCGAGTTTCTCGAATATTTAGCAAGTTACCTATTGATCTTCTTCGGGAAAAGTCTCTCAAAGCTTTCCGTAAAAAATTGTCTGTAAATAGAATAGTGTTTCGCATTTAATGAAGTATCTAGCCTTCATATGCCATAGCTCTCAATTGTCTTTTTTTTTCTTCAAACAAATTTATTGTCTATGATGTTTGATTACCAATGCGCATTCTCGGATGCAGATAAAATATATAATATATATTTGAATCCATCTTATGTACTCTTCTGGGACTAGGTGGTCTTGGAGATAGAACCATATCAGCTCATGAGGTACACGGCCCATAGGCATTCTCCAAGTCAATAAAAGCGCAATGGACTGTTTTCGCCTTTTTCCTGTGTTTCTCTAGATAAAGACGAATGGCGAAAACCGCATCAGTTTTTCCACTTTCTTTGACGAAGCCACACTGATTTACAGTTGTGCTTACAATTTTGCGGAGCCGTGCTTCGATGATCTTGTCCATCATTGTAGTATGAGGAATCATTCTTATCGGCCTGTAGTTGGCGCATATTGTGACATCTCATTTCCCTTTGTAGATGGGTTTTGTAGATGATCTACTCCAGTCTTCGGGATACTACAGGCGAGCGGTGGCTTTTTGAAAGAGGGTCGTAAGATGGAAAAGTCCACAATCACCTGCGAGTCTTCATGCAGAGGCGGCGAAATCCTCTGGCCTACATGCATTTCCATGCTTCATTTTCTGAAGGGCTTCTCTTACTTCAATCTCTGAGATGGTGGGAACTGATTTTTCTACCGGTAGGGACAGTCAGATGGGAGGGTGGTCGAACTCGATGTTCGAGATTTTCTCGAAGTGTTCTCTCCATCGCTGACAAATTTCGACATTGGATCGGAGGAGTATGCCGTCCCGGTTCTTGATTGTCCTCACGTGAGAAAGGTTTTTTGCTGCTGTGGCTCGGGCTTTGGAGTGACGAGGATTAGCAGGGAGATTTGACGGCATAAGATAAACCTTCTCTGGAATTGCTTGGATGTCAAGATCATCGAGGATCTTCCGGACGTTGTAAAGGTCATCATCGGCTCGGCTGGCAACACATGGGGAGGTTGATTAAGGGAGTCGGAAAAGCACAACTGAACGATATCTTTCTCTTAGATCGGCTATTTAATTCGCAGACTCGACGTAGCGGAATGAGGGGTCCGAGATGGGAGGAGGCTTCGGAACATGAGTCGGTGCGGTCTTCGGAGCTGGGAGGGGTGGGCTTATTTCTTTCTGTTTTGCGATTATCTTCGATATATCTCTAGTTTGAGAACCAATGTCAGAAACAAGTGTTGCGACAGATCTTTTAACGATGAAATAGCCTCTTTTTGCTGATATGTCTGCTATTCGAATCCAATGCATTTCATTCATTCTATCATTCTTTATTCCAAGCATGTAGGTATTTAACACAAAAAGCAAATTACATATAAACAAAGGTATGCATGGACTACATTACACATAAAGCTTAGTGGCGGTGTGTAAAGGGGAAAAAAGGGGCTGTGATACTGATGAAAAATCACAAGTCTTAATTAAGTATCAGAAACAAGACTAACTGGCACAATCACATTCACATGCAACGAAAGAAGTTGCTTTCTAAATTTAAGGCTTCTAGCTTCGTTGATAACATCGAATGGAAGAGAGTTCCAAACAGACATTTGACGGGAAACACATGTCGATAAAGAGGTCTTCTTGATGCGGTGAGGAGGAATAAGTCTTAGAGGATGCGAATGCCGAGTGAAACGCTGAACAGCCGAGATTTCGTATAAATGATCAGTGTCTATGTCTAAGCTGTTATGTAAACATTTATGAATAAAATTAGATCAGAGATAGCGTGACGGTACTCGAGGCTCTGAAGGCCTAGCATTGAAAGCCTCTGGGAATACGGAAGCTTAGGGTGACGGACTCTTCCTAGTACTCTCCTCGTGAAAGAGCGTTGGACTTTCTCAACCAACTTAACAAGGCCCGAGGAAGATGTATTTCACAACTCACTTGCGTATTCGATAATGGGTCAGACATAGATTTTAAAAGCAGATGTCAACAGAGAAATGGAAGGGGATTTAAAAGCTTTAAATAACATGTTGACAACAGCGGAAGCTCTTTTACACTTATCTACAATATTGTGTTTGTACGAGAATTCATCGGAAATAGTGACAGCAAGATCTTTAGCTATCTCGTCAAGAGTTAAGGAGAGACCATTTATACGTTATACAACAGAAGGATTTCGGGGTCCTAAATGCAAAACACTGCATTTAGATATCGACAAAGACAAGTTCCATTCCGAACACCAAGCGGTAACAAGATCAAGAGCGACTTGGATATCATGGCTAGAAGAGGGAACACGACCCATAATTTTTATATCGTCTGCATACAAACCTAATCGAAGGTTAGGAGGTATCGCTTCCTTCACTGAATCAATATACATAAGGAATAGTAAAGGACCAAGGGAAGAGCCTTGAGGCACACCTGAAATAACAGGCATGGGCTGAGATAGCACATTATCGATTAAGACTGATTGAGTTCGATTACTTAAATAGCTACTAAGCCAATTGACAATATTAGAGGAGATACCGAACGAATGAACCTGATATAAAAGCAGCCTATGATCTACAGTATCGAACGCTTTACGAATATCGAGGAAAATAACATCAACTGAAAACCCTTGAGCCAAAGAATCAACAACAAAAGAATGAGGTTCTACCAAAGATGTTACGGTAGACTTTCTCGCTCTAAAACTTGCTTGATATGGAGACAATAGCTTTGATTCTTCTAAATACGAATAAACTAAGGCGAAAACGATTTTTTTCCATAATCTTGGATAACGAGCAACATACGATATAGGTTTGTAATTATTTAACAGATTGCGAGAACCAGATTTGTGTACTGGTTTAACAATTGATAGCTTCCAAATTGAAGGCACTGAGCCAGAAAGCAGACTGTTATTGAATAAAATGCATAAAGGTTTCACAAGAGCGAATCTACATTTCTTCAAAAGGATATTTGGTATCCCCTCGGGAGAGGTATTGCATTTGGCTGAAAGAGTCGAAAGGGCTTTCAAAACCATTTCCTCAGTAATACAATCAACACTCATCCTCTCAATTACTCTAGTGCAGGATGGATTTCTTAATGGACCATGGATATGTTCGGAAAACACGGAAACGAAGTATTCAGAAAAGGCATTCGCCTTATCCGATGACAATATTATCTGCTGCCTCTGATTATCTAACAGAGTAGGAATGGCTAGGTTGACATTCATACTTAAACGATTTCTACAGGCAGCGAAAAAGGACTTTTGATTTCCTCGCAGTATAAGTTTAGCTTCCTGATCATATTCAAAGCTATGCAACATCTTATCGAATTCAGCAGATTTCCTTATAAAAAAATGAGAATAAGGGGATTTCTTAGAGATACGTTGCAGCTTAGAGTACATTTCACAAAGAACCTTTGGGTAGCGAAATGATGGGTCTTTACGGTCTACCAAGGGAACGTAGCTCTCAATAAGCGAGCCTATGAAAGAAACAAGAAAATTGTTTGCAGACTCAACATTCATCAAAGAAAGCATTAGAGTCCAATCATGAAAGACTAGCTCACTTTCAATAGACAGCCAGTTGGCTTTAGTGAACAGTTTGAAAGCTGATGGAACCGATCTGGTATTGACTGTAAATGACAGCTCAAAAGTAACTGTATTGTGTTCGCTACTATGGAAACGACCTATAACTTTACAATCGGAAATAATAGGTAAATTCGAGAATAACAGGTCAAGATTTCTGCTCCAATTCTTCGTTGCGAGCGATGACAGTTTGGACCATTCGTTAGAGATCTTCTTTTGAACCAGCACCAATATCAGCTTTTCTTCTTGACGGGCGAATCCTGTTAACAAGAGAAGCCAGCGGGGACATTTGAGTATTTTCTGATGGCGAAGACATTCTATACTTGAGTGTAGATTTACTTCGGAAAGAAGCGTTGAGTTAGAATGAAGATTCTCGAATCTTACATACTCAATTTGGTTCCATTTGAAGAGATTGTAACCTTGGCACTAGGTTTTCGTCGCGAGTTGATTCAGTTCCACTGTCGAAATTGTATTCGATATAAGAACTTTTCTTGGGGTGACCGCTAAGCAGCGAGGAAACAGGCAAGAATGTTCTATGTGAGAAACATACCTGATAACCAAGTACAGCAAAAAGCTGCGTGTTTATGACTTTATTTCGCAAAAAGACCAACAAAGGGCAACTGAAATACATTAAACCTTGATAACCTTGAGTTCCGCGACCTTTTTGATGATATTCCGTTTACGTGGGAGAAATTTCATATGTTCCTACGTACAATCGGGAGGATACTTATGTGAGTAAACGTTTTTGTAATTCTAGTTTCTCTAAAGTCGTTTTTTTCACAGTAAAAACATCAATATTAAATCATTTCTCAAGTTAAAGTCCGTTAAAATTTTGAAAAAAATTAATTTTTTTGAAAAGAAAATGTTCCATTGCTCAGGCAATGGGAAAGATTTAGAGGTTAAAGGCTGAAATATTGCTCAAGCTTAATCATGCGCGTGCCCTATCATTAAGAAGCCTACTCTGTACATATTTTCTCTCTACCTCAGAGCCGTTCTCTCGCTCTCTCTGTCTCTCTCTCTCTCATTCTATCTCTCTCTCTTTCTCTTTCTCTCTCTCTCTCTCTCATTCTATCTCTCTATCTCTCTCTCTCATTCTCTCTCTCTCTCTCTCTCTCTCTCTCTCTCTCTCTCTCTCTCTCTCTCATTCTCTCTCTCTCTCTACCTCTCTCTCATCATCTGACTCTATCTCTTTCTCTCAATCTCGTTTTCTATCCTTCTCTCTTTGTTTGAGTAATATCTATATTTCTTTCTCTATTTTTTCAATCTCTCTCACTCTGTTACGGTCTAACTTCATTTTAACATCCCTATAGTCTTTAAATAAAATGCAGGCATCTTAGTGAGTATAAACAAAAAATGTTACGTCTACATATACCGCATTTAAAAAAAACTTACATGCGTTCCAATATGGAACTTTTGGTAGAGCGCTAAACTATCAGTCCAAGCTCGCTTCATCTCAAGAAAAACATGGATAACAGTAAAACTGTGTAATTCATTCATTCATTCATTCTTTATTCCGTGCACAAGACATACTCGAGATTCGGTTTACAATGAATAAATTGAATGATTTATGACGCTTTATGTCTACAGCAAAAAGCAAGCACATTTCAAATTTAAGAACAGAAAACACTTTAAACCGGTTCTCCTTTCCAGCAATTTTGTCGATTTGCTTAATTTCAAATAAGGTGAAGAGTTTTTGATGCAAAATTTTAATTCGTTGTGATGAGCTTACCAAAGAAAGCAAAATGAAAGGCACGAGAACGATGTGCTTTTTTAGAATGCGAGGTTTCTATCGATACGACCACGGCTCGTCTTGGTACAATTTCTGTGTGGTGAGTTCATCTTGTAAAGTTGCAGTCTTTACTCATTCAAAACTTTTATGATTATGAATTGTTCCACTAATTGAAGAAAATTTCATTTCTTAAAATTTTTGCCTTTACCATATATTCGACATTTCTTAGTCGAAATGTTTATCTAATCATTTTTGGAACCAAACACCATTTATTCAAACCGTTTCACATAGTTATTCCTTCACTCCAACAATAACATTCATTTGAAAAAACAACATATTTTTTTATCTTTTTGGCTAATGTGCATTGTGCAAAAATTTCTCAGAAGGGTACAGAATATCAGAAAAAATTAGTTTTATAGGAAGTGTTCCATTGGCATCAATCAATAGGAAGTGTTCCATTGGCATCAATCAATAGGAAGTGTTCCATTGGCATCAATCAATAGGAAGTGTTCCATTGGCATCAATCAATATCCTACGTCATCTTCCTAACAGGAAAAGAAGATAGAAACTCTCAAATAGATTTCCTGTGACCTGAGTATTTAAGCGTTTAAATTCGACTTCAAACGCTCATAGAGAAAAGGGAAATGAAACAAGGCCAGCATCCACACAGCTTATTTTCAGCGGCGGAACACGTCTCTCTCTTCCAAATCCGTCTTTCGTAGCTCGCAGTTAACGACGAATGTTTCATTTCCCTTAAGGATGGGGGTTATCCTCCCTTTCTGCATTCGGCTCATCTGTGTCGTTCTGCAGAGAATACAGCGACCTACATTGAAGTAAATTTTTTAAAGTGTAACTTTTAGGTATGAAAAGAGAGAGGGAGAGAAAGAAGAGTGGAGATGGAGTGCTGTAGTTGGTGATTGTTCCTTTTTGGACTTAAAAGTGCTGATACAATACATATGATGTACATTGACGCGAAACGATTCTCTCATAAACTATTGAATCCGAGCCGTCCCCGTGATTCTTATCACGTTCATGCATATGCACAAAATTGTGAATATCTCGTAAATTTAGCACTGTTAGATCATTTGAAATCCGATTTCGATGGAATTCTTGTCACTGAACTTTAACAACATCTCTAAAAAACATACTAGAGCGGGTACTGTAGATACAGTAGCAGAAATGTTCGAATTTTACGAATTCTGGCACTTCATGAAATCAATTAGAAACCGAAAAAATTAACAAATAAACTGTAAATATACATATAGAGAAATAAAAAGAGACAGAGCGATAAATTAGAGAGAGAAAAATTGTTCTACATATTTATTTACGAATATAATCTGTTTTTTTAAATTCTAAGCTCTAAAAATGACGACTTGTTTGAAATACATCAAGATTAGAACCACCGACAGTTGCGCTTAGAATCATATCAACAAACGGTTGCGATATATTCAAAATGTCTGAAAAAAATTCAGAAAGAAACTGCACTAATTTAGTGTATAACTGAAAGCACTGATTAAGTGGAACAAGCAGATAATTTGCACATTTTGCACAATAAGCAAGTGTTTTGCTGTTTTCTCAAGTATGAAAAGCTCGAGTTCGGAAAAGTACAAGCAATATCAAGTTTTAACTTTCTACATTTAAAGCCAGGTTTTTGAAAAAAAAGTTTTTGAAAAAAGTTAAGTCACACAATGAATGAAATGCTTATTCGTGATATAAAGTTTTCTATGATTTTTTCTATGAATACTTTCTAAAGTCTAATTTTTTTAAATTCCAGGCTTTCTCAATTTACAGGTTCTTTCAAAACCTCGCAAGAAGATTATGCAGATACTGCATATGACGCGGAACGCGATAGGGTGGGCCCGGGTGGGGCAATAGAATTTTGATGTCACCGATTTCGCTGAAAATTTTACCAAAGGGTATTTTGAGTATGGCGAGAGCGATGGTCAACTTAATTTTTCCTGATTTTAGCTCTTAGAAAAGCATGAGAGGATTGAAAAAAAGCTTGTTTCTCCGAAAGTACATGAGGGTGTCGCACTGTTCTAAGAGGCATATGTCAGTCAGAATGATAGCTAGATCCACCAAATACCGACTCGATGTAGTCCAATGATGTACTTTCGAGTACCTATGTTTGCTTTTTAGCTTATTCATTTTTCACGGTTGTCGCGAGAACAAATATCAAAACAGACATTTCATGAAAGATGAAAAAAAAAGATTTTTCTCGGAGTACAGGGAAAAGATCCGATATTCCAGTCAGTATGTTGTAGCCCTGAGCTTTTGCTACAACTTTCGTCTTTATCATTTTTCTAACAACTTAGGCAAACTCGAGATACATCGCTTTGAGTTCGTATATTACTATAGGTGGGGGTATGTCTAAAGATTTCACAATAGAGCTAGGAGTCTAAAATCAAGAGAATCATACTTGCTGTTCACTCCTGATTCCAAAACGATTAAAAAAAATTGATTCTAGAACGTCGGGAACCCTGTCAAATAGGTACCTCGTTTTCGTAACTAACGGTTTTTCGTTCGGAACTCATCATGCTTTGATTTGAGTGAAAAGTGATTAACTACAAAAATGTTTTATCGTTGTATGGGGCAAGACAAAAACAAAGTTCCACAAGTGCCCGCCCGTCAATTTTGAAGCGAGTTATGGCCACTTCAAAAAAAAAGACCCTAAAACCCTTAAAATCGACTTTTTGAAGAAAAAAATGTTCATTCATTCTCATCAGCTCAACTAGACAAATTCGATAATGTAAGAACCTTGAAGATAAACCTAATTTGAAAAGAGTTATTGTGGTTAGTTCAAACACAAAAAACCTCATTGGGGGTCCTAAAATACCTTTTTCAAGGTTTGAAAAAAAATTTTCTGAAAAAAGTCGATTTTAAGGGTTTCAGGGTCTTTTTTTGAAGTGGCCATAACTCGCTTTAAAATTGACGGGCATTTGTGCAACTTCGTTCATGTCATGCCCCATAAGACAATAAACATTTTTTTAGTTAATTACTTTTTAAATCAAAAACTGATGAGTTCCGACCCAAAAACCGTTTCCAGGTTTTTTTCAAACTGGCATAACTAATCGATAATCAAACTTACAAACTTGAATCTTACTCTATATCTTAGTTTAGAAAATTCCAACATACTGGCCAAATTTCATCTCTCAATTCAAAAAAACGCGTTGAGTTATTTCAAAAGTCAAACAAGTTTTTTTCAAAAATTAGTATCGAAAACGAAGTACCTATATAACAGGGTTCCCGACGACCTAGAATCAAGTTTGTTATTATTTTGGAATCAGGAGTGGATAGCAAGTAAGATTCTCTTAGTTAAAGACTCCTAGCTCTATTGTGAACACCGCTAGACCTATGGTGTCGATGTTGCAGATTTCTTAGCCCAATGAATGTTGTTTTCATTGCCAGTCTAAATAGTTATTTGCTGTTCTTGCTGTTGTCTGTGTAGGTTGGATTGTTGAACAATATGGATGGAAGGATGGAATCAGTTATAAAAAAGCCAGAGCCCGAAACCAAAAAAAAGGCGAAAAGAAAAGAGGCAAAAAAAGTGAATGAGAGAGAGAAAGAGAGAGAAAGAGAGAAGTGAGTGAGTGTGACTGTGTGCTTGAGCTTTTACCGAGAGCTCGTGGACCTTCTTTCAACGTCAAAGGAACCGCACGGGCAACAATCATCATCATCAGCTCTATTGTGAAATCTTTAGACATACCCCCACCTATAGTAATATACGAACTCAAAGCGATGTATCTCAAGTTTGCCTAAGTAGTTTGAAAAATGATGTAAACGAAAGTTGTAGCAAAAACTCAGGGCTACAACATACAGACTGGAATCCCGGATATTTTCCTGTACTCCGAGAAAAATCTTTTTTTTCTCATCTTTTCATGAAATGTCTGTTTTGATATTTGTTCTCGCGAAAACCGTGAAAGTTGAATAAGCTAAAAAGCAAACGTAGGTACTCGAAGATACATGATACACGACTGCATCGAGTCGGTATTTGGTGGATATAGCTATCTGACTGACATATGTCTCTTAGAACAGTGCGACACCCTCATTTACTTTCGGCGAAACAATATTTTTTTCAATACTCTCACGCTTTTCGGAGAGCTAAAATCAGGAAAAATAAAATTGACCATCGTTCTCGCCATACTTGAAATACCATTTAGTGAAATTTTCAGCGAAATCGGTGACATCAAAATTCTATTGCCCAATTTATGCAGAGCTAGGTACATTCTATCGCGTTCTGCGTCATATACAGGACTCTTTCAAAGCATTAAATTGTATTTAAATCACTCAAGTTTCAACGAATAACTTTTTTTCAGTTTGCCATGGCTATCAAAGGCTTTGGATAATATTTTGCCGGTGGTATTCATCGTCGAGTTCGTAGCCACGTACATGGCAGTTCATTTGCACATCTATCAAGACAAAATCAGCAAGTTTTCTCTCACATATGCAGTTATACTCATGCATTTATTCATTCATTTAATTACTCACTCTTTCACTTTTTCATGCACTCAATCATTAGCATATCGACTGAATAACTTGTTGAAGAACACAAAGATAATGGAGCAACCCTCCTAGTAATTTGGCTCACTTGCGTTGCTTCCTGGAAGAAATGCCTGAATCATTTATTTATTCTTATAATTACTCATTCATTCGTTTATTGATTGATTCTATCATTCAATCATGTATTCATTAGAAAAAACAAATAAAACTACCCTTACAGTAATCTGGCTGTTATGGAAGTCCTTGCGGTGCTTGCCATACATGATGTTGGTGAGGACAGTTCTGCTGCTCCTCCGCAGCAACCTCCACTCCAAGTTCTCCCTGATCCGACTTACGGCTCGCTTCATCGGCTGTGCCTACATCTTTCACGCGGCACCCATCATTGCTGACTCCATACAGACATTCGAGCGACTTCCTTATTGCGATAGCTACGGTGAGCGTTTACTGTCAAAGTTTGAGATGATGCTGTAATGGTAACTTACTTGCTCCGGATTTGAAAAAAAGATGGCTAGGAACGATCCTGCCGGTAGACTAGCTTTTTACCGCGCGATGGTTTGAACAAGTGGAAGTATGCTATTTTAATTTCAAAATTAGAATTCAAACATTTTCGATGACATTGAGAAGAAGACCCTTTAAATCAAAGAAATCCATTCGATTCTCTGGCCCTTGCCAGCAAAGACGAGAAAGTAGTGGGTACACTGAAGAGTCGATTATGGTTTAGAAGTTACGGCCTGACTTAGTTTAACCCTGCTAGAGTCCTGAAATAACCTTTTGCGCAATATAAATAAGAGCAAGAAGAAAGTTGAGCTTTTTTTACCGCGGGAAAAGGAGGGAAACAGATGCATTATGTGTTGGTACGAGATCAGGGTATGCGACATCACTATATTAAGCGCTTGTTATATTTCACAGTTCCAATCAAACCAAAAGCGTCAATGACAAAAATGTTGGCAGCGCTTGTACGAATCATAATTTTCCTAGTGCTTTTACGCACACCAGATAGCAACCATAGGGACTGCCAGGTCAAGCTTGCATTTGTTCTCAGGTAAGAAAAAAATACAGGCATAACCTGGTGCAACCCCCCCTTTCCCCCTCTCGCGAAGGCGATTAATTTAAGTGATAGTCTTTCATTCAATTCAATTAAGTTCAATTCAGTTCAAACGGTCCATTCTCGAAGTCAAAGAACATTAACTTGCTTAGAATCTGTTTCTTGATCTTGAGGATGACAACGTTGACTGTAGATTGGAGGGTCGATAATGGTTTGAACATTACGGCCACAAAGTGTCCATACCCAGTAGAGACCGGAATCCTCCCCTCTGGGCGATAAAAATGAAGAATCTCCAAATCGTAATTCGTACTAGTGTGCTCATGAGATAGTTCACACTAGTGCGAGCTAGTTGATAAAATCTTCAGTTTTATTATAATCTTCAGTGTGATAAAAATGAAGAGCGAGAAGCAGTTCGACCGCTCTTAAGCAGGACAGGTTTAAGGAATTCTAACGATCATCTGAAGGCGATAATATAGCTATTTCAAAACGTTCCGTAACATTGTAACAGTGTCGAACGACAAAGTTTCAGTTTACTGTAGATTTGTGACAGTTTATCACCACCATGTCATTGTATTCAGAAATTAAACCACAGCTTCTCACTACAATTCTCAGGATCTTATTCAAATGCAATTTATAACTTTGTTTAAATTAAATCTCAAAAAAATTATTTTTTTTTGCTATCATTTTTGCTTAGATTCGTTTTTTTTCTATTTCAACGGAATAATGTGGATGAAAAAATCATTTTATGTATTTTAGTGGATACCTAGAGCCTTTGAACTCCGAAAAAAGAAATAAAAGTTAATTTTTGTTCTTTCCATTGAAAACTGCAAGTTGAAAGTTTTCTCATTTGGAAGTTTGAAATATTCTTTTTCGTCGTGAAAATCGCAGCTCGTAGGTCTTCCGTGTGAGTACATATTATTCAAGGCATGGACTGAGCAAACCTTTGGAAATTTTAAACGTTTCTTAATTTTTCCGAGATTTCCAATTTTTCAAAACAGTTGGAGAAAAAACAAAAGTTTTTTTTAAGTGCATCTGGACGTTCGAAGAGCAGAGACTCACTTCATATTCTGCTTCGTATTAATATTCGGAATGGACTGCCTTGAAGGACTGCCTTATCAAGTGAAATGTCTCCCGAACGAATCGGAATTGCAGGCCATCTGGGCGGGCGAAGAAATATACGTACCAGTAGAATTAGTACAGTCTAATGAATTAAAAGGATGTAATAACTAGTAGAACTAGTACAGTCTAGTGAAGTAAGAGGGTATACGAAGCAGTAGAACTAGTACAGTCTAGCGAAGTAAGATGGTATACGCACCAGTAGAACTAGTACAGTCTAATGAAGTGAAAGGGTATACGCATCAGTAGAACTAGTTTAGTTCAATGGAGTGAAAAGGTATACACACCAGAAGAACTAGTACAATCTATATGAGTGAAAGGTTATACGCACCGGTAGAACTAGTGAAGTTTAGTAAAGTAAAAATAAATAAAAAGAAGATGTACTCCAGTAGAACTAGTACATTCTAGTGAAGTAAAAGGGTATACAAACCCGTAGAACTAGTACAGCTTATTGAAGTATAAGGGTATACCCACTAGTAGAACTTGTAACGTCTTGTTAATTAATAATAATAATAATCACCTTTCGAGAAGAGCTGATACCGTTTTGGTGAGGTAAGACGTTTATTTTAACGTAAATCGAGTAGAATTTTCTGAGCTACATATGTATAGGTTAGGTATACTACCCAGTGAAATAAAGACAGCCTCAACAAATGTTCAAGGTTAGGTATACTACCCAGTGAAATAAAGACAGCCTCAACAAATGTTCAAGGTTAGGTATACTACCCAGTGAAATAAAGACAGCCTCAACAAATGTTCAAGGTTAGGTATACTACCCAGTGAAATAAAGACAGCCTCAACAAATGTTCAAGGTTAGGTATACTACCCAGTGAAATAAAGACAGCCTCAACAAATGTTCAAGGTTAGGTATACTACCCAGTGAAATAAAGACAGCCTCAACAAATGTTCAAGGTTAGGTATACTACCCAGTGAAATAAAGACAGCCTCAACAAATGTTCAAGGTTAGGTATACTACCCAGTGAAATAAAGACAGCCTCAACAAATGTTCAAGGTTAGGTATACTACCCAGTGAAATAAAGACAGCCTCAACAAATGTTCAAGGTTAGGTATACTACCCAGTGAAATAAAGACAGCCTCAACAAATGTTCAAGGTTAGGTATACTACCCAGTGAAATAAAGACAGCCTCAACAAATGTTCAAGGTTAGGTATACTACCCAGTGAAATAAAGACAGCCTCAACAAATGTTCAAGGTTAGGTATACTACCCAGTGAAATAAAGACAGCCTCAACAAATGTTCAAGGTTAGGTATACTACCCAGTGAAATAAAGACAGCCTCAACAAATGTTCAAGGTTAGGTATACTACCCAGTGAAATAAAGACAGCCTCAACAAATGTTCAAGGTTAGGTATACTACCCAGTGGAATAAAGACAGCCTCAACAAATGTTCAAGGTTCATCACGAGGAGATCTAGCACATTGTCAACAAAAAAGAAAGTATACTTCAGATAAGAACTAGCACAGTTTCGACAATAAAGAAGTGCACTGAATGGCAAGATTAATAGGTCGACTTTCTATTCCAATAAAATATGGCAGCCTTGCTGAGTAGACGAGTACGTACAATTACCAGCAAAACCAGCAAAACTATTAACTACAGTCCTAATGCGAATTTAGAGTCTTGTATGTATATGTTTCAGATGTTGTTAATATGTACATACGTAATAGATGCATTATCCTTTTAAAAGTAGCATATTTGAAATCAGTCCCACTTTTTGCCATTTTTTTCAAAGCAGGTTTATTATACGCAAATTTTATATTTCTCTACACTTGTAGGTTCAGTTTTTTTGCGCAAAAAGTTTTTTTTTTTCTGAGATTTAGCTTTTTTAAAGTTGTTTCACGAGCGTCATTGAAATTAAATATCCAGACCTTAACACTATTAGTGAGCTTTTTTTCTAAAAGTTAAATGCAAAAAAATTCTAGTAGCGTATAGAATATCAATCAGTGTTATTATCATGCTAAAGGAAAAAGCATTTTACCTCGCTTCATTGTTCACAATCAAAAAAAAACTAAAAACCGGTTAACTATTTTTTCATTTTGAGCTTTATTCACGCTGTCAATGGAACTGTTTATTGTTCGTTCCGTTTTTATATGATGTCTAGAGCGTTTGACTACATATTTCACATCCGATCGCATTATGAGGAAATGAGAATTTTAAAGTCCAAACAAAACCAATTTTTCTGGAATAAATTGAACGACACTGTTCCATTTTTTCTTGAAATACCTGGCTGTTAATCAAATTTTCAGAATTCCGTTTTCACACCTGCTCATTCATTCGATTCTTTTTTCGTTCGGCATCGCTTGATTAATTAAACTTCTTTCTCTTTTCTATTCGTTTCATCTGGTTCATTGTCAAGGGGGCAGAGCAAGAACCGAGCAACTTTATCCGTTTGAAAATTTCAACATCTTGCTAATAATTATTGAAAAAATTGTCGATGCTCGGTTGGCGACGCTATATCTCATCATCGACTATGCGAGAAATCATCGACTATTCGTGTTTGCATACAATGTATGCAATAATAATCTTCCTCGCGCTTGTTCCCGCCTCGCGACAGGGTACGCGCTCCCCTGAGATGCAGGACAGGGGTGGGAGTCGAACTCGGGACTCTTCGCACAATGGTCTATCACACTACCACTATGCCACGCCCGGACTATACAATGTATGCAATAAATTTGCTAATTCGTCAGATTGGATGAAACTCAATGGTGGATTAGCGATATAGAAAGTTCAGACAAGAATTTTTGTTCAGAAACGAAAAAAGTGCATTTGCGCTTTTATAAATAAATAAAAAAAATTTAATTCAAACCAGCGCTGCTGGCAATTTTTCTCAAGAACCCGCACTATTCCCCCATTACACCTGGCAATTCTTCTCAAGAACCTGCACTATTCCCCCATTACACCTGGCAATTCTTCTCAAGAACCTGCACTATTCCCCCATTACACCTGGCAATTCTTCTCAAGAACCCGCACTATTCCCCCATTACACCTGACAATTCTTCTCAAGAACCCGCACTATTCCCCCATTACAAAGTAACAGAGTTAAAGCGTTTTCCTCGAACACAATTCCATCTGCGGTCACTCCGCTTCTTCTTCTTCTTCTTCCTTCTTCATGAGCGTTGTTATAGCCAATCTCAATTTTTGAAAGCATTGAGTTTATACCGTCTGAACCTCAAATAATGTAAGATATGTAGCCGCACTTTAAATCTCTGTTTTAGCTAATTGTAACGTTTATTCCTAATTTTCGAAGCCAATCAATCAGGCAGAAAAGTTCTCCTGAATTTTAGACTGGACACCCTTAAGACGTATTGATCTTTCGCCTTTGTCTTAGTTATTGCCTGGTGTTCTTCGTCTTAGCGTTTTTCTGCACTGGCCAAAGTCGGCGTAAGGTCCGATCTGTTAATTATAGCTCTCCAAAATCATCTTTCGGAGGCGTCTTCAGAATGAAGGCGAGAAAGGCGCCGATCTTATTTGAACTTCATCATTTATCTTGTTTTTGGTTCGCCTTTTGAACATTAATTTCAAAATCTAGATCCAGGGCCTGTCGTGCAACATCAGTGGCTTCTCTCCATTTAACTTGGCCTCACCGGCAAATGCGATCTCCTTATATAATTCCTTGTACAGAAGCAATGCCGAGCCTTCCTCTCAGGATGTTCGTAGAGTCCATTGCAACATGTTTCATTTCTTTATCGTGGCAGGGAATAGGTCAGGACAAAGGGAGGTATGCGACTGCTTCATTTGGCGTTGTATTGTCCATTGCACATGGTTTGAGAGTCGGTCACATAGGACAGCCAATGTCGGAGGTAGGGAGAAAGGTGGCACCCTCCGATGGAAGGTGGCCCAATAATCTAAGTCAAATGATTATCGACGTTTCTAGCAACTACTTAAACTTATTATATGAGCAATTAAAAATGACTCGGGTAGCTCATTCCACATTGTTTCGACTCGATATGGTAAAAAATTCTTGAGCTTTTTTTTTACAGACCGGTAAAATATATTTGAATCTATGACCTTTAGCGAAACGATTCCTGGGTGCGAATTCGAAAAAGCTCTCTGATGTCTTTTATTACCAAAAAAGAGAAAAAGATTACCATTCGTTCTCTTTCCCTGCCCTCGAGATGGTCACATCTGCTTCCCTCTCTTTCTCCTTTTCCCCGTGAAACCATTGTTCCCCTCCCCTCCACATCATGACTTCACTTCACTCTACTCAAGTTTTTGACTCCTCGTCCGTCTGCTCCTTCTACTGCAATTTCCTAAGGAGTCGTGTCGGCTCCCAAATCAGGCGAGTACGGAGGCCAGTCGGCGAAGGGAAAATTGGTCTTGCACCGCTTTTGCCTTGTGGGCGGGCGCAGAGTTCTGCTGGAACGTCCAGTTGCGTCCCACGAAGTGAGCCTGGCTTCAGGGAAGTACTTCTTTCACGAGAATGACGTTCAGGTACTTATTGGCATTCACTTTGACTCCCTGCTCGACGAAAACGGGTGAAGTCTTTCCAGTCGCGCAAATTCCGGCTCAGATCATGACAGAAGCCGGATGGCCTTTTCTCGAGACGTAGTGGTCACTATTATTGGCCGCGTGGACCGATTTCTACCAAGTCCTATCGTTTCGGTGATTGAAGGACTGCTCAATTTTAAGCAACTTCTCATCGGTGAAGAGAATATCCAAACAGTCCACCAGCTTGAACCGCTTTGACAGTTAACGACATTTCCTAAGAGGGGTCACCTTCATCTGGTCCGTCAATGCGTTAGTCTTCTACAGCTTGATGGGGCGAAGTCCCATGTTGAGATCATTATTTTATCTACATTTTTCAATGCAAAAACAGTTCCCAGAGAGTTTTAAAAACAGTTTTACAAAAACAGAGAGAGAAAAAAAAACCATTTGAGATTTAACGACCCTACGAACAGATCTATCCGAGATATTCAGCTCTTTTGCGATTTTTCTGAGGCTCCGCTTGGGGTTAGATCAAATCTTGTCTCGGATGCTTCTCACGTTCAAGAAAGTGGTTGCGGTCGCTGGTCTGCCGCTCTTGAGACGGTCATTCGTCGTACCAGTGTCACGAAAACGACGTATGGTGTCATTAATGGTCCTGCGGGAAAAACCGGTGATTCTGGCCATGAGCTTCTGAGTGTGCCCGGACTGGCTCTTACGCAGAATACAGGCTCGGTCAATGTCCGAGACCATTACCTAATAACAAAAAGAGATATCTTTCCGATTTTTTCAGGGTGTGTTTTTAACGTTATGACTAAGAAACAAGCAAAAAATTACACGACCGCTACACCAAACTAAAACGATAAAAAGTGACAAAGTCGTCCACGTGATATTTTGCCGCACCTTGTAGAAGAGATGTCGCTAGAACTCCAAACCTCAGAGGCGAGTTCTAGGATGGGACTGGCGTATGTATTGAACAGACTGAATAGAAGATGCTTGCTTGTGTTTGAAAAGAACGTAAGATCAGAAAACTTATAGATCTGGCTTTGTTACAAATGTTAGAGATGTGATATTTAAAGCATGATTTAGAGTCGTATACTACGCCCAAGTCACGGAAATAATAAATCTCAGGTAGTTCAGAATCATAGAGGGTCAACTTGGAAGAAGGGTGGGATTGTCCTATCCGCATGAATACCGTTTTATTGGTGGAGATAGAGAGTCCCCTTGTTTTTTAGGCCAGTCGGCGAGAGCATCTAAGCCTTGCTGAAGAGGATGATGACCACCAATTGAATAGAGCTCAGCATCATCAGCATAAAGAGAGCAACAAATACCGGGGGAGGCACTGCAGTAGGTCATTTATGTAAAGGATAAAAAAGAGTGGACCCAAGACAGACCCTTGGGGCACTCCAGAAACAACTGCCGAAAGTTCTGAATGACTGTTGTTGATTACAACGCTTTATGACCGTTCATTCAAAATCGATGAAATCCACCTAAGAAGGCACCCGGAAACACCGTAACACGGAAACTTTTTACAAAGTGGTTCTATTGAAATGGAATCAAAAGCTTTTTTGTAGTCAACAAAAGCAGCTGTTATGTAACTGTTTTGTTCTAAGGCTACGTGAAATTCCGTTATAGTAGAAAGAAAAATCCATGCTTAATAGGTGTAAGAAGCTCGTCATTTTCAAGAGAAATCGTTCTTTGAATGACGTGTTATTTTCTCAAATACCTTGCTACAAGTCAAATAAATTGGTCGAAAATTGTTATTGTCATTTAAAATACCCTTGCGTTTATTTACTGGTTTCACAATGGCACGTTTCCAGAGCGATGGTGTAACGCCATGTAGAAGAAAGCTGTCGAATAAAAGATTCCGTTCTGATAAAAGATATTTTTCAGTTCTGAACATACTCAGTGACACGCGTTCAAGTTATGGTGGAGTAGAGAAGGACATGATGTCTTAGATAGCGTTGAAACTCGAGAAAGTACTTTTATTTTGTGGGATTACGGGAATAGTAACTTCGAACGCTCATTTGTCTCAACACGATTTGCCGAAAACGGTGATTTAATTACAGTGTTTTAATTGCTACTTTTTGAACGAAGCAATCATTTTCCGAAAAGAAGCTATCATTTCTCAATAAAAAGTGTTTATGAAAAAATGGCAATTGACGGCAATTTAAGGTGAGACGAATGAGCGTACGAAATTACCCCTCTATTTATCTAATTACCCCTCTATTTATCTTACACGATAACTTTTTTTTCTCGGCTTTTAACGCTCCATTATATGTACAACTTTCCGCGTCTGTCAGTCTTGATCTTCTGTTCTCAAAGGATTCCAGTAGCTCTTGAATAATGAGTTTTCTGTGTTGAGTCGTTGAAAAGATGCAGTTTGGTTAGTCGTTTATTGGACGTTTCGGCTATAAAGCCTAAACGGGGTTTCGGCTATAAAGCCTAAAGGCCTTATAGCCGAAACGTCCAATAAACGACTAACCAAACTGCATCTTTTCAACGACTCAACACAGAAAACTCATCATTCAAGAACTTCAAGATGCGAGTAACTCAGATCAACACATTTATCGATTCCAGTAGCCTCTAGATTTCAGCCATCCTGTATTCACTTGGCGAGGTGCTGCTTTTTTTTGTGTCCGAGGAGAGGAGGAATACAAGTAACTTGAAGTGGGTAGTTTTCGGGAGCGGTTCACTCAATTGAAAAACAAATACTTTTGTTAAGATGTCGGTTCACCTCTGGTTAGAACAGTTCCATCGAATTGTTTATTTTGTAATACTGAGTGAATTACTCCCTCTCTCTCCGACTTCTCTCCGAAGTGAACTCCAACTTCCTGGTAATTTTTCGTTACGCCACTGCAAGATAATGAATTCTGTTTGACCTACATCACAGTGATCGATAGTGATAGTGCTTGTATACTCTATCCTTTCATTCTTAAACAATCATAATATTAACCTGCTTTTTCGTTTTTTTGTTGTATTTTTTTAATTGTAGATAACCAGATCAATGTGAAATGTTATTTTAACCATCAGCCGTTTCTTTATAATTTTCTTATTATACTTCAGATTTAAACCTTCCTTCTCCCGCCCCCCCCCCTTTTGTCCGCCTTGCAGCCCCCCTTTGTCCGTCTTGCAGACATTCTCTTCCATTCAGTCCAAATATATTCGCTTTTCTTCAATCGATTCTATCTATGGCACCGAACAGAAAGTGAGAGCTTTGTTGAGAATAGAGGGTTAGAACGGCTTTTCTGTAAAACGTGATAGGGCTCAACTCTAACCAATTGTCAGTTTATAGCGCAATAGCGGTTCACTCTCTGCCAGTCTCCTCTCATACCTACATATCTCCTCTCTCTCTCTTCTCTCTCTTTTCTCTCTTTCTATCCTAATCTTTTACTCTCTTCCTACGCCTCTTACTCTTTGTTAGTCTATTTCTTTTTTTCTTCTCTCTCTGTTTCTTTCTTTGTCTTTTTCTCTGTTTTTCTTTTCTCTCTTTCTATCTTTTTCTCTTCCTTTGTCTCTTCGGGAAAAGAACGCACCAAATGATTCTAGTTCTGAGTGCATAAACCTCTCCTCAAGCTTCTTCACTTCCTTTTCCGTCACACTTAGCATTTCCAAAGGTTAGGATTCATTGAGGTCTGATAAATATATTGTTATTTTTTTAATCAATATTTCACATTACCCATTCTCTTCCAACTCTCTTCAATAACCAAGGGTTGCTACGAATGAAATCTGCATTGATAAAGAGAGATAAAATCAACTGTTCCTGTTCCGAGCTCCACATAATATCGTTTAACACACATCATATCCTTTTTTGCTCATACATAGTACACAAGCAAAGACTTTGGTCTTTCTCAAAGCACTCCTTAGCACAATCTTTATTAGACAAAGATGAATAAATGAACAGTTTCCATGGTTGAGTGAAATACCTTTTCTAGTTGGTAAGCACAATAAGTACTCTTTCTCAAAGCCCTCTGATTCGCTTGAGAAGAAGAACATTACAACATCATCCAAGAACTTAAGTAATTTTCTAAAACTAAAATGCAGTTTTCGTGAGGTAGAACTCTGAGAGCCATATTGACTCTCAATTACAAGAGAAACCAAGTCTTCGTCGATAAAAATATATAAGAACAAAAACTCGAATATTGAGTCATTGATAATTTTTTGATCCACTTCGTTCAACTACGCCGACCACATCAACTCGAATATTGAGTCATTGATAATTTTTTGATCCACTTCGTTCAACTACGCCGACCACATCAACTCGAATATTGAGTCATTGATAATTTTTTGATCCACTTCGTTCAACTACGCCGACCACATCAACTCGAATATTGAGTCATTGATAATTTTTTGATCCACTTCGTTCAACTACGCCGACCACATCAACTCGAATATTGAGTCATTGATAATTTTTTGATCCACTTCGTTCAACTACGCCGACCACATCAACTCGAATATTGAGTCATTGATAATTTTTTGATCCACTTCGTTCAACTACGCCGACCACATCAACTCGAATATTGAGTCATTGATAATTTTTTGATCCACTTCGTTCAACTACGCCGACCACATCAACTCGAATATTGAGTCATTGATAATTTTTTGATCCACTTCGTTCAACTACGCCGACCACATCAACTCGAATATTGAGTCATTGATAATTTTTTGATCCACTTCGTTCAACTACGCCGACCACATCAACTCGAATATTGAGTCATTGATAATTTTTTGATCCACTTCGTTCAACTACGCCGACCACATCAACTCGAATATTGAGTCATTGATAATTTTTTGATCCACTTCGTTCAACTACGCCGACCACATCAACTCGAATATTGAGTCATTGATAATTTTTTGATCCACTTCGTTCAACTACGCCGACCACATCAACTCGAATATTGAGTCATTGATAATTTTTTGATCCACTTCGTTCAACTACGCCGACCACATCAACTCGAATATTGAGTCATTGATAATTTTTTGATCCACTTCGTTCAACTACGCCGACCACATCAACTCGAATATTGAGTCATTGATAATTTTTTGATCCACTTCGTTCAACTACGCCGACCACATCAACTCGAATATTGAGTCATTGATAATTTTTTGATCCACTTCGTTCAACTACGCCGACCACATCAACTCGAATATTGAGTCATTGATAATTTTTTGATCCACTTCGTTCAACTACGCCGACCACATCAACTCGAATATTGAGTCATTGATAATTTTTTGATCCACTTCGTTCAACTACGCCGACCACATCAACTCGAATATTGAGTCATTGATAATTTTTTGATCCACTTCGTTCAACTACGCCGACCACATCAACTCGAATATTGAGTCATTGATAATTTTTTGATCCACTTCGTTCAACTACGCCGACCACATCAACTCGAATATTGAGTCATTGATAATTTTTTGATCCACTTCGTTCAACTACGCCGACCACATCAACTCGAATATTGAGTCATTGATAATTTTTTGATCCACTTCGTTCAACTACGCCGACCACATCAACTCGAATATTGAGTCATTGATAATTTTTTGATCCACTTCGTTCAACTACGCCGACCACATCAACTCGAATATTGAGTCATTGATAATTTTTTGATCCACTTCGTTCAACTACGCCGACCACATCAACTCGAATATTGAGTCATTGATAATTTTTTGATCCACTTCGTTCAACTACGCCGACCACATCAACTCGAATATTGAGTCATTGATAATTTTTTGATCCACTTCGTTCAACTACGCCGACCACATCAACTCGAATATTGAGTCATTGATAATTTTTTGATCCACTTCGTTCAACTACGCCGACCACATCAACTCGAATATTGAGTCATTGATAATTTTTTGATCCACTTCGTTCAACTACGCCGACCACATCAACTCGAATATTGAGTCATTGATAATTTTTTGATCCACTTCGTTCAACTACGCCGACCACATCAACTCGAATATTGAGTCATTGATAATTTTTTGATCCACTTCGTTCAACTACGCCGACCACATCAACTCGAATATTGAGTCATTGATAATTTTTTGATCCACTTCGTTCAACTACGCCGACCACATCAACTCGAATATTGAGTCATTGATAATTTTTTGATCCACTTCGTTCAACTACGCCGACCACATCAACTCGAATATTGAGTCATTGATAATTTTTTGATCCACTTCGTTCAACTACGCCGACCACATCAACTCGAATATTGAGTCATTGATAATTTTTTGATCCACTTCGTTCAACTACGCCGACCACATCAACTCGAATATTGAGTCATTGATAATTTTTTGATCCACTTCGTTCAACTACGCCGACCACATCAACTCGAATATTGAGTCATTGATAATTTTTTGATCCACTTCGTTCAACTACGCCGACCACATCAACTCGAATATTGAGTCATTGATAATTTTTTGATCCACTTCGTTCAACTACGCCGACCACATCAACTCGAATATTGAGTCATTGATAATTTTTTGATCCACTTCGTTCAACTACGCCGACCACATCAACTCGAATATTGAGTCATTGATAATTTTTTGATCCACTTCGTTCAACTACGCCGACCACATCAACTCGAATATTGAGTCATTGATAACTTTTTGATCCACTTCGTTCAACTACGCCGACCACATCAACTCGAATATTGAGTCATTGATAATTTTTTGATCCACTTCGTTCAACTACGCCGACCACATCAACTCGAATATTGAGTCATTGATAATTTTTTGATCCACTTCGTTCAACTACGCCGACCACATCAACTCGAATATTGAGTCATTGATAATTTTTTGATCCACTTCGTTCAACTACGCCGACCACATCAACTCGAATATTGAGTCATTGATAATTTTTTGATCCACTTCGTTCAACTACGCCGACCACATCAACTCGAATATTGAGTCATTGATAATTTTTTGATCCACTTCGTTCAACTACGCCGACCACATCAACTCGAATATTGAGTCATTGATAATTTTTTGATCCACTTCGTTCAACTACGCCGACCACATCAACTCGAATATTGAGTCATTGATAATTTTTTGATCCACTTCGTTCAACTACGCCGACCACATCAACTCGAATATTGAGTCATTGATAATTTTTTGATCCACTTCGTTCAACTACGCCGACCACATCAACTCGAATATTGAGTCATTGATAATTTTTTGATCCACTTCGTTCAACTACGCCGACCACATCAACTCGAATATTGAGTCATTGATAATTTTTTGATCCACTTCGTTCAACTACGCCGACCACATCAACTCGAATATTGAGTCATTGATAATTTTTTGATCCACTTCGTTCAACTACGCCGACCACATCAACTCGAATATTGAGTCATTGATAATTTTTTGATCCACTTCGTTCAACTACGCCGACCACATCAACTCGAATATTGAGTCATTGATAATTTTTTGATCCACTTCGTTCAACTACGCCGACCACATCAACTCGAATATTGAGTCATTGATAATTTTTTGATCCACTTCGTTCAACTACGCCGACCACATCAACTCGAATATTGAGTCATTGATAATTTTTTGATCCACTTCGTTCAACTACGCCGACCACATCAACTCGAATATTGAGTCATTGATAATTTTTTGATCCACTTCGTTCAACTACGCCGACCACATCAACTCGAATATTGAGTCATTGATAATTTTTTGATCCACTTCGTTCAACTACGCCGACCACATCAACTCGAATATTGAGTCATTGATAATTTTTTGATCCACTTCGTTCAACTACGCCGACCACATCAACTCGAATATTGAGTCATTGATAATTTTTTGATCCACTTCGTTCAACTACGCCGACCACATCAACTCGAATATTGAGTCATTGATAATTTTTTGATCCACTTCGTTCAACTACGCCGACCACATCAACTCGAATATTGAGTCATTGATAATTTTTTGATCCACTTCGTTCAACTACGCCGACCACATCAACTCGAATATTGAGTCATTGATAATTTTTTGATCCACTTCGTTCAACTACGCCGACCACATCAACTCGAATATTGAGTCATTGATAATTTTTTGATCCACTTCGTTCAACTACGCCGACCACATCAACTCGAATATTGAGTCATTGATAATTTTTTGATCCACTTCGTTCAACTACGCCGACCACATCAACTCGAATATTGAGTCATTGATAATTTTTTGATCCACTTCGTTCAACTACGCCGACCACATCAACTCGAATATTGAGTCATTGATAATTTTTTGATCCACTTCGTTCAACTACGCCGACCACATCAACTCGAATATTGAGTCATTGATAATTTTTTGATCCACTTCGTTCAACTACGCCGACCACATCAACTCGAATATTGAGTCATTGATAATTTTTTGATCCACTTCGTTCAACTACGCCGACCACATCAACTCGAATATTGAGTCATTGATAATTTTTTGATCCACTTCGTTCAACTACGCCGACCACATCAACTCGAATATTGAGTCATTGATAATTTTTTGATCCACTTCGTTCAACTACGCCGACCACATCAACTCGAATATTGAGTCATTGATAATTTTTTGATCCACTTCGTTCAACTACGCCGACCACATCAACTCGAATATTGAGTCATTGATAATTTTTTGATCCACTTCGTTCAACTACGCCGACCACATCAACTCGAATATTGAGTCATTGATAATTTTTTGATCCACTTCGTTCAACTACGCCGACCACATCAACTCGAATATTGAGTCATTGATAATTTTTTGATCCACTTCGTTCAACTACGCCGACCACATCAACTCGAATATTGAGTCATTGATAATTTTTTGATCCACTTCGTTCAACTACGCCGACCACATCAACTCGAATATTGAGTCATTGATAATTTTTTGATCCACTTCGTTCAACTACGCCGACCACATCAACTCGAATATTGAGTCATTGATAATTTTTTGATCCACTTCGTTCAACTACGCCGACCACATCAACTCGAATATTGAGTCATTGATAATTTTTTGATCCACTTCGTTCAACTACGCCGACCACATCAACTCGAATATTGAGTCATTGATAATTTTTTGATCCACTTCGTTCAACTACGCCGACCACATCAACTCGAATATTGAGTCATTGATAATTTTTTGATCCACTTCGTTCAACTACGCCGACCACATCAACTCGAATATTGAGTCATTGATAATTTTTTGATCCACTTCGTTCAACTACGCCGACCACATCAACTCGAATATTGAGTCATTGATAATTTTTTGATCCACTTCGTTCAACTACGCCGACCACATCAACTCGAATATTGAGTCATTGATAATTTTTTGATCCACTTCGTTCAACTACGCCGACCACATCAACTCGAATATTGAGTCATTGATAATTTTTTGATCCACTTCGTTCAACTACGCCGACCACATCAACTCGAATATTGAGTCATTGATAATTTTTTGATCCACTTCGTTCAACTACGCCGACCACATCAACTCGAATATTGAGTCATTGATAATTTTTTGATCCACTTCGTTCAACTACGCCGACCACATCAACTCGAATATTGAGTCATTGATAATTTTTTGATCCACTTCGTTCAACTACGCCGACCACATCAACTCGAATATTGAGTCATTGATAATTTTTTGATCCACTTCGTTCAACTACGCCGACCACATCAACTCGAATATTGAGTCATTGATAATTTTTTGATCCACTTCGTTCAACTACGCCGACCACATCAACTCGAATATTGAGTCATTGATAATTTTTTGATCCACTTCGTTCAACTACGCCGACCACATCAACTCGAATATTGAGTCATTGATAATTTTTTGATCCACTTCGTTCAACTACGCCGACCACATCAACTCGAATATTGAGTCATTGATAATTTTTTGATCCACTTCGTTCAACTACGCCGACCACATCAACTCGAATATTGAGTCATTGATAATTTTTTGATCCACTTCGTTCAACTACGCCGACCACATCAACTCGAATATTGAGTCATTGATAATTTTTTGATCCACTTCGTTCAACTACGCCGACCACATCAACTCGAATATTGAGTCATTGATAATTTTTTGATCCACTTCGTTCAACTACGCCGACCACATCAACTCGAATATTGAGTCATTGATAATTTTTTGATCCACTTCGTTCAACTACGCCGACCACATCAACTCGAATATTGAGTCATTGATAATTTTTTGATCCACTTCGTTCAACTACGCCGACCACATCAACTCGAATATTGAGTCATTGATAATTTTTTGATCCACTTCGTTCAACTACGCCGACCACATCAACTCGAATATTGAGTCATTGATAATTTTTTGATCCACTTCGTTCAACTACGCCGACCACATCAACTCGAATATTGAGTCATTGATAATTTTTTGATCCACTTCGTTCAACTACGCCGACCACATCAACTCGAATATTGAGTCATTGATAATTTTTTGATCCACTTCGTTCAACTACGCCGACCACATCAACGCGTGGTTACGAAGTTTTTATTACGCGAAGTGTTTTAAAACAACGCGCGAAAATAAACTTTAAAAAGTCGAAGAATCGACTCAGGGAAAATTATATTTGTAGGGGTTCCGAGGCGCAACTTAATGGGACTTCTTCGGAAAATTTTTAGCAGTGAAATGAAAAGTGATGGTAATCTCATTACAGCCAATCTGGAAAACGAAAATAGGGTAGAATGATTGGGAGTAGAAAGATTTATTACATGGCGAGCGCTCAGGTGGACGAGAAAAGGTTATAATGAAATGTAGCGAAAAAAGAGGAGAATGAAATATAACGTGATAATGCAATAACGATCCTGAAAACTTTCTGGTTCGTTGCAAATAAGTCTGTTTCACTAGAGAAAAGCTTGTTCTTAAGGAAAAATCAAGTTTTTTTCCAGTCAAAAAGCCGACTATCTATCTTTGGCCTTAATGCCAAAGGCTGCGCGTGATATGTACTTTTTGCAGTACAGGATGCGTGCTTGGCATACTTTAAAATTCTCTTGCATTCTCTTTTTTAATGTGTTTCTCCGGTATCACCTCAGTTTGTTACAAGACACTTCGTTACACGACAGTTTGTTACACGCCCTTCACAGATTTTTTTCGCTTAGGCTCAGTTAAAATGAATGCTGACGAGGCTGTATGGCTTAGGAAAGAAACGACATGAAAAAAATTTCTCACTTTCTTGATTCTTTGTCGATTCAATGACTAAATTTGTCAAAAAAATACAGCAGCTGAAACACACTAAAAACAAAAGCCCCTGTGACAAAGTATCGTGTAACAAAGTGTCATGGATCCTGCTTCTCCTCTTTCTCAAGCTCTTATTTTATGCCCTTTAACGTTCTCCAGTAATTTCAATCCTTCTTTTCTCGCATTCCTTCCTCTTTCAATCTAAAAAATGGCTAACTTAGCTTTTTTTCCTCTCTACTCATTGATGTTTTTTCTCAATCACTCTCTCTCTCACTCTCTTTCACTCTCTCTCACTCTCTCACTCTCTTTCACTCTCTCTCTCTCTCTCTCTCTCTCTCTCTCTCTTATCCTAGAAAGGAGGCTTATGAGAAATGGGAGAGTGTGCCTTTCGATGATGGAACATAATGGATTTGCCCAATGCTTAGAAGGACCTCTTACAGATTTGTCTTTTCTCAATACTTCCCAAGCGCACTTGTATAATTAGAGAGAAACTGTGGGTTCGCAAAAGAACGAGACAGTCAACAAAGAAGCTAGAAAGAGGTAGAGAAAGAGAGAGCAAGAAACAAAAAGAGAGATTAAGAAAGAGTGAATAGAGAGAAAGAGAGAGGGAGAGGGAGAGATACACAAAAATAGATAGGGAAAGAGAGAAAGAGATGAAGATAAAGAGTTATAAAGAGAGAACGGACAGGCAGAGCGAAGGAATAAAGCAGAACGGCAAAAAAATCAGTACAGTTCTAAGCTTTGCGGTTGAGAGCTTAGTCGCCATCTTTTAACCAGATTACTAGAACTAGTCATTTATTCACTCATTCATTCATTTATTCAGTCAATGATTCATCCTTTACTTTGATTCACAATATTTAAGGTAAAAAATATGAAATTTAAAAAAGAGATAAATTCGTTTATCGCCCAAGTTGCATGTTCAAGTCAAAAGAGTCTAACTGCGAGCTAAACCCGCTTTGAGTGCAAACTTGAGATTTTCGGTTCCCGTCGCCAGAGGTTTAGCTTTCTTCTTCTGATATAATAACTGCTCATATATTTGTTGTTGTATTTCAATTTCGAATTTTCAAGACAATTCTATCATTAGTGTTTTATTTAGAGTGAATGATTCAATTCCGTGAAAAGAGATACTTTTTAAGCTGGAAAAGGTTTGAGTTCTGATAGGATAAGAGGAAAGAGAAGTTAAAGGAATGCGGTGAAAACCGGGAAGGTATCTCTCGAGCAGAAAGCTTTCGAAGAAACACTAATGTCTGCCAGGTCCATTTTCCCGCCAAGTTTTCTTCTGTCGAATACAGCTGTTTTAACGTGATAATGCAATAACGATCCTGAAAACTTTCTGGTTCGTTGCAAATAAGTCTGTTTCACTAGAGAAAAGCTTGTTCTTAAGGAAAAATCAAGTTTTTTTTCCAGTCAAAAAGCCGACTATCTATCTTTGGCCTTAATGCCAAAGGCTGCGCGTGATATGTACTTTTTGCAGTACAGGATGCGTGCTTGGCATACTTTAAAATTCTCTTGCATTCTCTTTTTTAATGTGTTTCTCCGGTATCACCTCAGTTTGTTACAAGACACTTCGTTACACGACAGTTTGTTACACGCCCTTCACAGATTTTTTTCGCTTAGGCTCAGTTAAAATGAATGCTGACGAGGCTGTATGGCTTAGGAAAGAAACGACATGAAAAAAATTTCTCACTTTCTTGATTCTTTGTCGATTCAATGACTAAATTTGTCAAAAAAATACAGCAGCTGAAACACACTAAAAACAAAAGCCCCTGTGACAAAGTATCGTGTAACAAAGTGTCATGGATCCTGCTTCTCCTCTTTCTCAAGCTCTTATTTTATGCCCTTTAACGTTCTCCAGTAATTTCAATCCTTCTTTTCTCGCATTCCTTCCTCTTTCAATCTAAAAAATGGCTAACTTAGCTTTTTTTCCTCTCTACTCATTGATGTTTTTTCTCAATCACTCTCTCTCTCACTCTCTTTCACTCTCTCTCACTCTCTCACTCTCTTTCACTCTCTCTCTCACTCACTCTCTCTTGCTCTCTCTCACACTCTCTGTATTTCTCTCCCTCACTCTCTCCCACTCTCTTTAACTCTTTCTCTCATTCTCTCTCACTCTCTCACACTCTCACTCTCTCTCTCTCAATTTCACTCACTCTCTCCCTCTATTTTACTCTCTCTCTCTCTATCTCATCCTCTCTCGTTCTTTCTTTGTATGTCTTTCTCTCTCTAAGCAAAGTAGACTCTCTTTCTTTTTCGTCTAAAATTTAGACTTCATAGCAAAGGCGGGTAACAAACGGAATGGAAAAGGATTGTCCTAACTTTCCTTCTTAAATTGTTATCGTACCCTGTGTAGCTTGCCCTATCCTGATTATTTCAATATTAACGGATTTATTTATAACTCCTTCTCTGTGTTTTTCTGTGTTATCTATATTTTTGCGCTCTCTATCTTCTTCTTCTCTCCTTTCTTTTTCTCTTCTCTTTTTCTCTCGATTTCTCTCTTTTCTCTTTATCTATCTTTGTTTCTTTTTTCTGTCTTCATCTAGTTCTCTTCCTCTCCTCTATTTTTCTCGCCTTATCTCTCTATGTCTCTTTCTCTAAATCTCTATCTAACTCTATGTCTCTCTATCACTCTACCTCTTTTTGCAGCCTTTTTATACCCTTTTATCCTTGATAAAAGAGTTAAAATACTAAAAGAGTTTAAGTACTATTTTATTCTTAATCTGACGGTTGAATAAATTAGTTTGTTTGGAAAAGTTCAAAATTTGGAGGAAGGGGACCCTACATGAAGCATGGAAGCCCGTCAACAGCGGTTCTGACCTGTGACTCCTCAGAATCAGGTATTCATTCATTCATTCATTCATTCAATCATTCGTTCATTCACTTATTACTTTGTAGTTGAGGCACGATGGTTCCTTTTCAAATTATTAGTTTGGCTTTAAATCGGTTTATTAATACTTATTTACAAACATCATGATTGGTATGGCATGCGTCGGTCGGGAGCGCAATAACTCATTTCAGATAAGAACTTTTTGAGGTTTTTTGTGTGTATTCCATGTTCAGCTACAATGTTTTTTTTGCTTTACTCAGTACCATATTGTTGTTTTCTTTTGTTTAAAAAATTATTATTTAAATTTGGGGGTGTTTTGAATGTTCAAAAAATTTTTTCATTTTTGCACCGTTTGTTCAACACATGTTTAATTGGTTCTCAATTTTATAGCACAGGGTGCAAAAAAAGTTAGGGTGGCTAGTATAAAAACTTGACGGATTGAGCGAAAATTTTCCACCAAAGTTTCTTCAAATGAATTGGAATTGAACTGCTTTTCCAAGGTTGGAAGAGTCATCCCTTCTCCTTGACACAGGCGCTCGTGAAAGTCACCCACCATGATGAACAGGTAATAGACTGGTGGGCGTGCTTCAGACTCTCCAAATTTCTGTAAAAAGAAGCACAGTCCTTAGTCACAAGGACCGACCACACAGAGAAGTCCAGGGGAATTCACTCAGGCGAGTACGAAGGCCATTCTATTGAAGTGATGATGACACTGGTCTTTCAGTCTTGTACTACTTTAGCCTTGCGAGCTGGCGCAGAGTCCTGCTGAAACGTCCAGTGGCGTCCCGTGAAGTGAGCCTGCATCCAGAGAAATACTTCCTTCACGAGAATGTCGTTCAGGTAGTTATGGGCATTCACTTTGAGTCCTTGCACGACGAAAACGAACACTGTCGTGCCAGTCGCGGTTCCATCGGCCCAAACTATGACAAAAGCGGGATGGTCCTTTCTCGAGACCTGGCGGCCACTTTTATAAGCCTCCTTGACCGATTTAGACTAAATCCTATAGTTCTGGTGGTGGAAGGACTGCTCTCAATATTGAACAAATCCTCAACGCTGAAGAGAATATCAAAAGGGTTCACCGGCTCGAACCGCTCAATCAGTTCAGACATCTCTGAAGACAGGTCGCTTCCGTCTGGTTTGTCAATTATTCTGCAGCTTGATGCGAGGTCGCATGCGAAATTTGACGACTTTCCGAACAGACATGTTCGAGATATTCAGCTTCTTCGCTACTTTTCTGAGACTCCGATTCGAGTCAAGACTAATTTGTCTCTTCTCATGAAGTGATCGCGGTCACTGGTCTATTGCTTTCAGGACGGTCATCTGTCGTATCAGTCCCACGAAAGCGACGAATTGTGTTTTCAGTGGTCCTGCGGGAGAATTCAGTGATTCTTGTGATGTACTTTTGAGCGTGCCCGGACTGGCTCAAGCGCAGAATGTAGCCTCAGTCCATATCAGAAATCATTACCGGAGAACGAAAAAAGTTTTCATTCTGATTTTTTCAGGGTATCTTTGCAACATTATGAATAAGATACGAGCAAAAAGTTTCACGCCCACTACTACGGAAAAAAACAAAGTGACAAAGTTGTCCACCTGAACTTTCTTCGCACCCTGTAAGAACGAAACGTGGAATGCAGGCGAAAAAACCCTCATGGTTCGGACCAGGGGGTTTCAAAGGTTCCTTGTTGTCTTAGATACAGGTCACCTGCCGTGGCATTAATCTCTAAACGATGAGATCATCGGCGCGCAATGACCTCATACCATTCAAATTAGGCGAAAATTTTGAAAGATGATGTCACCTGGACTAACTTTTTTATGGAAATAATAGGTACTGCACGAAATTCCTTTCTTACATAGAACTTACGCGCGTAATTCAATTTCAATCTAGTTAGTAGAGCAAAATTACAAACCAGTCAAGTTTCATTACATTTTTCTTACGGGCATACCCAGTGACAGAGGCTCTGCCCTTTTCTTATTACACGGACTCGATACTTCATGTTCAACCAAAAACGTTAAATGCTTTTTTTTAGTACGAAACAAAATAGATTGCGACTAGTTAGTATTTTAAGATTCATTTGGAGAGAAAGACGGCATTTGAAATTCTATCTTCTCGTACTTTAAGATATTATTTCGCGTGCTCTCGCAAGATCATCTCGTACCTCACTGATCCAACATTTTTGAGCCAAGAAGGTGCGGGAGCCATGATCTCATCGTGAAATATTTCAGTTATAATAACACTGACTCGATGATCTCATTCATCGAGCAATGATGTCATCTTTACAGATACATCGCACGATCGCTTAACTTTTTTGAGAGATTAATGTCGCGGCTGCACTTTATAAAAAAAATCACAAACAATCGTTTAACCGAACGGGCCCAATAATAAGGACAAGCGAGTGAGTCCTAAAACTTTCACCTCTTCTACATGGTTGAATCTCACAATTTTTCTTGGTCACCATCCCTCGCTCGCTTCACATTACTCTCGGCCCATGCTCAAACAAGCGATCGTTTAAACACTTGTAAGAATGCAGAGTACATATGCTGCTTGAGAAAGGGATAAAAATCTTCGTCAAGTAAAGAGCTGTTCTGAGTGTAAAAATAGCTGAATTTTTTAATTTTGTCAAAGGATTTTTTGACTAGTTTAAGTCGAATCTTTTTAAAAAAAAATTATTTGAAGACTTTTTAACAGATGCCGATTCATGTTTTTCATCTCAGCTTTTTTTTCTCATTAAGGTTTGCGTTCAAAACTTAGTGGAAGATTAACGTTCTTAAATAGAAACTTTTATTCAAAAATCATTTTGAGCTTAAAAAAACATCAACTGAATCGATACCGTGCTTTAATTCTAATTATGTTTTGAACTTTTTATTACGCGGAAAGAATCACGTGTTATATAATGATACATACCTGATACATTATGTTATATGTAGACAATCTTTAGATAAAACATGGGTAAACACAAATGAAACTGAACAATGAACCCGAGCGTCTTTAAATACAATCGAGCGGTTCTTATAGCAAAATTGAACTTCCTATTACTATTGCGAGGAGTTTTATATTGAATTTTTAATTTTGAGCCCGGGGTCGGGGTAAATTTTTAATTAGAAAAACTTCGTCTTTTCTGAGTAAGAATTACTCTAACATATATGACGCGGAACGCGATAGAGTGGGACCGGGTGGGGAAATAGAAATTTTTATGTCACCGATTTCGCTGAAAATTTCACCAAAGGGTATTTCAAGTATGGCAAGAACGATGGTCAACTTCATTTTTCCTGATTTTTGCTCTCCGAAAAGATGAGAGGATTGAAAGAAGCTTGTTTCGCCGAAAGTACATGAGGGTGTCGCACTGTTCTAAGAGGCATATGTCAGTCAGATTGATAGCTAGTTCCACTAAATACCGATTCGATGTAGTCGAATGATGTATCCTTGAGAACCTATGTTTGCTTTTTAGCTTATTCAACTTTCACGGTTTTCGCGAGAACAAATTTCAAAACACACATTTCATAAAAAGATGAAAAAAATGATTTTTCTCGGAGATAAGGAAAATATCCGGGATTCCAGTCAGTATGTTATAGCCCTGAGTTTTTGCTACAACTTTCGTTTACATCATTTTTCAAACTACTTAGGCAAACTTGAGATACATCGCTTTGAGTTCGTATATTACTATAGGTGGGGGTATGTCTAAAGATTTCACAATAGAGCTAGAAGTCTTAAACCAAGAGAATCTTACTTGCTATCCACTCCTGATTCCAAAATGATAACAAACTTGATTCTAGGACGTCGGGAACCCTGTTATATAGGTACTTCGTTTTCGATACTAATTTTTGAAAAAACTTGTTTGAATTTTGAAATAACTCAACGCGTTTTTTTGGATTGAGAGATGAAATTTGGCCAGTATGTTGGAATTTTCTAAACTAAGATATAGAGTAAGATTCAAGTTTGTATGTTTGATTATCGATTAGTTATGCCAGTTTAAAAAAAACCTGAAAACGGTTTTTTGGTCGGAACTCATCATTTTTTGATTTGAGCAAAAAGTAATTAACTACAAAAATGTTAATTGTTGTATGGGGCATAACATGAACAAAGTTGCACAAATGCCCTTCAATTTTGAAGTGAGTTATGGCCACTTCAAAAAAAAAACCTGAAACCCTTAAAATCAAATTTGTCTAGTTGAGCTGATGAGAATGAATGAAAATTTTTTCTTCAAAAAAGTCGATTTTAAGGGTTTTAGGGTCTTTTTTGAAGAGGCCATAACTCGCTTCAAAATTGACGGAATTTGTGGAACCTTGTTCATGTCATGCACCATACAACGATAAACAGATAATTTTTTGTAGATAATCACTTTTTGCTCAAATCAAAACATGAGGAGTTCCGACCGAAAAACCGTTTTCAGGTTTTTTTAAAACTGGCATAACTAATCGATAATCAAATTTACAAACTTGAATCTTCCTCTATATCTCAGTTTAGGAAGTTCCAACATACTGGCCAAATTTCATCTCTCAATTCAAAAAACGCGTTGAGTTATTTTGAAATCCAAACAAGTTTTTGTCAAAAATTAGTTACGAAAACGAGGTACCTATTTGACAGGGTTCCCGACGTCATAGAATCAACTTTGTTATCATTTTGGAATCAGGAGTGGATAGCAAGTATGACTCTCTTGGTTTAAGACTCCTAGCTCTATTGTGAAATCTTTAGACATACCCCCATCTATAGTAATATACGAACTCAAAGCGATGTATCTCAAGTTTGCCTAAGTAGTTCGAAAAATGATGTGAACGAAAGTTGTAGCAAAAACTCAGGGCTACAACATACTGACTGGAATCCCGGATATTTTCCTTATCTCCGAGAAAAATCATTTTTTCATCTTTTTATGAAATGTCTGTTTTGATATTTGTTCTCGCGAAAACCGTGAAAGTTGAATAAGCTAAAAAGCAAACATAGGTACTCGAAGATACATCATTCGACTACATCCAGTCGGTATTTGGTGGATCTAGCTATCAATCTGTCTGACATATGCCTCTTAGAACATGTACTTTCCGCACCCTCATGTACTTTCGGCGAAACAAGCTTTTTTCAATGCTCTCGTGCTTTTCGGAGAGCTAAAATCAGGAAAATGAAGTTGACCATCGTTCTCGCCATATCTGAAATACCCTTTGGTGAAATTTTCAGCAAAATCGAAGACATAAAATTTCTATTTCCCAATGTATTATTATTATAGAAAAAGGTAAAAGAGTTGATAAAATTTAATTTATTTACATTTAAGATATCACTGCTGAAAATATAATGTAGCAGAAGTCTGTTTCGCCCCAACTCAGACAGACTTCTGCTCTCTCTGGGTGGGGCTCATCAGTGAGTGCCCAGAGAAAAACGAGTATAATTATAACGAATAGCTTAGAATTAAACTATACAAAATAAAAACAAAAACAAATAAACACATATTAACAAAAATAAATAAATAAAACAAAATGATGAAAAACAAAATAATGAAAAACTGGAAGATAAGATAGAAAATGCTATCCAAGCATTTTTGAAAAGTAATGAGCGGGAATGTATTGAAGCAATGTAGAGCCACAACTAATTGTAGTTTGTAGTAGTGGTCTATTTTTCTTTATTTCTTAACAGTTCTATAATATGTTCCGTAATTCTATAGTTTACGGTATTATATTTAAGTTGTACTTTAGGATTTCTGTTTAGAGTTTTAATTATCCTATTAAGTATAATATCATCTGGAAATCGATTTTCCTGGTATGTGTTAATCATACCGCGCATTCTCTTGACGAAGTCTTCAAAGTATGTGCAATTGTCGGTAAACCTAAAAGTTTCTGTATATATAGTATCAAGTCCAATACATATATATAGGTATATTAGAAGTATAATGAGGATATTTAAGTATTTTAAAGTTATACTCGTCTGTTTTATTAAACAGTTTAAGTTTATTATTTCCATCTTCCTCGAGTTTTATATTGAGATCTAGGAAATCGTCTGTATTCTTATGGATATTTGTCTGTTCCAGAGTTAGTGAACTATGGTACATTTCTTTGGTTATTGTTACGAATTCTTGGGTTTTATCTGAAATGTGTAGTAGATCGTCAATATATCTGAATGTACAGTGTAAAGATCTATTTAATAGATGATATCTATCTATATTTTTATTAATGTATTGGAACTCCATCATGGCTAATGTTAGATCTGCTAATTGTTGTGAAGCATTATTTCCTTGAGGTATTCCTTTATTCTGTTTGTATACATATAGTACAGTTATATGTAATATAACTGTTTTCTAGAATGTAAGTGATCATTTTATAAATTTCATGAGGCAAATAAGTTCTTTTTTGTGAAGTGTCGTTAGTATAATAAGTAGAATAACCTTTGATTGTTATAGCTTCATAACAACTGTTCTTGAAGCATGTTTTAATTAGACTATCCATATTGCGTTTAACTACATCGTGAGGTAAATTGGTGAATAAAGATGTGAAGTCTGCACAAAATATTTCTCTATTCTTATTATTTGTTGGTTTCAATGCTTCTAATAATGGTTTTGTATTTAGTATAGAGAATAAGTGGTTAATACCCTTTCTCTCGCTAGTTTGTTTACAGTAATTTTTGAAATGTTTTGATAAATGTTTGAGAATGAGTTGTAATTCAATAGAAATGGGTTTAAGACTACTATTGGATGCGCCAGTAATGAATCTGAATTTGATAGGGTTTTTATGCATTTTAGGTATGCCATAAACTTGTGGAATTTGAAATGGTTTTAAGTTCATAGTATCTATTTTGAAGTATTTGGTTTGTTTCAGATGACTGTTGATAATTTCAATGATGCTGGGAGATGTAATAGGTTGATATGTTTTCACGTTATTATGACTAGTATTCATTTCTTCATTCATAAATTTGAGATAGATTTTCTTACATATGAATGCGTAATTGTTGGTAGCTTTATTTATAGGAGTGATTATGAATTCTTGTTGTAATTGATTAACAGCATATTGTATCTTTCTGTATTCTATGTTGTCATTATAGTGAAATTTATCTAAATAAACAGTTATTTTATCTATGCAATATGTATTTAATGTTTCTTTAATTTTATTTCTATTTATATAGTTGAGATTATATTTCTTAGTAAGTTTATTTATGGTAAGAGATATAGATTCTTTGATTTCGTTAATAATGTATTCTTTACTAGAGCTAGAAGTGTTAATCCTGTATTTAGTGCCTTTATTGAGAATATTTTGTAGAATTGGATAAGGGGTGCAATGTGTATCACCTGTACATATATGTCCAAGGGTTTTGTCTATGAGATTAGGGTATTTATGACATGCACATTTTTCGTTTGATATCTTATTAATCAGATGACAGTCCAGTTTTCTTTAAAAAAAAGTGTTATAATTGAATATATATTTACTTATAGGATCTTTAAATTTATATATTATACGAAATTTGAAAGATTTGTTGATCGTTTTCATGAAATCTTCATTTTTATGATGATTGAGTGCTTTGTTAAAAATGCGATTGAGAGGAATGTTGTCCATATATTTTCCATGGTATGTGAGTTTAACATTGACTTTGTCTACTTCTTCTTTAAGTGTTTTTTCTGTCCTTTCCAAAAATAGTCGCAAATGAAACTTGTTATTAAAACTTTTTGTTTGTTTTCTAAACGGTTAAACTCATTAGTGAGAGTAAACTTAATGAGTTTATCTTTCTCTTTAACTCTTAGTTTCTTATATTCTAGATATAGTTGCCTACCATTCCTAATTTTTAGAATATTATCCAGAATTATGTTTAATTCTCTGGCCTTGTAACTGGGTATTGTTCTACGTCTATTTTTATGTCTACTTGGAGCTTTCTTAGGGATATTTATAGGTAGATTATGATAAGGTTGTTTTATCTTTTCCAATGGGTTAATATTGTCAGATATGAGACCATAACCTTGTATTTGATCGTTTAGTCCGTATGGGTAGGCTGTCATTAGTAATCTTATCCAATAATTCTCCTTATTTCTTAAATCAGATTTACATGTTGCATGATCCAAAATATCAATTTTAATATCTTCATCTGAGTGAAACGTGTCTTTATAGTGATTACATAAAAAAAGTGTTAAGTATATCTTTCTTGAAATGGTATCTATGTTGTGATATGCGTTTCTTGAGAGTTTGCGTGGTCTCTCCTACATACTGTGTATTACATTTAGTACAAGTTATTAAATATATTACATTCTTAGTATTGCATGTAGAATCTAGAGGTTTATTAGTGGTGAATTTTTTATTAGTAGTACAATTGTCTGATTTCTGGAAAGATCTAATTATTTTCATATCATCCGCGTACAACAATCTGAGTTAATAATTGGTTTTACTATATCAGCAGTGTATATTATGCATAAAAGCGGACCTAATACACTACCTTGGGGTACTCCGCTAATGACGGGAATGGACTCAGATAAAGAACCATTCACTTTGACTTGAAAGTTTATGTTACTCAGGTATGCTTCAATCCACTTTATTATTTTTATCGGAAAATTATAACCCTTTTTTATTAACTTGGTATGGGAGACCTTATCGGAATCCTTGGCGTAATCAAAGTAAATTACATCAATGAAACGTTTTCTGTCTATTTCATTACTACATTAATCTTTTTTAAAAATAATAACATCAATCATTTATTGAACTTTTTCTTCTGAAACCATATTGTTCATCAGGTATTATCTCAATCGATTCACAATGAAAACAAATGTAACTGGCAAGAATCTTCTCAAAAACTCTGCAGAAGAATGGAGTTATGGAAATAGGACGATAGTTACTGGGCTGGCAGAAAGGTGGTTTTTTTAACAGGAGTCACTAGGGAATGACGCTATTTGTCAGGTACTTGACTTCGACTCATTGAATATTATCTCTAGAGATACAGCTAAAGGAACAGCTAATTTATTGATGAAAACTATATTGGGATTCTTTGAAGTTCTGGAAGAAGACTTCTTCCAATTTTCAATCAAAGAGCGAATGAGATGTCTAGAAAACAGCGTTTCATCCTTTTTAAGAGTACAATTCGGAAAAGGAGGATTGAAAAAAAAGAAGATAAATTATTATCGATAATAAAAGACGATTTAAATGATTTAGCGAGTGAATTTGCCTTTTCTTCGTCTAAATATAACATCTTATCTTGTTAATCGGAGAGGGCATTGGTTTTTTATTGGTTTCTGGTTTCTTAGAAACCCATTGGTTTCTGGACCCATTGGTGTCTTAGAAAGAGACGTTCATAGAAAGAATGTTGATATAAATATTGGTAAAATTACTTCTCGTGTAACTTTGCATAGCTCCAAATATCTTAGTCTCAATTCTTTCAGCAAAGTTGAGCAGTTTTTTTAACCAGCATGTTTCACATACACATATCACAATATGTACTAATATGCCAGATATTTGATTGAGCCAAATTCTTACAGCAATGGCTAATGAAATTATATAAAAGAAATTTATAGTTCTACGTGCCGCATTCAATTTTTGTATGAAAGGGATCTTTTTTCACTAGTTTATAGTGTGATTCTGCTCAAAAACCATATTCGTATTGGAATATTGGCATTCCAAGCGATTAGTCTTGATTTGAATTACCTAAAACCGAAAATGGAAGGGTTAAACAAGGGTTTAAAAAACTCGCAAGCCTTGTTCTGCTACAGAAAATCATTCTACCAAGTTCAAATTACATGCCAAAACAGCGCGTAAGCTGCCTAAGGGACGGGGAGGAAGCAAAACAAAACTGATGTATATTACACATGACATTCAAAAAAACTTTTTGCATGCTTTTTATCAAATAATTTTTGCCAGTAAGAGTATAACGACAAAATACCAATTCTAATTCATTTACCTTTTTGAGGCAAAAATTTTAAACAAATATTTGACCAATCTCTGAGTGATACAACGCTCTCCGATGTTTCAGAATCAAAAAAAAACTAATTGTCTTGTTCTATAATAGAGAAGTGTTGTGTCAAGTGTGAATTAAATAGAGATACTATAGTAAAACCAGTACACAAGAGCAATTCCCGGAATCTAGTTACCAATTACAGACCTATTTCTCTATGCTGTTCCTTATCAAAAGTTATGGAGAAAATTATTGTTAAGGAAGTATCTTGCTATTTAGAAAAAGAGAACCTTTTATCGCCCTACCAGGCTGGTTTTAGAGCTAGGAGGTCTACTGTGACCTCTTTAGTTGAATCTCATTCGTTCATTGTTGACTCGTTATCCCAAAGCATCCCTATCGATATAATATTCCTTGATATCAGTAAAGCATTTGATTCTGTTGATCATAGATTACTTCTAAATAGGATAGCATCTTTTGGTATCTCTTCTCCAATCGTTAAATGGTTAACTGATTATCTTGTTGGCCGCTCACAAACAGTTATGATCGATAATAGTCTATCTGACCCAATTCCCGTAATATCAGGTATACCTCAAGGATCATCTTTAGGCCCGTTGTTATTCTTGTTGTACATCGACTCTGTTAAAGAAGCTATCCCCGATTCTATCAAATTTTGCTTATTCGCCGATGATATAAAGATAATGGGACGCGCTACCTCTTGTAATTATATCCAACTAGCTTTGAATCGTATAACCGATTGGTGCCTAGAGTGGAATTTGTCCCTATCCATATCTAAGTGTAATGTGCTTCATCTCGGATCATCCAATTCTCGCAGCGTCTATTACATGAACAGTCAACCTCTAGTAGTTGGTAGAGTTGCCAAAGATCTTGGTGTAATCATATGTGATCGTTTCTCTTATCGTAATCATGTTGAAGACAAATGTAAAAAAGGCTCTGCTCTTGTTAACATGGTGTTAAAAGCCTTCAAGTCACCATGTCCGCCTCTTTTAACTTCAGCTTTTAAAATTTATGTCAGACCTGTTCTTGAATACGCTAGGGAGTTATGGAATCCCTCATCCCCCGGCTTAGTAAAATCTATTGAAAAAGTTCAGCGGTCGTTTACGAGAAGAATCCTAGCAAGATCTGGCCATTCCAGACTTCCCTATTCACAAAGAATCTCCATGTTAGGCCTAGAAACTCTTGAATATCGTCGTGCTATATCTGACCTTTTATTTATTCATAAATGTGTCCACAAAAATGGTGAACTTGAAACTATGAACTTGTTTCAGTTGTCTGCAGTACAGAGATTTTCTCGCCATTCTCATGAGCTCAGGCTAAAAACACCTCATAATATTAGCAAATGTTCTATTTCTACATGTGTTTCTCGCCAGCTATCAGTATGGAATTCATTACCTTTTGAGATCGTCAGTACACCTAATACTGCTAGTTTCAAAAAACAATTATTATCTCTGCCTACTGAAAAGATATTACCTAAACCTTTCGTTCATGACTAATATAATTGTCGATTTTAAGTATATCAGCCTCCCCCCCTTTTTCATCTATACCGCAACCCCTAAACACCGCCACTTAGAAGAAAGTCCATGCATTTAACTTTGTTCTTGTTTGTGTTTTCATGATATCTCATGTGCTTGGAATAAAGAAATGAAATTCACAATCTTTTTCTTATGTCTCGGAATCGAAAAAGGGCTAAATCTTAGAAACTCTACTGGGCTCATGTATGGATTTTGAACAACTATGTACATACTTCTTCGTACAGACTTCGTTTCAAAGCAGGGAAAGCTGTTTATTATGTATCATCTTACGCTTGATAGCTACTACCAGTGTAACAGGGAATAGGAAAACAAACACTAGCGAAATTTTCGATCCCCTTTCGATTCATTCGAACTCGGGCCATTTTCTTAGGATGCCAATAAGCGGATAAAAAATCCCCTTTCTCCCTAATTCAAGGACCATAAAGGTACTCGGCTCCGATTCAGATTCCTGCGGTACTGCGTCCGTCATATCATTGCCGCCATGTCCTTACACGAGTCGTTTGTTCTCACTGAATCTTCGACCGCTTGTTGTGATGATTATGTTGGCAGCCTTCATCAATCTGGCCATCGCCGTGTTTCAAATGAATGAGCCGATCGAGATACCTCAAGATAACTTCAGTGAAGACTTGTCAGTCATTTTCATTTGATAAAACTACCACACACACAAACACATACACACACACACATACATACATACATACATACATACATACATACATACATGGCCGTTACTAAAGCACGCCGTGCACGCTATGCACGCTGTGTTCACTGTGTTCGCTGTGCACGCACGCTGCACGCTAAATCATTACTAATGCACGCCGTGCATGGGGCGGAGTTAAGAATTTTCGAATGGACACAGCGTGCATTAGTAATGATTTAGCGTGCAGCGTGCGTGCACAGCGAACACAGCGAACACAGCGTGCACAGCGTGCACGGCGTGCTTTAGTAATGGCCACATACTTACATACATACATACATACATACATACATACATACACAACACAACACAACACAACACAACACAACACAACACAACACAACACAACACAACACAACACAACACAACACAACACAACACAACACAACACAACACAACACAACACAACACAACACAACACAACACAACACAACACAACACAACACAACACAACACAACACAACACAACACAACACAACACAACACAACACAACACAACACAACACAACACAACACAACACAACACAACACAACACAACACAACACAACACAACACAACACAACACAACACAACACAACACAACACAACACAACACAACACAACACAACACAACACAACACAACACAACACAACACAACACAACACAACACAACACAACACAACACAACACAACACAACATAACACAACACAACATAACACAATGTCAGTCAATGTCTTTGTGCTTTGTACATATGTAGTATGTACATGCAGGAAGACTTAAATAAAAAATTTTAGGAGAAATTTTAGATAAGGTCACTCGTGATAGTGAACGAGAATGTCTGTTTTCCTATCACGTTTATAGAGTTTTCAAAAGGGGTCTTTTGGAGATACCTTGCCGAATCTCTATTTAAGTACATACGCACGTAAGTTGTATGCAAATTTGAAAGCTCTTTCCAGAACTCGAAAAGATTTTTAAGGTACGGACGTCTGGTCAACACAAAATATTAGATCATAGCATGAGAAAAATTGTTTCAGAAAGTTTCCCTATGTTTTCTCTCTTCATGACTCTTCATGACTCAGATAGAGATTTGAATGTTGAATGCTGAGTGACGCGCATCGTTAAGAGTGATAAGATCAATGAAAATCTTAGTTGTGCTCGTGTTGAGATTCGGTGTGGTTTAGTAGAACTCAGGAAACAACTCAACTGCTCCATCCTATAGCTCGAATGAGTTTGCTCAACATGCTCTTGTTAAGCATTCAGGCTCTAGTATTACTTTATCGGGAGTTATACTGCAAGTAGAACCCAATATTGTACGCCGACGACTAACAGAAGCCCTACTTATAAACGCCAATATACCTGACCTCAACAACCATAATGAACTCACTGATGAAGTGAATCAACTAGCACTTATATCTCCGCCCAATCTGTAAATTCACTCGCTCTATAGGGCGAGAGGTCTCAACATTTATTTATTTCTCTTTTCTCTTTTTCTTGGTTTTTCGCTTATTATATTCTCTTGTTTTTAGTATGGTTGCTTTTCATGTGAATCGTTCTCATTTTTCTGTGCAATTAACATACATTTTGCTTTGAAGGTACTTGCAATAACGCTGATGATGCTTTAAATGCTTTAAAAGCGAAACGTCCAAACTCACTCTATGTACTAAACCACACCGCATCTCAACACTGGCACTAATAAGATTTTCATTGCTCAGATAGATATTTTTCAAGATATATATATATATATATGTATATATATATATATAATTAATATCTACATCTTTCGATACAAAAACGCACAAATTTACTTGCAATTGAAAATGAGGAAAGAATACATTAGCTCAAGAATTGTCAAATAAGTGGAGAAATTGGATTACGAAAGCGAATACAGTGATTTGACTTTTATATATTGAATTGAATATTATATATTGAAAAGATAGGATATCTTGAAAATGAATATAATTGAATATACAGCGAATATATATGTAGTTTCTTTTTTTTAAATTGCGCTCTGCCTGTAACATACGCAATTTTTTTCAACAACAATTTCTTTTTACCTGTCAGTGAAAGTTTCCGGAGTATGGAATTTACTCAAATTTTTTTTCAGACAGTACGCCGTCAACAATGCGATCGTTCTTTCCAATGGCAGTTACGCGGTGCTTCGACACGGAGCTGAAGGCAGCCAATACGCTAAGATTGCTACAGTTATGGAGAGCTTCAGGTTTCTTTTGTTTAAGTCAGCTCACTGTAGATGTATGTAGTGAACTTTTTGGGCAAAATATTACATTAGGTCATATTTATATTCAAGTATTTTTTATGCAAAATGTTCTTCGAAGCTTATTTCTGTTCGGGTTCTTTTTTTCTCTCGATATTCTTCTTTGTAGGTTCTTTTGCTGAAGGATGTAAGGTTTTTGACTCTTCTACTTCTTCATGTCTTTTTTTGCTATTTAAGACCTTTAGAACTTGTTACTCATCAACTTTTTCTGGAGGTGTATAATCTATAGGTGTTCTTTGTGTTTGGGTCCTTTTCCTGCACTAGAATATTTGATTCTTGTTACACTTTAGGTTATATTTCTGAAATGTATAATTTTTGGATTTTCATTCTCTTCATTTAATTTTTCAGCATCAGCTCATCTTAAGGACTTGTTTCTACTCAGATTTTTGTGGTTTTCTTGTTAAATCTTTATTGCACAGTGAAATAGCATCAAGTAAATTGCACAATGTAGCTAAGTCACAAGCATGTCACTTTTTACGGGAATAATGAGAAAAAGAAAGCAAAAAAAGAAGAATATGATTATGTAAGAACATTGATTTTTTCTCTCTTTAAGTCTTAATTTGCAGGGATAATCTTCACGTATTCTTAATCTTGAGATCTTTCTGCAATCTTTTGATCTTATTTCTGCTTATGTAAATCTTCTTTTGTAGATACATATGTCCCGAAATATTGATTGACCATTGATATAAACTTCTTTTGTAGATACATATGTCCCGAAATATTGATTGACCATTGATATAAACTTCATTCTTTTGTAGATACATATGTCCCGAAATATTGATTGACAATTGATATAAACTTCTTTTGTAGATACATATGTCCCGAAATATTGATTGACCATTGATATAAACTTCATTCTTTTGTAGATACATATGTCCCGAAATATTGATTGACCATTGATATAAACTTCATTCTTTTGTAGATACATATGTCCCGAAATATTGATTGACCATTGATATAAACTTCATTCTTTTGTAGATACATATGTCCCGAAATATTGATTGACCATTAATATAAACTTCATTCTTTCGTAGATACATATGTCCCGAAATATTGATTGACCATTGATATAAACTTCATTCTTTTGTAGATACATATGTCCCGAAATATTGATTGACCATTGATATAAACTTCATTCTTTTGTAGATACATATGTCCCGAAATATTGATTGACCATTGATATAAACTTCATTCTTTTGTAGATACATATGTCCCGAAATATTGATTGACCATTGATATAAACTTCATTCTTTTGTAGATACATATGTCCCGAAATATTGATTGACCATTGATATAAACTTCATTCTTTCGTAGATACATATGTCCCGAAATATTGATTGACCATTGATATAAACTTCATTCTTTTGTAGATACATATGTCCCGAAATATTGATTGACCATTGATATAAACTTCTTTTGTAGATACATATGTCCCGAAATATTGATTGACCATTGATATAAACTTCATTCTTTTGTAGATACATATGTCCCGAAATATTGATTGACCATTGATATAAACTTCATTCTTTTGTAGATACATATGTCCCGAAATATTGATTGTCCATTGATATAAACTTCATTCTTTTGTAGATACATATGTCCCGAAATATTGATTGACCATTAATATAAACTTCATTCTTTCGTAGATACATATGTCCCGAAATATTGATTGACCATTGATATAAACTTCATTCTTTTGTAGATACATATGTCCCGAAATATTGATTGACCATTGATATAAACTTCATTCTTTTGTAGATACATATGTCCCGAAATATTGATTGACCATTGATATAAACTTCATTCTTTTGTAGATACATATGTCCCGAAATATTGATTGACCATTGATATAAACTTCATTCTTTTGTAGATACATATGTCCCGAAATATTGATTGACCATTGATATAAACTTCATTCTTTTGTAGAAACATATGTCCCGAAATATTGATTGACCATTGATAAGAACTTCATTCTTTTGTAGATACATATGTCCCGAAATATTGATTGACCATTGATATAAACTTCATTCTTTTGTAGATACATATGTCCCGAAATATTGATTGACCATTGATAAAAACTTCATTCTTTTGTAGATACATATGTCCCGAAATATTGATTGACCATTAATATAAACTTCATTCTTTCGTAGATACATATGTCCCGAAATATTGATTGACCATTGATATAAACTTCATTCTTTTGTAGATACATATGTCCCGAAATATTGATTGACCATTGATATAAACTTCATTCTTTTGTAGATACATATGTCCCGAAATATTGATTGACCATTGATATAAACTTCATTCTTTTGTAGATACATATGTCCCGAAATATTGATTGACCATTGATATAAACTTCATTCTTTTGTAGATACATATGTCCCGAAATATTGATTGACCATTGATATAAACTTCATTCTTTTGTAGATACATATGTCCCGAAATATTGATTGACCATTGATATAAACTTCATTCTTTTGTAGATACATATGTCCCGAAATATTGATTGACCATTGATAAAAACTTCATTCTTTTGTAGATACATATGTCCCGAAATATTGATTGACCATTGATATAAACTTCATTCTTTTGTAGATACATATGTCCCGAAATATTGATTGACCATTGATAAAAACTTCATTCTTTTGTAGATACATATGTCCCGAAATATTGATTGACCATTAATATAAACTTCATTCTTTCGTAGATACATATGTCCCGAAATATTGATTGACCATTGATATAAACTTCATTCTTTTGTAGATACATATGTCCCGAAATATTGATTGACCATTGATATAAACTTCATTCTTTTGTAGATACATATGTCCCGAAATATTGATTGACCATTGATAAAAACTTCATTCTTTTGTAGATACATATGTCCCGAAATATTGATTGACCATTAATATAAACTTCATTCTTTCGTAGATACATATGTCCCGAAATATTGATTGACCATTGATATAAACTTCATTCTTTTGTAGATACATATGTCCCGAAATATTGATTGACCATTGATATAAACTTCATTCTTTTGTAGATACATATGTCCCGAAATATTGATTGACCATTGATATAAACTTCATTCTTTTGTAGATACATATGTCCCGAAATATTGATTGACCATTGATATAAACTTCATTCTTTTGTAGATACATATGTCCCGAAATATTGATTGACCATTAATATAAACTTCATTCTTTCGTAGATACATATGTCCCGAAATATTGATTGACCATTGATAAAAACTTCATTCTTTTGTAGATACATATGTCCCGAAATATTGATTGACCATTGATATAAACTTCTTTTGTAGATACATATGTCCCGAAATATTGATTGACCATTGATATAAACTTCATTCTTTTGTAGATACATATGTCCCGAAATATTGATTGACCATTGATATAAACTTCATTCTTTTGTAGATACATATGTCCCGAAATATTGATTGACCATTGATATAAACTTCATTCTTTTGTAGATACATATGTCCCGAAATATTGATTGACCATTGATATAAACTTCATTCTTTTGTAGATACATATGTCCCGAAATATTGATTGACCATTGATAAAAACTTCATTCTTTTGTAGATACATATGTCCCGAAATATTGATTGACCATTGATATAAACTTCATTCTTTTGTAGATACATATGTCCCGAAATATTGATTGACCATTGATATAAACTTCATTCAAGATATTTTCGCGATAATAACTCAAATATGAATTGACTAATTAGCAATAAATATATTCAGTCTATTATAACTTGAGAAGCAAAATTAAAATTCACTGAATCAACTGGAGTACAAGTAAATTAACTCATCAACTTGACTAAATTAACACAACCAATAGATCGATTGTTACTTTAAAAAAATTAACTACACACAAATTATTTTTTTAATTGAAAGCAGAAAGTTTTATATTTTTGTTAGTAGTAAATGATAAAATATCTGATAACTATAGTTATTTATTTATTAGCACTGCTAAGACGATAATGTTGCAAAAGCCTAATTAGCCCCAGTTCTCTAAGAATATTTCACAACCAACGTCTCTCAGTTGCGTTGATACCGTGAGTGTTTTAAAGTCCGACCTACATACGCCCACACGTTTCTTCACAAGTAGTTTACTAAATGTTTGAACGATAAGGTCTTGAGGTTGCTAAATGTTTGAACGATAAGGTCTTGAGGTTGCTAAATGTTTGAACGATAAGGTCTTGAGGTTGCTAAATGTTTGAACGATAAGGTCTTGAGGTTGCTAAATGTTTGAACGATAAGGTCTTGAGGTTGCTAAATGTTTGAACGATAAGGTCTTGAGGTTGCTAAATGTTTGAACGATAAGGTCTTGAGGTTGCTAAATGTTTGAACGATAAGGTCTTGAGGTTGCTAAATGTTTGAACGATAAGGTCTTGAGGTTGCTAAATGTTTGAAAGATAAGTTCTTGAGGTTGCTAAATGTTTGAACGATAAGGTCTTGAGGTTGCTAAATGTTTGAAAGATAAGGTCTTAAGGTTCTATTTTCTGGAAAAACCGTGGACTTTCTGAAAATGTTGCTTTATAGAAGTCAAGAATTTTATGAATAACTTTCCAATTACTAAACAGAAAACGTTTAAAAAACATTAGCTCATTGAATGATTTAACAAGTTTTGTTATATCCACTGAACCATTCAAAGAAAAAAGAAGATTAGAAAAAATTTTCATAAAATTTTTGTTGATAAGTTGATGATTATAAAAAATTTTAAGTGCACACATTTCATAAGAGTGAAACAGAATTTAAAAAAATTAAAGTTTTTCTAAATAGGGAACTTATATTCAAAACTTGAAACTCAGTCAAGAATCAGCAAATGATTATGCGCGTTCAGGATTCGAGGTTGGTTACGCTATCAGCACGGCTCTGTGTGGTACAGTTTTTGCTATGTCAGTGAGTTTTGCTATTAGTGGCTCTGAAAGCAATTTTTTCACAAATTTTTTTTGTGAGTTTTGGTCTTTATTTTTTTTTGTGGGAAGTTTGGTCATCAAATTGGTCTTTGTTAGCGAAAATAGTATAAATGAAAAATAACAAAAGTTTAGCGATCTGTATAACATGCATATTTTATTTATTTGTTTTATTTATTCGCTTCATAATAAATTTCACAGACATGAAGCTCATTCAACTCACCTCAGTTCAACTATTGTTTCTGAATTCTATTATTGATCATGTTTCAACTATATATATATGAATTGCTATAATTATGCTTTAATATATAAAAAAACAACTATGAATTGCTTCAATTGTAATGGTGGTTAATTGACGCAAATCAAAAAGGTTCCCTTGAGCGGTCGCCCCGAATTCCTTTGAGTGCCAGCCTGTTTCAAATTACATTTGGACTGAACTTATGTCATTTTACCAGTTGTGTAAGTATAAACTTCCTCCATTTCAATTCCCTCATATCTTTCGGAACAACTACATAATATAACAATGGAAATACACTTTTTTTATTTATTCGCTTCATGGTCATCGACATAAAGTACCATAATTTTTACAATTTATCACAATTCTACTATCAGTCATAATCCTGATAAATTGCGAGCGAGAAAGTTCAACGTAGAAAAAAGAGAGAATGCAGATTATGATTTGAAAGGTACGGTCTCGAGGTCTCTAAATATTGCTAAACACCGAGCTGAACCATGCTGATTAGTGAAGGAAGAACAGTTGAAGCAGATTAACAACCGCTTTTTCTCCTGTCAGAATGGGAGCAGAACCCGTGACTTAAGAATACGAAGACTGATAGTCTAGTGCTCTATGTATGGATTAAGCCATTGCGAGCCCTTACATTAGTATGTACATACATATTTCTACAACAGTATTTTTAAATGTGCTCGACCAATTTAACAAATTAGACGAGGATACTACTGCATTTTGCAGTCAACAATCAAATTTTCCTTGCGCTTTATCCTCGCCTCGTGTCAGGGTACGCGCTTTATCCTCGCCTCGTGTCAGGGTACGCGCTTTATCCTCGCCTCGTGTCAGGGTACGCGCTTTATCCTCGCCTCGTGTCAGGGTACGCGCTTTATCCTCGCCTCGTGTCAGGGTACGCGCTTTATCCTCGCCTCGTGTCAGGGTACGCGCTTTTCTGAAATGGGAGAATATCATTTGAACCAGTTTCTGCTCCACAAATCGTAAAAATAAACATCAAAGTTTTTTTAGGAGTTCAAATTTGAAAAAAAAACGCAATTTCAGCCGCGTAATCGTACCACCGCTTACAAGTCGCTACTGCGCACTGCCCAGCTCTCGACAACCGTGTACTTCTCGCTGCGTATGGCAGTCATTCTCCCAGTTTTCCTCCTCATGAACGAGGCTTTCCTTGAAGTATTGGTTCACAATAACTTCTGGTGAGTTTGTTCTCTAGAACTTTCTGAGGTCTACAACTTTTGCTCAGTTAGAAGAAGCATTATATTTGATTTTATAAGAAAGTTTTCCGAAAACATGTAAGTCAAAACTTTGAGTCAATTTCCATCAAAGATGAGAACAATTTGTACATTAGAAAAATTTGGATTTCTGTAATGTTAATTTGACAACGTGGTATAGATTTTGATCGAATAAACACGTAACACCCATTTTGGTTAATTTGAAATCATCTTCAGAATAACGAAACCCTTTTCAAGTCAGTAAACTTTTATCATGATTGAATCTATAAATGAATATGTTGATGAATGAATGAAAAGAAGATTGAGTTAGTGAATGAATAAAGGAATGAATGAATGAATAATTCAGTTTTTCCATCTGCATTTTCTCTTCGAATATGCTGCTGCCGCTGGTTACAACATGGCAGCTGACTTCCCTCTACATCATCTTTAGCTCTCACATCTACCACGACCGAGAAAGTGAGTGCCAATTTTTTCAAGCTTTTTGAACAGAAGTTTTTTAGGAAAATTAAGGAAGAATTTTTGATGGGAATGAAAGTATTGATATGGACAAGTTCAATTCAGAACGAATAATATCAACAGTTCTTCCTCTTCTTTTTCTGAGTGCTGTCCTGCAATGGCGGATTTAAAGTTTTGGTAAAGGTTGAAGTAACTCTTATAAAGTATTAACAATGGTAGGTTGTAAGTTTATACTGAATTACTAATGATTTTGCATCTTGATGTAGTGGTAACGCACCCGATCGCAGTTTTGGAGTAAGCGGTCGGTTCGATCCCTCCGCGTAAATTAGATTTTGTCCGTGGGATAGTTTCGAAATTTTCTAAAGCGCTATCGCACTAAATCACTTTGATGATACGGTAACGCGCTGACTCCCGGTTAGAAGAGAGATATATATATATTTTATCTACATTTCGAAAAATGCAATTGTAGGGTAGTTTGGGAGCTAGGGAGCCTTGGGTGCCCAACGGTTTCCAGAGTTCAAGATCGATGAGAGAACATGCGGGTGACGAATCCGCATGTTTGAGTTTTTTGATAGCGGTGGACCAGGCCGTGATTGGATCGGGAGGAGTACAGAAGGATAGCTTTGGCGAGTGATTTGAGAGCGGCTACCTTGAGCGGTACTTGGTTTGACTGAGTGGGCATCAGCAGTGGAGGAGCTGCTCCTCACCGACCAAGTCCCCCGGTTCCCATCGGCTGCCCTTGGCAAAGAATTAATAATTGATGGTTTGGACTTTTTGGGTAGGATGAACAAGGGTATCTTCGATGATGATTGGAAATATATGTCTCCGTGAAGAACTTCGAGATCTCGACTTTGGATAAACGTATGATGAACAGAAGCGAGATTTCATTTCAAGAGTGAAAACTATTGCTGTTGCGTCGTCTGTTGTTCAAAAATCGCAAAAGGCTGTAATCAGTCAACTTTGTTCGTAATGGCAAGGTTTTTCATCACATTATTATTTTTAAGCAGTTCAATTCAATTCACTTTATTCGCCAAAGGTATGCTTGTTGTCGCATACACTTATAAGGTAGACATTAAACAACAAAAAAAACGAGAAGAAAAAAAATTTAAGATTAAAATTTAAAAAAAAGGGGACACAACAGGCTCTGACTAGGAATAGAAAGAAGAAGAAAAACACAATCTAGTGGGTATCAAAGAAAATCAAAGTATCCTAGAGTAGATATCCAGGTAAAGTCATGAACGGGACTAAAGAACAATTCTCAACAATATTAATGAATTCTTCGATCGTAACGACGTCGGGGAACCGATCGCAGAGTTTGTTCCAGAGGGTAATGGCTCGAGTAAAAAAGAAGTTGCCGTTGTGATAATTTCTTTCTTGCAGCAATCGAAGAGGATTTGTTCTAGATGAAGTTCTCAGATCACTGTTCGCCCTGTATTTCACATGAGATCTGCAGACCTGGCACTCTAAAGTTCCATAAAGTAGCCTGAACAGAAATAATAGATCGTATTTAGCGCGCCTTGTTATTAAAGGCTCGATAGCAAACTTATTCAATCTGTCAGGGTAATTGCTAGAAGGTATTAAGCATCGCCTCAGTACCTTTTTCGAAAAAATTCTTTGAGGGTATTCTAGTCTTCTAGCTAGCTCGCTACACGATTTAGGTGAGAATACTACAGTGGCGTATTCTAAAAGGGGTCGGATGTAAGACATATAGACGCGTTTGTAGCCTTCAAAATCGAGGAATCTAAAGACTTTAAAAATCTGAGAAATCTTGCTCAAAGCTCTAGCTCTTATCATCTCTATATGCCGGTCAAATTTCAGGGTTGAATCGATTAACACACCAAGATCTCTTATTACACTTTTGGAACTAAGAACCTCATCACCGATAAAGTAAAGAGAGTTCACATTGTTTCGGCCAAGGTGTAGTACGTTAATTTTATGCTTGGCAAGTGGAAGAGACCATTCTATAGACCAGTTATGTATATTGACTACACATTGCTGGAGAGATTGAGCGTTCGAACTATATACTTTGAGGTCATCTGCATAAAGAGAGAATTTGACATCAGGAGGGATGCAAATTTCGATGTCATTAATAAAAAACAGAAATAGAAGAGGTCCGATGACTGTACCTTGCGGAACGCCGCTTAGCACAGGGAATGAATCGGAGTATTCCCCGTCTACGCGCACTTTATAGGTCCGATTCGTTGTTGTTGTTGTAGATTGCCCGCCGTAGGTCTCCGGCTGGGTAGACGAGGTCTTCTTTGACATGGCTCAGAAAACAATAACCTTACTTACATCATTTATCTAATTACATTATTTCTCTTTCTCTCTCGGGGTTTATTTTATTTTATTTATTTTTTTTTTTTATATTTTTTTTTTTTATTTTTTTTTTTATTTTATTTTATTTTTATTTTTTTTTATTTATTTATTTTTTTTTTTTTTATTTTTTTATTTTTTTTTTTATTTTTTTTTTTTATTTTTTATTTTTTTTTCCCCTTTTTTTTTTTTTTTTTTTTTTTTTTTTAAGAGAGAGAAAGGAATCACTGGTATAAGAACTTAACAACAGACGTCGGGCTATTCCACAAATCTATACTTCTTAAAAGTGTGTGGTCACAGCGACACGAGAATAAATGACTAGTTGTATGTGGCTCTTCTAAACATTTTGGGCAAAGAGGTGATAGGGCAGCTCCTATTCTGTGTAGGTAGCTGTTAAGGGAACTTGCATAGCCACTACGTAGTTGCGATAATGTTATTTGTTGTTCCCTGGGAAGTTGATTCGTTGACTCATGGATTCTGGGAGGTTTCTTACCTAGAACTGGGTTAGGTGAGCAAGATCTAATGAAATTTCTAACAGTTTCAGTATGTATTCTTTTAAGTGCGGCTTTCTGATCACTGTCTACTAGCATAATTTCTAAGTCCTTGGCATGTTTACGAATAGTTCTAGGTGGTTTGGGTTCCATGCATCGACGATGGGAGGGGTGGTTTGGGAGGAGTCTTGCTCTCGTCAGGAAGTTTGCTTAGGTCCGATTCGTCAGGAAGTTTGCTATCCATCTCACAATGTCTATCGGAAAATTGAGTCTTTCCAGTTTGGTTATTAGTTTACCATGAGGGACCTTATCAAAAGCACGCGAAAAATCGAAGTAAACTACGTCGACATCCTTTTTGTTTCTCAAGTCGACTTCCCACTCACAAATGGTTTTAAGTAGTTGGAGCTCGCAGCTACGTCTAGAGATAAATCCATACTGGGACTTACAGAGAATGTTGCGAAAACCATTCTTTAGATGGTTACATAAGATTCCTTCGAAGATGCGGCAGAACACAGAGGTTATAGTTATGGGTCGATAATTCGCGGCTTGAGATTTGTCACCCGATCTTTTGTGAACAGGAACCACTTCACCGCGTTTCCATTCAATAGGAATTTCGCTAGTAAGCAGGGAATAGGAGAAGAGCATAGAAAGAGGTAGCGCAAGAGATAAGGCGCAATTTTTGACTAAGAAATGGTTGATATTTTCAGAATAGACGGAAAATTTATTAGGAAGCTTCTGTAGAACATTGAACAGAAGATGAGGAGAGAAATCGACATCAGAGACTAACGAAGTGCTAGGCATAGAGCATACAATGGGATCCCTACTAGAGTAATTCATAGCAAACTCTTCGGCAAAAATTGTAGCTTTCTCTTTAGAATCGAAAATGAACTGACAGTCTTTTTTGATCACGGGAATGTCGGAATGAGGCTTCAGAATAGTCCTAATCCAATGGTGTATCCCATTAGGTACTTGCAATGCTTCAAGTTCTCGGCTTCTCAAATAGTCTGATTTCTCCTTCAATATGGACTTCTTCACTTCTTTATACTCTGAACGAAAATTAGAATTCGATTGTCTTGAGCGCCAAAGAAGTTTCTTTTGTTTTAGAAGTTTCGCCATGGCCTTGGAAGGACGGTAATTGGTCCTAGAGCGACAAGGTTTGGTGGGACAGAAGAGATATATGGCATCATGAATCGTTGACAGAAGAAAACTGTACTTGTTCTGTATATCAGAAAAAGAATCAAAACAATTCCGCCAGGGAATGTTTGCTAGGAAGATGTTCATGGACTCGTAGTCACCATTACGAAAATCTATGTAGACATCTGAATCACGATTACCACAAGACCCTCTATCAACAGGTACACTTAGTAATGAGTTTATTCTGAATGATATAGTAACGTGATCAGAATTCAACAATGGTGGATGCTCTGATACATCAGTGATGGAAGAGGTTCTGTCAGTCAGTATTACATCGAGAAGAGAAGCATCGTGATTACCGTCATGTCTTGTAGGAAAAAAGACCATCTGGTTGAGTAGATACGTTGAAACAAAATTAGACAGCAGTTTTCCGAGTGGGGCCCTAGACAAATAAATATGATCCCAGTCAATGTCGGGCGCATTTAAGTCACCAAGAACAATATTGTGACTGGGCATTAAATGACAACTGATGATTGAGATCAGCGACTCGAAAGTGGAAAGAGATAGAGAAGGAGGCCGATACACAAGAAAGCATCTAACCATTCTAGACTTCCCATTGCATATATCAAGAGCTAATAGTTCTATGCCGTCATCTATAGAAATATCGAGTTCTACACGGGAGATTCTCAATGAGTTTCGATAGATGACTAATAACCCGCCACCACGCTGATTACTTCTTCTGTCGAGACGAATAATCGAATACTTGGAGTTTTGAAAAAAAGAATCAGGCGTGTTGTCATTTAGCCAGCTTTCTGTTAAAAAGCAAACATCTACATTTTCCAGTTCAATCAAATCAAAAACTTCCGCGATTTTCGCTAAGCTGTTAATGCTTCGAATATTACTTAAGAAGCATTTCAAAGATCGTTGAGGTATTGAATTAGAAGAATATTTTGTTTCACGAAAGGGAACTACCTATGGAGAAGTCTGAGATGAAACTCGCTGTCCTCCCGTCAAGAGAGGAAATTCTTCAATACCTCTGTCGACTTGTGCTACGTCTCCTACGCTCACGATTGATTCCTGAGTGCTTGTTTGATTGCGAGTTTTTCTCGTAGAGGCTCTGCCGACTCCGCGAGCTCTGCCAACTGCAACGCTCCTTCCACGACCACGACCACGCTTCGGAATGGGAAGAGGAGAGGGTAATGGGATCTGAGCATTTGTTTCAGGAAGAGATTCACAATTAGAGCTAGTAGGAGCAGTCTCAGCCATCGTAATTTGCGCGTTACTGAGTCTCCTATTCAGCTCACGAGGGTTACGAAGTTGAAACACTTCCGGCCCGTTTCCGATATCTCTCACGATGTGTAATAGCTTACCTTCTAATTCATTTCTCCGTCCGCATTCTCTGCGAAGTTCAGCGTCGAACCGAAGCTGATGCTTCATGTAATCTGGACGCGCGTATGCGTGAACGTTATTGCTACACCTAGGAACGCATCTAGAGCTACGCGTATGAAGTAAAAACAAGTCACGGGTCTTTTTGTCTACAAACTGAACTTTAGCCGGTCTAGGTCGAGAGTTCACTATATCGGCAACGTAGCTACGACCCGAATGTCTATGTATAGTGACTAGATTTTTGTTGAGTTTCCCATCGGAATTCACAAGAAGCCGAAGGTGAGGATCAGTAGCTAACTTGATTATGGATGCGAGAAGAGTGTCGTCTTCGGCTGCGGTTATCTGTTCGGAGTCACCTTCGCTGATGTTGATGAGAACTGCTCGAGTAGCTTTCTCTTGTGCTTCGCTGTCACTCGCAAGAGAACGAGTGACTGCGGAAGCGACTGCAGCGTATGACATAGGGCCTAAAGACGAACTGGAGACGGGAATGGGATGGTTTGAGTGAGCAGACATCAGTTTGTTCACCGAAGAAACAAGGCTCGAGACTGTAGCTATCAGATTGTTCGAGATCGTTGCTTGCTGATTGACAACTTCTCTTAATGAACTGATAGCATTGAGATTTGCCTCCTGCATTTTTTCAATCATAGAAGTAAGTCTATTCATAATGATGAGACTTTCTCCGGAAAGATCTACAGAGGTAGACATGCTACAAAGAATAGACAGTGCGTATTGAAGAGAGAGTAGTTGATAGAATGTTGTAAATCGAGCAAGCGAGCGAGAGCTTGCGTAGAGCGCAGCAAAAGGCCTCGCGCGAGAGTTGAGTTTCTGATCAAACTCGATGTATTAGAATGAGACGCAGAGTATGAATTAGAGAGTGTCTCGGAATGAGAGACAGAAAAGATAAAAGAGACAGAAAAGATAAAACACTGACTCTGCTTTGATTGTACAATACTCTCCTTACTGCAAATTTAGTTGTTTAAAGCGTTCGTTTCAATAGTTGCTATTGTCACTCCCGTCCTTTAGTAAACGACAGAAGCCTCACACTGGACAAGGATCGTCCTCTGATATGAGGCAAGAATCCCCCTTATCCAAAATGAGAGTATTAAGACAGCAACCAAAGAAGAAAACACGAAATGAGTAAATTGCAAGAGAGACAGAGTACCGAGTCACCGCACTCTGGCAAGTAAGGGAGAGCAATGAAAGGGAGAGCAATGAGTTCTACGAACATTTTGAAAGAAGTTATGTCAAGCATTTCTGGTACACGAGAAAACCAACGGGCTACTCTCAGAACTCTCAGACTAAATGAATTGTACCTAGCACTGTTCTTCGTTACTTCTATTGAAACTCTGTGAGAATTAGTTCGCGTTTCTTTGGTTCTTTGGAAAAAATGTTGTTTCTTAATGATGGTTTTGTCATTGATTATTTTCCATGCCATGGTCAAATCCATATATACTCGTCTCTCTTCTAAAGACATGAGACCTAGCTTAGAGAGTCTACTTTTATAAGATGTATTTCCGTGAGGATAGCTACAGTTAGGAAAGCAGCGAGCGAATACGATTCTCGTGAAAGACCTGAGAACTTTCTCTATTTCTTCGACGTCTTTTTTGAAGTGCGGATTCCAGAAACTTGAAGCAAATTCTAAATGAGGCATGACATAAATTTTGAAGCATTTCACCAAGATAGAGGCATCATTGATGTTCACGGCTCTTAACATTGAATATAGAGCAGAATTAGCTCTAGATACTCGGTCAGATATAGTGATATTACGCCGAAGAGAAGGGATTATTTGTACACCTAGATCACGAACTCGACTCACACACTCCAAAGCAGTATTGTCTATGTAATAGGTAGGAGTAAGTGCCGTAGACCCGATATGTAAATGAACTGTTTTAGAGGTAGAGAGAGATAATTGGTTGGAAGTACACCAGAATGATACTTCATCTAGAGAAGCTTGAAGTTCAAGACAACGTTCTGTCATGTTATTCTTGTTGTAAGACAGATACAACTTTATGTCATCAGCATATGCTTGATATCGAACGTTAGTGAATGAAGAAAGAACTTGAATCAAGTCGGATATGTATAAGACAAAGAGCAAGGGTCCCAATACAGACCCTTGTGGGACACCGGATGTAACAGGATGTGGAGTTGATAAGGTGTCGCTCATACGAACGGAAAATTCTCTATCTGTTAGGAACGACTTCAACCAAGTTATAACTAAACTCGGTATACCGAAATGAGTACATTTTCTTAACAATTTATTTATACATACTGTGTCAAATGCACGAGAGAAATCTATATAAATCACATCGGTGGAGAGTCCTGCACTTAGAGCCTTCGTCCAATCATTTTCACATGAGAGTAAATTTGTAACTATGGAAGCGCCCGCCCGGAAACCGTGTTGACTTGAGGGGAGTATCTCAAAATGAGAAACGTGCTCTATTATAATAGACCTGATAACCCGTTCCATAACCTTTGAAGCTGGAGAAAGAATAGAAATGGGTCTGTAAGACGATGAAAGAGAAGGGTCTTTACCAGATTTAGGAATGGCAGTGATCAAAGAATGCTTCCAAATTTCAGGTACAACACCGAGAGATAAAGAGAAGTTATAAATATGTGCTAATGGAAGAGCGAGAGATTTTGAGCATTTTTTGAAAACTATTTGCGGAGTCCCATCAGCACCAGTGCTGCAAGTACCTTTCAATTTTGATAACAACCGAGCTACAGTAGATGGAAAACAAATAAAGTCACTTACTTGTTGTTGAATGGAAGGACCGAGTAGTGGGGGAGACAGTCCATCGTCGAGAGTAAACGAGGAAACAAATTCCTTCGCTAATAGATCACATTTTTGAAATGTGTCGAGAACATTAACACCCGAAGAGTCAATGAGAACACGAGGAGGACAGGTCTTAGGTTTGATCAAGGAGGCTATATGTCTATACAAGTCACGCGACTTGACCAGTTTTACTTTCTGACAATGCCTATTCCATTTATCAATTTGTTTGAGAAGATCCTTGCTGGATTTATCATATAATGCGCGAACTCTTGGGATTTCAATACTCAAGAAGAGTAAATTACGGTATTCGATTAACTTCTGAATGTGTGGAGGATAAGCAGTTGTGACGGATCGTGGAACGCGTAAAGGAACGAATTGGGCAAGAGAGCTTTTTAGGATATCAAGGAAGCGAGAGTAAAGATCGTCAATGGAATAAAAGTTGTCAAAAGCTGACTCCCAGTCGATAGTGGTTAAGTATTGACTGAGTCCTTCAAAATCTGTTCTGGAGTAGTCCAGAACCTTGAAGGAAGGGCGAGGTAGAGCAGGTGGCGAGATGGCTGAGTTCGATTCCCCGATGGACTAGCTTTTTTCGATGGTTTATTCTATTGTCATCTTAACCTAACTTTGGGCATATGAAGATTTATAGTTAAACCATTTTTCATTTCGACTCGCTGCTCCCTACGTTTGAAGTAGCCAGTCAATACTGCAACTTAACATTAATTAACATCATTAAACAATGAAACCTATTAGAATAAAATATTTCTTTAAAAAAACCATACACTTTTAGTTTTTTTTTCTTTTGGGGAGATATTTGAACATCTCGAGATTATTGATTGTTTGTACCCAAGAGATCTCTGATTCAAGTTCTTCCGCTATGTTGGAAATGTCTAAGTCTGCTGCCGTATGCGATGCTGCTGCGAACGATGCTGCTCTTCCTCCGCTCCAATCTCTACTGCACCTTCTCTCTCATTCGACTCGCGGCAAGGTTCATCTGCTGCGCGTATATCTTCCAGGCGACAAATGTCATTCTGCGCTCCCTTCAGACCTTCCAGAGTCTCCCCTACTGTGACAGCTATGGTAGGTTATTCGATCTGTTCTACGACTTTGTTGCTGACTCACATGTGTTTAGTGACCTTGCTAGTGAGTCACATGTGTTTCATGACTTTGCGTGACTTTGCTTGTCATTCACAGGTGTTTCGTGACTTTGCAAGGGAGTCACATGTGTTTCGTGACTTTGCTAGTTATTCATATTTAATTCGAAGCTCTACAGATAAGTCTCATGTGTTTCATGAAGTTTTGACTTCATAACAAGTGTTTTAAAAAAAACTTGCTACTGAGTCGCCATTGTTTTATGGCTTTCTGATTTTGTGTTTCGATTTCCTGTGCTTAATGACTTTTTCAGAAAGTCAAATGTGTATTTTTTACTAAGTACAATGTCATAGCGACTCGGTAATACAACATTACCCAAACTTCTCCTGACAATGAGACATCAATATTCTCTCTACCTTTGCATTTGAAGATCATTTAACGTCAGGTTTTCTGCAGCTAATGTTCATATACATACTTTACAGTTTTGTAGGAATGACAGTTGACGTCAGCATTTATGCAATTCATTTCAGTAGAGAATAGTTAATGTCATTATTCGAGCTAATATTGTCAGTACTTCTGCTTGTAATGTCAGTAATTTTTTTCTGCAGTTTCGTTGGAAGAGTACACGGCGGACTTGCACATGATGGCTGCGCTCTTCGTAACATTTGGTTTGGACAGCTATGAGAACGGTCACTTCCACGTCTATGGCCATCCTGATCACCGCCAATACAGCGGTGTTCATGTGGGGGAGAGCATCTATACGCCAACGGACTCTTATGAAGCCGCGCAAGCCACGCGGAAAGAAAGTAACGCACAGGCATGGGGATGCAGAATTCGATGGCACTGCGCCAGTTAACTTGAGTAGATCAGATGATGATGTACAAATTGATAATCAGTTAAGGAACGCGTTTTCAGCAGTTCATGGTTTTTTTTCTGAATTTGAGCAAAAACGAAATTGATTTTTCAAAAGTAGAGTTGAGTAAAATGAATAAACGAATAAATGAAAAAAATTTCAAACTTTTCTCAAAACTTTTTCTTCATAATTTATTGACAAATTGTATCTTCTGTATAGATGAATTAAAAAGCCTCAAAACTTTTCCTGATGAGCTTCTTCAAATTTTTATTGATGTTTTGTTTTTCGCTTAAATTATTTCAAAACTGTTTTTGCGCTTGAAGACTTCATGTATTGTAATAAAAAATTTCCCAGCTTCCTGTCGGCTTTATTTTTCTCCTTTTACTCTTAATTTCGTTTCATTACTTAGTTCCACGAAAAAAGATGGGAAAAAGTTATGATTTTCGCAGCAAAATAATAACGGAAAGCGTTCAGTTTTTTTCAATGGTAGCTACTAAAGAGATAAAAAATTCAAGTTTTCAGTTTGTTTAGAAAATTTCTTCACACACCTAGGTTCAATTTGTGGAGCTTAGTTGATAATTATATACCCATGTATTTGTGTTGCTTCTTGTTTAGAATCTTATGGAGCGTTAGAATTCAACTTTTCACTTTGCTAAGTGATTTTTTTTCTGCTAAGTGATTTTCTGCTAAGTGATTTTTTTGAACGCTTCAATGTCTCACCACGAAAACATGGACTACGGTAAAAATAAAGAACACATGCATTCTAATGGAGCGTTAGAATTCGCGAAAACATAATGAAACATAACGAAATCCCGTTTTTTTTTCGAATTACGTGAACGTCTTGTTGTAACCTAAATGTGTACAATTAGTGAGAGAAATATAACGTTCGAGACATGAGCAGCGATGTCTTTTTTTTCTTGCAGCGAGAGAGTTCAAACGGGATATCGTTATGTTTCATTATGTTTTCGCGACTTCTAACGCTCTATTAGAATGCATGTGTTCTTTCTTTTTACCGCAGTCCACGTTTTCGTGGTGAAAATGGGAGCGTTCAAAAAAATCACTTAGCAGAAAATCACTTAGCAGGAAAAAAAATCACTTAGCAAAGTTAAAAGTTGAATTCTAACGCTTCATTAGATTATTAATTTTTGCATCAAAACATTTGTAATACTATAGTTTTCTCGTCTCCAAACAGGTTCAGTGGGGAGGGACCTTCACCACATATACATTAAAATCCATCGATATTATCACATCTCTGGTAGAATATCATCATTTCATCGTTGATTGTATAGCTAAAAATTTCTAATGCTTGTTTTGAACCCTTAGAAGAGGAGTGTTTGTTTGATTCTTGTTGCTCTCGGTTTCCCATCTGAGGCTGCTTTCTGTACAAATTGTCAAGTGTTGTCAAGTGTCAAGCGTTTCGGCTCACATTACCAAGTAATTGCTCAATTCCCCGCACCCAATGAGTATGACTCGATGATACACGCTCATATTATATATATGTATATATACATTAAATTAATTTTTACATCAAAACTTTTCTAACGCGGTATCGTCAGCCTAAGCGGTACGGCCTCATTAGCGTGAACTTTCGCCTAAGCCTAAGCGTTTTTTTTATGTAAAGAAATTATTCTTAAGTGTTTGTTTATTTAAATTAGGCTTAGGCAAAAGTTTACGCTAATGAAGCCGTATGGCTTAGGCTTAGGGGCGAAAGTTCACGCTAATGAGGCCGTACCGCTTAGGCTGACGATACCGCGTTAGAAAAGTTTTGATGTAAAAATTAATTTAATGTATATATACATATATATAATATGAGCGAGACCGCATAAGAAAAGTTCTCATATTCAGCCGAAAGAGCCATCCAAAAGAAAGAGATTTGATCAATTTAAAGTGCCTGATCTATTCTAGCCATAACATATATATATCTTAGCTTAGATTTTTCTTATTACTTAACACTCATTTGCTGTGTCGTGTCTTTTTGAATGCGCTGTTGAAGAGACAAGATGGGTCCGAACGTTTCGCTTTATCAAAGTATCTTCAACGAATAGATATCATCTAAATAACAATGTTGAGCACAGCAGGAAGAGTCAAAATCAAGAAATGAGGAAATGAGGAAATGAACAAGGAATATGAAAACAAGAAAATACGAAAAACGAACCCAGGAATGATGATAATGATGAAGGGTCAGAGATAAAAGACCACCGTAGAAGAATACATATATAGACTATCCAAGAACACAAAAAACGATAAGTAGTAGCAGAGCGAGCGCAATGTGATCTTATGAAAGAAGAAGGAGAGAGAGCTCTTCTGCCATTTCGTGAGAGAGCTCTTCTGCCATTTCGCTCTTATTGTTAAGATCGGGTTTGTGAGTGTCAATCAGCAAGGCTTCAACAATCCTACGGCGAACAAAGTTAGTTTCGACATGCAAAAAAGAGCCTGTGAGAACAATTTTTTTAGTCGGATGAGAAGCAAGAACATGTTGTGCGAAGGCGTTGGTTGCGTATGAACGGGCCTTAGGGTTCTCAGCTGCACGTATTATTATTATAGAAAAAAAGTAAAAGAGTTGATAAAATTTAATTCATTTACATTTAAGATATCACTGCTGAAAATATAATGTAGCAGAAGCCTGTTTCGCCCCAACTCAGACAGACTTCTGCTCTCTCTGGGTGGGGCTCATCAGTGAGTGCCCAGAGAGAAACGAGTATAATTATAACGAATAGCTTAGAATTAAACTATACAAAATAAAAACAAAAACAAATAAACACATATAAACAAAAATAAATAAATAAAACAAAATGATGAAAAACAAAATAATGAAAAAACTGGAAGATAAGATAGGGAATGCTATCCAAGCATTTTTGAAAAGTAATGAGCGGGAATGTTAGAATTAAACTATACAAAATAAAAACAAAAACAAATAAACACTTGAAGCAATCTAGAGCAACAACTAATTGTACAATTGCATCGCAAGGGAAACTACCTTTCGTGACAGGACAATTCCTCAGAATATTATTAAGCTCTAGATTTGATAGAGCTGTCGTATTCAGCAACATCAATCATCGCTTTCACATGAGAATATTTATTTATTATTATTATCGTGGCAGGGGAAGATCAGGAAAGGAATTGCGGTGTAAGAGTTAGCGTTTGTATAGTCCATTTGCACACGAGATGAGAGGCTGCTATAGAAAACAGCAATACTGTTTATAAGAATGAGTCTACACTTGCTGGTCGTTGAAAACATACCGATACATTCACATTCCGTCATACTCAGCATATACTATGACTTGTAGTCCAGATGGAGGAGTTTGTTCGCCAAATCTCAAAGCTGTTTAAGTGGTTCCACTTTGAACAAGTTCAAAATCATTATTAGCATCAGTTGGTACGAGATTAAAAGCAAAGATAGTGAAAACATTTCTATATGTCTTATAAGATATTGCAATGTCGCGATTTTCACTTATAACACCAATGTTTTCATAAAACATTGCGAAAGGTTCTGCAGAGCAATTTTGCTCAAAGTTTATTTTGAGAGGCTGAGCGGGTAAAGTAACTCCTCTGGCATCTATAGAAACCTCCGAAATATTAAAGTGTTCGAAGATGAAAGGTTTTTTGGATGAATGACCATCAAATGCATCCTGCTCATCCTACAACAATACGTCGTGGAACAATATCAGTGAAAAGCGTAGAGTAGGAAAAATCTGATCGCCCACCAGGGGTATATACCACGTAGACGTGTTCTATGATAAGGATACCTTGCAGGATAAGAAAGTAAGGTATTTTCTAGTGCGAGACTTGCTGAGCTTATGACATCTACCGCACGTACCAAGAGCTTCATTGACACAACTTCAATCGATATTCCTGATTGTTTACTGGTTGTGAAGTTTTCTGTTATAAAGTCAGCAGAGTTACGATAGCGACGAAACTGAAGATTGAGATGAGGAATAAGGAAACGCTCGGTGCTAAAGTGGTCAATGTGAAGAGGAACAACTAGGTTCACTACATCATTCGATAAATCTTCCACTCTGGACTTGTATCCATCATTCTCTGAAGTTTCTAATCCATTATCACCGTCTTGATAATAACCAGCTGCTTGAAGGAAACCTCGCTTTTGGTCTGTACTATGGTTAAAAGACATTCCAAGTAAGCTTTGTAAGCATAATTGCTGCAATCAAATACTTGCTGATTGTTAACCTCGAGAGTGACCTGATTGAAGGAAGTTGAAAAAAAATTCCCTTCGAGCCAAGTAGACGACTTAAATCTATTATTGTCCACTGTGTGAGAATAAGCTGAAGAAGAATGTTCACGCTTGCTGTGTGTGAAGAAGGCGTTCTGCTTCTGAAAACAACCTTAGAGATGTATGATAAAACTATTACACGGAGAAGAACTAGTGCATGGGATGGGTTTTATTTTTTGGATTAAGTTTTATAGAGATGAAATTGTTCCCGAATTCCACATTTTCTGCCGCGCCACGCGGCTTGTCTGTTCTTCCAGCCACGTAACGCTTTCACTTGAGTCACCCTACCTTCGATGGGCCTAAAATTCAATTGGAAAACTGAAATGGATTGTGAGTTCATGTTTTTAGTGTATAGAAGTACTGTAAGCTTAAGGCTAATCTCGACTCAAACTGGGATGGAAACGATACTTTTTTAGCTAAAGTTATTTGCACAAAACTTTTATTAGAGTTTTACGAATTTTTTCGAATAACTCTATATTTAGTAATACAGAAATCTGTTTCAACCCAAGCGCTAATCAAAGAGTGGATATATATGTAGTAAAGGAATTTGTATGGGTTTTTGATATGGTATTAGGAAGTTATAAAATCTATAATCCAAGATATCGAAGCGTTCGGTAAGGCTATAGAAAACGTCAACTTCTGTGACCTTACCGAACTTTCTGTTGTCAACAGAAATAATCAACGTAGAAGATAATTAAAGAATTATGTTTTCTTCCCAAGACTCCTCTTTTCCATTCCCTATTCCATTCATACCATTCCCTTCTCCATTCTATTATTCCATGTAAGAGGTGGCCTCACAAACTATCATATGGTGATAAAGAAATTTGAAAATATTTGAAGTACTGAAACATATCAGTAAATTATTATTTTTTCGGTCGTTGAATATTCAGCTCATTTCTATTTAACTGTTTTTTAAGCGTTTTGTGATAGATTTAGTTTATTTTTGTGTTTATGAATTAGTGATAGCACATTTTTTTATTTCGGCAGCAAGCAAAGCAAGTGAGACAGGGAAAGGGGGATGGGGGTCGGCAGATGATAGAAATTATATTCTGAACATCGACTGAGGTATTCATCTGTGAGTTACTTCTGGTCCTGCAAGATGGTAGACAAATACAGGGAGACTACTGGGTGTTTATCTTCCGGAGACACTCATTCTCCGTCAAAGGCTTCTGCAGCCTCCTCATCCGCTGCGGCTTCCTTCAAATAGATTTAAGTTATTGAATCAGATATTTCTGGTTTCAGTCAAAGGATCTACTGAATGATTGATACGTAATAATGGGTTAACAGTGCAGTTCTTCATATTGAATAAATTCATCTCAAGCATACGTGTTGAAGTGAAGTCCGGTTATTTACAAAAGGAGAGTTGACTCGATATAAAATGATTTACTTGAAGTGATTCACACATTTTGAATGAATGATTGTTTTTTTTTGTCTCCCTATCTTACGCGTCCATGCTAATTGGAACTACCATTCATAGTTGTATTACAAGTTGTTGTTCTTGCATGGAATAAATGCATTGAAATTCATTCATTCATTCTTTATTCCTTGCACAGATTATATTCAACTTCGGTTCACAGTGAACAATAACAATAGCGGATATGCATGGACTGTCTTTCTAGTGGCGGTGTGTGTAAGCAAAAGGTTGCTTAACTAGGGGAGGGGTGGGGGGAGATAGAAAATGCTATTAATAGAGAAACGGGCCTTTAGTTATCAGTAACAAAAGTATTTGAATTGAATTGAATCTTGTGAGAATGGTGTAAAGATTATATGTCCTGTTTTTAGGTTTGGCCTGTTTTAAACTATTCAGATCTTTCAATCATACTGAATGATGACCAGTGAGTGATGTGTCGTAAAATAAATGATCAATTTTTTTTCCTTGTTGATAGTCCTATTTCAATAGTTTATCTTCCATTCATTGCTTCTCTTATCAACTACATCATTCATGAAACAGGAACCCGTGCAAGGCAAAGGACTCCAGAACTGTACTGGAGTTCATGAAGAGGATTTGAAAGATAAATTTAATAGAGGTGAAATTAGGCATCATCGGCATCCTGAATCGTCAAGCAAGCCTTATTCATCACTTAAGATTGAATTCACGGGCACTGATAAGAGGGGCTTAGTGCTCAAGGAGAGTAATATTACGCTGCCACGAGGTTGCTATGTGAGGGCAGATCTATCTCCTTTGGAGCTCTTGCCTGAAAGAAAATGTCAAACAATTTATTCTGATCAATTTCATCGAAAATATCGGGTTGTTAATGGTCTTATGAATCTTCTATCTCTGGATCATAGTCAATCCATTTACTTCATACCCAAATGACCGCCATCGTGCTGGTGCGCTTATGATTCATTCTCAGGCTAACATGACCAAGTCTTCACGTGCTCCATTCTTCACCAGATTGTTCTGTTGTACTCATGCCTCTGTCGCGTCTAAGTGCTCTGAAAAAAACTATTCTCTATCTTCTACCACTAAGGAACACTCCTGTCTTTTCTGCCATCTCAAGTCAATCTACCTCCTCGTCCACGTCTGTCTCTTACTTCTCGGCCTCGCGTGCCAGATTCTTCGTCTAATCCATCTGAAGCCAAGAAGCCTTTGACGACCATTAGGCCGAGTTCTCTGAGGCGGAGCACACGGAACAAGGCAGGTAACTTGATTTCTTATAAATAGGAAGTATAAGGAACGAGCTTTTTCTATCGAATGTATGTCAATTAACGCTCGTTCCGTTAAAAATAAGCTTCATGACCTATATCATTTGCTACGATCTTCCTCTGCTCGCATTTTCTTTGCATGTAAAACCTGGCTATCGAGCCCGAATCGTTGCTTACAGATGGGCTTTCTTATTATGTCTTCCGTGTGGATCGACAAGATGGCTAACGAGGTGGTGGCTCTCTTCTCACTTTTCCTCGTACCTTTCCCCTGTTTTCTTTCAAACTCTCTCACAAAGATCCACGGAATGTGTCGTTGTTGACATATGTATTTCCTGACCCATCCATTTCATTTTGCTTTCCTGCCATCCGAATCGTTTCATGCTGTCAATTCCCTAAATCTTCCCATGAATCTATGAAAAGATTCATCGAATGCACATACTTGCCTTCCTCCTTCCTCACCCCACAATAATTGTTAGAGATCTTATTCTCCCTTATGTAGATTGGACGAACACGTCTGCCCCAGACAATTGTTCTCTTTCTAACACTTTTCTTTATTTCATGTGTGACTATCATCTCAATTAGCATGTGCTCTTTCCCACGCGAAGGCTCAATACTCTTGATTATGTATGTTGTACTCATACCCTAATCTCTGACTGTTTCCCTACTCAAACTAGTGACCATAATTCGATATACTTCCACCTAACTAACTGTATTTTCGATTCATACTCTAACACTTCCTCTCTTTTTCGACCAGGGAAAAAACTGGAATAAGGTATTCTCATCTCTATTTCTTGATCAGTATGTCGATTATCTCACTAACTTCCTTACAACTCTAGTTTCCCATAACATTCCTCATTGTAAACCCAAGAAAATTCCTTCTAAGTACACACGCAAGACAAGAAAATTATTCAGTTAGCTCCAAAGATATAAAAGACGCTCTTCTAATTCATCATCAACTTCTAAAGCATGCTACACAGAGAATTATTGAGATTTGAATGTTAGCGCGAGGATTCCTTAAAAATGCCCAAGAACTACAGAAAGTTCTTCCGAACAATAGCATCTAGAACTAAAATTTCTAACGAGCTATCTTTTCTTATTGCCAACAACTCTCTTCTGCTTTTTGCCCCTGGTATGACGAATGCATTTTTTAACCCCTTTGCATCATTAACTGTCCCTCCTGTTTCAAATCCCCTTCCTTCTCATATTTTTTTTCGTACTCAACTACGAGTGCATTGTTACCATATTGAAGTAAATCAAGTAATCTCTCGGATGAGCCGCAAGTTGAGCGGATGAGCCATACTTCTCCTGACTCCCATCCAACTATTTTCATTAAAAGTTGTAAAGATTCCTTGTCCGTCCCTCTAAAGGTTTTTTTTTTTCGAATTCTATGACTCTCGGGTAATAACGTTCTTCCTGGAATGAAGGGATCGTCAAACCGATTCACAAAAAATGGAATAAATCGGATATGAATAAATCGGAACCTATTACATTGGGATGTCTAAAGTTTTTGAAAAGTTCATATTCAATTTGATATCTCACCATATCGAAAGCAAAGATTTACTGTATCCCTGTCGAAATGGTTTCCACTTCAAACGCTCTACGGCATCTTCTTTAATTCACTTACATTCTGCAGGGTAGCCCATATCACCTGTTACCCAAATTTCACGATTCACTCCAGCGTTATCCTTCCGATAGGTGCGAGGCCGTCTTTTTTAATTTTCAGATCCACTTCTGTTCTTGAATGGAAATTCTTTTTGAGCTCGATAAGTTTCCATTTGCAACAACTGCGTGTAACAATCAGCCCGATTTCATAAGCTTAATACACAAATAATTAAATAAATCATAAAGAAGTCCTTCGAGCCTTCCATTCATCTTAAATCATGATTTGTAGTGGTGTCTCCAGAACAGGCAAAACTCCTTTAGTACTCGTCGAGCCTGGAGTCAAGATTGGAAAAAATTATTTTCAGAAACACATCCTAGACGACGTACTACTACCATGGTCACTTTATCATTCCAGAAAGATTCAGCTCCGACTCACAAAGCAAAACAGACACAAGAGGGGTGTGAGAGGCATTTGCCTAGCTTCATCTCCGCGGCCGAATGAACATCGTGCTCGCCGGACCTGAATCCTATGGACTATTCGGTGTGGTGGTACCTTGAGAGCAAAGTGGATGTTCGTCTTCACTAGAATTTGGAATTACTCAAGCAGGCCTTGCTGAAGAATTGAGACATTATCGACGTCAGCTACCTATGTTCAGTGATTGATATTCTTCCTTAGAGGCTTCGCGATGTTGTTCGCGTCAAAGGTGACCTAATTGAATGAAACTTCACCCCGTTTATTTATTATATTGATCTAATAAATATTACAAAGTAAATTTGATTGCTCTTCCAATAAGCTATTCAGTGAAAACTTGGTAACAGGTAATATGGGCTACCCTGAATATCTATAACAGTTTTCTCAACATCTCCCAGCCTTCTTCAAATTGCTCTTGACAATATCTATAACTAGTTTTCTCAACATCTCCCAGCCTTCTTCAAATAGCTCTTGACAATATCTATAACTAGTTTTCTCAACATTTCCCAGCCTTCTTCAAATAGCTCTTGACAATATATATAACTAGTTTTCTCAACATTTCCCAGCCTTCTTCAAATAGCTCTTGATAATATCTATAACTAGTTTTCTCAACATCTCCCAGCCTTCTTCAAGTAGTAGCTCTTGATAATATCTATAACTAGTTTTCTCAACATCTCCCAGCCTTCTTCAAATAGCTCTTGATAATATCTATAACTAGTTTTCTCAACATCTCCCAGCCTTCTTTAAATAGCTCTTGACAATATCTATAACTAGTTTTCTCAACATCTCCCAGCCTTCTTCAAATAGCTCTTGATAATATCTATAACTAGTTTTCTCAACATCTCCCAGCCTTCTTCAAACAGCTCTTGATAATATCTATAACTAGTTTTTTCAACATCTCCCAGCCTTCTTCAAATAGCTCTTGACAATATCTATAACTAGTTTTCTCAACATCTCCCAGCCTTCTTCAAATAGCTCTTGACAATATCTATAACTAGTTTTCTCAACATCTCCCAGCCTTCTTCAAATAGCTCTTGACAATATCTATAACTAGTTTTCTCAACATCTCCCAGCCTTCTTAAAATAGCTCTTGACAATGTCTATAACTAGATTTCTCAACATCTCCCAGCCTTCTTCAAATAGCTCTTGATAATATCTATAACTACTTTTCTCAACATCTCCCAGCCTTCTTCAAACAGCTCTTGATAATATCTATAACTAGTTTTCTCAACATCTCCCAGCCTTATTCAAATAGCTCTTGACAATATATATAACTAGTTTTCTCAACATCTCCCAGCCTTCTTCAAATAGCTCTTGACAATATCTATAACTAGTTTTCGCCTTCTTCAAATAGCTCTTGACAATATCTATAACTAGTTTTCTCAACATCTCCCAGCCTTCTTCAAATAGCTCTTGACAATATCTATAACTAGTTTTCTCAACATCTCCTAGCCTTCTTGAAATAGCTCTCGACAATATATATAACTAGTTTTCTCAACATCTCCCAGCCTTCTTCAAATAGCTCTTGATAATATATATAACTAGTTTTCTCAACATCTCCCAGCCTTCTTCAAACAGCTCTTGATAATATCTATAACTAGTTTTCTCAACATCTCCCAGCCTTCTTCAAATAGCTCTTGACAATATCTATAACTAGTTTTCTCAACATCTCCCAGCCTTCTTCAAACAGCTCTTGACAATATCTATAACTAGTTTTCTCAACATCTCCCAGCCTTCTTCAAATAGCTCTTGACAATATCTATAACTAGTTTTCTCAACATCTCCCAGCCTTCTTCAAATAGCTCTTGACAATATCTTTAACTAGTTTTCTCAACATCTCCCAGCCTTCTTCAAACAGCTCTTGATAATATCTATAGCTATTTTTTTATTAATTGGGCTCTAACCAGACATATCTATCCCGAAATGTTTTATCTAAAGCTCTGGATTGAATAACCCCACGATCTATACTCTATTGGCAACATAGTGCTTTCTTCAGTTGAAAGATTTGGAAAAGACTTGTTAAAAGAAAGACTTTTTCTCCAATTCTTCGTCGTTTTCTTACCATGTGCAACAAGCGATATTGAAAGCGATCACGACTATGAACATTCTCTTTCGCAGCTTCAAGGCCTCTTCTGTTCCTATGTTTTTGAAAAACTTGTAAAGCTTATGTTCTTCCTTTGCTTGATTACGAATGTGATCTATGGTCGCCTACTACCGTAGGACTCAGAAATTCAATTGATAGAGTACAGAGACTGTTTTCCAGACGGGTATTTGCCAGAGCCGGTTTTTCCTTCCACTGACTATCTCTTTCGATTATGTACTCTGTCACTCACAACCTTAGATTATAGGCTAAATATTATGGATCTATGTTTTTTTCATAAAATTGTGCATGGAAACACTTCGCTTGATTACACAAACCTTTTCATTAAACATCCTTCGCCTTTCACTCATAGGAGCTCCCATTGCCTCAGAATAATACTACTTTTTGGAATACCAAGTGGTCAGTCCACATGTGTATCAAAATGGATCGATACTCGGAATTCTTTACCATCTGAAATGGTCTCTCTCACATCTTTTTCTGCCTCCAAGTCTTTAATTTTGCATTTACCGCTCGTAATCATTGTTCCGATTTCAAAGCTGCGCCTCTTATAACTTTTTCTTTTCTTCTTATACTCCATTTTACCTGTAAAAGTATAAGTTTGTTGCATTGACTCATTTCTATGTCCTTTTTTGGTTATCTTTCTTTCAGTTCGAATCTAGAACTAATGTAAAATTTTGCAATTTATGTATGTGAATTCAATCCGATTTAATTCTGTTTTAAATGCCGTTCCACTCACATTTTCAGTTTGAAAATGTGAGTGGAACGTAATTTTTTTCGTATATTTGCCATAACATCCTCTGTGTGAATATACAAGAAATAAATTAATTGAATTTAAAAGTCTGTCTGTGGAAGATTGAATGGTTTTTTAAACCTTTTTCTATCTCTATTTATTGTACTTAACCACCTAGCCATAGATCTACTCTCATTAGGGTTATTGTTAGGGCAGCACAATCTGCCACCAAGTTCATGCATTAAGAAAAACATATATTATTTTGAGATTGTATCACCTAGTTTTTTTACTGTGCATGGAAAAAAGAAATGAAATGAAATGAAGTATCTCGTAAAAAATAAGAGACATGTTACATTAACGCTGTAATTTATTTCTTTTTTTTTCAAAGGTTTCTTGTATGCCATGGGTGATGAAAGTGATTTAGTACAATTATATACCTGGTACTGCTGGTACTCGGAGACGAGATCGTTCATGTTGCTCTCAGCCTCCGTGAACTCCATCTCGTCCATTCCTTCCCCGGTGTACCAATGCAGAAACGCCTTGCGACGAAACATCGCTGAAGTTACAAAAAAACTTATAAAGTTTTATTGTTTATGAACCCGATTTCGAATACTATATATAAAAAGGGTAGTTGTGCTATAAAAAAAACTTCTTTTTGCCGAACACGTATGATTTTTGTCTTCAAAAATTTTAGTAACTTTGAATTGATTAAACTTTTACTTTTATTGTTTTGTAGTCTCGGCTGTCTTCGATACCATCGGTCTTTTCCGAGGAAAGACTGCCAAGATCCTTTCGGCCACCAACCTGTGAACTGCTCCGAGATTCGCTTGAACAACTCTTGTATGGCAGTGGAATTGCCGATGAAGGTGGCGGACATCTTAAGGCCTCGTGGAGGAATGTCACATACAGCCGTCTTCACATTGTTGGGAATCCAGTCTACGAAGTAGGATGAATTCTTGTTCTGGATGTTCAGCATCTGCTCGTCGACTTCCTAAAGAGCAGCCGCGCCTTCAATTTCACATTGAAAAGTTTATGATAGTGTGTGCTTTTTTTAGAGTTCACACTAGTGCGAGCTATTCGAAAAAAATCTTAAGTGTTTTTAGAGTTACAAAAGATCGGATCAACTTTTTTTCTACCCCCCCCCCATCCCCTCCAAATTGCAGACTGTCATTGTGATATGTGTGTGAAGAGAGATGCATGTTGGCACGATGTCAATACAGTAAACAAACGCACTAAAAACATTTCTCTTCTTTTTCTCTCTTATTCTTCAATGCTTTTTTCAAAAAAACTTCATGTCATACAATCATGAATGTTTTTTAAAAGTGCTTGATTAATTCGTCTTTTTGTTCACTCAGCGATCGGCGAGTCTATATATTCTTTTCTGATATTGATTTTCGGCTCTGCCCTCCCCTATAAGTTATGTCCTGTCCAAACATGCAAATATCGATGTCCGCTCTCTTCTCGAAACAATTCGCATACAATCAGACACGATAGCCGTTCAAGCTCGAACCATCGAAACTCAAAAACACCAGATTGGTTTTCTGACGCAAGAAAAGTTCTTCATTTCTCCAACAGCTCTCTCCACACACCCCACTCTGTCTCCAAACGCGGTCGCTCACGAGGCTGTGAGGCGTTGTCTACTAGAAGACAAAGAAGCTATTGAGGAGAAAGCAAAGAACATCGACGTGGTTAGAATGGCAGAGGAAGATTCCGGTTCGGTCACTACAGCTGAGGAAGAAACCTTTGTTACGAGGCTTATTACTCGATATTAAAGATCTTTCGGATGCTTTCAAGACAGGAGAAGTCAAATACACGGCCAAGCAGAACTTAAAACAAGGATATTGAAAATTTACCTGCCCTCTTCCGCTCTTCGCTTATCTACTCTAAAAAAGATAAGAACTTCGATATACATATATATATATATATAAGTATTCCATGTCATTCCGCACACAATTGTTACTATTCATGCTTGGAAAGTATGAATAGTAAAAAAATGAAAGTATGCTAGGGATATATTGAAAGTATGCTGTCTACACAGAAAAAAATATGCTAAATATAATGGTAACACGCGCTCCCGGTTTGAGTCGAGATGGCTGGGTTCGATCCCGCCCGGTGGACTACCTTTTTTATGTGCGATAGTTCAATCAATTGTCATCTCAACCAGGTGTCACTGCCTTTAACTTGTGTAACTCAGAATTTGAAGATTTATGCTAAATATACTTTGAAAGTGAGCTGTCTACGAAAAAGAAAGTATTTATGCTGTTTCTTGGGTTTTTCATTCAAATTTTTTTTGTTTGCTACTTAACCGAAGGGCATTTTTCCCGAAAGGCTTTCCCGAAGGGCTTTTCTTTCCGATAAGCTTTCCCGAAAGGCCTTTTCTCCTGTCAGGAGTTCCCCAGGGGCTTTTTTCAAGGAGAGCGCTTCACAATCAACTTTTTTCCCTATGCTTTTCTTTCAGAAAGGCTAGGTGAAATGATTTACACGATACGGTGTGTATGTGTGCTTCACCCGTATAAAGTAATCGAGATAATAAGTGTATATAGAACAACCTAAGTCAACCGGGTTTGATGATTGGATAAGTGCAAAAAAAGGAAGAGAGCTACCAAGGAATACTTTCAAAGGTGTCCCATTCATAGTACATTGATTGTATGCCTCTCTAGCATACTTTCATACTCACGCGCAGGAATACTTTCAAAGTGTTATTATTCATAAACCAAATTTATGCCTTTTTTTAGCACACTTCCAAACTCTTCCTTTTTTGTGTGAGGACAAAAGGTATGTAGCTATTAGTTTCTAATTTTTTCAAACATGTTATTTCAAGTTATGTATCGTTTTTTGAAAAAAATTACTGGTTGGTCTAACAGATTCGGTTTGTCTCATTCCATTTTTTTTCCTCCTTTAAATGTGTTGTCTGCATGTTACTGTGAAAACTTTGTCAACGGTTAATTAACTTTAATTCAAACGTTGCTTTTTTGTGTTTTTAAGAGTGAAGAAAAACGATGAACACCTGAAAAAAAAAAATTAAACACTATTTCTCAAACTCATTTGACCAATTGGGAAAGAAAACCTTCATGCTCATCCGACCACGGAAAATCGCAGCTGCGGTGAGGTAGCGGCCGTGCCGAGGATCGCATGCAGCCATCATATTCTTCGCGTCGAACATCTACATGCTCCGCATACCAATGTCTCATTTCGAAACTCTTCATAAACTGCATGATATTTTTATCTACTGCTATCACACAGATCAAAGTTTACCCCGAGATTGATTTTGACCCTCGCCAGTCTGTAAAAGTTTTCGCATACATTTCTCGAGTTACTCAGAGGGTGCAAAATGTTAGTTATTTCAAGTAAACTTAAGCATTCTCAAAAGAGAAGAAATACATTTAAAAATTCTTTCTAAAAAAAAAAAAAAATTCTTTCTCACGTGTTGCAGTGAAAAAATCTGATAGAAGTTTCATGTTTGTAAGCTGAGTTGATGATTCGTAGACCTGCTGCGTGAGTTCGGGTACGCTGACTGCCCGATATTGCTGATTCGAACGGGATGTGAGTGGAGCGAATCCAGGCATAAAAAAGTGGAGACGTGGAAAGGGCACCATGTTTACTGCCAGCTTGCGCAAGTCCGCGTTCAGCTGTAAGTAACACATGAAGATGTTGAAAGAGATAGGGAGATGTGGAATGTGATAAAGAAAATCCAAAAATTAGCTGCAGTTCATTTCTTTAATCACTCACAACATATACTCTTTTTTGAGAGAAAAGAAAACATATTGAGTGATATTCTTACATCTAAACTACCAGCATAAGAAACAAACCTTTATTGAGGTACGATGCTTGCATAAAAGTCTGTCGAAAAACGAAGCTGTGAGACAGCTTATTACTGGAACTTCTATCAAGAAATCGACTTTGCTTCAAGGATTCCACAGAGTTCTTCCGATTGGAAGTAAATAAGACGTTTGCTTAGAAAATCTCTTTTTTTCGTTCAGAATTGTATAATTGTCATAACCATTAGTAGAGATTTCCTTTCCCTCATTTACGGATATCTAGCTAATTACTCTTTCCTTTGAAGAATCAGCCTACTTAATTTCTACCCGCCAGAATGCTCACTTTCGTTTTTAGATCTATAGCGGTCTTGAAAACACCCCAAAAAAAAAAGATTTGTCAAAATTATCTCTAATTTATCTATGAACTTGAAAAAATTACCATTAGAAGTCATATTAACAACTACGAGTGTTCTAGACTGAGTAAATATTATCTGATTAACTTATGTAATACGTATATTGAAAGTGGAAGAGTTTAACAAAAAATCTAATTTAGTTATTCATTCATTCATTCATTCATTCATTCTTTATTCCAAGCATGTAGGTATTTAAGACAAAAGCAAATTACATACATATAAACAGAGGTATGCATGGACTACATTACACATAAAGCTTAGTGGCGGTGTGTAAAGGGAAAAAAGGGGGGCTGTGATAATGATGAAAAATAACAAGTCTTAATTAAGTATCAGAAACAAGACTAACTGGCACAATCACATTCACAGTTATACAAGTCCATACACTGAAGATCAGAATCAAGAATTGAGAACCCAGAATATTTCTCGTATACGAGTGTTTTATGCTTCTTTCGTAATTATCACGTTGTTCATGTGCACGGTATGAATAAAAGAGTTCAGCGGGAATCGAATCATTTATACAGGGTGCAGTAAAAGTCCAGGTGGACAATTTTGTCAATTTGTATCTTTTTTATTTGGTGTAGCGGTCGTGTGATTTTTCACTTTTCATTTTATTCATAATGTTGCTAACATAACCTGAAAAAATCAGAATGATAACTCTTTTCGTTTTCCCGTAATGCTCTCTGATATGGACCGAGGCTACATTCTGCGCTTGAGCCAGTCCGGTCACACTCAAAAGCACATCGCCAGAACCACTGGATTTTGCCGCAGGACCATTGACAACACAATACGTCGCTTTCGTGAGACTGGTACGACGAATGACCGTCCCAGGAGTGGCAGACCAGTAACCGCGACCACTTCCTACAACGTGAGAAGCATCCGAGACAAGATTCGATAAAACCCCAAGCGGAGTTTCAGGAAACTCGCGAAGGAGCTGAATATCTCGGCTAGTTCTGTTCAGAAAATCGTCAAATCCCGCATTGGACTTCGCCCCATCAAGCTGCAGAAGACTCACACATTGACGGAACAGATGAAGGTGACCCGTCTTTGCAGATGTCATGAACTGTCAAAGCGGTTTAAGCCGGTGGACTGTTTGGATATTCTCTCCAACGATGAGAAGTTGTTCAATATTGAGCAGTCCTTCAACAACTAGAACGATAGGATTTGGTCAAAATCGGTCAAAGACTCTAATAAGAGTGGCCGTTACGTCTCGAGAAAGGGCCATCCCGCTTCTGTCATGGTCTGGGCCGGGATTTGCGTGACTGGCATGACTCCGCTCGTTTTCGTCGAGCAGGGAGTCAAAATGAATGCCAATAACTACCTGAACGACATTCTCATAAAGGAAGTACTTCCCTGGAGCCAGGCTCTTTTCGCGGGACGCAAATGGGCGTTCCAGCAGGACTCTGCGCCCGCCCACAAGGCTAAAGGGGTGCAAGACTGTTGCAAGACCAATTTCCCCTCCATGATCACATCCGCCGAATGGCCTCCGTACTCACCTGATTTGAATCCTCTGGACTTCTCTGTGTGGTCGGTCCTTGAGAGCAAGGCCTGTGCTTCCCCACATGAGAATTTGGATAGTTTGAAGCGCGCCCTACAGAAGGCGTGGGATTATCTTTACGTCGCTTACCTTTCCACCACGGTGGGTGCCTTCCACAAGCGACTCCGCGCCTGTGTCGAGGAGAAAGAAGGGCTGTTCGAAATTTGAAAACGCAGTTATATCCCAAACTATTTGAATAAACTTTGATGAAAATTTGGTTTGATTTACTCAATTTGTTAAGTTTTTATCGGAAAATTACTGTCCACCTAAACTTTTCCCGCACTCTGTAAGTTTAGTCTTTGTACTTTGTAGCCAGACGCTGCCACTCCCAATAGGAATTGTTTTGTTCAACTAGAGATCGTACAAAAATACTCAGAAAATAACCTGTCCAGGAAACCGGAGGCACGTTGTTACTCCAGACATTGTCATAGAGACGAGATGATTGAGGTCTCCGTATGTGGGAGTTGTCAGTTTGAGGGTGCGGAAGCAGATGTCATAAAGGGCCTCGTTGTCAATGCAGAAAGTCTCGTCCGTGTTCTCTACCAATTGATGCACAGAGAGGGTCGCATTGTAGGGCTCCACCACCGTATCCGATACCTTACAGCAATCATTTCCAGGTTTTTGTAGGTTTTGAAACAAAAAGTAGAATTGTTTTTTCGATCAATTTTCTAAATTCTTCGCTATTTGTCAAGTCTTTCGTTACTTGTGAGGTTTACTCTCTTTTTAGGTTCTCTCCCGCTCCATCTAATTTTCGGGACTACTTCCGTCTAAAATATGTCTTCATTTCTTCGTCTTCCCGAAAAAGACAATGCTGAAAATACCCAAGCCAGTGACAGAAACACCATCCGCCACCTATTCGTGTGCCTGAAACAAGATAATCTTGTGAAGGCACTCGAAGACGGGGCCATTACTTATCACCGCCATCCCATCGACCGGCCTCGACTCTCATCTGAAGTAGGACGGCCCATCAAGATTTCATTTGAAAACAGCTCTACACGGAACAAGTTCCTCGCTCTGAACAAAAAGAGCAGGAATTGCCTCCCTTCTGGTTCCTCTGCTCGTGCCGATCTCTCCCCTGCCGAACTTCTCGCCGAGCGCGACTGCAAGCGAATCGCTCTCGACCCTCTCCATCCGCCGGTTAAAGTTATCGACTCACACCTTGAACCAGCCTCAGCAAACAATCATCCTGCCACTCAGTCTTACCGAAAAGTCCCCTATTCCGCAAAACCCCGACTCAACCTACATGCCCTCCCTCTTCAACTTTCTCTGCGACGACTTTCAAGCCTAAACCAGCAGCTACTACACGCTCCTCGCCTTCATCATCGTCTCCCAGTGAATCTCCTCCCCATCCAAATGACGAAGCATCGTTCCCCTCGCTGAACTCCCCGTCCAAGAAGTCTACAGCAACTCCCTATTCTCCTGCTTCTCAAAGCTCGTCGCCCGTCGCTCATCGCTCGTCGCCCCTGGCTCGCGTCTTGGCTCGTGTCACCAGAAGAGCGGCTACGCACTCAGCTCCACTGCCAACTCTGCCAGCGACTCGAGCCCCCAGAACGAGAGCAGCCAAGGCCACTAAATAGGACAGATTTGGTGTGAGTTCATGTAGCATTACTTGCCTCTCCTTCAATGCACGTTTCATTAGGAACAAGTTATACGACTTATATCACGTTCTCCGTTTCTCCTCTCCTGATATATTTTTTTGTGCGAATCCTGGCTGTCATCATCTGATCCTGATTCTCTACTTAATGATGGCCTACCCTAACAAGTTTTCAGAGCCGATCGATTAGGCAGTGATAGAGGAGGCTCAGCCCTGCTTATCAATTCACACTTGTCCCCAGCCTTTATTGATTCATTTGCTCATGGTTCCATTGAATGTGTTGTATCCGATATTCATCCAAACTCTAGATTCTCCTTCCCGTATCCTTCTCTGCGCCTAATATCATGCTATCGCTCTCCCAACTCCCCTTTTGTCAGTGTCCAACCCTACCTAGACTTTCTCTCTATGCATATATCTCTGTATTTTCCCACTATTATATGTGGAGACCTCAACCTTCCAAGCATTAACTGACCTAACCTCACATGCCCATCTAATTGCCCTATCTCTAACTCTTTTCTGCAATTCTTCCTTGATAGGCATATCAGTCAGCTGGTTAAGACACCCACCCGTCGGACTAACATTCTCGACTATGTTCTCTGTACACATGCCTCCCTTGTATCCAAATGTGCCACATCCCATCCCTTCTCGACTAGTGACCATCTATCTGTAACGTTCTCTGTCTCTGTGTCCTCCATCATCTCTAATGGTCTCTCCCCTTTACTCCATCCGCTAATTGGACAGCCATTAACGATGCGATCAACTCTGTAGACTGGACCATAACGTTCTCTTCCCTCAAGATTGACCAGTGTGTTGAACATATAACCATATTTTTGAAGAATCTTATCTCCCTTCATATTCCGCATTCAAGGCACACAAAAACCCATCTCCTCTATCCTAAAAAAATCCGCAAGATATACAGCTTTTTACAAAGAAACATTAAACGCTCCTCTAACTCCACAACAACCCTCAAAGCCTGTAAAATGCTTCATCGAGAAATTTTCAAGTTTGAATGCAAACGCGAAGACACATTTGCTTTTCCTAAAAACTTCAAGTCATTTTACCGTATCATCGCGAATCGAACCAAACCTAAAATTACTCCCGCTTCTCTGATAGTTGACAATACTCCCATAACTTGTCCTACGCAATGCGCCAACGTTTTCGCCTCTCTTTTCTCTTCAAATGTGTCTGATCCTGTCACTGGCCCTCTACCCAGACCTACACCCCAAGTCATTATGTCCCCTAGCCACAATGTCTCGCTCTTTGAAGTTCACCGAATAATATCTAAAATGTGCCCAAAAGCGAACTCCTCTCCCGACTTAATACCAAACATACTTATCAAAAACTGCATAAATTCTCTAAGCAATCCTCTCTCAATCATTTTTTCTAATTCATTTACCCTTCGATACTTTCCCAGTGCTTGGAGATATGGAATTATCAAACCCATCTTCAAAAAAGGTAAAAGATCAGAGCCCAATAACTATCGTTCCATAACCCTCGTCTCTTCCTTCTTGAAAGTCTTTGAAAAACATATTTTTCACCTTTTTTACAATCACCTCGAAAGCAACAATATCCTCAACCCAAATCAGTCTGGTTTTCGCTCCAAACATTCCACTGTTTCTTCCCTTGTACACGCTCACTCAGTCTATCTGTCACTTTTATTCAAAAAACAAGCCTTCGAAATATGTCTCATTGACTTCACTAAGGGTTTTGATACTGTAGATCATAGGGCACTACTCTACAAACTTAGTTCTTGTGGTATAGACTCCTCCCTTCTCCTGCTGATCAAGTCATTTCTCTCTAAAAGGTCTTTCCGCGTCTCTGTTGATGGCTTCGAATCTGCAGAGAGAGCAGTAACCACTGAGGTTCCTCAGGGTAGCTGCCTCGGGCCTCTCCTTTTCTCTATTTTCATTAATGACATAGTAGAGCTTCTACCCTCAAATGTTTTTAGCTTTCTGTATGTAGATGATCTCAAAATTTTCTCCCAGTCTTCGTCCTCCCTTCAAAATGCTCTATACATAATCGCTGAATACGCTCAAACTTGGTCACTCACAATCTCAATGTTATATTGTTCATTGCGGACCTAACAACCCTGACTTACCCTACACCTTAGAAAACCACACCCTGCCCTCACAATCAATCGTTAAAGACCTTGGTATTCATTTCGAATCTTCTCTCTCATTTAACCATCATATTACTAAAATGATTCAAAAAGCCAGAACAGCTATTAACATTCTTCTTAGGTCTTTAAAAACCTCCTCCATCCCGGTCTTACTTCGCGCATACAAAACCTACGTTCTACCAATTCTGGAAAATGGATGCGAACTCTGGTCACCTGTCTCTGTCGGTCTCATTAACGATAGAGTGGGTACAAAGAAACTTTACCAGACGCATTCTCGCTAGAGCTGGCCAAATCTCTCAAAATTATTCTGCCCGTCTAAAATTATTAACCCTAACCACCTTGGAGTATAGGTGCACCATACTTGACCTATCTTTCATTCATAAAGCCATCCACAATAACGTTGTGCTTGGAACCACACATCTCTTTGTGATCAGGCCTTCCCCCTACAGCCAAAGAATCTCCCACACTCTCAGACTTATACTGCCCTTTAAAATGCCCGAAGGTCATACATAATACGTGTGTTTCTCGCCGTATTGACATTTGGAATTCTCTGCCCTCGCCTCTTGTTTCAATGCCATCCTCGTGACAATTCAAAAATGCTCTTCTTAGTTTACCAATTGATGTAATTGTACCCTCTTCTAAACTAAGACTCACATAGTATTTGAGTAGTTCTCACCAAATATTAATTATGAACTCACACCTTGAACTTCTCGATCAATTGTAATTTAAATGCAAAAATTACGGTTAATGTACATATGTATTATCTTATTGCCTCGAACTGAATCACCCTGTGACAGTTATCCATTGTATATCAACCATGTGCAAAGGAATAAAATGAATGAATTTCAAGAACAGAATTCCTTTGCTTCGGGTAATGTGAGTTCAAGAGGTATTACTCACAGAAAAGCTGACAAGAAATATTACATACGATACGTATGATATTTCAAGAAGTTTGGGCAGTTATGTACCTTGCAGGCTTCTACGGATGCGGCGTCTCAGTCGCCGAGCCACCCCGGACAACAACACTGTCCGGGCCAACAGCATCCAACCCCCCCCCCCCAGCTCATGCATCAACCGTTTTTCGATTGAGGCTTGTGACCAACGTGGTCTACTGAGCCTACTTTTCCTAATTGCTGGAGACATCGTACAAAACCCAGGCCCCCCTCCCCCACTTCAACGCTGGTCATGTACCACCTGCGGTAGATCGGCAGCAAAAGGATCTATTCGTTGCTCATCTTGTTACAACTGAATCCACACGGCACCCCGATGCAGCGGCCTACGATCTAAAGGAGACTACGATCCCCAGACTTATCGTTGCTCGCGTTGTAGTCCTGCTCCTCAACACACTCCGCCTCCTACAACTCGTCGACCCGTTCATTCGGTTCCTCTCCCTCCTTCCATCCCACCTCCCACGTCCTCCTCCCGCAGCTCTCCCACCATTTTATCGAGGAACGCAAACTTAAGACCCGAAGAGGAGAGATTGTCGAACTGGCCAAGAGGCTGGACGCTGACGTTGTCGCGCTCCAGGAGACAAAGCTGGGTCCCTCATCTACCTTCACCATCCCAGGCTACGATATCCATCGGCACGATCGGAATTCGCACGGCGGTGGTCTCGTCACAATGACTGGAATACCATGCCTTTCATCGGCTAAATCCCCATCTGGCTCCTCTCTGAAAACTCTCTCTACGCATACAGAGGTCGGAAATGAATGTTTCCTGGTCAACAACATATACGCTTCGCCAGGTGCCGACCTTCGACTTTCATGGTTCGACGCTGATGTTCCCCCATCATACTCTGAAAACCAGCTGATTGCCCTCGGAGACTTCAACGCCCACATTCCACTCTGGCACTCAATGCTGGACGAAGACTCCAGTGGATCGGATCTGACGGACTGGCTGGACACCTCCCCAGTGATGGTACGACCACACACAGACTCGTGCTGCCAAAGATGGTACGCTCTCGTCCCCTGTCATCCCCCTGGCCTCCTCTTCCATCGCGCCACAATGCGACTGGAGCGTGTACACATACGGGTCCTCAGATCACCTACCCATAGTGATACGAGTCACGGGCACCAAAGGTTCCTCTGTCCCCGGTCGATCGTTCATCAACATGAGAAAAGCCGACTGATCTCTTTTTGTCAAAGAGGTTTTCTCCACCATTGCCTCCCTACGTCGTCCTCTCCACAACGTTCATCAAATTACCAGTGTTCTTTCCAAGGCCATCGCCCCTGGAGAACGCATCGCCATCCCAGCGGGTCGATTCAAGGAGGCCATCCCCGGCATCTCGGCCCCCATCAAGGCATTCATGAGGATCTGCGATACCACCAGCGCAACCAACCCAGCCGATCCCTCAATTACCGCCCTCAACCAAGCCCTTCTCTACGCCCACTACGTCAGCGACCTCCCCAGCCCTCTCAAGGCGTGAAGATGATTTGCTATTCAGATGACATCACAGTCTGTGCATCACACCGAATCCCAGACACTGTGGCTCTATTAGTGACGAGTACCTATTACATTTGAAGACGGCACTAGACGAGAAGCACCTTCCCGTATCCTCGGCCGAATACAATTCCATCATCTTGACTAATGATCCAGCTGAATTCAAGGCCACTCTCGGCATCAAGTGGGGATCCGACATCATCCCCACAGTGCAATCGGTTAAAATCCTAGGTGTCACCATAAACCAAACACTTCGCTTCCACCTCCACGCCGCCGCAACCAAGAAGAAGGCCGCATCCCGTGTCGATGCCCTAAAAGCCCTTGCGGTAACAACGTTTTGCCAGAGCAAAGAGGTTCTACTTTTTTACTACAAGGCCACGGCCCGCTGCATCATCTCTTACGCCGCTCCAGTATGGACCCTCACGGCTTCGAATTCCAGCCTGGGTAAGCTACAGACAATCCAGAACACGGCCATCCATATTGCCACGGGCGCGACCCGCTCCTCCCCCATCCGCCACCTACACACCGAGGCGGAACTACTCCGTGTGAAAGACCATCAGAGGCTGCTATCATGCCAGTTCCTCTGGTCAGCCTTCTGTTATTCATCTCACCCCAACCACACCTTTTCTCAACCCGAGGAAAGACGCAAGATCCGTCCAGGTCTCCCTCTCCTCGCTGATGTCACCCAACGCACCTCATGGAGATCCCACCTGCCCTGTCAGAAGAAGTCCCTGCTGACATCGATACATACAGCTCAAGTCGCACGTACCATCAGCAGTGCCCCCTCAACAATATCACTAACGATGGCCCACCGAGGATATCGAAGGACGAAGTTTCCCTACCCCGATCGCCGCACTCTATGCCAGCTCAGGTCAGGCCCCTGTCACCTTCTGATGTCTTATCGGAACCGCCTGGACCCCACTACCCAAGACATGTGCCCAGACTGCGGAACGCCTGGCCACGACACATGTCATCTGTTCCATTGTTCGGGGTCTCAGACATCCCTCGATGTTTCCGTCCTCTGGCACAAACCCATCGAGGCCGCGGAGTTCCTGGGTCTCCCGACCCGGCTTCAACCTGAGCCACCGCCAACGGACGATGCATAGCGTGACAACAACAACAACATGTACCTTGCATAATGCATTAACTTAATGTGTATCTGTACATGACTGAGATAACAAAGGTCATTATAACCTTTTCATAGATTTATCATATGTGTCCACTATATATGAACATTTGTATCTTTAGTAGTGAAGCTACACGTCAGTAAAAAAAGACGGCTGATTCTAATTTCACCCGATTGAAATCGTTATTTTTAATTTTTATAGAATCATTCAATCAAAAATCAAATGATTTACCTTAGGAGAGGGCACGACAGAGAAGGTGTTCATGATCCTGTCAGGGTACTCTTCTCTGATTTTCGATATAAGCAGAGTCCCCATTCCAGAACCCGTTCCACCACCAAGAGAGTGTGTTAGTTGGAATCCCTCAACGCCACTTTTTATATTCTTGCACTTCTAAAAAATGTTTCGCAGAGCTCTACAGATTTGTTTAAAAAATTGATAGAATGAGTTTCGATTATAGGAGTTCATTGGTATTTTAGAAAAATAGATACCTGCAGACAGTCGCAGCTCTCGGCCTCTTTCCTCACGACATCGAGTACATTATCCACTAGCTCTGCTCCTTCTGTGTAGTGGCCTTTTGCCCAATTGTTACCCGCGCCCGATTGGCCTATAATTGAAAATGATCAAAATTTGAGGTAACATAAAAAAATTGCAAAACTGGGGCCGTATTCAGAGATCTAAAATGAACTCATGGGTAAATTTTACCCTGGTATATTGTAGACCTAAGTTCAACTCTGTTCCGTATTCAGAGACAAGTTGGGTGTCAGCTTTCCTACTAAACTTTAGTATAAAGTTTACCTTAAAGTCTACTCTCTGAATTTCAGTTTGGCGAAACTACAACATAGTATAAAGTTTACTATAAATTTTAGTATAAATTTCTGTCTCTGAATACGGCCCCTGTTTTTCGTAACAGAAGTAACCGAAGATGTAATTATCAGGTCGAAACAGCTGTCCTAACGGGCCAGAACGTACGGAGTCCATTGTTCCCGGTTCCAAATCAACCAGAACGGCCCTTAAAAAAAACGACTTCCCAGTTTTGTTTCTACATATTCATTCATTCTTTATTCCTGTATATTCACAAGTATGTATATGGATGGTTACGCAGATGCGATTTTAGAAGAAGAAACAAATTAATAAACTCAAACATACATAATCACACGAATCGGTAGATTAAACAAACTTTAACTTGGATTCAGTAAGAATTACCTTCTGAGGATGTGCCAGGGTGGCCTTCTTGAATAATAAAGAAGAAGTTAGCATCACAATTTCAGCGGGTAAAGTGTTCAAGACATTGAGAAACACAGGTGCTACGATAATTGGCCAGTTTAAACGAAAGTAAAATACGGAGGGAACGAGAAGAGCTATGTTGACGAGGAGTGGATGAGTATGATCTTGATCATTTGCGGTGTTACCGGGAACAATCTTGTGCAAAATTATAGATCTAGAATGCGACGACGGTATTCTAAATTAGAAAGCAATAGAGTCCGCAACCGGGAAAGATAGCTGGTTGTTAAAAGACCGGCTCTCGCGAATACGCGTCTACTAAATGATCGCTGAACTCGTTCAAATGCATTAATATTACCAATGGAGACCACAATTCACAGCCATATTCCAGAAGTGGAAGAATGTAAGCCTTTTAGGCGCGGACTAGTACTAAAATAGAAGATGTCCTGAAAGAGCGAAGAAATACATTCATAGCTTTTGTAGCTTTAGAAACCGTTTGGTTAATGTGTTGAGTAAATGAGAGAGCATGATCAAAAAATATTCCTAGGTCTTTAACAGAAGTAATAGAAGGTAACTGATCAGCGCCAATATGATAAGTAGTAAATAGATTGTTAGACCCGCAGTGCACCACTGAAAATTTAGAAATGAAAATGATTAAGGACCCCTCAACTAAAAGCCGGGAAAATAAGGAACCATGCTCACGAATGGGTTGAACTATCCAGCGATCCTTGGGTTAAAAGATGTGTCTACGGGTACTGCTTGGATTTTGAAAGATCACCCACACTTATGAGAGGTCTAAGTGAGGTGAATAGAGCTAGGAAAGACGAAAGTTTGTTTATCTAGCATCTTCTGTGTCAAAAATAAAGAAGGGGGATCAAGACCAGTTATCAACTTGAAACCCTTAAATGCATACTTGAACATTAAACACTTCAAGATGGATCAATTTCACATGATTCGCAGTCTCGCGAGTAGGAACGATTTTATGGTCAAAATTGATTTTAAAGATATCAAGCAATACCCATCCACAAAGACCATCAAACATATCTGGGTTTTGAGTTCAATGGCAAACAGTACAAGTTCACAGTTCTTCCTTTCGGTCTAGCATCAGCTCCTTATGTTTATTCCCGCTTAATGAAAGTAGTCGCTGAAGAGCTGAGAGCACTAGGAGTTCGACTTTTGGTTTACCTAGATGACTGGATCATCTTTGACAACAACAAAACCAAATTAGCAGAAATAGTAGATCAAGCCCAGAGGCTATTTGAAAACCTAGGTTTGACAGTGAACAAGAAGAAGTCTTGTACAATATCAAACCGCCTACTAGAGTCGAATTTATGGAACAGTAGAGATACAACAAAAAATTAATCAAGGTTAAACAATTAGCCTCAGAGATTGGAAAGAGACCAAGTAAGGTTGAATAGAATTGCGACTTTCCTAGGGAAAACAACTTCATTTTTTCCATAATCGGGTTATCTACAATTTCACCTGCGTACAATCCAACGTTGGTTATCAAAAAGACAAACCCAAATCAACCATCATCTTTTTATAAACAGCTACCAAACCGTCAGCTGTAAAAGACAAGTTAGGATGGTGGTGTAACCAATTCTTATCAGAAAATTATGAAGATATCATCTGGAAACTGGTCATAACAGATACGGTTACATCAGATGCTTCTGATGAGCGTTGAGGCAAGGTTTGAAATGGGATAACAACTGGCGGTAGGTGGTCGGAAAACGAAAGATCCTCTCATATTAACGTGAAGGAAGCCTTAACGTGAGGGAAGCCGTAACTTCCTTGAAAGTGGGGGGGGGCATTGTTCTTTAGAGCCTTGTTCTTCAAAGAGAGCGGTGACCTAGTTTTCTCTCTTGAAACAACTAGAGCTAATAGTAAGCGCCAAACTCCCACTTCCCCTTCAATCAACTCTGGTGGACTGGGTGTCTCGGCAATCATTAATGAGACCCTCAGCTTTGCGATTGGATCCCATCTGGTGTTCCTAAAGGCTGGTGGGAAACGATTTCCCGCCTCTTGATCACCCTCTCCACCACAATGGAGCAGCATTTCGCGTCTACTTGCCGGTGTTCATCTAATATTACGCATGCAAGTCCTACGCCGATTCCCGCAAAACTTCATCAACTGTTAAGTGATGAAGAAACAAGTTACGAAAGACACATCCGGGAGAGATCAATTGTGATCTGCGGCCTCCAAGAGTCTGCAAGTGCCGACATCAATGTACGCATGGCACACGACGATAATCAAGTCTTTCTTCTGCTCGCCGCGCTTGGAGTTGAAGCTCATCCACAAACGACCTTTCGAATGGGAAGACCTAATGAACAACCCCGCTTAATGAAAGTGGTTCTTCCGACGCGAGGTCATGTTTTGAGGGCTCTCCGTTCTGGACAATCGCTGCGAGTCCTACCCGAGTGGCAAGGAGTCTACGTGAGGAAGAGCATGACATCGTCGGAAAGAGAGGATTGGAGAAAGATGCGAGCTTAACTGCTTTATCTCAAGATAACTAGCCCGTCCCAAGGATGGGTAATCTACCGCGACCAACTTTGGGTTAAAGCAGAGATTGCGACAAGGACACGAAGCACGCTACCCCCACCGATGCCTGTGAACACTTCCTCGAATCCTCCGGCCGTCTCGCAGTCTCCTTCGTCTTCTCCAGCTGCAGTGCGGGTAAACCGGATCGTCTAGGCAGCTCTTCGGGTTTGAATTGTGTTTTATTGAATGCTCGTTCTTTGGTAAATAAGCTTCATGATTTGCATAATTTTCTTTCTATTTTTAAACCTGATCTGCTTTTAATTTGTGAGTCATGGTTGAGCCCTAAGATAGTTGATTCCGAATTGGTAGCGCATTAGCCCTATGCTGTTTTCCGTTCTGACTGTTCTAGTAAAAAAGGTGGTGGAGTTGTTGCTATTTGTCGTGATCACCTCGCGATATCATGTGCTACACTTACTAAGACGGTTTCGTCTGACCTGATTACATTAGATGTTTATTCTCCGTGTTCAAGTAACTCACTTCGCATTGTTCTCGTTTATAGACCACCAAATACCAGTAAAGAACAAAATACTTTGCTATTTAAAAGTGTTACTGATTTGCTGTGTGTACCTTATGCATCCATACTTTGCGGTGACTTAAACTTGGCTATCGATTAGTCAAACCCTTCTTCCGCTTCAGGCCAACATAAGATGCTCATTGACCTCGTGAATCCTTCGAGCAATTTGTCAAGATAGCGACCCATGGCAGTAACATTCTCGATGTTGTTATTGGCCCTACGGATACAGTCTCTCAATGCAATGTCGCATCTCCCTTTTCTCCGTTGTGTGATCATTACTCTGTGTCTTTCAAAATCTCTTTTGATACACGTTCCACATTATACGAGCCTAGCCTAGACTATAACCGCTGTGATTTTGAATCATTGATTGCCGATCTATCTCTTTTTTCATGGAATATTGTATTTGACGATTTCTTCGATAGCAATTACCTCTATGCTCGTTTTCTTAACAGTCTGATTCCTCTTATATCTGCTCATACTCCTATACGTAGACTTAAACAACCCTTCGAATCCTATCCCTCGCATATTTTGAAAATGTTGGAGTATCTTCTTCTTCTTCTTCCTAGCGTTGTCCCGCGATGGCAGGGTCCGCTTTGTGGATCTTCTTTCTCCACTTGTCCCGATCGAGGGCATCTTTCGGGCTTAGATGACTGGCTTTCAAGTCCGCATTGATGGTGTCTTGCCATCGCTGCTGCGGTCGCCCTCTCGGTGAAAATGTTGGAGTATAAGTCTCTTTTATTCCGCAAACTCAACTGCGAGCCGGTCGTTGCTGAGTATAGAAGGATATGCAAACGGATTGGAGTAAAATTATCTAGAGAGCTGGAGCTTTTGAAGTCGACAAAGAATTTATATCGTTTTGTGAGTAATAAGCTGAAACAGTCTAATCGCATTGGTTGTTTTTCCTGTGGTTTCTGATAGATCAAAAGCAAATGCTTTAGCTTCACATTTCTCATCAGTTTTTGTTCAGGACAATGGTTCCACTCCTAATATGGACTTGCGAAATACTCATTAAATTCCCTCGCTTAGTTCCATTTCCTCGCTTAGTTCCATTTCCTCGCTTAGTTCCATTCCCTCGCTTAGTTCCCATAGAGGAAGGTGACCCATTAAAAGCTCTCTGAGCCAATCGATAGCTCGCTATTATGCCCACTCCAAAGCGCACATTCAAGAAAACAGCAGGATGTTTCGATTGCCTGAAGAAAAATGAAGAAATGAGAAGTCTGGTTGAAAAGATGGAAAAACTGGAGGCCGCCGTGGAAAAATTCGAAATGATGAGCATTCCGGTCCTCCAAGGTGAGTCTCAACAGAAGAGTGCAGATGTGACTAATTTAATGGAAAGATTGACCAAGTTGGAGGGAAGCCTCGAGAGAATTGAGAAGACTTCAGCTCAGTTAATTTCTTCCACTCAATCGATCGCAACTGCCCATCCTCATAACCGTCAATCCCTTCTTTCTCAAAATCTACCTCCCCAAATGCTAGCGTATGAAGCGGCTAGGAAAGCTCTAACAGATGACCGCGTCATACTAAAGGAAAAAGCGGAGAATTTGGTCGTCGTCGGCCTTCCAGAAAAAGAAACAGAGGCGGCCACGAAGGCAGCGGACCGGCAGTTCTCGCGTTCCCTCTCCCAAGAGCTCGGATTTCCCGAAATCTCTCCCGCTCAATTCATGCGCCTAGGGAAAATGGAGAATCGACGCCGAATCTTGAAGATTTTCCTAGGCTCAGAAGATCTTCGTTTTGAGATTCTAAAGCTCATCCGAAGACGACGTCCAAGCTGCCTTGCTTCCTTCCCTCACGCGTACATACGCGAAGATCTAACCAGAGAAGGCTTGCAACTTGAGAAGAAGGCCAAGTTGTTGGCTCGAAATCTGAATCAAGAAGAGAGAAAATGGAGAGTTGTGGGTACCACACTTGTTCCAATCAGTCACGCCCAGCCCTTCCATGCCCAGTCCCTCCAAAACGAGCATACATCCGCAACGAATTCTTCGCCTTCGCCATCGAATCCTCGGAACTCCTCTCAGCAGCAAAGATTCTCAGAGGTCAGCAGCAGAAACATCACCTCGAGACGCTAGCTATATGATGGTCCGCCCGTTTCTTCACCGTCACCGCTCGACATTCAGCTAAGCTTTGCATATTTTAACATGCGTTCTCTCTATAATAAATTAGTTCCATTTCGTTTTTATCTAGAAAAAGAACAACCTGATATCGTTGCTATCACTGAGACTTGGCTGAGTTCGCGTATAGCTGATTCAGAGATAATTGGTCCTCTTCCTTACGTAATAATCCGAGCTGATCGTAATTCTCGTGGTGGAGGAGTTGCCCTTGTATTGAGAGATCACTTAACGTTCTTGAAGCCTAGTTGTTTATGCTCTCTTTCGGAAATTGTTTATATAGACTTACTTTCTACCACTGGTTACATACGTTTGGTTGTTTGCTATCTTCCCCGTCCTACAGCAATGAAGAGACCAGACTTTTTTATTCTTTATCCGATATTCTTTCTTCCACTTCCTATCCTGTAGTTGTGACTGGTGATTTCAATTGTGATACTCTCTCTCCTCATTGTTCTTCATCCGATCGATTGTTAGTAGAAACGATTACTCTCTTTGATTTGACCCAATTCTGCCGTAAACCAACACGTCTTAATCGTTGCATTGATTGGCTACTAACTTCTCTGCACTCGCTATTGTCTAATTGTAGAATTGTTCCCTCCTTCCCCTCCTCTGATCATTTAGGGATCGCTTGCTGCCTTTCAATTGTGACCGACTCGCTTTTAGCCGAACCAGTTCTCGACTATTCAAGACTGACTACGATGAACTTAATAAATACTTCAATTCAGTTAACTGGGAAGCCGAATTTGATAACTTCCTCTCGATTGACGATCTGTATGGCCGTTTCCTCGCCGTTGTTGAAAACGCTATTTCTGAATTCGTTCCTATACGTAGACCTCGAACCCTCACGGTCACTTATCCTCCCCATATTCAGAAAATAATTAAATATCGTAACTCTCTGTTTCACAATATCGATGACTCTAATACCCGTTCTCTTTACGAGAAAGCTAGTAAAGATTTACTGAAGCAGATAATGAAATGGACTAGGCATTGTGAGAAGAAGAAATTGTCTCGCTCTCGGGACTTGTTCCGACATATCTCATCCCTCACTCGGCCTAAACCAGTGCCTCCTCGATATCTATTGAATACTACAGGGGACATAGTATTGAGAGAAAAAAAACTTAAATGTTCTCTGCTCTCTACCGAATTCGCTTCTCATTATACTAAGGATGATAACCAACGTATCGCATTGCAAACTGAAGCGGCCCCTACTTTGAACCCCTTTCCTATTTTTCTCTCCTCTTCTGTTCTTAAAAGCCTCTCGAAGCTTAAACCAACGGGTAGCAAAGGTTCAGACGGTATCCCTCAGATTGTCCTCAAGAAATGCGCTAAGTCTCTTGCACTTCCTCTTTCCCATGTTTTCAACTATTGTATTATCTGTGGTCAAATACCGTCTTACTGGAAACATTCTCTGGTGACCCCTATTCTGAAACCAGGCAAGTAACCTCACTTGGTGTCCTCCTATCGTCCGATTTCCATCCTTTCTCCCAAAACGATGGAGCGACTTGTTAGAGCTTTCATAATCAATCATCTATCCGAGAACTCTATTATACCTATCAATCAACATGGGTTTAGGCGTGGAGCGTCCACAGTAACCAATTTATTAATATGTGATTGGACCTCTTCGTTAGCCAATGGTCTTTCAACGGATGTCATCTACCTTGACTTCTCTCGTGCATTTGACACCATTAGTATAAGTAAGCTTTTGTCGAAATGCACACATTATGGAATTAATGACCCACTCCTTTCTTGGCTTGAGTCTTTTTTTAACTAAGAGATCTTTCTCTGTGCGTATGGGTGATGTCACTTCTGATCCATTGAATGCCACATCGGGTGTGCCCCAAGGGTCTGTCCTGGGGCCACTTCTTTTTACTCAGTATATATCCGATATAAATGAGGTACTAGAGAACTTTCCTAATATTCGTTATCAAGCATACGCAGACGATCTCAAGATTTATGTTTCTTATGATAAGAACTCATACGGCGAACGAACTCGAGAGCTGCAATCAGCATTAGATTCCGTATGGTGTTCATGTAGTTAACCAACTATCTCTTTCTCCATCCAAGTCTCTCCATATTCACATTGGAGGTCGAACTCTATATTCCTCATACAGTATAAATAATGCTTCCATTTCATGTGTGTCTCAGATACGTGACTTGGGCATACAAATAGTTTTTTTCTTTGCGTAGGTAAGATGCTGTAGCAGAGCGAGTTAAAAAAGCATCCAAAGCAATGTATGCTATGCTCCGTGCGGTATCTGTTAATGATCCTGGCTGGCATACTGGTCAAGTGCTTTAAAACTTACGTTATATATATATACAGGGTGACCATAAATTACCTAGACAAGTTTTTTAACGCGCTCTATTGCGCGACACAGTTGACCGATCTTTGTTTCATTTCCCACGATAATGCTCTGAGACTGGTTGTTTCTCGTTTTAAGTTTCATGACTCTAGCTTTATTTGTACAGTTATGGTGAAATCAAGTCCTCTTCGTGCTGCGATCATTGCACTGCACAACTCCGGTCACACGAGAGCGGACATCGCGCGACGACTCAATGCTCCACGAACAACTGTTTACGCCACCATCAATCGTCTTCGGGAGACAGCCGATGGCAAGGACCGTGCAGGAAGAGGTCGTCCACCGGCATCCGACACGCCCCAGATTAGGATCAACGCATCACACGCAATCCTTGACAATCCATGAGGAAGCTCGCTTCGTCGGTCGGTATCTCCCGTGAATCAACGCGACTGATGATCAAACACCGTTTTAGGATGTACCCCTACAGGATGCAGAAACGACATGGATTGAATGCTCGACAGAAGCTTCTTCGACATCAACGGTGCAAAGAACTGTTGCAACGATGTGCGCGGGCCGAGCATTTCCGTACGCTATGGACTGATGAAAAAATATTCACCATTGAGATGTCGGTGAATTCTCAAAACGACAGAATACTTGCTCACGATCGTAATGGAGCAGCTGAGCATGGAATCACAGTCAGAAGAAGCAGCCACCTCAAGTACCTCATGGTTTGGGGAGGTGTTTGTGCAACGGGCAAAACGCCGTTGGTTTTCGTCGACCCTGGTGTGAAGATAAATGCCAACTTCTACGTAAAGAAGATCCTCGAAGACGTGGTAGAGCCCTGGAGTAGGACACACTATAATGGAGCTGATTGGACCTTTCAACAGGACTCGGCACCTGCCCACAAGTCCAAAATCGCACAAGAGTGGTTGCGCACACACCCCCAAACTTCATAAGCACTTCCGAAGGGCCATCGAATTCCCTCTACCTGAACCCGCTCGACTTCAGCGTCTGCGGCGTCATGCAGGCAAAGACTGGAGCTATCCACCACCACACTCTCGATTCTCTGCGTGCCGCCCTTCTGAAGACATGGGACGAACTCGACAACGTCTACCTGCGGTCACTGGCATGTGGATACGAGCTTCGTCTCAAGGCATGCGTTCGCGCTAGAGGCGGCCAAATCGAACATGATTGTGCATAACTGTTGGTTATATATTGTGATAAGTTATGTTATGATACCAAGATATGAATTTCGTTTTGAAAGGAAATACAGACATTTACATTTGTCCAGGTAATTTATGGTCTCCCTGTATATATATATATATATATATATATATATATATATATATATATATATATATATATATATATATATATATATATATATATATATATATATATATATATATATATATATATATATATATAGATTATTATCATATGACGATATCAAAACTTGTTAAGGAGAAAGTGAAACTTCGCTCACATGAAAGGAAAGTATGCGGTAATATCCGTGTCACCAAATATGTGGATCACCATACATGTTACATGTAGAGCTCAGAACGTTTGAGACTTTCTCTATGCCTTTGCTCTCACTACAAATAAACTCTCCGTGGGTACTATTCTTGTATATATTTAGGAAGAAAAGAAGTTTGTCAAAAGGTCTTACTGAACCCTTAAAAGAAAAACAGAAGTCATTCAAGAAAGCCGTCACAACTAGAACTGTTCCAACTGGGATGTCCTTACTCTGTAGACTACAGTAACTAAAGCCCCCAAAAGCGAGTGTATCGACGTACTATTCAAAAGATGATTACAATTCACATTAATATGTGCATACGAAAAGCCTCACATAAATATACTTTTAATTTTGTTTTCATCACAGTAGAACCCAGTAACATATTCCCCCTCCATTGTCTTGACCGGGTTTTAGCTAACTGTAAATCTGTGCGAGAACCTCGAGATACATATCTTTCACGAATTCTATGTTTCACGAATTTTGATAGTTCAAACGTATGATCCTAAAGCTTTATTGACTTTGATATCAGTCCATGTTTTTTTGCCTAAAAAACTAATTATTGTTCTCTTATGTCTTATTTAAGAAATATGTATAGAGTGTTCGAGTACTTGCTTGTGTGACAATTTATGCGGTCTGTATATTCCAATTGCTCAAGCCTGTCTATCCGATAAAATACAACGAATAAAGAATGCATTTCTCTTGAAATGTTTTTTCTTCCAAAAGAGGTTCATAAAAAAAAAGTTTATATCACCTTGGTACATATTTGTTATTTCCAGCTTCATTGTAATAAACGCTGATTCTTTCGAGTTGTAGATCAGAGTCGCCGACATAAGCTCCGGTCGTGTCGATACCGTGCTCATCCGATATCACTTCCCAGAACTCAAGAAAATACTTTGAATACTTGAAAAAACTGAAGTTGTGTTTTGAAGCTTTAGGCTCCGAAACGCAACCCGCCTGAAGCTTGAAAACGCAACTTTAACTTTTCAGCTTAACAGTGAGGTGTGAATCTCTGTTAAGCTTTCGGTTTTTTTCTCAATATTCATTATACTATTTGAGGAGCGTCTTCGATGGGCAATCTGTGCATTACAGACTGGGCAACATAAGTGAAAAGAGAGTACCAGAAAAGTTTTGATATATCATATTAATATTATTATTATAGAAAACGGCATTTACGAACTATAAGCAAAGTACTTTTTTGCTTTCCAAGAAACAGAGCTTAACATATAATATCACGTTTTTGAAGTCTTTAAAATGTCAGATCTGATAAACTGCGTCTAACTTTATCACTCTATGTACACAAAACTGAAAAAAAACTTTCGCAAGAGTGTAAACTAACCTTAGATCCGATTTGATTACCGCATTGGCCAGCTTGGATGTGGACTATTTCTCGCATAACTAGGTTGAAGGCAAAACCAGCTAAGACTTCCTTCTTGAGCTAGGACTGTTTTTTTCCTCAGTTAGGGATAAGATCGCTCGCCTAGCGGTGAAGTAAGGCGTGGCTCGTCTTATATCTCACTCTCTTTCTCTTTTAGCTTTCTCTTGTTATATCTCTCGTTCATTCTTCTCTTTTCCATATCTCTAAGTCTCTCCTTACACACTATATTTAATCTTATCTTGCCTGCGCAATGTATTCAGGCTCATTAATCTATCATTGCATTTTGTAGTAGGATGTACCTTCTTTCAGAGCCATCATTCTCCGAGCATCAACACTTGCATCAGCTCTATGTATATTCTGTTGTTCAGTCTCTATGGCTTTCTTCTTCTTCAATGTTATCGTTCAAAATCTGTTATTCATGAGCTTCCCTATCTTTTCACGATACAAGCACTAAAAAGGAGTTTCTTATTTATTTCAAAATCCGACGTTCATACACAGTATTTCAAGATTTGAATTTCTATGGAATTTACATGGTGTGGCTGTTTATTAGAAAGATACCAACAAAAATTCAAATTGCATATTAAAACTATTTTTTTCAAAAAGTTCAGCCGCGACATTAATCTCTAAACGATGAGATCATCGGCGCGATGATTATGAGCGCTCACATGACTTTGAGGTCTAAGATAAGAGCTTCCTGGCTACGAGCTCGGCTGAATTCTAGTTTTAAGACTATTTCAACCACGCGCTTGAAGAATCTGAATTTATCTGCCACGCCATTAATCTCTAAACGATGAGATCATCGCGCCGATGATCTCATCGTTTAGAGATTAATGTCGCGGCAGATGAGTCCTACTCAAACACTTTTCACGATGTTGGCGACGAAATTACAATTTTCAGCAAGTTCTTTCTCATAAAACATTCAGTTAAACACCCTAACAATAGAGTTCTTTTGTTCAGGTTTTTTAAGATTGTTTTTGGAACGCTAATATTTCAAATAAATGAAATTAAGTGGTATGAAGTCATTTCTGTAATGATTATTCCTAAAAAAAGAGAAATTGAAAAATAAGGCAGGCTCCGAGCCAATGTAAACAGGATTTCTGTAAGAGATTGAATTGGAATGTTTGGTTTCTGCTCAATCCATTATTCATCAAAGTACATCCAAATATTTTTTGTCATGTAAAAAAAATGTGTTAATTTAACTAGTGATTCATCTGCAGGGTCGATGTAGCTAGAGCTACCTTGTTTCGAATAATTTGGTGTACTCGTAACGAAATTAATCTTACTGTAGTTTTTAAATATTTGAGTAGTTGCGTAATTGGCCAGTGCTTTCTTCTTTCCTTAGTATATTCTTTTTGCTCGGAGATTTTCTGCTCAAGTGAGCATATCAAAACGTCAGTTCTCCCTCATCACGGCAGCCTACGAATTGTTGTTAGTTATTTAAATAATTTAGTTATTTAGTTTAGCTCAGTCCGTTAAACTCAGTTATTCACTTTAACTCAGTTAGTTAACTTATTCTGGTTTTCTTTGTGTGTTGTTTCTTAATAGGTTTCTTTCTCGTAATTTCTTCATGTTTCTTGAGCCAATAAAGAAACTTCTGAAATACCGCGTGGCAGGTGTTGTCGCCTTTGAATTTCTGAGCAGATAAATTAAAGGATAAATCCTTTTCTCTCTACTTGTGAAATCGCCACGCGGGACTTTATGACCTTTACTTCACAGAAACAAACAAACAAATGAAGAAAATAAATGGAGAATGATAAATTACTTAATTAATATAATTACTGAATTAGAATGCCAGAATAGGATGCTAGATAAATGAACTGGGAGTCACAATTTACTGTGAAACTCCTTTCCCAACTCCCCCGCCCCTACTCTATTCAAACCCGGACTTCATCCGTCGATCTGCTTGTGGTCTGCTTGGCGTCGCCGCGTTGGTTGGAGTCGCGTAGAGAGACGCCCGTGGGAAGGGGTTGACCTTGGATGGGATTGCCCGTGGGAGAGAGTGTCCGCCCACTCAAACTTGGGTAATTAAACCCTTTGGTTTAATTAACAAAACAAAAGAAACACGCACGAAACGCGCCTAGCCAAACACTAGCTAGATGTGAAAGAGAATGGAGAAGAGGCACGAAGGCCAGAACATTAATGATTAGAATCTTCAATGGGCTATCAAAAATGTTCTAACTCCATAAACTTGGAGAAAATGCTCCTTGAGCACTCAAAACACACTAGTGCACTAGATCAGGCTAGGCGAAAATAATATTATATAGTAACATAAGTAAATATAGAATATAAAGAATATATTACTATAAATTAGAATTCTATAAATTCTAAAATGAAAAAGCGTAGCTTATGAAGATAAGGGCATAGATGAAGGCGATGATTAAATGAATCATCACGAAAGATCTAGTGCGCGAGGCGAGCTTTTACCGTAACTCATTAGCTAGAACAACACTAAAAATGGGTCATTAAAACACGGATTTAATGACAGCAGGCAAAGTCGAAGGGAAGATTCCCTAAATTGTATCTTTATGGTGCATCGGCTGTCATGGTAGAACACGAAGATAGTTTCTGTGTGTCTTCAATGGAACAAGACACAGCTAGCGCGCTGTCAAGTGACTTGCAAGCTTGCCCAGTCTCTGTTTCGCAATTTCTCGATGAACAACACGGTGACATTTTTGCCGCATTACGTCAGGCAAATGAAAAAAGGCGCTTGTTGTCATTGGAAGAGAAGTACTTTCGCAAGTCAATTGAAGATTGGCAGAAAGCGATCAGCAAAATTGCAGCGAAGCAAGAAAGATTGTTGAAAGAATCAGAATTCAACGCTTGGGTCAAAGAAGACTCAGTAAACAGAAACATTCCGAAAGTGAAGAAAACCGTAGAAATAGCTCAAGCCAAGTTGGAATTATTCATAGAAGACTGTGAAGAAAGCAAAAATTCTAGCAGCCGTACCTTACCTGTGCAAGCTATTGGAACCAAGCCCTTGTCAGAACAAAGCTCTTTTCGAACAGAAAGTGCGGGTATTCAGTCATTAGCGCAAGCAGGGGAAGAACTTGCAGAGACAAGAGTTCTGCCAACGATGTCATATCAGTCACCTCCAAATGGAATTTTGGAAAGCAGACCACGCCTTCCTCAGCTACCTGCACCTGTCTTACCTGAGTTTCACGGTAAGCAAGGAGAATTCGCAGTGTGGTGGGAGCAGTTTGATGAGCTGATTCATTCAAGAGAAGACATATCAAGAGTGGAAAAAATGGCCTTCTTGAGACAATCTCTGAAGGGTACAGCAAAGTTGACCCTGAATCAGTTCCCTACAACATCAGCTGCATACAATGATGCGATAGCATTGGTCAAAGACTGCTTTGAAAGTAAGAGGGGTGAAGAAAGAGCAATAGTAAGTCAACTCGAGAGTGTCACCGCATCAAGCGAAGCTTGGCATGACCAGTTGCACATGATATTGAGTCTAAAGGCAATTGTCACAAGACTCGGCAAGCTGCAGTCATCCATCCAAGATGACATTGTCTTGCAACAAGTGTTACTCAAAAAGTTCCCATTGTGTATACGAAACAATTTGTTTCGCCATGTGTACAATTCTGAGTCAGTGAGTGTCAAGAGTATTCTCGAGAAGGCCGAGTTCATGGTCAAAGAAGAAATTTTCGTGATGGAAATGGACGGTCACTCTTCAAAAAAGGCTCGGTCTTATCCAAAGCAAACAGTAAATGTTGCGAAGGAGACAAACATTGGAACTGAATACCCAACCCGCGAAAAAATGGAGTTTTCCGAAAGAGCTGGCAAGTGGTCCGATACCGGGCGGCGAGAAGCGTGCATCTTCTGTGGTAAGCATAAACTTTCGCACGAATGCATGACAATAAGTCTTGTGAAAGACAGAATTGCTGCCGTCAGGCAGAAAGGCCTTTGTCTAGCATGTCTAAGCCCCGGTGGTACATCTCACCAATGCGAGAGTAGATGTTGCTTTTGCCTCGGACCGCATCACATGGCGTTGTGCTATGACTTCATGAGGCTAGTTCAAGAAGCGAAGTCAGCCAAAGGTAAGAAGCAACGCAGAGAGCAAAGACAGTTCGAGCCAAGACCCAGATCTACAGAGCAAAGGTCATTCGAGCGAAGAGTAAGATTTGAAGAAGATCACAGTCCGAGGGCAGCGAATCTGAACTCAGTTCCGAGACAGCAATCCCAGACAAGCTCTCATGCCAATCAAGTGATGGCAGGGTTTGTCGAAGGGATGAATTCAAAGCCTAATTGTCGACTCTCACTCAACCGATTGCAAACAGGCCAATTGACACTGAGAAGCAATCAAACTCGAGAGAGAGTGGACTTCCTCTTAGACACCGGAGCATCAGTGAATCTGATTGCTTTGAATGTAGCCTTGCAAATGAAGCTGCGGAAAGTCTCAGATGTTAACAGTTCTCTATCCGGTTTGGGAGGAAAGTCTGATGGGACGAGATCTTATCCTGTGTATGAGGTTGTTCTACAAGGCGCTCATGGACACAAATTAAGTGTGAAAGCCTTGGGCTTCGAAGGTCCCCTCGTGGAATCACTCGAGTGTAGACCTCTACCTCGAGACGATATCTCGCTGATTCAACAAAAGAAGTTACGCATGGCTGACGATCTGAATCGCACAAACCCAATCGAGCCGAGGTTGCTGTTGGGGAACACGGACTACCTCCGAGCCATTGCCTGGAGGAGAAAGCTTATTTCTCTTCCGAGTGGCCTAGTCCTCATACCATCCATTTTCGGATATATAGCTACGGGTGAAGGCTCTGATTCGATCCCCTCCAAACTTCTGATATCTCATGTGTCTGAACGGCGAGCTCAGCAAATTGAAGTCAATAACACACTCCAGAAATTTCTTGGACTTGAAGAGTCCGTGAGAGCCGATCTGGAGGACGGCGACGAAAGACTTGGTGAAGAATAGATAGTAAGTGAGCATTTTGAAAAGACCGTTCTGAAAGTTGACGGTAGAATTCAAGCTCGCTACTGCCTCAAGGGAAATTTCCAAGGAAAGTTGTCCAGTAACCGCCTCAGTTCGATTGCGAGATTGCGCAATGTGATCAGCAGCCTAAAAAACAAGAACATGCTCTCTCAGTATGATAAGATCATACAAGACCACTTAGCCAAGGGCCATGCGGAAGAGGTGGAGTCGCCACTAGAGGGTGAGAATGTGGTATACTTACCTCATCACCCAGTGTTTCGACCTGAGAAGCCATCCAAGCCCATTCGCATCGTATACGATGCGTCGGCAAGGGAGAGAGGCGGACTCTCTCTGAATGAAGCGATGTACACGGGTCCTATTCAACTGGAAAAGATTCCAGCTCTGTTGATCCGTGCGAGAATGTCCCACAGCATCATAATATGTGACGTAGAAGCAGCCTTTTTGCAAGTACTCATACAACCTGAGCAAAGAGACATGATGAGGTTCCTGTGGTTACGAGACGTAACAAAACCAATGTCTGACAAGAACTTGCTTCACTTGCGATTCAAGGTTGCTCCGTTTGGCATCGCTCAGAGTCCGTATGTGCTCGAAGCATCGATTCGACACCATGTGCAGCATGAGAAAGCCGGAATAGGCAGAAGCTATAAAGAAGAAAGAGAGACTCTTTCACAGCTTCTCGACAACCTCTGTGTTGACAACGTACTGCTCGAATGTGATGGTGCCACAGACAAACGAAGCATGTACTCGGTAGCCAAAAAGACATTCGCGAAGATTCAGATGAATATCAGAGAATTCTCTTCTAATGATACCGAATTCGTGCTATCGATCCCAGAAGCAGACAGAGGAGTAATAGGAGAGCAGAAAGTCCTCGGAATTCCGTGGTCTTCAATCGAGGATACTTTCCGAATGAAGGTGACAATGCCTACGACGAAGCATCAGCTGACCAAGAGGAAAGTTTTGCAAAAGCTTGCATCTCCATATGATCCGATGGGTTGGCTGACACCTCTTCTGTTGCCCGCAAAGCTGTTTGTCCAACAACTGTGGAAGAAAAACTACGGTTGGGACTCGGATCTTTCTCAAGAAGATTCGGCCGAGTGGAACTCGCTCGAAACAGAACTTTCCAAGTTCGAAGTACACATTCCCCGAAGCCTGTGGAGTTCGAGCTCCCATGTAACCCTTGCCGCTTTCGCTGACGCGTCAAACCAAGCGATCGGTGCTGCCATATACGTGGTCACGGACAAAGGTGCAAACATCTTGATGGCAAGGTCTCAACTTGCGCCCTTGAAAAACACTCAGACCATCCCTAGATTGGAACTGTTGTTGTTGTTGTAGATTGCCCGCCGTAGGTCTCCGGCTGGGTAGACGAGGTCTTCTTTGACATGGCTCAGAAAACAATAACCTTACTTACATCATTTTACTAATTACATTATTTCTCTTTCTCTCTCGGGGTTTATTTATTTTTTTTTTTATTCATTTATATATATATATATTTTTTTTTTATTATTATTTTTTCCCCTTTTTTTTATTTTTTTTTTTTTTTTAGTTATTTTTTTTTTTGAGAGAGAAAGGAATCACTGGTATAAGAACCTAACAACAGACGTCGGGCTATTCCACAAATCTATACTTCTTAAAAGTGTGTGGTCACAGCGACACGAGAATAAATGACTAGTTGTATGTGGCTCTTCTAAACATTTTGGGCAAAGAGGTGATAGGGCAGCTCCTATTCTGTGTAGGTAGCTGTTAAGGGAACTTGCATAGCCACTACGTAGTTGCGATAATGTTATTTGTTGTTCCCTGGGAAGTTGATTCGTTGATTTATGGATTCTGGGAGGTTTCTTACCTAGAACTGGGTTAGGGGAGCAAGATCTAATGAAGTTTCTAACAGTTTCAGTATGTATTCTTTTAAGTGCGGCTTTCTGATCACTGTCTACTAGCATAATTTCTAAGTCCTTGGCATGTTTACGAATAGTTCTAGGTGGTTTGGGTTCCATGCATCGACGATGGGAGGGGTGGTTTGGGAGGAGTCTTGCTCTTGCAACGAATTGCTTGGTAAGCATCGTGTTGTGCTCATTTATGGGTAACATTTCGCTTTCTAGAGCTAAGTGCTCTGTGCCGGCCATTGCTAGGTTTCCTGTTGCTATCCGAATTGCTCTATTTTGGTTTGCCTGTAGTTTTTTCCAGTTCGTCTCGGCCAATTGAGGGGAGTAAATTGGTGCGGCGTAGTTGAGAACGGATCTGGTCATTGTTTTGTAGGTTGCAAGAAGGGTGTTTTTCTGTTGGCCCCATGTTCTTCCTCCGAGGGCACGTAGTATATTCAGTCTTTTGGCCGTTCTCTGTTTAAGGTATTCTGCATGTTGTCGGAAGGTGCCGAGTTGGTCTAAGACGACACCGAGTATTTTGGGTGTTTTAGTTGTCGGCAAAAGGGTTCCGTGGATTTCTACCTTGGGTTCTTTTTTACATTCGCCTGTATGGGTTGTGAAAAGAGTGACCGTAGTCTTTTCCTTGGATATGATCATTTTACGTTGTTCCAATTCTTCTACGAGTTTCGGTAGGAAGTGGTTGATCTGATCTTCACAGGTTTCAATACAGGGGCTTGAGGAGAGAATTGATATGTCGTCGGCGTAGGCTGTCATCTGCGTGTTTCCTGTGGGTTGCGGGAGGTTGTTTATGTAGAGATTGAATAAGAGGGGGCTGAGCACTGCTCCTTGTGGAACACCAGATCTGCATGTGAGACGTCGACTGCTTTTTCCTTGGAAATCTACCTTGATTGTACGGCCTCTTAGGTAGCTGGACATCCATCGGACGATGGCTCTTGGCATATTCGTTTCAGTGAGTTTCTTGCAGAGAAGGGATATGTTCACTAAGTCATATGCTGCAGTGAGGTCAAGGGCGACCATGAGAGTGCGGTCCGGGGGTGGTTTCCGATTGAAGCCGTTTGTTATTTTCCCGGTTATTTCCAGGAGTGCGGTAGTAGTCGAGTGCTCTTTGCGGAATCCATGTTGCCAGTCAGCGATTTGAAAGCCTTCCGCCAGGAATGGTAATAAGACCCGTTCGAATGTTTTGGCTATAGGTGATAGTATTGATATTGGTCTATAGCCGTTCAGGTTGCTGGAGTCCTTTCCTGGTTCAATTCAATTCAATTTTATTACGTGAAAACATTACATGCAGCAACGCATAAATTAATCACGTGGTACGAGATTAAACAATTGAATTGTTTGAATTACATAAATAGGTGAAACAATGCAGATTACAACCAGGCAAACATATATCATTCATCAACACTATTAATTTCGGTGAATATACGAGCTGATCGTATAGAGAAGGCATTTCTTCTGCAAATAGTTCTCGGAGCAGGGTGGATTATTTTGAAAAATGCGCCTCTAGTGTTGGACGCTCTTATTTCAAAGTTGTGGTGCGTCCTGTCAGAGAGTACTTTTTTCCCAAATATCAGTTTCAAGAGTAGTTTGAGGTCGTTAGATTCTCTAACAGAGAGAAGAGATACTAGGCCTAGTTGATTGTTTCTCGTCTGACTACTTGGCATATTATTAAACGAACAACCAAAGCACCGGCGAAAAACGCGACGCGTAAAATAATTTTGAACCTTCTCTAGTACAGCTATGTCCTTAGCGAAATGTGGGGAGTAAACAGTTGTACAGTGTTCTACAATGGATTTAATGTATATCTTGTAAGCGTTAACAAGTACATCCGGTTTACGACTCTTGAGAACTTTAAGAATAAGATGACATTTACGCTTTGCTTTCTGAGCTATTGTTGAGCAATGAGCAGAAAAAGTCAACTTGTTGTCTACAATAAATCCTAAATCACGAATCTCGTTGAGGTAGGGTAGGGAGTGACTATTTATAGAATATGGAAAATGAGGGGAACTCTGGGTACCAATTCTTAACACAGCACATTTTGGTAGAGATAAAGACAATTGCCAAGCGTCGCACCACTCCACTATGGTATCAATCGAGTGTTGCAGTGTTGTATGAGAGTCTGTTTTAGAAAAAGACTTATAAACTTTCATGTCGTCTGCAAAAACTTTAATTTTACAATTAGAAGAAGTTATCATATTCACTATCTCAGATGTATAAATGATGAATAATAATGGGCCTAAGACACTGCCTTGGGGAACACCACTGGTAACCATGAAACTATTAGAAAGTGATTGATTAACTCGAACTTGGTAGGTTCTATTACCTAAATAAGCTTCGATCCACGAAATAATTCTGGGAGGGAGTTGAATGGACTTTAGTTTATAAATAAGTTTAGAGTGAGAAACTTTATCGAAGGCTTTCTCAAAATCGAAATAAATGATATCTGTGAACTTTTTCTGGTCTACGGCTACAGAACAGTCTTCAAGGAACAGTAACATCAACTGTTCTATTGATCTCTTATGGCGAAACCCGAATTGATCATCTGGCAAAATCTGGTTTATCTCACAATGTTTCTCTATTTCTTTACTCAACACTTTCTCGAATATACGGGAAAATAGTGATGTTATACTGATGGGACGGTAATTGGAAGGACTACTGTAAGGAGGCTTCTTCTTAACTGGTGTGACTATGGAATGTTTCCATCTGTTCGGGATTTCAGATGTAAGGAAAGATTGGTTATAAATTATTTCAAGCGGAATAGACAGAGGGACAGCGATTTTCTTGATAAAAAGCATATTCAGATGATCTGGGGTAGTACAAGAAGACATTGGGTATTTCTCTATTAGTCTACAAATATCATGACGCGTAAACAAGGGTTCTTCTAGAGAGGATGCTCTCAAGACTGAATTATGAGAGAGTGGAGGAAGCTTACCATTGTCTATGGTGTATGACTTCTGGAAGAATTCTCCAAGAAGATTTGCTTTTTCTAAGTCTTTAGATACTGAGATGCCGAGTTCATTCACCAAAGTGTCGACACCGCTTTGTTTCTGGGATGTATTAGACCTTATATACTTGAAGAACAAGTTTTTGTTCTTACTATTAACAATGTTCTTTTCTACATTTAGGTTGAATTTATCTACAAACTTTTTGCATTTCTTACTGGCTTTAACATAAATGTCATAGTCCTCATTTAGTCCACTAGAAACATAGTTGTTCCAGAAGAGAAAACGCTTTTCTTGAGCTCTCTGTATATGCGTTGGGAGAGATGCATGGGTCGCTAGAGAGACCTTCTGGATAGGAGCGAATTGCTCGGAAAAGTCCTCTAGTATGGATAGTAACAATTCGTACATTGAATCTGTATCTTTGATGGGGTTGAATAAGCAATGCCAATCTAAATTACATAATGAAGGGAGTAATAAGGAATAGTTTATTTTACTGTATATGCGTCGATACGAGTAAAGAGGAATTTCGTGGAATAGGGAAAGTTCGAAACTGATTGATTCGTGGTCTGAATTACTGAATGAGGGAGTGACACATGGGTTCTTCAATAAATCTTTGCTATTGGAGAGGAGGAGGTCTAGAATGTGTGATCCTCTCGTAGGGCATCTAATATATTGATTCATCTGAGTGGCTGAGCAAAATTCAAGAAATGATTTGGAAGCGGTATTCGATGAGGCTAGAGGGGATTCATTCCAGTCTATATCGGGTAAGTTAAAATCTCCCATTATAATACATGGGTGGTTGCAGGTGACTAGATCAATCAAGAGGTTTAATAACCTCTCGCTCTTCGGTGTGTTTATATGAGGGACTCGATATAGACTAATGAAACGTATCACGTGAGATTCTATTTCAATATCAATAGCTAGGATTTCATGAGAATTCTTGATTGATTGAGAATAGATAATTTTGAATGATAATAAGGAGTGTATGAGAAATAGCACTCCCCCGCCATTAGTTATTTCGCTCCTATCACATCGAACAATGTTATATTGAGAGATGAAGGAGGAGAGAACAAAAGAGTCCGGGTATCTATCCGATAGCCATGTCTCACAAAAAGAAATTATAGAGTATCTCTTTGACAGCAAAAGTTGTAGATCATTAATCTTATTCACTAGAGATCTAACATTTGCGAAATAACAATTCACGTGACTTGTGGAAGACCGGCGATTTTGGTCTAGTTTAAAGAACGATTAGGACGAGGTGACATGAATCTTCGAGGAGGTTCAATACGCTCGGCCATCAGTGGGCGAGGTTTGCTATAACTCAGAGGGGGACCGAAAAGAGGAATATGAGGTTTTGGCTTACTCCTATCAGCCAGCCAAGCACGGACTGCCCGGTCATGAGTTCTCTCAGCTCTAGTCTGTGAATGTCTCAAATACAAATCGGAGGAAAAACGGGAAAGTACATCGCGACATAGAAGAGTTTCTTGTTGATGTCCTATTGTTGGGAGTACTATTTTGAGTGGGCGGGGAGGAGCATTTGGTGATTTCGGACGATGAGAAGGCATGCGATAGACTTTAACAGGACATGCTTCAATTTGCATCGCGTCTAGAATGCAACGAACTCTTTCCCAGTCGTCATCGACACGTTGCGAAGCGTTGGGGGAACGGGACTCAGGAAGGCGGAAAAGTACTACACTGCGATGTCTCTCCATCCGATCAGCTATTTCGGATGGAGACTCGTAATACTTGAATGATGGAGAAGTAAGCGGTGGTGGCTGCGGCGTAGTGGTAAAATTGATGATCGGGGGAGGTACAGAAGTAGATGAGAGAGGCTTAGTAGAAGTGGTAATAATCGAAGAGGGAGAAGTATTGCCATGAACACACTGGGGGCTAGCATTCACTTTCAACAATTGTTCGGCGAGTTCCTCTACTTTCATAGTAAGATTCTTAATGAGTTGACCTTGGGCGTCAACAAGGGAGGCCAACTTGGTGTTCTTCTGCTCCAGTAGAAGGTTCTTCTCATCACTTTTCTTCAAAAAGTTATAGAGCTCAGTTAGAGGGTCCGCTTCTTCGGTCACTCGTCTTCCTCTCGTTGTTGTGATGTTTCTCATCCTGTTAAAAAGAGAAACGAGCGGGGAGGAAATTTGAGGAGAAATTGAAGACTCCATTTATACGATGATGGATAAGAAGTGATAAAGCGAACTCACTCACCGATTATGGTGCCATATAATTGAAAGCGAGCCTTGGCACCAGGCTTTGAGCGTGGCAGGGTAATCGATATTAGTCCAATAGGAAGAGCAATTTGCCAGAGCGATATGAAGAGTCACCGCTCGTTAAGAACACGAAAGGCAAGAATGAACACGAAAGGCAAGAATGTGGTAACATTATAACGTAACATTTAGGTAACATTATCACTCTTGCATCTTTCCATCTGGACGGGATAATACCTGTTTGCAGCGTGTTATTGAAGAGGATGCAGAGGCATTTTCTGAAGTTTTCACCGGCCATTTTGAGTAGTAGAGGGCAGATGCCTTCACTGTCTGGGCATTTGGAACCTTTGGTTTTCTTGATTGCTTCTTCGATCTGTGCCAGGGAAATTTGGGGAGCGTCTGTCCGTTTGAGGCCTTTAATTAGTCGTGTTGTGCTTCTTGCTGATTTGTCGACCTCTTTAGGGGCTTGTTTAGCTAATTTTCTGGCAAAAGCGTTTGAGGCAGATGTTGGGCATAGACTTTTCCCGTCGTGGGTGATGGTCAAGTGCGTCGGTTTTATTGATTTGCCGTCGATAGCCTTTATCGTTTTCCAGAGTTTGTTGCCCGGTTCGTTGTGGCTAATTTCAGATATGTACTTTTCCCAAGCCTTCCTCTTTTCGAGATTGATGCGGAAGGAGATTTCGGCCATTATTGAGGGGAGTGAGGGGTCCGTAGGATTGTCCCTCCTCTTTTGGTCCCGTTCTGTAATCAGCTTCTTCACATCTTCGCTCAAGTGAGGCGTGTATTTTGGCACCTTTCCACGGGGAATGTTGTTCTTAGCCGCTTTGGTCAAGGTGGTGGTCAGGAATTTGTGCATCTGAACTGAGTTGCCGGCGAATGGGAAATCCATGAGAATCTTGTTGATGTCCCTTTCGAAGCCTTCCCAATTCGCTTTGTTGTAATTTGTATAACAACGTGCGTTTGAGATGTTGGATGGCTGTGTTTCGACGTCAATCAGGCATGGGAGGTGGTCAGAGTTCATTCTGTTGATTGTTGACCAGTTGCAGTCGATGGCTATGTCGTTCGAGGCGAGAGTGATGTCTGGTGATGCTTTTTGTCTTGTAGGCATCTTTGAGTTGTTGAGACATACAAGATCGCTGTCGTCAATGAAGTCGCATAGTTCATCTCCTCTGCTATCCTCCGTACCTTCACTCCAAACTTTATTGTGTGCGTTGAAGTCTCCACCGACAATGAATGGTTTCTTCTGTGTTAGGAGTCGGTTGAAGTTCGGCGCGTATGTGTTGGGGCAGGACGATCGAGGTGGGATGTAAATGTTGCAGATTCTTATGGTTCCTTGGTCGGTTGGCACGTCCACGCTGAGTGTTTCGGCTGTCTGGTCCGTTGTTGGGGAGGTCACGTTAGCATAGCGAATATTCTCTTTGACTAGTATCGCAAGTCCACCTCCAAAGTTGGAGCGGTCTTTTCTTATGATCGTGTAACCTACGATATTCGGAGATGGAATACTAGCATCCATTTTGGTTTCTTGGATGAGTGCTACGTGAACATTCAACTCATGTAAAAGGTCCTCTAGCTCGGTTAGTCGGGCTCTTAGTCCATTAGCGTTCCATTGGATCATCCTCAGGTTAGCTACCGTCTGGGAGGCAGTCTGCTGGATCGGGGCTCTCTCACAAATTCTACATCTCCATTGGGGGTTCCAATCATTAAGATTGTTAAGGTTGGAACAGCGGAAATGTACCCATTTCTTACATTTGCTACAATTAACACAATTCGAAGGCGCGTTAAGAGAGCATACAGAACAAGACCATCTTGGGCCTGGGTTAGTCTCGATACCAGCGATTTGGAGGAGTATTCGGATCAGAGACGCTGGGTCTTTCTGATCCGTGTTAGAAAAAAAAGATTGGAACTGAGAGCAGTGCTGCTGGCAGTTCAACTGCTGTACTTTGCTGTGAAAAGCATCAAGAAAACGCGGCCGAATCAGCTGATGCAGTGCAGTGTGTACACTGACAGCATGATCGCTCTGTACTGGATAGCCAATCATATCAAAGGCGCCAAAAAAGCAGTGATTACTGCTGCAAGAAAAATCCAGCAAATGAGACGTGAAGTTTGTCGTGCGCTCCACTCAGAATGTGAAACATTGGGTGAGTGTGTCAAGTTTGGACACGTTCCCTCAGAAGAGAATCCAGCAGACGTGGCCAGCAGGGGTTGCTCTGTCTCCAAGTTCAGATCCAAGTCTCCATTATGGTGGAACGGACCAAGTTGGTTGACGACGCATGGGACCTGTATCCGGAGTTCATGGAACCCTGAGGGCATCCCAGAGACAATGAAGTTAGAAGCCGACGAATTTTCGTGCTCTGACATACAGACATCTGACGTGCTCTGACATACAGCTCTGACACAGTCCTCCTTCCCATTTCGCAGAAAGGGAGCACGGCTGTCGATTTTTCTCGGTTTTCAAACTTTGAGAGGCTAAGACGCACAGTAGCGTATGTTCGCAGGTTCTTGAGAAAGATTCTGAAGATCACAGAGAACAGCAGTACCTCTGCGCGCAGACTAGCAGGAGAAGGTCCATTAGCAGGGTTGCTGACAGCTAAGGAAGTAGCTGGAGCCGAGAACTGCATCTTGATGATGAACCAAAACCTGCATTCACAAGCCATGAAAGAACCAGGCAACAAGAAACTGGAACTATTCGTCGATAACAAAGGCATTTATCGATGTGGCCATGGTCGGCTTGGTTTGGCAGCACTGCCGTACACCGAGAGATATCCCGCATTTGTTCCAGCGGAGAAGGACAGCCCTCTCGTGCAAATGTTGATAATGTACGCACACAAGGCCAATATGCATTCGGGTGAGAACCATACTTTGGACACCCTTAGATCGAAATATTGGATTGTGAAGGGTAGAAGAAAGGTGCAGAAAGTACTGCGGAATTGCGTTGCATGCAGGAAATCTCTAGCGATGCCGTTTCCTTATCCTAAGGCCCCAGAACTGCCAATTGACAGAGTCAAGCCAGGAAGACCATTCCAGTGCATTGGCCTCGACTATGCGGGTCCTTTCACGGTAGATGTGAGACAAGAACACGTCAAGCAATACGTCCTTCTCGTGACTTGTCTCGCAACGCGAGCGGTTCACTTGGAAGTGACCGACAGCTTGTCGGCCAATTCATTCTTGTCAGCCTTTTGCGTTTTGTTGCAAGAAGAGGAACACCAGATCGGGTGATCTCTGACAATGCACCGGCGTTCAGAATTGTTAGCGAGTTCTCTGAAAACAGCGAAGCTGCTGACCAGGCATTTTTCGGCTTCTTGACCTCTAAGGGCATCGAATGGAAATTTACAGTCTCTCATGCACCTTGGCAAGGTGGAATATATGAGAGGCTTGTGGCCATTATGAAGCAATGTCTGAAACGCAGTTTCGGGAGAAAGATGTTGACAGTGGAACAGTTCACTACCGTGATCGCTGAGATTGAAGCCTTGATGAACAGTAGGCCATTGTTGCAGCTTTCGGAGGACATTCGTGATGAGAAGCGAATACTCCGCCCCTCAGACTTTCTTTCGCCAGGCTCTTCCCTAATGTTGACACTAGGGCAGGTTCCTTCAGAAGACGAATTCGATGAAGTGCCGCTCAGTACCTCGGGAAAACTCATAGCCTTGTACACCCAGCAAGAGCATTTGCTGAAGAAGTTTTGGGACTTGTTCCTGCCTTCGTACCTGCATTCCTTGAGAAACAGAACTGACTCATCAGTGAAGCCAAGACGAAATGAAATTCGTCAGCCCAAGGAGGGTGAGATCGTTCTGATAATGGAAGAAAACACTCCAAGAGGGTCGTGGCCACTAGGCAGAGTACTGAGTTGCAAGGAACGAGAAGTGACCGTGCACAGCAGTACCGGTCACACCTTGAAAAGACCAGTAAATCTGCTCATACCCTTGGAGGTTTTCGGAGACGAGTCAGATCTAGTTGTTGAATCACAAGACTCTGGAGAACCAGAGAGCTCTCCTGAAAGAGATATTAGGCCGAAAAGATCTTGCAAATCACTAGCACGTGATCCAGAATTTTGGAGAGCGGCGCGCCTCTGAGCGGCCCTCTCCAGCCTCACTCTGGTGACCATGACATGTAGATAAATTTTTTAATAAATAGAGAGCATTCTATTTATTACAACTGAATGTTGTAGCCTAATATGCCTAGTTGAGTTGTTTTTGAGAGAGACCTTTAAAAATAAATGGAGAGCATTCTATTTATTGCAGTCAAGCCAATCTCGCATCCGAGGATGGATCTTTCTCTCGCTCAGGAACACGCTCTCTCTACAGAAGACGTGAGTCGCGAAGAGCAAGTGGTGAGTCAGAGGACTTTGTGTGACTCTGCTTTTCTAATTCGATACAGAGGTTTCTCTGGCTTAGGAGTATCCATTTTTTTGGTTCAGCCTTGGGAACTATTGGGTATTCTTCCAGGAGGCCCCTCCTTTCGAGAGACTCGACATTGGCACAATACTGGAGACATTTCAAGCAACTTTAAACAGTTTGTCTAGCAAGGTAGACCGCATTCTGCTGCGCCTAGCAGAGGATCCCGGACAGACTGTCCGGACTCACGAACAGCTAGCAGTGGTGCCCGTACCCAAGGCAGCACGTGAACCGGTACCGTTTAATCGGCAGCCTCACAAACGCACATTCAACCGTACGAAGCCAAAGGTTGAAATTCAACCTCCCAAGCGACAGAAGACAGGTTGCTTGTTCTGCGGAGACGATGCACATCTAGCTTTAGGGTGCAGGACAGTCAAATCCCTCCAGGTCCGGATGAACATCATCAGAAACTCTGGGAGGTGCTGCACATGCTTGTGCTTCCTGCATGGGGCGCGCCCATGCAACTCGTCTAGATGCCCATTCTGTGGTGGGAGTCACCACGGCGCGGCGTGTAACAACAACCCGGCTATTTCCATGCCGTAATCTCCGCGGCCCCAGTGTAGCTAGAGCTACCTTGTTTCGAATAATTTGGTGTACTCGTAACGAAATTAATCTTACTGTAGTTTTTTTTAAAAATATTTGAGTAGTTGCGTAATTTTAGGCCAGTGCTTTCTTCTTTCCTTAGTATATTCTTTTTGCTCGGAGATTTTCTGCTCAAGTGAGCATATCAAAACGTCAGTTCTCCCTCTTCACGGCAGCCTACGAATTGTTGTTAGTTATTTAACTCATTTAGTTATTTAGTTTAGCTCAGTCTGTTAAACTCAGTTATTCACTTTAACTCAGTTAGTTAACTTATTCTGGTTTTCTTTGTGTGTTGTTTCTTAATAGGTTTCTTTCTCGTAACTTCTTCGTGTTTCTTGAGCCAATAAAGAAACTTCTGAAATACCGCGTGGCAGGCAAAGTCGAAGGGAAGATTCCCTAAATTGTATCTTTAGTCGATTTCAAATGAGAATCTGCTCTCTCTATCGTGACTGATTCCTCCCTCTTCTTCTCTTTCATCTAATCATTCTACGTCTCTGTCGTGCTCGTCAAATTCTCCCTCGTCATCCGCAGTTGCGTCCTGCAGAAAAGGCCAGTATATGCACGGTACGAATGACAATGTTAAAGTAGTCGACAAGATTCCGCACTAATGTATACAAATAATAATCAAACCTATCCTATTTATGTTCAGGAGAAGCGTTTTACCATGACATTGCCTTCTGCATTACACAGTTCAAGATATTTTCAATGTACATGTAACTCCCCATGAATATTTCAAAAATGTGAGCCAGGGCCAAATTCGAAATTCCATCCTTTTATGTCGAATTTCACCCCTACAAAACTTCTGAAAAGATCATTCTCAAATTACAGACATTCTCAACTTGCTTTCTTGTGAAAAAAAAACAAGTTGAGAATGTCTGTAAGAAGTCTTTTAACCTAGCCAATCTACTTCTGGGAACATTCAAGACTAAATCGCTAGATGTGTTGGTTAAAGCCTTTGTTATCTACATAAGGCCTATTCTTGAAAACGCCTCACCAGTATGGTCTCCGACGGCGTTAGGTCTAATAAGAGATATTGAACATGTTCAGCGAAATTACACTAGAAGAATTCTAGCCCGAAATGATTTGTCTCACTTATCCTACTCTGAGAGGCTGAGAATGCTTGGTCTAGAAACCCTTGAATACAGACGCATGATTGCAGACTTAGCATTCATCCAGAAAAAAGTTCACTCATCCTCTGAATTTGATTCATCTCGACTATATTTGATGGCTCCTCTTTCAATTGCTCTTCGTAATTCAAATAGTTTAAGAATGGCACTGCCTTATATCATCAAGTCTTCTCTGTACTCCACTCTTGCCTTCTTATCCGTCTGGAATTTGTTACCATACAACTTAGTTAGGAACCCTTCCTCTGAATTCTTCATATAAAACATTAGAACACATCGATGTTATTTTACCTAATCCTGTAATTCCGATTTAATAAAAACACTGCCACTGAGATTAATTTTCCAAAGATTATATGAATTCGTTTATTCCCATAAAAACCATGTTATTCTTTATTTTACATGTATTTGTGTTTTAATTCTCTGAAAACATTCTAAATGGATGAATAAATGAAAAATGAAAAAGATCGACATCGAAAAAAAATTGTCAACAGAAGAAAATTTCTTGAGTTGCAATTTGTTTACAAGGCTACTTTTAAACATTGAAAAGTTCATCAGCACTTCAGTTCCCACAGTCTTTCTCACTTTGAAAAAAATCAAATTAGCTGAATTGATAAAAAAAGAAGTTTTTTTTTGCTGAAAAGTTGCTCAAAACGCCCTTGCATAGGATTTCTGTAGTTTTTCTCATAATCTCTTCCAAGTAGCATTACGTAAGCTAATCGTCGATTAATATTATAATTATATATCTGCGATGCGGTCCCAGAGCTCATTTAAAAGAGTTTTGCCTGGGAGGGTTTCTCATTATTTTTTCTTATTCGATTGAACATTTGCGTTTTTGCGTATTTCGTGTGGCAAAACGAGCTGTTACTGAGGGTGAAATACATGTCGGGTCAGTTCATGCTTGCTAATCCTGAAAAAAAGTTCTTACTTGTCCCAAGCATGATTGTTACTTCATTTTGCATTTTGCTTTTTTGTACTTTCTATCGAAAAATATCATAAACTTGACATAAACTTGAAAAAATTGAGGGGAATATTTTTGTTAAATTAAAATATAAAGCGTTTTACTAGCATTGTCAGCCTCACTCAGGATCAAAGTAAGTACCTGGTATTGCTGGTACTCGGAGACGAGATCGTTCATGTTGCTCTCAGCCTCCGTGAACTCCATCTCGTCCATTCCTCCTCCCGTGTACCAATGCAAGAAAGCCTTGCCGCGGAACATAGCTGAAAACTAAGTGTTGCTCGTTGGAGGACCGCAATTGATGATGATAAAATTTCAAATTAACCATACAGGGGGGGATTTAAAGTAAAACAGGGGGGAGTTAAAGTAAAACAGGGGGAGTTAAAGTAAAACAAATGTACTCTTTGACCAACGATGTGATGTCTAACTCTTTTTAGGCAGTGATTTAGCTCGAGTGTCATAATTCTAACCTGTAATCAGAATCTACATTGTAGTTCTCACTCGTTGTGAATATGCTGTCCTTTTCCTCGGAGACAGTCTCGTAAGAAAAAATAAAACTTTATGTAAGAAGGTACATGGTAAAAAAATAGAAAAAAAATGCATCTGAACAAATTTCACAAAGAGAACAATCATACTGATTCCGTTATCCGTCGTTATGGACTTCGTTCTTGCTCTTCGAAAACGGAAGTTTACGGTCTCTAGCGGGAGTTTTACACTCTGAGGCGGTATCGCCAAAAACATGAGCATTCCCTTTTTTTAACGTTTTCACAATAGCCATCTAAGAACTGTCGCTGCTATAATTGATTCTCAAATAATTCTTACCTTTCAAGTTCTGCTTCGAAGCATCACTTTCTCACCAAAAGATCTTACAGCTTTGATACTCAGACCTGTGAACTGTTCGGAGATCCTTTTGAAAAGCTCCTGGATAGCAGTGGAGTTGTCGATGAAGGTTGCTGCCATCTTCACTCCTCTCGGTGGGATATCGCACACGACAGTCTTCACATTGTTAGGAATCCACTCCACAAAGTAAGACGAGTTCTTATTCTGAACGTTGAGCATCTGCTCGTGATTTGTGATGTGCGATTGAACTGTGGAATAAATGAAAACGGAGTTGTGTAGCAATTTCGATTAAAACTTTTACCTCTCAGGGTTTTTCATAAGGTTAGCATTATTTGCAGGAAATGAAAGATATCAAGCGTAAAATGAGCGAGATCGAAGAAGAACTGCTCAAGTTGAAGCAAATTAATAGCGAGTTGAAGAAACGCTACAAAATGTCCACTGGCTCCACAGAAGTCGACGCCAAATCAGTATACGTCGGTAATGTAAGTTTTTTCCACACTTTTCAAAGGCCATGTTCGAAAAAAGGCTCTATTTACTTCTTTCATGAATGATAAAACATCTAGAATAAGCTTTTTAAATTTGACAAGGATGAACGCTCTAAATCAAACATGTTAACGCATTATGAAGCTCACGAAGTTACAATAGCAGGTATTCTCATCAGCATTAAAACCATTGTATGTCCCGGGGATGAGGTGGTACAAGTTGGATTAGATGTTACAAGTTGGGATAAGGTGGTGCATGTTCAGATAACTTGCTACAAGTTTCAGTACAAATGTGTCATTCCGTAGTAGATGACTAACATGTACCCATTATGAACAGATAGATTATGCATGCACATCAAAAGAGTTAGAAGCGCGCTTCAAAGACTGCGGTGTGATCGCCCGCACAACCATCCAGCTGGACAAGTTCACCGGCCAACCAAAGGGGTTTTTTCAAATCACGAATTGAAAGTTTTTTCAGGTTTTAATAAAAGCCATTAGCAGAAAAGGTCAAAGTGCTTTTTAATGTAAAAATCGTCTAAGATCCCTGAAATCATGCATTCTTAGCCAGACTTTCCTCTAATCCAGAGCTCTGACCTTTTTTGTTATAAAATTTGAAACATAATTCAAAGTTCTCCAAAAAATCTCACAATTAACTTGTCCAGATTCGCCTACATCGAGTTCACCGACATTTAGAGCAAGGGAAATGCACCAGCACTGCATGGAAGTCTTCTGAGGGGAAGACCGATCAAGGTTGGCGTAGGGGCAACCTAGAGCTGAAGGGAAGACAGGTTAAGGTTGGAGTAGGGTCAACCTAGGTTGGAAGGGAACACATATCAAGGTTGGAGTAGAAGAAACCTAGGATGGAAGGGAAGACAGGTCTAGGTTGAAGTAGTGGAAACCGAGGGTGAAAGGAAACACAGAACAAGGTTGGAGTATGGGCAACCTAGAGTGGAACGGAAGACAGATTAAGGTTGGAGTAGGCGCAACATAGGGTGGAAAGGAAGCTTGATCAAAGTTGTAGCTTTTGTTTGGAACAACATTGATAAAAACAAACTCGGTTATTCAGTTCGTGGAAAAGAGAACAAACAAGCCGGGCATCTCGACGACGCATCGAGGAAGCTACAGAGGCCGTGGCGGAGTAGTCGTCAATTACGTTTATCCCAGTGTTTCTCGAAGGATGGTTCCTGTTTTTATAGTACTAAAGTTTTTGAATGATCTGTTTGTGATTTTAAATGATGAATACAACATAATTTTTTATCCATTTATTCAGATTCATTTTTGAAACAAAAATGCGACAACACTCGGAACATGGTGAACACATGATAAATTCTCTACAGGTTAGGTAACTGCAGATTGGGTAGTTCTAATACATCGAGAGAACTCAATCTTGCTTTCAGAGCAAGTACACATAATAAACATTTTGGGTCAAAATCGAAAACAGTTCTCTTTATATGAAAGAATCATATGTTTATTTTTTTGTAACTCATTAATTCAATTTCTCATAGTTTTCTTCTTTCGAATCACTTTCGAGAAAAAAAAAGAAAGAAGAGAAAAAGAGGAGAGAGAGAGAGAAAGAGAACGAGAGAGGGATGGAGATACGACCAATGTATGCGAGGGATATATATGTTGTATAAATGTCCTATTGTATTTGAATTGATTTAGTTGAAAACATGTTGTAAAACAGTATGTACATTTTAAAAAGCAAGACGTTCACAGCTCTTAAAGATCTTTTTTGTTTTACTACTGTTGAAGACCTCCCCTCTCTCTCTCTCTCTCTCTCTCTCTCTCTCTCTCTCTCTCTCTCTCTCTCTCTCTCTCTCTCTCTCTCTCTCTCTCTCTCTCTCTCTCTCTCTCTCTCTCTCTCTCTCTCTCTCTCTCTCTCTCTCTCTCTCTTCTTTCTATTAATCTCGCTCTGTCTCTTTTTTCTCTCTCAATCACGCTCTCTATCTCTCTCACTGTAATTCTAGCTCTGTATCTTACCTAACCCCTCAGCCAATGCCTTCTGATTTTCTCTGTATGGTGCCTTACTAGGTCCTGCCCATCTTATCCGATAAACCTTCGGTCTCATATCCCAATTCATTCTCCTCTTCGGATATTTCACTGGTAAGTCTCTTCAGTTTTCTTTTCCTGTTCAAAGAAAAACAAGTATATATTTGTTTTGTAAAATTAAGGAAAACTTATGAGGAGTGTTCATAACGTTAGAAAGTTCGTAAACTAATCAAACATTATTGAAATTCATTCATTCATACCTAGAAGTTGATGTGAAAAAAACGAATTAAAAAAAATTGAAATACCAATGTAATAATTACAACTGCACCAAAAAAAAACTATATATTTCTTGTAGCAGGTACAAGTTCCGAGTGTTCAAAGGGGTCGAAGCTTAGCTGCGAAGATGTAAGCCGTGAACAACAAAGGCTCATTATTGAAAGCGAGAAGAAGTTTTTCTTTGCAGATTTACTCCAAGCTATCGCCCCGATATGTACCCCAAGATCACGAACTAAACGTGGAAAGGCGCAGAAAACCTTACGGTGAGATTTTTTTGTACATATAGTTTTTTAAAAACTTAATTTTAAGTTTGAGTAGTCTAGTAGTCTATTTATATATCTCGGTTGTTTTTTTTGTTCATAAAGTACAAAAGTTTCGATTTTTACGCAAGAGTAGTTTCCCATTTTCCAAAGGTTTTCCGATGTAGTTTTTTTTGATTTTTGAAAAGTTTTTGAATTTTACAGCACCGAAAACTTCGTGGTCTCGGCCTTGTGAATGAGGGCAACGATTGTTTTTTAAACGTCGTTCTACAGGCCCTGACACATACAGCTCCTCTGGCCCGCTTTGTTCGCGAAGAACACCAAAATTGCTGTAACTTGTATCAAGTTTTTGAGTATCGTTTACTACCCTACCTAATTTTTGAAGTTCAAGAGAGAGCGCTTTCCTGCAGTTGATTCACCATCAGCCAGCTTCCAATTTTAATTAGCGTCATCCGATTTTCTTGAGTCATTACCGGGATTGATGATTTTCTAATCTGAGTCTTGTCCCATTTGAAGTCACTATCAGTGAAAGATCATCCTACATCGCTATCAGTGACAATGCATTGTTGGGTCCCTATGAGGGAATTTTGGATTATCAGGCACTGTAAGTTTAAATGTTTGCCCGTAATGGGATGGCAATGTGCTTCTCCTCCGTACGTTCTATGATTTTTGTTTCTCTTTCTCTAATATCAATTTTTTCCTCCAATGATTTCTTTAGCCTCCGAAATAAAAGTATTGACTATGTTCGAAAAAACTGAAAGTCTGAAAAGTAGTAAATCAATCATTTTTAATGAATATCGCAATTAAATATCTTTTACTGTTAATTGTGTTTTTTGTTCTATTGTTGCTTTCACAAAATTAACTTTGATGCTTGTTGAGATCCAGTAAAACTGGTACAGTAGTTTCTTTGCAGGAGTCTTTTCATCCCACGTACAGGGAATGCAGCAAGACGCACACGAATTCTTATCTCTTCTTATGAATGCCATTGATGCTCCGATGTTTGAAACTCCAGGCCTTATGGATTTACAACAGTCAGTACACTCTTTTACAGCATGGCGCATTAGGTGTTCAAGAGGGGAAAAAGATGACCCTCCCCATTTTTTCGGTAATACCCTTTCATGGTCTCGCCCTCTCCTGATGCTCCTCTATATAGCCACAAACTGTCTTATCAGCTCCCATTCGCTTTCAAATAATCCATTGCTCGCACCGATGGTTTTCATTTTTCGACAAAGCCACACCAACTACCAATAGACTCACCAACTACCAATAGACTCACCAACTACCAATAGACTCACCAACTACCAATAGACTCACCAACTACCAATAGACTCACCAACTACCAATAGACTCACCAACTACCAATAGACTCACCAACTACCAATAGACTCACCAACTACCAATAGACTCACCAACTACCAGTAGACTCACCAACTACCAATAGACTCACCAACTACCAATAGACTCACCAACTACCAATAGACTCACCAACTACCAATAGACTCACCAACTACCAATAGACTCACCAACTACCAACAGACTCACCGACTACCAATAGACTCACCAACTACCAATAGACTCACCAACTACCAATAGACTCACCAACTACCAATAGACTCACCAACTACCAATAGACTCACCAACTACCAATAGACTCACCAACTACCAATAGACTCACCAACTACCAATAGACTCACCAACTACCAGTAGACTCACCAACTACCAATAGACTCACCAACTACCACTCACCAACTACCAATAGACTCACCAACAACCAATAGACTCACCAACTACCAATAGACTCACCAACTACCAATAGACTCACCAACTACCAATAGACTCACCAACTACCAATAGAATCACCAACTACTACCAGTAGACTCACCAACTACCAATAGACTCACGAACTACCAATAGACTCACCAACTACCAGTAGACTCACCAACTACCAATAGACTCACCAACTACCTTTTTCATTGCGTGTACAAATTTATGTTTATTAAAGTATAACTGTTTGCAGTATTTTGCATAGAAATATTTATATTTTTGTGCAAGATTTTCTTGGATTTATACAGATGAATGAATGAAAAACGATTAGTGACATGGAAAGTAAAAAGTTTTTGATTTGGAATTGACGTTTTAGCCGAATTTACCGCGTTAGTTTACATAATAAATCATTAAAGTTTTCATAGAAAGCAGTGAATAAGACATAAAAATATTGAGGGCAGCGATTTCACGATTTAACGATCTTCAACAAGGTTGGAAAGAATGAGCGACAGAAGAATGAGATGGAGGAACTACTGTGTAAAAGCCGTTATTCCCCAATTCCCAAGGAAGGCAGAGCACGCTGAGGAGTGGAGTCGTCACATGTCGCAACAGATCCCATAATCGATGATGTTATATTACCGATGTGGCTTGCTGATCTTGATAAAGCGTTTAAATTGAAAAATTGAAAAAAACAAGGTTGAGTGATGAAAAATTTTAATAAAATAAACCGTTTTCTCCTAGCAAGAGAATATGGAAAGTATGTAATGAACTATGAGACAAAAATATGGCAATACAACACATCCGATCACTTGAATATTCATATCACAAGATCTTGCAGTTGAAAAGCTTTGAAAGCTCTAGAAGTCTCTCAGATGTAGATAATCTAGCCGTATTTTACTGAAACATAAATAAGTTTGAAAAACTCCTTATCGCCGTTGTGAAAACTAAAAAAAACCTATTTTCATAGGGCTAAGAAAAAACTGAAGTGAATGAGACTCTAGCACGACGAAGTAATAAGTTCCGAGAGAAGTGATTATAATATACAGGGTATGAAATCCTAATAGCTTCTTTAATGTATAATGCTCTATAGTAGGAACAAATGTATGCCTAAGGCTCGCGGTTTCATTCTGTTACTTCTTTAAATTTTTATATACAATACACATGAAAGTCGCAAAATATTTTTTCACGTTTCTGAATAATCAGAATTTCATCTGTACTATCGCATAGAATCTGTTCCGTTAGATAAGAATAGCTCTCTCTGCATAACTGAAATGATATTAGTGCATACAAGGCTTCTGGCAGCGATGAACCAGGAAGGCTTGACAGGATGCATTGCCAGTAGATTCGGGCTGTACTTGGAATGCCATTGTCCCCGATCCCCCCACAGATAGAGGATTGAGGCATGCCTGCAACGCAACAATTACTCTGGCAATGGTCAAATTTTTTGATATGGCTGTCGATGTTCTTACTCAGATTGTTTAGAGGAGTCGAAAAACCTTTGATCAGCCAGTAAAAACAAATAAGAATCGAGTGGCAAGAATATATTTCACAAGTTCACTTTCACTTTCACTTTCTTTGCTCGCGAAGAGCGGTGACCATTTATTTTGCTCTGCCTCATCGATTTTTCGACCTGCTTTTAATATTATTCTTCATCTCGACATCATCGGAATCTCTTGGTATTCTCGCACACCGGTTCTATCATCGACTTCTTTCGAATAGACTTGTGCCCGTCTATGCTATTCAGTTTGGCACTATACTCGGTGAGTCGTTCTTGTATCGTGTCAACAATACAGTCATGTCAAAAACGTGGACTTGAAAGTTAACAACGTGGTTGCCGATCGTTCTTCCACATCAGATAAGCCCTCTTCTCCATCTCCAACTCAAGAGAAGGAAGGGCCTCTCGAGATGTATCGCCACGGTGGAGACGTCGTCACTCTCATCAACACTCTTCTCAAGCACAACCACGACCTCTTTCGGAAATGCGAAGAATATCAAGTACAGTTTGATTCCCTTACGCAGCAAGTGTCTTCTCTTACGCAGCAAGTTTCTTCTCTTGCGCATACCTTCGCCAATGTTTCCATTTCTTTGTCCTCTCCACAGACCGAAGGGCTAACTTGTCCCAAATCAACCCCTATCCCTCCTCTTTTACCGCCACATACACCTGCTCCTAAACCCCCCCAGCTTTCATCTCCAGACTTCCTTTACTACGAGTCTCCTAAAGAAGTTTTTGATCGCCCGGAAAGAAACCGTTCAGTGGTTCTTTTCAATCTTCCCGAGTCTAAATCCAAATCCGCAACCCAGAGAGCCGAAGACGACATTAGTCGCGTAACATGCATCCTTGACAGAATGGATCTTCAATGCTACCCGTACCGAGTATACCGCATGCCCTCTTCTAGAGTTCAATCACCCAGGCCTCTAAATATAGTTCTCCCTACGACATATTTCCAACAGCAAGTCTTATATTCTTCTCACATTCTCTCTTCATTCCATCCTGACCTCCACATAAGACATAGTCAGACCAAATGTGAGAGGATATATCATCAAGCCTTCAACGCCTGGAAAAAGACTCTTCCAAGCCGAAACCCTACATCTACCCTTCCTATTCGACCAATCCACCACGTCCCCTCTTACCGTTTCGGACCCCCTCCACTCTCCCTTCCACATTACACGTCAATAGTTCTCAGTTGCAGCACCCGACCCATAGTACTCATCCGCCTCGTGTTCTTAACGCCCCTGCAGACGCGAAAGTAACCCGTAGGAGAACTGTCAGGAGAACAGATCCTTCATCCCCATAGGACAAAACGGATGTGAGTTCTAAGAGATTGATTAAATGTTTGTCTTTCAATTGTAGATCTATCATGAACAAACTTTACGATTTATACTTTTTACTCCGCTGTTCCAACTATAAGATTGTTCTATTGTCCGAAACCTGGATGAATTGCGACTTCCCCGACTCCATACTCACTGATAGTCTGCCTTTTACGGTGTTTAGATGTGACCGATTAGCTAATAGGGGAGGAGGCGTAGCTATTCGAATTACCGACACTTTGTACCGCGTCACTTTGTATACGACACTTTGTACCCGACTCTTTCTACCCCGTCACTTTGTACCGCGACACTTTGTACCGCGACACTTTGTACCGCGTACGGCCTCGTTAGCTAAGCCGTACGGCCTCGTTAGCTAAGCCGTACGGCCTCGTTAGCTAAGCCGTACGGCCTCGTTATCGCAAACTTTCACTAAGCCTAAGCGTTTTTAATGTAAAAATATGTTTTAATGTAAAAATAAAACGCGCGGCCTCACTCAAGTCGCGGTACAAAGTGTCGCGGTACAAAGTGTCGCGGTACAAAGTGACGGGGTACAAAGTGTCGGGTACAAAGTGTCGTATACAAAGTGACGCGGTACAAAGTGTCGTGATACGTAGCTATTCTATTACATAACACTATCTCCTCCTCTCTAGTTTCTCACTACAATTCGCCTCACTGCGAGGGAGTTTTTATCGATATATATCCTAATATCTCTTTTTCTTTTCCTTTCTCCGCAATTAGAGTAATGAACTTTTATCGATCACCAAGTTGCGATATTGAGGAAAGTAAGTCCCTATGCACTTTTATTTTGTCTAACCTTTCCATACCTTTTCCCTCCATAATCTGTGGAGACCTAAACCTCCCAAGCATAGACTGGGCTTCCCTAACCGCTCCTAAATCATGCGCTATCTCTCATGCCTTCCTCGATCTCGCATGCGATAACAATCTCTCCCAATACGTACTCTCTCCAACGAGGCTAGAGAACACCTTAGACTATGTATTTAGCAATGCAGATATAATTTTCAATTGTGAAATCAAAAGCCCTTTCTCGACTAGCGATCACGCATCTGTTCACTTTGAAGTAAGGAATAATGCAAAATCCATGCTCCCCTCCACTCAATTTTTCCTCAACTGGAAAAAAGCAAACTGGGATAGCATCAATTCGCAATTATTCAACATAGATTGGACCCTTTTGTTCTCAACTCTCACAGTAGATGAATGCACGCAAGAATTGACGTCCATAATCCTCTCCATTATTGAAAAGAGCATCCCTCGTTAGAAAAACATTAAGAAACACATGAAGTACCCTCGTAAAATGCGTCACCTGTATAGTTTCCTTCAAAGAAGTAGGAAAAGAGGAATTCTCTCTCCCCTGACCTCTAAAGCATCAACAAAGCTCCATAAAGAACTGACTAGATTCGAGATCGAACGTGAGAACAGATTGAAGCTTCAAAAAACTACAGAACCTTTTTCCAAACTATCTCCAACCGTATTAAGGGTAGGAATTCGATCCCTACAATCATAGTCAACTCTATTTCTTACACCTATCCAGGAGAACAAGCAAACCTCTTCTCCGAATATTTCAACAGCTTGCAACCCCCTCCGATAAGCGGCCCTCTTCCTCTAATTTCTTCTCTACACCCTATCAGTTATAATCCATACATTACAGCCTTCGATATTCAAAGTATTTTGAAAAAGAGTCCTCCAAAAAAAAAAATCTTCACCAGACCAAATACCGAATATATTCATCAAACACTGTTTAGATTCTTTGGCAATACCACTTTCCATAATCATGAGCAATTCCATTACTCAAGGACACTTTCCGTCTCCATGGAAACAGGGATTAATCATCCCAATTCACAAAAAAGGGTCCCATTCTCAAGTTTCTAACTATAGGCCCATCACAATGGTTTGCTCGATGTCAAAAGTTTTTGAAAAGCTCATTTTCAACCTCTTTTATGACCATCTCGAATCCAACCAAATCCTCATCAGCAACCAGCACGGTTTTCGCCGTAGCCGTTCCATTATCACATCCCTAGTTCACTCCTATTCCCAGTACCTTTTTCTGAATAGCAAGAAGCTCAAGTTCGACATCTGTCTGATTGATTTTTCAAGAGCCTTCGATACAGTAAACCACAGGTTCCTGATACACAAATTAGAAAAAATAGGTATCAATTAAGGTCTACTCTGCCTGTTAGAATCATTTCTCGCTAGCCGTTATTCTATAACTTCAGTCAATCACGTTTTATCCGATCCCAAAGTTTATAATAGCGGAGTTCCGCAAGGAAGCTGCCTAGGTCCCCTATTCTTCTCTATTTTTATAAACGACATCATAGAATGTATTGACCCCGAAGTCCACTGCTTTCTCTATGCAGATGACATCAAACTATTTTCAAACAGCAGTCAAAGTCTACAACGAGCCCTAGATTCTATTTCCAGTTATATACATTCCTGGGGGCTTATAATTTCCATTCCGAAATGCTTCATAGTTCATTGTGGCAACAATAACCCTAGCAGCATCTACCACATTGATGGTAAAATCGTTCCCACCTCTTCAACTATCAAGGATCTTGGAATATATTTTGATGCAACACTCAAATTCTCCACCCACATAGAGCAAGTCATAACCAAATCCACCAGATGTATAAACATGATCCTGCGAGCATTCAAAACCAAGTCCATAACCGTTCTTCTCCGCGTGTTCAAAACATACATTCTCCCTTTACTAGATTACGGTAGTGAAATCTGGTCGCCACAGTCCGTAGGTCACATAAAAGCAATAGAAAACTTCCAGCGTGCCTTCACACGCAGAATTCTTTATAGAGCTGGGCATCCCAAGATAGACTACCCATCTAGGCTCAATCTGCTCTCTCTGACGACTCTCGAATACAGAAGAAATATTAACGACCTTGCATTCATACACAAATGCATACACCAACACCTTCGAATAGACTATTCCAAACTTTTTCAAGTATGTCCCCTTCCATACAGCAACAGACACGCCCATCCATACCGAATTGCTCTACCATTCAGAATTCCGGATACCAAAAGTAGTTGTGCATCCAGGGTTATTGACATATGGAACAGCCTACCCCGTCAGATAGTGACAATCAATTCCCCTGTTGTTTTCAAAAAACAACTACATAAGCTGCGAGAAGAATTCATAGTGCCCTTTTCTAAAATACGTTACTGAAAGAGCTCCAAATGAACTTTCTTATTCACTGCGCTTATCTCAATGTTGTTTTTAATATTTTTTTTCTTTTCTGTCCCTTCATTTTAGATGTTTTTTTTTGTTTTTTCTCCATAATTTGTCTCTATAATTTCCCTTTCTATAATTCGTTTTAAAATGTTTTTTTCGAATATAGCTGAACTCACATCCGTGACAGCGATCCAAGTTCATCAATGCATGTACGTATGTGTTATTCTATCATGTTAATTGGAATAGATGATTGAATGGAATTGAAGTATATTCATAGTGCCCTTTTCTGGAATACGTTACTGAAAGAGCTCCAAATGAATTTTCTTATTCACTGCGCTTATCTCAACGTTCTATTTAATATGTTTTTACTATTCTGTCCCTTTATTTTAGATGTTTTTTGTTTTGTCTCCATAATTTGTCTCTATAAGTTCCCTTTCTATAATTCGTTTTGAAATGTTTTTCGAATATAGCTGAACTCACATCCGTGACAGCAATCCAAGTTCATCAATGCATGTACGTATGTGCTATTCTATCATGTGAATTGGAATAAATGATTGATTGAAGTGTCCTCTTTTTATACAAAGTAGTTTACCCATTAACAAATAGTTGTATAATTCGAGAAAAATTATAAAAAAATGACTGATTTTATAGTGATTTTTCTTGATTCATTTATTCGCATTGTGTTCAATGCCACTGATAGGAAGTGCCGAAACTCAAACAGTTAAACACAATTTCTCTTTTAATCATACCCATGATGAACACGGAAGAACGGTGGAAGTAGAGGAAAAGGAATTAAAAAAATATTTGAACTGTTTCTCAAGTTCTCTGCTAGAGACGGCTTCAGCTCATGCTGATGATAGGAGGATTGAAGAGGGAAGGGTTGGGAACAACTGCTCTTCTGTTAGTCAGCATGTCATGTAAAACCGAACACGCGATTGTAGAGCTCTCAGAATGATATTCTAAAGCTCAACCTAGTGAGCCATCGCGGGCTAAAAGATAGTTGAAACTATTTCACATTAAAAAGAGGCGAGTGAAGACTGACATTTGATGGGGGATGGTGTAGAATAACTTGCTGTTGAACAACTCGTGGAAAAGCTTTGCTTCGTGGCTAATCTTTAAGCAAGATATAAAGTATTGTCGAGAAGCTGACATGAAAGTCATGTATTCAAAGATCATTCAAGAGTAATTCAATAAGAATGAAAATCATAGAATTTGGAAGATATTGCTATGTTTTGATTTAAAAGAAATGAACCTGATGAACTTTTTATAAGAAGTTTTTGAGAGAAAAAAAGTTGAGAAAAAAAAGTTTTTTTCGAGACCTCAGCGATGATCGTGTAGTAGGTCAAATTGGTCGCAGGGAGGTACAGCCAGTCGCTAACCATCCATCCATTAGGCAACGAGAAAAACTGCGATGCTGTTGCGTTCACTTTTGTGTATCGTTGTAGCTTAAGTTTTGCTCTTCTTGAATATTCGTAGTTACTGGTTTGTCGACCCCTCTCTTTTTTCTCTCTATACTATCTCCCTTTGCATTACTTTATCTCTCTTAATCTTTGTTGTTTTCTGTTTCTGAATCTCTCTCTTTTTCTCGCATTCTACGATTTCTTCTTTCTCAACATATAGTTTTTATTAACCCCTTTTGTCTCCGCTTTTATCCCTTACCCTTTGATCTTTTCTCATTTCTCTTTTTGTCCTCTTTTTCTTCCTGACTCTCTCTTTCTCTCTATCTTTCTTTGACAGTCTATTTCTATCTCTCTCTCTCTATTTATCTGCCTCTCTCTCTCTCCCTCTATCTCTCTCCCTTTAATCCCTTCCATAGCATTAAAGTGTTTTCGCTTTTCTTCTCACTCAAATCAGGCAAAGCTGTATAAAATAGACCCCTTCCGTATACTGCTGCCATGCATTCTGAACCGCCATGTCGTTCTTGTATTTGTTCATGACAGAATCAATGACTTTGTTGGCGGATGCGATACCTACGGTGCTTGGCCACCTGGAAAAGCGAAGTGAACGGTCAGAGAGAAAGAAAGAGCAATAAAAGGAGGTAGAAAGATACAGAAAGGAGGGGTATATAGAGATAAAGAAGTAGAAGGGAGGGAGAAAAAAAGAAAACGAGATAAAGTAATAAATAAAGAGAGAAAGAGAAAAGAAAACGAACGAGAGAGAAAAAAAAGGCAAGTAGTTTGAAATTTCTCTTATCTTTTTAATCTTTCCGCGAGAAAAAATTAATAAGAAAATCGTTTTGCAAGGCGAAACGGTTCTCGTCTCCATTTTCACCTTAAGATGAATACACTTTCAACTTTTTTAACCAGTGTGTTTTTTTTTAACTTTGCAAAACTGAACTAATAAAAAATCTTCATATTGAAAACAAATATGCTCGCTAGAATAACACAATTTATGGAAAAAGAGCATGCGTAGTCTTGGCTGCTGCAAAAAATCAATATTCTCACCAAGGTCCAGCTCCCAGATATCTCTTAGTTTGATGCCCGATGTTGAGGTCCAACGGTTGCCAAAGATTGAAAACGGTGTCATCTGCGACAACGAAATAGCCTGCAATAAGGCAAATCAAAATCTTTTGTGTACCTGTCATATAGAAATTTTAGGTAGTACAGCAATGTACATAGCTCACCCATACATTGGTGGACAGATTTATTGCAATTTGGTGATTAACTGATTTATCGAACGGAAAAAAGTATTTTCAAATTATTCCCAAAAATTTTCATTTATCAAATTAACAAGTAGAGTTGGTTAAAATTTCATTCAAAACGGGCTCCTCGTTCACGAATTACGGTCTTCAGAATTTTTGGGTATTTGGCTATCACGGCAGGAAGGTACTCTGGGAAAAGATCGGCCCAAGTTCTCTTCAGAAACAATTTCAGGCACGACGCTGTGGTGTGCTTTAGCGCAGACCTTGGCCTGCAAGTATCCCCAGAGCGCGTAGTCGAGGGGGTTCAGGTCGGGAGAGCAGACCGGCCAGTCTTCCTTCCGTATGAAGCCCGGAAAATTGGTTGCGCACGATGTTTGCACTTTTCTTGCTGTATGGGAAGGGGCTCCAATCTGCTGATACACATAAGGGGCTCCAGTAAAATGAGCTTCTGCCCAAGGATTCACAACACCCTCCAGTATGTTTTCCAAGTAATTTTGGATGTTCTCTTCGACGTGTTCTTCGACGAAGTGGAGCGTTGACTTGCAGGTCGAGCACACAGCCCCAAACACCATGACTCTAGCTGGGTGTTGGGCTCTGTGTACCAATCTCCTGTTCCGGTCAGCCTCCAGAGACGAACAAGTAAGTTTGCGTCGGTTCTGGCTGTTGTGCTTTTCTTCTACGGTGAAGATCTTCTCGTCACCGAAGATGGTCTTATCCAACTCGCCGTAATTCATCCGAGCTAAGAGCCTGCGTGCTTTTTTCAACCCTTGCGTTCTTATTACGATCCGTGAGTATAGCACACTTTCTGCTCCGATAGGAAGTGAGTCCTAGATGCTCGTGTAAAATCCTTCCATTCGATCGAGGAGATTTTTTAGTTACTCTGTTAACTTTTTCATGCTTCTCCTTGGATTGTAAGCAACTCCTTGCCTGACCTTGCGTAAGTTTACGGTTCATTCAGTTCGTTTTCTTCCTCTGACTGGCCGATCGTGCATCCCTCCAGTGCTCTGCATTCGTTTTATGGCACAAAATACGGCGGATGGGCATACTCCGAGTGTTCTGGCGATTGCGGACTGCTTTTACCCGTGGCTGTGCATACCGAGAATTGAAGTAGGCTTTCTATGGGCTGCTACCATATCTTTCACAGGGACAGAATTCAACCAAACATTGAAGGAATGACAAATGATTGAACTATCGCAAAGAAAAAAGCTAGTTTGCCGGGCGGGATCGAACTCAGACCATCTCGACTCAAACCGGTTGCGCGTGTTACCATTACACCACGGGGACACATTGCTCTTCCGTGCGATAGTGTTATACGAAAGCGCGTTACCATTACACCACGGGGACACATTGCTATTCCGTGCGATAGTGTTATATGAAAAGCTCATATGCCTTGTTCTCTTAGTCACGCATGCTTATCAAGCGATTGCGTCATGAATGGAGCGTAACTACAGAATTCAATCAATTGTCATCTCAACCAGGCGTCACTGCCTTCAAACTGTGTAAATAAGCGTTTGAAATTTTATCATTACATCTTCCATCTCTCTTAATCATGAATTCTGTATTTACGCTCCATTCATGACGCAATCGCTTGATGAGCAAGCGTGACTAAGAGAACAAGGCATATGAGCCTTTCATATAACACTATCGCACGGAATAGCAATGAGTCCCCGTGGTGTAATGGTAACACGCGCTCCCGGTTTGAGTCGAGATGGTCTGGGTTCGATCCCGCCCACCGGACCAGCTTTTTTATGTGCGATAGTTCAATCATTTGTCATCTTAACCAGGCGTCACTGCCTTTAAACTGTGTAACTTAGAATTTGAAGATTTGAAGGAATGTTAAAAAATACTTCTTTTTTATGATCTACCAATCCAATCGTTTATTGGGTGCAACGTTCGCGCATAGGAGGTCAAAAATTTTGCAACAAATCTGCTTGTCCCTGTATATGACCATGAACATCTGAAATTTAAAAAAAGGCGTGGTGAAGTGAAAAGTGAAGAATGGGAGAGATTGATAAGATATGACAACGAAAAATTGCACATCAGGTAGCTTTTTATTTTTCTAGCCCCCCCCCCATCCGTTCCGAGAATAGTCATTTTGAAATTTTTCGACATTCGCAATGTTTTTTCGATAGTGCCACTGGTAATGCTCTCGCACTCCAAGTCAGAGATAGAGTGATGACTGGGTTCGATCTCGCAACTCCAAGTCAGAAATAGAGTGAGGACTGGGTTCGATCTCGCCACTCCAAGTCAGAACTAGAGTGATGACTGGGTTCGATCTCGTAACTCCAAGTCAGAGATAGAGTGATGGTTGGGTATCGCCACTTTAAGTCAGAGATAGAGTGATGACTGGGTTCGATCTCGCCACTCCAAGTCAGAGATGGAGTGATGACTGGGTTCGATCTCGCCACTCCAAGTCAGAGATAGAGTGATGACTGGGTTTGATCTCGCCACTCCAAGTTAGAGATAGAGTGATGACTGGGTTCGATCTCGCCATTCCAAGTCAGAGATAGAGTGATGACTGGGTTTGATCTCGCCACTCGTAGTCAGAGATAGAGTGATGACTGGGTTCGATCTCGCAACTCCAAGTCAGAGATAGAGTGATGATTGGGTATCGCCATTTTAAGTCAGAGATAGAGTGATGACTGGGTTCGATCTCGCCACTCCAAGTCAGAGATAGAGTGATGACTGGGTTTGATCTCGCCACTCCAAGTTAGAGATAGAGTGATGACTGGGTTCGATCTCGCCACTCCAAGTTAGAGATAGAGTGATGACTGGGTTCGATCTCGCCACTCCAAGTCAGAGATAGAGTGATGACTGGGTTCGATCTCGCCTGGTAGTAGTTTCATGAATTTTTCAGATCTTTTTCAACGTAACTGCTTTCAAGTTGGGAAGCTAAGGCTTGAGAGAAACGCAAAATGATCATTCTTTATTAATTTTATCTAATTTTTTTTGTTTACGCGTTGAGCTTATGACCAAGACTATGATAATAATAAATCTTCCTCGCGCTTGTTCCCGCCTCGCGGCAGGGTACGCGCTCCCCTGAGATGCATGACTATGACCAAGACTATGTATGCATTATAATGCTTGGCACACCTCTAACGTTCTGAAGGCGCATTTGTTGTGCCTTTGCCAAACAGACGTAGCCGGAGTAGCCAGATGCCATCTCTTCCACACTTAAGTATATGAAATTGATTCTGCCCTTCGCTTTTGGATAATGACCTGCCAAGAAATCAGTTTAAGATTTTATCGTACTTTTCACGTGATTTGTTGACTTATTAAGTACAACGGACACGAAAATAGTCCATGTGAAATCGCTCTCTTGTTACCGTATCTATTATATTTACTCCCAAAGCCTCGCACCCTTCAAAACTACTTACACTCTCGCCTTTCGATCTCGCCTTTCGTATTATTTTAAGCCTACTTCCTTTTTGATGTTGAAATTTTCGCTTTTTAAAAGCTGTAGTTTAGCAGTTGTACCTACATACATAGATGTTGTCTAATTCAGTGTATTTGAAGGAGAAAAAAACCAACGGTCAATCGCCTTATCGAAAAATTCGTCGGCGATGGTTCCACAAAACATGACGACGCCAAAAAAACCGTCGTAGAATCGTTGTTGATAACCAAAGCCGAATTTCCACGGGTAATTATTAGTTATGATGAGCACCTGAACCGCTACACTCTATAACGCTTTCAGCAGTCAGAAAGTCAGAATCATTTATAGAGGGTTTTTCATGGCAGAGGGTTTTTTGTAACCACATGTTTCTGTGACTCTTCTCAGTTTTTCATGATTGAAGGTGTTTCAACAGAACTTCGTAAACTGAAGGACTGGTTAGCTTTCACCGTTTCCAGTTTCTCCTGAATTGCGGGGTTGGCGGCGTGGTCCTTTGCGAGGTCTTCAGGAGAGGGGAAAACAAACTCGGTAACATTTACTGCTGCGGAATCGTTTTTGCACCAGTTGTAGAGGTCCCCGTAGTCGCTGATTTTCATACTCGCTCTTTCAAGCGCCTGTACAATCACAGAATCAGATTATGTGCAATGAGAGCCATCCATGCTGCTCTGAGCTTCTTTGAGTAACGATCTGGTTTTCACCTGTTTTTAATTCAATTTTTTCTATCAAATTTTCAACTTAATGTCTCGGTGATGTAGTTATGTGAGAAGAAAAACTGACGGGTTTGATATTTCCCTGTGAATTCCATTTCTTTTCAAGCAAGACTTTCATTAATTTTTCTGTTTAGAACTAAAGTTCAACACATTAATATTTGATTGTTTTTCTCCAACTTGATTATCCTACAAACTAACGGGGTCCATGAGATTCTTTGGAGTGTCTAGGCCAAGCTCAATGTGGGTCGGTCTGCAGTTGCCTGTACCATTGACGAATGCTGTGTCATATTCTTCAGAAGGTGGGTTGAGCTCAGGAAAAGTGTAACTGAGAAAAGAATTCGATAGCTTTTGATTTTTTTCTTATCCCCATTTTTCCGCTTTTTTCGAAATGTTTGTGTACTTTTTCTCAACCCTAAATAGTCGCATTTTATATTTGTCTCCCCTCTGCGAAACTTGTGCTTCCACTCGGCTCTATTTTTCGTTTGTCTCTATCGGAGAAACGGGGGTTAGGTTTAATCTACTCAAAATGCTAATACAAAACAACTCTCCCCTTTTCTCATAGAAAGGGTCAACGCTGAACCACATACCATATACATGCATACATATCAACATATGTATTCATGTATGCATGCTATTAAAAAAAGAAGGTTTTATTATCATTTTGTTTTATTTATTTGTTCATTTGTTTTTATTTTTGTTTTCTTTTGTTTAATTCTAAGTTGAAAAGTTTCAAGTATATTCCTTTTTTTTTCTCTTTGGACACTCACTGATGAGCCTCACCCAGAGAGAGCAGAAGTCTGACTGAGTCGGGGCGAAACAGACCTCTGCTACATTATAGTCTTAGCAGTGATACAATAATTGTAAATTATTTTTATCACATCTTTTACCATTTTCCTATAATAATATGGATGAAAATTGAACCTGAAACTTTAACTTCAAGGAAAACAGCACGTTTTTCTCACATGTCCCCCGAGTTTTTTGTTTTAAACAAGAGAGCGATTTCATGGAAAGATCATTAACATACCCTCACCCGATTTCTCTCAGGTCCTCAATCCACAATCGGACCAATTCGAAGTCCTTATTAGACCAGAACCCTCACCCGATTTCTCTCAGGTCCTCAATCCACAATCGGACCAATTCGAAGTCCTTATTAGACCAGAACCCTCACCCGATTTCTCTCAGGTCCTCAATCCACAATCGGACCAATTCGAAGTCCTTATTAGACCAGAACCCTCACCCGATTTCTCTCAGGTCCTCAATCCACAATCGGACCAATTCGAAGTCCTTATTAGACCAGAACCCTCACCCGATTTCTCTCAGGTCCTCAATTCACAATCGGACCAATTCGAAGTCCTTATTAGACCAGAACCCTCACCCGATTTCTCTCAGGTCCTCAATCCACAATCGGACCAATTCGAAGTCCTTATTAGACCAGAATCCTCTCTTTGCGAATTCCTTCGCTAGTTCAGTAACGCATAGATCAACAGAGCCCTGAACAAGTAAAACTCATCCTTTCTAACGCTGAATGATGAATGAATTTTTTCAAGTGCAGAAGAAACTGAACTGTTTTTTCACATTTCCATTCGTCAATGAAGTTTATTAGCTCGCCACTCTTCTCGTAAACGTCGCTGTCAAATTGAACTTTTCACCATCATTAGAGTCATCTGTTTTTTCTTTGCCTGAACTTACTTTCTAGCATAAGAAAACTATTTGAGACCACGATGGCTCAATCTGTCGAGCACTAGACTATAATTTGGCAGTGCTCAAGTCGCGGGCTCAATTCCCGTGTTGACCGGCAAAATATTGATTTTTTCGGTCCCGCTTGCCATTTGTCCACTCATCAGCAAGGTCGAACTCGATATTTAGCAGGACTTATAAATCTTGCTAACTTCCCGTCCAAACCGTTTTCTATATTCCGGTGTATCTACGTCCAACAATCCCTTGTACTTCATCAAAAACAGGAATCATACTAGAACTCTGTTTAATTGTGTTAGTTGAGGTGCTTCAAGTCCGTGTTATTTTTCAAAAACTTAATAAGTAATAATGATACTTGTTCCCAACAGCAGCTCTGGCTGAAAATGGTCTCACATCTCCTGGTGGAAGTCCCTCAGATAATCATGTGGATTCCGAATCTGGATTGCATTGACAGGAACGAAAGAGACGGATTCATCGATGAGATGGAGAAGCTTCTGAGCAAAGAAACTCCGCCATATGTCCGTCACGCGGAAGGCCACCGACGTCGGCAGGAACAAACCGAAGAAGGCGCGGCGGTGGAAAAGAGTGTTCTGCGAGTTCCAAGGCGAATAGGTTCCTATAAGCTTCCGTCATTAATCAAATTGAGCCGGTATTGTAATTTTAACTCTCTCCAAACAAACGAAGTCACCTACTCATTCAAGAACAAAAAAACCAAAATACGAAAAAACCTATAGAAGTTTAAAATACACACCTGGAGATAAGATAACCGGAGGAGCAAATCGATTGAAACGCTCATCAAGACCAGTGACCGGGTTTGCATTCAGAAGGCGGTATATAGCGTCCACATCAGGGTCCTAGAAGGACTCCTTTTAGAAAAAGCTTGCTTTTTATGCAAATTTTTTTGTTGTGAGTTAAAAAATTTCAACACCAAAACAAAATGTGTTAATGATAACCTCTTTTGCTACAGATTCTGATCATAGGATAGAAACACTTGCACCATGCCGTGAATATGAAGCTTGATGCTCAAGCGATTTGACGCATACTGATCATGGCCGTGGTACAGTATCAGTGATTATGTGTAATCACCGATAAATCAGTAAAAGAGTGAGCCATCGATAAAAAAAAGATATTTCCAGTACCCAACGCGAATTGAAGAGGTGTAAGAAAATAAACTAAAAAGAAGAAAGAAAACAGTATTAAACTGTTATTGCTAATATTCTTGAGTATTTTACTGACAAGTGTGAAGGTCTACGAACTAGTTCTCAAACAAAGACTCCGAGAAATCGTCAGACTTAAGATCAACCAGTCTGGATTTGTGGAGGGGTCGAAAACATCAGATGCATTCTTCGTTGCACGTCAACTAATGGAGAAGCACAGGGAAAAGACGTAGCTTCTCCACCTTGGTTTCTCGACCTTGAAAAAGCGTTCGACCGAGTTCAGCATAAACTGATCTGAAAAGCTCTGTGAGACCACGATGAACCTGAACAGCTCATCGATTGAGTTCGACTGCTGTATGCACACGCTACAAGGAGGGTGAGATGCCAGGTCGGTATTTTGAACAGTTTCCCAGTGAAAGTCAGCGTACATCAGGGGTCTGCAGACTCCTTTCGTCCTAGTGATGGACACGATCACGCGAAATTTTCAAGACGCTCCCACATCGACTCTTCTGTACGTAGACGATGTTATTCTCGCAGCTAAAATCAAAAGCGAACTTCAAGAACGTGCGCATAAGTGGAGCCACCGACTAAGCCAGTTCGGACTCCGCCTCAATGTTTCAAAGACGGAGTACATAGAGATAGTCCCTACTCAAGAGATCGTGAAATGGTGAAGACCTGACCAAATTCGAGTTCTCCTGATACTTGGCATGCCATCTCCAAAGTGACGGCGAGATCGAAGGTGACGTTAAGGCTCGAGTGAACGGTGCCTGGATTAAGTGGAGAGAAGTAACTGGTGTACTGTGCGATCGGAAGATGCCTTTGAACCTCAAGTTTAAGATCTACTGGACAGTCGTTCGGCCATTAGCCTTGTATGGAACTGAAAACCACATTTATAATACTAGATCTAACTCGGATGCACTAATCAAACCACTAATTCGATCAGCTTGGCATTCTAACATCTTACCATCTAGAGTAGTTAATTGTTGGAACAGTTTGCCTAATGAGACCAGATCATGTTCTACTCTCAGTTCATTCAAAGATCGGATGGAGTTAAACTTGTTGAACTAATCATTATTTAGTAGCTTGAATCCTAACTACCTGCACGATTTTCTACTATTTCTACTAATTTCTATTTCTACTAATTACATTTGAATTCATTTGAATTTGAATTAGAATTTATTTATTTTTGTTTTCTTAAAACCCGTTTAAAAATTTCTCACATTTTTCTATTAAAAAAATGAAATGCCTGTGAATCGACTACAATGTGAATTTTATCTATTTTTACCTGAAATGCAACACGCACTGTGCAATAAATCATTCAATGCTGGCCGATAACCTAAGCAGCCGAGCGTGCCTCCAAACCATGGAAATGCGCATGATTCATTGGATGATGGGCCTATCTCTGCATCAACACTTGACCAACGAGTCCACCAGGAGACGATTCGGTGTGACTCCCATTAACGACAAAATGCGTGAAAGTAGACTAAGATGGTACGGACACTTCTCCAGAGCTGCACCAGAAACCGTCGCCAGCTTTGCCTACAGCTTGGACGTGACAGGCCGAAAGCAGAGAGGGAGGCCAAAAAATGGTGACAGGACACGCTGAACGCTGACATGAATACCAGCAACCTTCGTCCGCAAGATGCGATCAACTGGGATAAATAGAGAGCATTTATCCGAAAAGCAGACCCGCGAATGTGGGACCAAAAAGGAGAAAAAACAATAATAATACATATATAAATTCTACTAAATTGTGCCTTCAATTCATTAATGAACGGTATAGAGAGCAATATTAAATTTTGCTCGATTTTTGAGAATTTGGATGAAAAGGAAGGAAACTGGATGAATACCTGAAAAGAAATGTCTCAGAATGTTAATGATAAAAACAGCTTGGAATATTTAAACAACTGCTTCAAATTATATATGTATAATAAATAACTGAATAAAACACCGTGGTCGTGAATTAGCGAACCTTGTGCACTATTCCCAAGGTCGTGAATTAACGAACCTTGTGCACTATTCCCTGCTGTACAGCAGCGACTTTCATCTTCTTGCACAGTCGAAGCATCCCGGTTTTATGATGATGTTCACTACAGAATATTTTAATCATTTCCCTTAATAATGAAATGTTGTGAAAAAACTGAAACATTAGAAAAATTAAAACTCATTGTTTCTTTTCCTCGACCCGAGGTGGTAGTGTCACTAAGTTTTTTCGGAATCTTTAATAAACTCTCTCCTTCTCGAAAAAAGTTTTACTTTTTTAACAGAAGATTATTAAATAGTTTTAATCTAACACGGTAAATTCAGTTTTTTTCAGAGAAGTCGCCAATCCTTATTTGTGAAGGCTTCAGACTTGTTTAAGACTTCTTATTCAGAGCGTAACAACTAGACTAAAATCAGGAAAAATGAAGGCAAAGAGGCATTTGGCATTTGTGGTCCACTTCTCAGATAGATCAACGATTATCTCAGCACAAATAGTAAGTTTAGAGAGCGAAAACTCTACTCCTTATCGCGTTTTGAGTGGTGTACCTCAAGGCTCAGCTATTGGTCCAAAGCTCTTTGTAGTTTATTGATGATATGAAGCATGTAATCCCGTCTAATGTGAACTATGTGATATATGCCGACGATGTTAAATAATATTCAACCTGTAGTATTCAAGTGGGAATCCTCTCGGCCACATGTGTAATGCTCCGAAATGTCGATATGGGTTGAACAGTCGGTACCTGTCAAACAATTAATTTTCTAATCTTCGGAAGCAAACAGTTAAAAATGTCTTTGGCTAAATAAGTGCGTAGTTAGCGAGCTAAGCAAGCAGGCTGGAGCCACTTTTACCCTCTCGTCGACCCATTAACCCTTGAAATAAGATGATCTGGAGCAGGGCCGTTCATTTTTCGTTTCCGGTCTCTTCGGGTTTTTCGAAAATTTTCAAAGAAAAAACTTCTCCCGACTTCTCGAAAAAACAAAAAAGTCGAATTTTTTTTTTCGAAGTTTTGAATTTATTTTCTCGAATTTTCGAAAAAAGTCTGAAAATTTTTTTCTAATCGGCTCAAAATGCGATTATTCTCCGAAATGAATACCTGCAAAATGTTATTGTGCTTTCAAGAAACATAGTTTCAGCTCTCCCAAGATACGTTTTTGCTTGGGCGTTTTTGATGACTTTCGAGACGTGTCTACTTGAGTCACTTTTTTAGTGTTGAATAATAAGCTCTCCACATCGGAAAAACCCCTGCAGTTATGGGACTCTGCTGCGTCAAAAGCGAAAAAAACCCATGGATGAAGCAGCATGCTAGGAAATATTTGGTTCTTCCTGCGAGTTCTACTGATTGCGAGAGATGTTTAGTTAACCCCTTAGTATACTGAGTACCGGGAAAGTCCATCTTACTCCAATTTTTCTGAGATGTTGTTTTCCAGTCAGAAATCGCCCTTTTTTAGACAGGTGAATGAAACAAAACAATAAGAATTACTGAGATGTTCCATTCAAGATTTTGTGCTCATAACTACCTTCTTCGAGCGTTCTTCTATTTATAAATAACTACAATAGTTCTGCCGCGACATTAATCTCTAAACGATGAGATCATCGGCGCGATGACCTCAATTCAATTCATTTTCAATTTAAACGCTTTATCAAGATCAACAAGCCACATCGGGGATATAACATCATCGATTATGGGATCTGTAGCGATATGTGACGACTCCACTCCTCAGCGTTCTCTGCCTTCCTTAGGAAATGGGGACCAACGGCTTTGACAAAGTCGTCCCTCCATCTCATAGCAGGGCCACCTTTCGTTCGCTTTGGCTCACGCGGGTGCCACTCTAGAACAGCCCGCGCCCACCCACTCGGGTCGAGCCTCACAATTCGGCCTACCCAACGCCACCTCCTTTCATGGCAGATTCTGACCACGTCCATTATGCCCGTCTGACCGCGCACCCACTTGTTAGTCCGCCTGTCGAGTAACGGGCACCCCAGCATAGAGCGCTCCCATCTACGCTGCGCCACAGCCAATTTGTTCTCAAGTCATTTTGAAAGGGTTCAGGTCTCCGAGGCATAAATTAGAGCGGGCAAGACAGCACCTACGAAAAGGCGCCTCTTGAGAGACATTGGGACCATTCTTGCCGCGAACAGGCTACGGTATCTATTGAAAGTGAAATTTGCGAACCGGATTCTCCTATCAACTTCAACCGAAACGGCTGTCATCGAGGGAGACATCCTGCCCTAAATACACGCATCTGTTCACCACACGAACCTTGGTACCCCTGATGGTTACATCTTTACACATAGGATTGGTCGAGATTGCCAGAGTTTTTTAAGGATTGAGTGACAAACCGACTTTCCCCAGTGCGACAATAAGATGATCAACCATAGATTGAATCTGCCTACTGTCGTGACTGATGAGAACTGCATCATCAGCGTACAGCAAGCGATTTAAGTACCTCCCATTAACATTGATCCCTTTCCCGCACCAGTTGAGAGACTTGAAAGCTTCTTCAAGAGCAGCAGTGAAAAGACGCGGAGACAGACAGTCCCCTTGTCTAACTCCCCTGCCAATCTCTATCAGAACCTCCAGAGTTGAAGCGATCACCACATACCATTCAAATTAGGCGAAAATTTTGAAAGATGATGTCACCTTGACTAACTTTTTTTTGGAAATAAAAGGTCTTGCACGAAATTCCATTCTTAGAACTTACGCGCGTAATTCAATTTCAATCTAGTTAGTAGAGCAAAATTACAAACCAGTCAAGTTTCATTACATTTTTCTTACGGGCATACCCAGTTACAGAGTCAATGTCTGCGCTCGCCCTTTTCTTATTACACGGACTCGATACTTCATGTTCAATCAAAAAACGTTAAATGCTTTTTTAAGTACTGAAACAAAATAGATTGCGATTAGTTAGTATTTTAAGATTCATTTGGAGAGAAAGACGGCATTTGAAATCTCGTCTTCTCGTACTTTAAGATATTATTTCGCGTGCTCTCGCAAGATCATCTCGTACCTCACTGATCCAACATTTTTGGGCCAAGAAGGTGCGAGAGCCATGATCTCATCGTGAAATATTTCAGTTATAATAACACTGACTCTATGATCTCATTCATCGAGCAATGATGTCATCTTTACAGATACATCGCACGATCGCTTAACTTTTTTTGAGAGATTAATGTCGCGGCTGATTGCACAACTAATTGCCTCATTTTACGTCTGCTGTGTGTGATTACTCATGTTTAAGCTATTTACATATGATCTCAATTAGTGTTTTCTGAGGAAAAACTTTACAACAATTGGGAGAAGCATCATGAAATTACACTTTAAAAAGTTAAAAACGGATAAAAATAATATTTTCACGGTTTTTTAATCCGTTTTTTTCGCTTGTGAAATCGTAGAAAAAAATCGAAAAACTTTTATCTACTTTTTAAAGAAAAAAGTCGAAAATTTTTTCGGTTTTTTCTCGCCTAGTTTTGATTTGGAGCCAGCGTTAGGACAAGTTCGCTCGAGCGGATTTTGAACATTAAAGCTCCAAAGCACGAACTTTATTTTATTTTTTTTCCAATTCAATGAGTTTTTTCATCGAATTTGTTAGCGAAAATTTTAATAGAATTCATCCTGTGGAAAAATTATATCTTCGACGACCTATCTGTACTGAAATTAGATTAGGATAAGTATTTGTATTGTAAAAGTTTTTGTAACAGAAGTAAACGAGAAGCTTTAAGAAAACTGTTCTAGCACTATCCAGATTTATTTCGCTTCATGTTTCCCGGCTTTGAGAAAGTTAAACGGTTATTTTGAGCGGAGGTCGAACTTATCAGCAAAGTTTTTATCTAATAATATTTTATTAATAATTTACTTTTTTGTTAATCAAACGAGGAAAAAGCTAAACAGCATAACTACAATATAAAGCGAAATTTTAAGTGATTGAACTATCGCACAGCAAAAAAGCTAGTCCACCGGGCGGGATCGAACCCAGCCAACTCGACTCAAACCGGGAGCGCGTGTTGCCATTACACCACGGGAACACTTTGCTTTTCCGCACGATAGTGTTATATGAAAGGCTCGTTTGCCTCGTTCTCTTAGTCACGTATGCTTATTAAGCGAATGCGTCATGAAGTAGCGTAACTACAGAATTCATGATTAAGAGAGATGGAAGATGTAATGATAAATTTTCAAATTGAGTGTTTGACCCATGGAAGGAAGGTGACTCTCGAATGGCTCTCGAGTGGAAGAGCCACGCGACGCGAGCGAGAGGCGCGTCGCGTGGGGAGGGAGAGGATATGAAATTTGGGGAAATTTCATCATTCTAGACTTTGAGGGCGTAGCAGGAAGACGGTGTTCCCCCCCACCCTTTAAAAAAAAAAAAAAATAATTAAATAAAGCGAAATGATTTTTTGATACAGGGAACAAGAAGGAGGTGATTGCGAGGACAATGGGGGTTCTGCGAGCAGCGGATAGGGAAGATCTGGCCCAGGCGCTTCTTTCCATATGCCGAGCGGCAGTAGCCCCAAGTACCTTGGGAACATATGAGGCGGCAGAGAGCGCAAGGAGACACTTTGCGAAGGAGCTAGAATTAGAAGAAGAAGCGGACCTGTCGCTTTGTCTCTTCGTGGTAGACAAGGTAGCTAAAGGAAGAGCAGCCTCCTCAATCGCAGGGAGCATCGCGGCTTTCGCGTTCAGCGCGGGTCGTAACCCAATGGAAGGGGAGTTCGGAGACATTGTTAGGGCGGCAAAAAAAGGCGGCGGGTAGAGCGAAGCCGGTTGAACACCATAGCAAGGCATCAAGGGAAGAGGTCGAGAAGGTGTTGGAGTGGGGAACGAGAGAAAATGCGGATCTGGAAGATGTAAGAATTGGGGTCTACGTGGCATTGGCATTCTCGGCGTTACTGCGGGGTTCAGAAGCGTTAGCTTTTTTTTTTCAGGAGTGAGGCAGTTCACGTCTCATTCACTGAGGGGAGGTGGAGCAACGGCCAGCATCGAAGAAAGCGCCACACAAGAGCAAGTTCAAAGGAGGGGGAGATGGAAATCCCGGGAAGGTATGGCACCCTATATTGAGGATACGCTCAGATCACAGGGAGGGGTACTGGAAATTTAAAGGAATCTAGAAATTGTGTTTTTTTTTTCTGATGTTGGTTCAATCGCTATTTATAAGCACTGTTCGCCAAAACAAGGTGTCAGGTATTCAGTGTTCTCTATCTTGTTAAATAGGGTATCGACGGGAAGTGAATGACGAATGGGTAGAGAAATAATTTGGCTGAGTTGGTTTTGTTTATGATTGTTTAGGATTGCGTTTATGATTGGCATTATTGCTGTTGCTGTTATGAAATTGTATTGCTGTATTGTATTGCTGTTTTGCTGTATTGCTGTTATGATTGCTGTTGCGTTTATGATTGGCATTGGCTGAGGCCTTAATGTTGCTACGTCCGAATAAAGAGTCACCTGCCTGACAAGGGGTCAAACATAAGTTATGGTGTACGACGAAGGAGAGAAACGACGTAGGAGGGAACCATAACGCTTATTTACACAGTTTGAAGGCAGTGACGCCTGGTTGAGATGACAATTGATTGAACTATCACACGCTTTGCTTAATAAGCATGCGTGACTAAGAGAACAAGGCATACGAGCCTTTCATATAACACTATCGCACGGGATAGCAATGTGTCCTGTGGTGTAATGGTAAAACGCGCTCGCGGTTTGAGTCGAGATGGCTGGGTTCGATCCCGCCCGGTGGACTAGCTTTTTCTATGCTATAGTTCAATCATTTGTAATCTCAACCAGGCGTCAGTAGCCTTTAAACTGTGTAACTTAGCATTTAAATAATGTTATAAGTGTATTGTTAATCATGAGTATGAAAAAAAACTATAAGTAAGCGAAAAAGGTGGCTTACAAATTAATTTTTTTTGCAAATATAAAACGAAGCGTTACAAGAGTGTAAAGGAGTTGCCGGTTTCAGGAGAATCCTTCTCTTGGAAGCGGAGGGCACTAGTGACTTCCTTGTAGTCGAACTGCTCAAGACCTTTTCCTGAACAAAGAAAAGATTATCCATGGCTAGAGCTCGTGGGTGAGTACGAAGAACATGAGCTTTAACTGCTCTACACGATATCAGATGTCCCATATTTGTACCAGGGGGGTTGGACGATCATCTAGTGACTCTGATTATAAGAGAAGCTCATGTGAATGTGATGCCATCTGGAGAGAATCATACGCTAGACGCGGTAAGGTGGAATTACTGGGTGGTGAAAGCAAGAAGGGCAGTGCGCAAAGTTTTAAGGAGTTGCACATCATGTCGAAGAGCGCTTGCCGCTCCCTTTCCATACCCAAGTGTTCCAGACCTCCCAGAGGCTCGAGTGACAAGGCAAAGACCGTTCCAACATGTCGGAATGGATTATGCCGGCCCATTTTTAGTAAAGCAGAAAGAAGAAAGGGTCAAAGTCTATGTGCTTCTTGTCACATGCATGACAACACGGGCCGTACACTTCGAAGTCACAAGCTCACTATCAGCTGTAGATTTCATGACCAGCTTCAGACGATTCACATCTAGGAGGGGTGTTCCAGATCGAGTGATGTCGGATAACGCACCCACATTTCATTGGGCGAGTGACGCCCTGAAAGAAGGCACCGCAAAAAACGTTTCTGATGATATTTTCCCCACGTACTTGGCTATGAAAGGAGTAAAGTGGGACTTCACGGTTCCTCACGCTCCATGGCAAGGAGGCATATATGAAAGATTGGTTGGGTTGATGAAGAGCTGCTTGACGAGAACCATTGGCAGAAAGCTCCTTGACAGAGGAGAATTTGAAACCATGATTGTGGAGATTGAAACGGTTGTGAACAACCGACCATTGGTGCACCTGTCCGACGACAGAAAGGACGAAGGACGTGTCATTCGACCATCCGATTTTCTCATGCCGATGGGAGGCGCAATGAGTCTTGCTAGCGATTCAAGGGAATGGCAAGACGTAGATTACCATCCACCAGAAAGTAATGAGAATAGCATGCGCTCTCAGTGTGTTGAGCTGGAAAGTAGGCTTCAGAAGTACTGGGAACTGTTCCGAGAAACGTACATTACTACTCTGAGAGATCGGGCTAGAGCATCAGTGAGAACAGGTCGAACAAGCGCTAGAAGTCCTAGGATAGGAGAAATAGTGTTGTTGAAAGAAGAAATAACACCACGAGGGTCATGGCCGATGGGACGTATTATAGAGTACACTGAAAGAGAAGCAATGGTTCGAACAGGGGCAGGGTCGTATTTGAGGCGACCCTTGAACCTACTGGTTCCTCTCGAGGTGTATTCAACGGATGAAGAGTCACTCCCCTATGTGGTAAATGATGAAAGTTCAGAGACGACTGCTCCCACGATAGAACCTCGGGAAGTAGCGAAACCTCCTAAAAGACCAATTAGAGGGTGCAAGTCATTGGCAAGAGACCCCGAGTATTGGCAAATGATGAGAAAGTGATAAGGGTATTGTATCCAAGGTCGGGCGGGGCAGCCTCACCAGTGGGTGAACTAATGTATATATGTTTTTAATAATTGAATTGCTATACTTGTTCAGATATGGGTTGATGAATGACAAGTAAAGTAGTATTTCTTGTAGATGGCGAATCTGGTAGACGTAGATGAAGACCTTCTGGAGAAGGAGCTTATGGACGTGCAGGACGTGCCAGAACGTGAGGATACAGCTCATGAGCAAATGTGGTGCAACTCGATGGCCGAGATAGAGAAAAACTTATTAAGAAAGTTTAAGCAAGAATGAGCTGTTTGGAAAAAAGAGTGCTATCTCGAGTGGAAAGCACTACGGATTCTGTGCAGCAACTCATGAACCGCGTTTCCGATGGTCTGATCGCCCAGGCTAAGTTGGAGAGCGGTGTCAATACGCTTCTAGTCAGGATCGAGCATCCAACTAGAGAGCAGACAAGTTCTCCAGTGTTGCGATCGGGTACACCGCGATTCTCCAGCTCTTCTGCCTCGAACTTCTCAAGTAAGCGTCATCAGTCCGAAGACATCGAGTCTTCTTCCAAGTTATTTTATGTTTGTTAGGTTGTTCATTATATATTTGTTTAAACCAAACAGGGTTTAATTACCCAAGTTTGAGGTTTCCCTCTACCCTCTAGCTCCCCAGCTCCATCTCTCTCTGTCACTTCTCGGCTGTGTTGCCGAATCAAGGAACAATTGTTGGTTGTTTGTTTGAATAAATGAATGTGGAAAGAATGTGGCAGGCGAGCAAAATTTGAGTGAATCAAATAGAATTCAGTTGGAAAATGAAATTATTATCTGAAGGTTGCATTGGCAACTACAGTAGCAGTTAATTAGACGTGGATTTATAAAATCTCTAAATTTTTAAAATTTCAACAAAAAATTCCGCGCGAGACCATATGGTCTCCCTTCGTTGACGAAGGGGGGATTTGGGAGTTCGAGGGTTATTAACTCATATTATATTATCTTATACAGTATTCCAGATAAAATTCCGTGCGAGACCATATGGTTTCCCTTCGCTGACGGCGGGGGGGGGGGGTTTCCCGGATTTTAACTCATTTTCTTATATGTATTATCTTATACAGTTTTCAAGATAAATTCTGTTCGTGACCAAATGGTCACCCTAGGCTGACGGGGGTGTTCAAGGGTTGTTAAATCGAGAAGAACGTTATTCTGTTTTCTTAGACTCAGCCCAACCCGAGAAATATTGGGTTTTTGGTTAAGAACTTCCACTAGATTTTTTGTACTTTTGTTGAGCCACTCTCTTTAGCTTTCGCACCGAGTCGAGTTATATGCTTTCCAAATCATAACTTTTTTACTTGGCTTTGAACAAAGTTTTAACTCTTGCGGAGAAGAAGATGTAAATGCAGCGATGCCTGAGCGCTGGTAAGGAGAAAGAGCGGGCGTTCGTTGGTTACGTAAAACGTGCGGAAACTTGAGAAATGTTGAGGCTTACAGAATGTCAAGGCAAAAAAAGTGACAAGCGTTTTTCAAAGGAAGCTTGAGACAGGGAGAACATGAGGGGTAGAAAAACGAAGGCTGTGGAGCTGCCTGAGCAGAAATATATAGTAGTAGAAAAACGAAGCAACAGAAGCCAGGCAGAAATGCACATGAAGAAAACGAATCACAAGAGAATCAATCACAAGGCGACCCGAGGGGGAGGAAGGGGGGACGATCTATCTGGACTCTGTAGAGCCCTGAATCAATATGAAACGACATCATATCAATCAATCAGATTTAATCGAAGGGTTTAAGTCGCATAGAGCCGCGTGGTGGCTTTTTTCTCCGCAGTACCGACATGTGCACATGTGACATGTGCGCGCTCCGTGAACTCGACACAGACAGGCGACGCAACGGCCGCTTGACTTGAGACGGACGATCCGGTTATGTTTGGAGCTGATCGTGGGGCATACGACCGCCGTGTGAGAGATTTCTTCACAAAAAATGCATGTGGGGGACTGCGTATTACTTGCAGGCCTTTTGGAGGGGACTACCGCACCATAATTCGCGGTCCTTTTTCGTTCGTTCGGAGTCTGACGAGTTGGTAGATCTAGCGGAGGGGAAATCGAAACGACGGGCTGTTGAGGGGCAGGTAGCACATAGAGACGATAGGACTGCATTGCGTGGTTGACTCTCGAATCGGCCATGGCCGCGAGATAAAGTCTGTCGTTGATGCTTCTCTCCATAGAAAAGAGAGCTTCTTTCATCGTATTTTCGAGCTCATCTATTCTCTTGAGAATCGATCCTTCGAAGAGTGCCAGAGCGTCACCCGCCGGATCGCCAGGAGCTGCCTTCTCGCGCGAGTCCGAGTCTTCCATGATTTACTTAATCAAAATTTTTAGAAAGGCTGAGGTTAGTGATATGGCTAAATTGGCCCGTTAAAAGTTCACCATCTATGGTGAGGCTGGGGCCCGCCGACAACATAGGCTACTCAAACATGGCGCTTCAGAATTTAGGATCTCTGGCAGAAGATTTGCATGATCGGAAAGGGCGGACAGCTCTAGGCTCTATCCTATTTAGTTGCTTGTCTTCTAAAGCAGCTTGATGGTCTTCGTTGTCACAATCAAAAACCTCTAGTGGCACAATCATGGATAATGGGCGGACTAGTGTCTTTCCTGAGGAGCTGATAAGTGTTGCGTCTCTTTCGTGGCATTCAAGAACCCTTGCCAAAGGCCAAGACCCCCTAGGGGTGTTCAACTCTGCTATGAGAACAATTTCACCTTTGATTGGGCTCCTAGCACTACTCCTATCTGTCTTGTGAGAAGAACTTACTCTGTTCTTTAGGCTGGTCAGATAAAATTACAAAAAGAAGTCCTAATGCCTTTGGAGCAATTCATCAGCGTCTTTGAGTTGGATGGCTAAGGTTCTGGGTGTACTTCCTGGGTAAACGTAGTTCTTTTCATCAAGGTGAATAGGCTGTCTCGGTAAGATTCCTAGGGTGGCTCCCCGACAAAGAAAGTCCTGCGGTCTGATGACGCCATAGGGTGTATCCTTGAAGTCATCTGACAATTTATTCAATGGACGACTGTTCATAACTGCCTCTACTTCTGTGATGACAGTGATGAACTCTTCTTTTGCGAGAATTTTTCGGCCGAAAGTCCGCACAACACATTGTTTCATGACCCCGACTAGCCTTTCATACACACCCCCCCCCCCTGCCACGGGGAGTACGGGGGTATCAAATGCCATGTGACTCCAGTGGTCGAGAGGAACGTTTGGAACATATCATTGGCTACTCTTTCCTCTTCGGCGATTAGTTCAATCACACACTTGGAGGTCGGTGCGTTGTCTGACACGATGTGGGCTGGGGCACCTCTGCGGGCAATGAACCTCCGCAACGCCATCATGAATGATTTTGCTGATAGATTCTCTGTGGGTTCCAGGTGCACGGCTTTCGTAGTCAGACACGTTAGTAAGAGTATGTATATCTTGTTCCTTGAGGCTGAGTCTTGTACGGTGAATGGTCCAGCAAAGTCTAGACCCAAGTGCTCAAAAGCTCTGTGTACGTTGACTCTTGGCTCTGGCAGATCCGAGGCCATTGGATACGGGAAGGGCAAGGCAGTAATTTTACGGCAAGGAACACATTTCCTAAGCACTGACTGCACTAATCGCCTGGCCTTGGGTATCCACAGACGTGACCGAATCAGGATGATTTTCGCCTGAGTGCATGTGTTTTCTGTGTATGTGCGTTATGTACAACTTCAGTAGGTGCTTGCCTGATCCGCTTGGCATGAAAACTGGAAATTTCTCGTCGTAGGAAATCTTCGCGTTTTTAAGCCTACTATTGCCGCAGCGTAAAATACCTTCTTCGTCTAGGAAGAGTTCGAGTTTCCGAGAACCTGGATCTTGGATGCTCTTTATATTCACGTGCTGATGCATTATGAACAAACATATCTCGGCCTTTGAGATTTCTCCGGCAGTGATCGGACCAGCTAGTGGCCCTTCACTTTTTTTAATGTAAAAATGATTTTAAAAAATCATTTTTACATAATAAAAAAACGCTTAGGCTTAGTAAAAGTTTACGCTAACGAGGCCGTACGGCTTAGGCTAACGAGACCGTATAAAAAAAATTCCACTCTGCACTGTCTGCCGTCTAGTTTGCCCATGAGAGAATAAGAACCGACAAAACTTGTGAAATTTTACAGTATGCGCGGCAGCGCGGCTTGTCTGCCGCGCTGCTCTGCTCCCCTAACACGGCCTGGATCTATTAATTTTTTTTCTTACTTGTTCTCTTTCTTTCTTTTTTCTCTCTTTCTTTTTAAATTTTCTTTATAAATTTTGGGAGAGGTGGAGGGGGGTTTACCTAAGCAGGGAAAGGGGGGGCCCTAAGGGGGGAAGGGGGGAGGAAGAGGGCCCTACCTTAGCGAAGGAGGGGGGGGTAGGGGCCCTAGGGGGCATGCCTCACCAGAATGTGTTGGAAAAATACTTCTCAGGCTTGCGACCGGAAGACTTCTAGCTACCGTGGGGGAGGGGAAGTTTATAGAATTTGGTCTGTTTTACAAAGTCGAAAGATTAACTTTACCGTAACCGGGCCAGAATTCAAAACTCGAAATTTTTTAAATTTTTAACATAAAGTTTTTTATAGAATAGCTCTTGTTATATTTCATTTTAAAAAATTTCCTAGGAATCTGTGCGGGCGACCGTAAGAAAATACACAATTTTTGTGAGCTATGCTAGGGGGAGGGGGGAGGGAGAAGGGGGGCACTAAAGGGGGAAGGGGGACCCTAAGGAGAAAGGGGGGAAGGGAGTTTTCATGAATAAAATCTCTTTCTGAGAAAAAACTTTGGACGGCTGAAGTAGATTAAAGCCAACTTTTCTCTAAGCCTAAGAGTTTTTAATGTAAAAATAATTCTCTGATGTAAAAATAAAATTTGGCAAAAATTACTCATCAGAGCGAGTCCGAACTCTCACCGAGCTACACACAGTCGAGCACACTCACCCCTACACTAAAGTGCCTCATAGTGGAGATAGACGAAGTTGTAGTCATGAACTGAACGTAACAGCCAAACCAGTGAAGGCCGTGTTTTAGCGGAGCAGAGCAGCGCGGTAGACAAGCCGCACTGCCGCGCATACCGTAAAAATTCACAAGTGCCGACAAAGCTTTGTGAAAACGTTAAATCCTGTAAAAAGAAGAAAAATAATACTCACTTTACGACACCTCCTGTTCTGGATAAAAGTCGTTTATGCTCGAGCTGTATAGGAGCTCAGAAATCTGCAATTAGAATTGATGAATAGAAAACAAATTCTATAATACATATTTGAAGATGCGAAAAATTTGAGAACGAACAAAGCAAAAACTTGGAAATGATTGTTATTTATATGTATTAATGTGGCCGAGTACAATACTACACAATTTCGAAACAAGTTTTCCAAGATGCAGTATAATTGAAACAAATTGAGCGATAATTTTTTTTTTAGAAATCTACAAATAAATTAGGGCAGCGATGAGTCTCTCTTACTTTTTTTTTGAAAGAGAATACATTTTAAAGAATGAAAAACCAAAAACTTGAAATAGAACCCAAAATTTTCACTGGAAAGAACTTGTATGAAAAAATGGAAAATAAAAAAAGGGGCGTGAAACTCAGAAAAATATGAATTTTGAGTACTGAGTGACGCGCATCGTGGAGGTTAATTAGACAGTTTATCTGACACTTCTTTATATTGTCCATCTACTAATTAGACAATTTATCTGAAATTAGACGAAGAGATTCTTGGTTACTATGTACTATCCTCAATCCTGTATTCCAATGTATTCCATCTCATCTCACAAACACTATGAGTCTTTTATCAGATATCCGTACATTATCAGATGATAACTTAGTATACGAAAGTTTCGATGTAGAGTCTCTGTACACAAACGTCTCGAATGCAGATGCCGTCGATGCTGTCATTGATATTGTTACAAAAAATCGCCAACTCTTTAATCTTCTAGGTTTTCGTATTCAGGATATAAGGCAGCTTCTCGAATTATGCCTCTCATGTCGATTTTTTTCGTTCTCTGGCAAGATCTTCTCCCAGAATAGAGGCCTAGCAATGGGTAATCGCCTCGCCCCTCTCTTAGCTGTTTCATTCATGCATTCGATTGAAGAATCAGCTCCCACTCGGGAAATTGTCCTTTTCAAGCGTTATATTGACGATTACATTGTCATCAGTACTAATCAGAGAGCCATTGATGAATTGTTCACATTTCTCAATGGAAAGGTGCCTCTCATAAACCTGACTAGAGAAAAGGCATCAGATAACTGCCTTCCTTACCTGAATATTTCAATTTTATTATCTGGAGATAAGATTCTCACGAAATGGTATAGAAAACCATCTAGTAAAAACATTATCGTTCATTCATCATCATTTCATCCTGCTCACGTGAAACGAGCCATTGTATCTAGTACTATTCGTACCGCTTCTTCTGTAAGTTCATCCGAGTTTCGCACAGAATCAAGAGCAAAAGCTCTGTCTATCCTTTCTCAAAACGGTTATACTGTGTCTGGAAAAACTCAAATCTCTAAGACACAGCAACCGAAAGTGCGAAACGAGGGCAGAATAATTTTTATTATTCCTTACATCTCAGACGCCTTTACTAAGGACATACGTAGAGCCATGCATGATGTTGATCTTGAAAACATCGAAATTGTTGAGAAGGTTGCTCCTTCTCTAGGAAAAATTCTTAGCCGCAATCGGTCTCATGATAATGTCTGTTCCAAACCTAGATCTTGTATTTTCTGCCCTAATGGGAAAATTGGCAGCTGTAACACTTCAGGTTGTATTTATAAGATTTCATGTACATGTGGTAGCTTCTATATAGGACAAACTGGCCGACCAGTTCACATTAGGGCCTCCGAGCATTCTCGAGCGGGTAACAACCCCCATGCTCCATCTTATATCTCGAATGCATTTGCTCAACATGCTATTCTAAAACATTCTGGCTCAAAGATGACTCTATCCGGTGTTATACTCCAAGTTGAACCGAATATTGTACGCCGACGTCTAACCGAAGCCCTTCTTATAAATACCAATGCTCCCGACCTGAACAACCGGAATGAACTCGCTGAGGAAATGATTCAACTAGCTCTTATCTCTCTTCCCAGTCTTTGAATTAACTCGCTTTGTAACGCGAGACTTACCATATTTCGCTTCTTTCTCCCACTAAATAGCTTTTTACTTCTTTAGGAGATTTCCTCTCTTGTATTGAGATAACTTTCATGTGAATTATGCTTTTTCGCTTTGTTTTTTACCAATTTCGTTCTGCTTTAGGGTAATTTGCATATCGCTGATGATGCTTTAAATAAAGCGAAACGTCCGAACTCTTTGCACGAAACCACACCGCATCTCTTCACTGGCACGACAAAGACTTTAACTGTCTAATTATCCTCCACGATGCGCGTCACTCAGTACTCAAAAATCGCTTATTGTATTGGAACAAGCAAGCATCTTCAACAGAAAAATCGAAAAACAATTTCCGAAAAGACCACGGCCTAAGCCGTCTCAACTTAGCAGCAGGAAGAGAAAATTTTCGAGAAGAGCCTAACCGCAAAAGGATATTCAGGCGTAGAGGACCTTATGAAAGACAAGCTTTGTTATTTCCCAAGAAAAATAATTAATATAGGTCTGTTTCTTCAAGTGTTTATTCATAGCTCGTCTGCGAATGATGTATAAATATGGATTTTCGCTTTTAGAAAACTGAGAAGCTTTCCCGAAATGAGGAAGCTTGTGAAGTTTCGGCTGAGTCCCGTTTTATACAATGAACTTCATCTCATGGAGTCCGGGAGTTTTTAAAGTAAAAATCATTGCATAACTTGACAAAGGTCACTTTAAAATGTTATTAAAAAATTTTGAGCTTTTTTAAGCGGAAGTTGAGAATAATGAGAAGCAAGTCGGTGTTAAAGAGCAGAGAAGAAAAGGCTTCTTCTTAATCTAGACTCCCCCTTTCAAAAAAAGTAAATTTTTCCAAACACTTTTGTTGACCTCTGAATGTTTGTATATTGAAAAAAACCAATCTTTCACTGAAGAAATGGTTAAAATTTCAGCCTGCTACGATAAATCCTGTTTTGATAAAAAAATGAAAGAAAAAAAACTAAAATAACGGAGAGAATTTTTATGAAATATATCGCAAAAAACTATCATAAATTAATAAAGACAAAGTTTTTGAAATGAAGAGAAATTTTGGTAAATTTTTTCATTGTATTTCCCTCAAGTGTTTTTTAACAGGATTTTTCGATACTGGAAACAAAATTCGTTTTCAGTGTTTGTTTTAAAGATACAGTAGGGGTGAAAACCTCGAATTACGTTCATAATCTGCTTGAAAATCAACCTGACCCAGAGCACTCAAAAATACCAACAAAAAAATCATTTTGAAACGTTTTTCTCCATTTTTACCTCGTTTTTTTCGACTTTTGTTTTTCAAAAAAACTGGAAAAAGTTTTTTCCCGAAAATTTTCGAAAAAAACCGAAAAATGCAAACCGAAAAACGAAAAAAAAGAGCAGCCCTGACTGATTTGAACAAACCTTTGACGTTCTGGAGACGCATCTGTTCAACTTTGGCCATGCAAAGGTATCCAAAAAAGCCTTTGCTCATCTCTTTTGTACTCAAATAGATGTAGTTTACTCTGCCCTTGACTGGCGGAAAACGGCCTGCAAAGAAAATCATTTCAAGCTACCAAGGAATTGGTGGCCTTGAAAAAAGTGTTATTCGAAGCGAACTCGATGAGATTAAGATCAGAATCGGTGAAATTCATAATAAATTTAGATTAATTTGGAGTGGACTTTCATAACATTCAGAGCAAACTAAATAAAATTCAAAGGTAAGTAGATGATGTTCAGAGTGAACCTGTTCAGATTAAAAGTGGACTTAACAAAATAAATGAATTAGGTGACATTAAGAGTACTTCAGTGAAAATTCATTTCGTTGTCATAATTAATGTGTGGATGTTTTTTTTGGTTTTTCGAGTCTGTATGAGCACATTTTTGAAGATAGTTTCCTAAGTGAGTTTCCCAACCTACTCAAGAGAAAAAAAATCCTAGTCTATTAAAGATAAACTCACAATCAGTTAGAAGTTAGTGTGATTTTGAAAGCCTGATGAATGTAGAGTTTTTTTCAATGCATCAGCACCTTTTGAGTGATACAAAGAGGTTGGAAAAAAGCCTAAGTCTAATACATATGTATTTGACGAGAGCGACGTCTGCGGGCAAGAATTATTCAATGGAGCGTATTAAAACGCTATCGTATTTCTATAATTTATGTTGGAAGTGTGTTATCACATCGCTTCCAATAAAAACAAACGAGTCTGCATGACTTAGTCAAACCGTAATGAAACATTTTTCAAAGAATTTTCCAGGCCCAAAAACGAGCGGATCCCTGACTGTCATGATGAAAATGCCTATCTGTTTTGCTATTAGTGCTATTTCTCATTCTAAACAAAAACAGAACCGCAAAATCCAGACTTACTGTTAATGTTTTAAAGCACATTTTGGAGTTAGTGCGCTGGGTATTATGTACATACATTATAATGATATAGCCTTTACAAGATAAAAATTTTCTTGCTAAAGCTAGAAATTTAGAAAATTTGCTAAGAAACTTTCAAAGCTTGTTAGAAAGATTTGTTTTTTTTTTCAAAATTCTCTGCTAATCTCGTTCAAGTTATTACCCAAGCCATAAAAAGATGTTTAAAAAACAAACTGTCGAGTAGTTGGTTTCTGTTCTCTTCATCGTAAGTTCCACAAAAGATGACCATACCGAAGAAGCCATCATAAAAACGTTGCTGATATCCCATTGCGAACGACCAAGGCCAATTGTTTGTTATGATCAAGACCTTAACTATGAATTGAGCTTTTCAGATAGCACTTTCGCCTGGAAATAGCGATAGGCTTCGGGTCATGTAGCGGTAACGCGCCTGTTTCCGGTGAGAATAAGACTGCTCAGCTTGATTTAAATTTCGCTACTAGTTTTTTTCTTGCTTTAATCAATGTTTTTTTCTTATCAAATGATGAGTCTCAAAACTTCCCAACTTTTACATCCAGAGTACATGGAAATAATATATCAGACTTTCTCATCATATAATAATTTACTATTATGTAGAACAGTCTCATCCATTTCACAAATCTTTTTTTCTAAGCTGTTCCTAAATCTTCCAATTTTTGAAAATCCTATCGATTGAACTTTTGCACCGGCAAACACACAACACACCACCGGCGAATGCACCGGCAAACACACCACACTTTTTGAGGCAACTATTAACTGGAGAAACAATTCGGTATACATATCATAATTGTGTCGGCTTAACTAGTGACCATGTTAATTATAGGTTTTGCAACAAAAAAGGCGTTAACCGTTCCCAACTTCTCCTGAATGGCAGGAATCGCTGCGTGATTCTCAGAAACGTCTTCGGGAGATGGGAACACGAACTCGGGAAGATTTGGAGAAGCGTTCCCTCCCTTGCACCAGTGGTAGAGGTCCGAGTAGTCGTCGATCTTTGTCTTTGCTCTTTCAATCGCCTGTGATTCATCATTCTCGATTACTTGCGCTTGTCTCATTGCGTTTATTTTTTCTCGGAAGAGTTTTACCTACGCAAGCAATTTCATTGCTGATTAGACTTTAGGTGAAGGCGAATGTGCAGGTTCGCATCCTGATTTTCAATAAAAAACCACCAGACAAAATTTTAACGGATATGAAAAAAACTTCAAAATATTTCAGTGAAACGTCTACCTAATCTAAGAAACACGTATACCAAGTCTTTAAAAAATTCATTTAATTTAGTGACACTTAAACCAATTTCAGTGAAATGACAACCTGTTCTACAGGGTGGCCCATAAATAGTGTTACAAATTGGAATTGTTATACCTTTTTTCAAAACAGAGAAAATCATCTCAAATTAACATATTTTATCAACAACATAAATCTCAACATTCACGCAAAAGTTCAGCTCAAACGATCTCCTTTTGCCCGAACTACAGCTCGAAGTCTCTTTGGGAACGCCTCCACCACTGTACGAAGGTATTCGACTCCGATGTTGTCCCATTCTGCCTGAAGGGCATTCTTCAGGGAATCAATATTTGGGTGGGAGCGAGAGTTTACCTTGGACTCCAAGTAGGCCCAAACGGAATAATCGAGCGGGTTCAGGTCGGGTGATGAGGCCGGCCATTCTGCTGTTGTGATGAAGCCGGGAAAATTTTCCTTGCACCACGTTTGAACCTTTTTAGCTTTGTGGGCTGGTGCTGAGTCTTGTTGAAAGGTCCATGTCCTCTGATTGAAATGCGATTGAGACCATGGATGGAGCACGTCTTGCAGAACATGTTTCAGATAGTATTCCGTGTCGATCTTGACGCCTTTCTCGACGAAAACAAGCGGTGTTTTTCCTGTTGCGCAGATCCCCGCCCAGACCATGACTTGAGTTGGATGTGCACTGCGTTGGACCGTTCTACCCTTGCTATCGGCTTGCTCTGCGTCCTTCGCAAGCACTCTGACGTTTTGGGAGTTGTGGACTTCTTCCACGGTGAACAGCTTTTCGTCAGAGAACACCATATTGAAATGTTCGCCTTGTTGCGTACGACGAAGAAGGTCGCGACATCTTTTGACTCTTTCCGACTTGTTGCGAGCCGACAGAAAAGCGGCCTTCCGTGTACGATACGACCTGAGTCCCAGCTCCTCCGTGACTATTCGACTCAATGAAGTTCGGCTCATCGGGAGCTGCTGCGCCATCTGTCTGATGCTTCGTCGTGCATTTCGGTTGATCCGACTCCGAACGGTTTCGATGAGTTGTGTCGTGCGAGCAGTGCGAGGACGCGATTCGACGCTGTCATTACCCTAAACATCGATGGATTCAATCGAAACTCACTTGACACGTATAAAAAATTACGGGGAATCGGAAAAAACAAGAAAAGTGACCGCTGCGTGCGGTCACTTCCTCAGGAAATGTTCTCAAACATTTGTAACACTATTTATGGGCCACCCTGTATTATAGAATGTACCTAGAAACTTCTACCTTTTTCGAGAAAAAGTCCTGTGCTATATTTAGAGGGGTAAGGCACTTTTTCTCCATGGACACTCTCTTTCTTTTAAACTTTTTCAACGCTTATATGTATAAGAAGTTCTACTGAACGTAATTTTCTGAAAGAAATATATGTTGTAGAATAATGCAAGACTAATATCGTATCAGAAATTTGTTTTTGAATTCTGAATAAACATTGAGTTTAGATTTAGTAAAATTACAAGGCATTTTCTTTCCGTCTCTCGATTTCTTCCCAATACGATACGCTTTTTCGCGCACGACTTTCACTTAGAGATCGGTTCAAAGTTGATAGATTTGAGCGAACATTCAAAGATAATTTTCACATCTAAGATATTTCTTGACATGCAAATCCATTGGATGTAAATTTGTAAAATTTCGTTCAATATTAACCGAAATAAGACCGACTTAATCCGAATTTACTGGAAATTCGAATTCTCAGCTATTAGTTCTGCAATTGATTGCATTTTTCGATATGTTGTAGAGAATTATTTTATTAACATCTCTCTCCGTTCACTTTTTTGGAATATAATTCTGTATTAATAAACTTTTGATCATTTAAATTTGTAAAAAGGTGAAATGTCATAATTCTCTGATACCGATGGCCTGCGAAAAGAGCCTCCTCTGCCGTGTAGAGAAAACTTTGAGAGTTCTCGTTATGTCTCTGTCTAACTGGTCAGTGTGCTCTCGCAATTGAGCCCACAATCAATTCGAAGGGTTAGAGCCCTCTGAGCCGCGCACACTCTTTTTCTCACGCACACGCTCTCTCTCTTATTTCTCTCGCCTCTTTTTTTGTTCTCACTCTCTCTCATTATGACTGCCGGTTGAGTGACGGTCTTCGATCGCTCTCTTCGGCTTCTTTTCCATTTCTTGTCCCTTTGCAAACCCGGTTTACATAGGTTGCTTTATAAAGAGTGGCCCTCTCACTTTCAACGGAATTGCAAGCACTCGAAGCTGTAGTGCTAACTGTCCCAGTCCTCCTGAAAGGGAGGGATTGTGATAGTGAATATGCTTGAAGCGGAGCGTTCAACATCGAGGGATTGAAATGGCGCATGGCGTTGCAATTTTGAATTTTGAGTTGAAAATTTTTTTATTGAGTTTCCGTATTCAAAAAAACCATACCTAGATTTGAGTTAGTCCTCTTTGAAAGAAAAGAAAACAGCGAATTTTTTAGGTGCAAGTGTTTTAAACATTAGGTTGAGTGTCACAAAAATTAGTAGGTGTTTAATAGTTTTTTTGTAAAACTTTTTTTAAATAGAGACTTTCTTTTCCAAAAAAAGTAAAAGTTTCACTAAAATAGGCAGAAGTTTCGCTAAAAAAGGTTGAAGAGTCACTAAATTAGATAGACTTGTGAATTGTATCCCATTTCAATCAGCTAGATATGAAGCTGTTGAAAAAACACGTCACAACAGATCTCTGAAATACAACCACTTTTCAAATCCACTAAGTGAAAGCATGCAAAAGTTGCGTTGAGAACAAGAGGAGGGTTGGTTAAACGAACATGTTTTAACTCTGTTACCGGGAACGAGCGCGTTAACGAAGTCAAGTTGTTATACTTTTCGTTTTTGACTCAAGCTGATTTTTCAGAAGTTGCCTAGCTATAGAGAGGGGTTCTCAGACTAAGTTGCGTTACCCGCTTTATACTGTACGAACGGAATAGATTGGGTTGATTGTCGACCACTTCTTTTACTGACTTGTTCGGTGCTTTCAAGTGAATAGGAGACTATCACGAGCTACACCATTTAACTAGTAGTTCCGGAACGAGTGAGGTGTTCGGATTCAAAAGGTTAGTTCAACTCGATCATTTAACGGCTAATTTATGGTCAAGTGAAGTGTTATTTGAGCTTTTTCCAAATCAGATTGTTTAAGGTTAAAGGGAGTGTCAAACAATATAATAAACAACTAACGGGTGCTTTTTGATCAAGTTAGGTGACTTACTCAGACTTGAGCGTCAGGCAAATACTTTCAGTTCCGCTTCATCTCAACTGAATAACGGATTAAGCAAGATTTTGAACTTCAGAACTAGTATCCGACGGATGCTTTATCATATAAAGTTTTCTATTTCAGCTTAAACAACTGACGGATTCATTTAGATTCAGCGGAGTGTCCAACTTCAGCTCAATATGCGCGGGTCTACAGTTGTCGTTGCTTCCATTGATAAATACTGTGTTATATTCATCAGAAGGTTCTCGAAGCGGTGGGAAAGTGTATCTGGGAACAACTTGAGAATCCTTATTATTCAACTCGATACTACTTAAGCTTACTTGAGTCAATGAGATTAGCAATAATCTCTCACCCAACACTTTTGAGATCTTCAATCCACATTGTAATCAATCTGTGATCCTCGGTAGACCAAAAGCCCCTCAGAGCGAACTCTTTTGCCAGTTCCAGAACGCATCCTTCAACTGTGCCCTGGGAAAAACAGGAAAACTGGCTTCATACAAAAGCAATTTGAAAAAGATTGCGGAAAACAACACAACCTTGTATTGACATTTCCATCCATCGATGAAGTTGATCAGTTCCCCGGTCTTTTCATAAACGTCTCTATAAAATAAACTTTTTATGCTTGAAAAACTTTCCTTTTTTTTTAAAAAAAACAATACTAAAATCCTAAAATTAGATTTTTTTTCTCTTATAAATTCCTAACATCTCCTGGTGAAAGTCCTTGAGATAATCATGTGCATTCCGAATCTGAATTGCATTGACAGGGACGAAAGAGACGGCTTCATCGATGATATGGAGAAGCTTCTGAGTGAAGAAACTCCGCCAGATGTCCGTCACACGGAACGCCACCGATGTCGGCAGGAACAGACCGAAGAAGGCGCGGCGATGGAACAGAGTGTTCTGGGAGTTCCATGGCGCGTACGTTCCTAGGAAATTAGCAAATTGTTAATCTGGTTAATAGTAATCCTGAAGCAAATTGTTAATCTGGTTAATAGTAATGGACTTCTTCTCAAACTCTCAATTTCAAATTGAGCGGGTTTCTGGGATTTTTTATCAAAGGACCTGGTGCCAAAGTGACCGGAGGTGCAAATTGATTAAAACGTTCATCAAGACCAGTGACCGGGTCCGCATTGAGCAGACGGTAAATAGCATCCACATCAGGGTCCTGGAAAGATAACTATTCTCTATGACACATGACTATATTGATTATTCTTCTTTTGCCACAAATAGTGTTTCATGAAAGACAAACTTTTTGCACGATTCCTTGTTGAACGGCGGCGATTTTCATTTTCTTGCACACTCTGTACATTCCGTTCCGATGAATATGTTCACTGAATTATAAAGTCTAAATCACTTCAACTGCGCAAAAGCGGCTTCAGTTTTTTCCACTGTTCAGTCTCAATTTCATCTGACCATAGTTTTTACTTTGTTGTTTTTATTTAGGAAGCCAGATAGCATTTCGCGTTAAGATATACTTCGAGTCGTAGTTACAACTCTGATCATCTTTGTAATAATGAGATAATGGTACTTCTAAGAGAGGAGAAAAGGCTTTTTGGAATTTTCTTTAAAGACGCGGTTTTTTTGGAAAAAAAACTCTTGTTATATATACATATGAACATTTTGAGGTGTCTAAGAATGCCGTTTAAATAAGGACTTCGCCAAGCACGGAATAGTTGTTTCCCTCATCCATTATGAAAAGATTTGGGGTTAAAACTAAGGGAACTTTGATCTAGTTAACACTCCTCTATCAAACTATACTGTTCAAACAATTTTCTCAAAAATTGTTTGAACAGTAAAATTTTTTTAAAAAATTGTTTAGACTAACAACTAGTTTCTTTACTGTCACATAAAAACGCAGATTAGATCCGAAAGTTTGTAGGTTCCCCTCCGAATGTATTCACACTCAAAATTCGCATCTGCTCTGTGTGCTCACTTGTGTTTCATCCATTTTTTTATTAATATTTTTCTTATTCTTCTTCGCGTTCTCCCGTGTCAACGAGGTCGGAACAGGACCCGGTGTACGACTTCTAATTCTTCGGGAACGCCTGTCCTTTGTGTCTTCCAGGTGGAGTCTTTAGAGGCGTGGGTTAAGGGGATCCAGATTTCTTAACTCGCGGGTACTTTTTTTCTCCATCTCTCCGTGACAATTTTCCCGACCATCTAAATAGGCATTTTCATTTCTTTTTCCGTCTGTAGCATCTCTCCACGTGAAGTGTTCAGACCATCTAAATAGGTATTCTCACTTCTCGTCTTGTATGTATAGCTGCCTCGTCGAGCCTTCACTAATTTTGATGGGCAAACAAATGAAGGGAGAGAGCTTAAATGTACAGCTAGAGTTCAGTGTAAGTTTTTCATGCTTATCTTATTGAAAGAGAACGGGCCTAAGAGAAAGAGAACGGGCCTAAGCGCTGTTATATAAAACTTCCCACACACAGTATGTAGTGAACTATGTTGACTTTCAGTTTTCACTCGTTAACTTTTTCAATTCTCGAGTAAATATAAGACGATGATGGGAATAACTTTCACCAAAATGCTCAAAATGTTGTTCTTCGGGCAGATTTCGCTTGAAATTCCAAGCTTTTCCATCGCAAAAAAACGGAAAAATGTGCCATGATAAATGGCAGAAATTAACATGCGTTTTGACGGGCCTACCAAGAAAAACCGTGCAAAAACAAACTTTCTACTTTGTACTCGTTTTGTCACAGCTAAAGAATGGACAAGATTTTTTTTACTGCTTTTGTCATTGCCAAAATCGGGTTTTTGATTGTCTTTGTTTTGTCACTGCCAAAATCGGGTTTTTGATTGTCCGTGTTTTGTCACTGCCAAAATCGAACTTTTTTTGTAGCCCCTGCAACCCCTTAGTTCTCATTTTCGGGATGATGGAGGATCGCTCTCAGGAACCCTTTGGGGTGTGCCAATACAAGACTTTGATCTCAGCCAAAAGTCCGAAAAGCAATACCGGCAGCTACAACGGCGACACACCAAACATATATAGCGATGTACGCACACCGAGTTTACTAAACTCGGTTGGAGTACGTTGCTAGAAGTGCTTGGTCTGTGGCCGTTGAAGCTGTTGATATAGTTTCTCTTATGCACTGCATCCAAAAAAATTTCACATCGAAATTCGCTGAGGCTGACGAATTCCTAGCCGGGCTCGGACTGAACAAACCTGAAACTCAGTAAGCTATGTTCAACGGACAAAAAGTGTTCAAAAAGAGCTGAATTTGGCAGTGCCAAAACATGTAACAACGAAAAAATGAAATCGTCCGTGATTTGGCGGTGACAAAAGATGTTCAAAAAAAGAGTCGAATTTGGCAGTGTCAAAACATGTCACAAAGGAAAAACAAAATTGTCCGTGATTTGGCAGGGGCAAAACCTGGACACAGAGTCATTCATCACTTCAAACTGTGAAATAGTTGCCGAAAATAGTGGATTCCCAGCATCGTCTTATATGCTAAAATTCTCAAACTTATTCAAGTCAATGATTTTTTTTCGAAGTTTTTGAAAAGCTTGTGTGCCGTGTTATGTGTGAATTCGTAAAGATCTTCTTGTACACTACTTTTTTCATAAATTCGCTTAACTCTGTTTTTGAATTCCATTTTCAACTTTTTACTCAGTTTTTTAAGGCTTTTCCAAATAAATTTTCGAAAGAATGCGTCTGATATTCCAAGCCATCTAGAACACCGCAATCTTATCAAAAATCTGAGTGAACGGTTGGCGTTGGGATCGTTCAGTATATTGGCGCGGGACTTGTATTCATCTATCAGAAATTTAACGTGCATTTCCTACTCCAATTTTCTCAAAAATTGTTTGAACAGTATAGTTTGATAGAGGAGTGTTAACTAGATCAAAGTTCCCTTAGTTTTAACCCCAAATCTTTTCATAATGGATGAGGGAAACAACTATTCCGTGCTTGGCGAAGTCCTTATTTAAACGGCATTCTTAGACACCTCAAAATGCTCATATGTATATATAACAAGAGTTTTTTTTCCAAAAAAACCGCGTCTTTAAAGAAAATTCCAAAAATCCTTTTCTCCTCTCTTAGAAGTACCATTATCTCATTATTACAAAGATGATCAGAGTTGTAACTACGACTCGAAGTATATCTTAACGCGAAATGCTATCTGGCTTCCTAAATAAAAACAACAAAGTAAAAACTATGGTCAGATGAAATTGAGACTGAACAGTGGAAAAAACTGAAGCCGCTTTTGCGCAGTTGAAATGATTTAGACTTTATAATTCAGTGAACATATTCATCGGAACGGAATGTACAGAGTGTGCAAGAAAATGAAAATCGCCGCCGTTCAACAAGGAATCGTGCAAAAAGTTTGTCTTTCATGAAACACTATTTGTGGCAAAAGAAGAATAATCAATATAGTCATGTGTCATAGAGAATAGTTATCTTTCCAGGACCCTGATGTGGATGCTATTTACCGTCTGCTCAATGCGGACCCGGTCACTGGTCTTGATGAACGTTTTAATCAATTTGCACCTCCGGTCACTTTGGCACCAGGTCCTTTGATAAAAAATCCCAGAAACCCGCTCAATTTGAAATTGAGAGTTTGAGAAGAAGTCCATTACTATTAACCAGATTAACAATTTGCTTCAGGATTACTATTAACCAGATTAACAATTTGCTAATTTCCTAGGAACGTACGCGCCATGGAACTCCCAGAACACTCTGTTCCATCGCCGCGCCTTCTTCGGTCTGTTCCTGCCGACATCGGTGGCGTTCCGTGTGACGGACATCTGGCGGAGTTTCTTCACTCAGAAGCTTCTCCATATCATCGATGAAGCCGTCTCTTTCGTCCCTGTCAATGCAATTCAGATTCGGAATGCACATGATTATCTCAAGGACTTTCACCAGGAGATGTTAGGAATTTATAAGAGAAAAAAAATCTAATTTTAGGATTTTAGTATTGTTTTTTTTAAAAAAAGGAAAGTTTTTCAAGCATAAAAAGTTTATTTTATAGAGACGTTTATGAAAAGACCGGGGAACTGATCAACTTCATCGATGGATGGAAATGTCAATACAAGGTTGTGTTGTTTTCCGCAATCTTTTTCAAATTGCTTTTGTATGAAGCCAGTGTTCCTGTTTTTCCCAGGGCACAGTTGAAGGATGCGTTCTGGAACTGGCAAAAGAGTTCGCTCTGAGGGGCTTTTGGTCTACCGAGGATCACAGATTGATTACAATGTGGATTGAAGATCTCAAAAGTGTTGGGTGAGAGATTATTGCTAATCTCATTGACTCAAGTAAGCTTAAGTAGTATCGAGTTGAATAATAAGGATTCTCAAGTTGTTCCCAGATACACTTTCCCACCGCTTCGAGAACCTTCTGATGAATATAACACAGTATTTATCAATGGAAGCAACGACAACTGTAGACCCGCGCATATTGAGCTGAAGTTGGACACTCCGCTGAATCTAAATGAATCCGTCAGTTGTTTAAGCTGAAATAGAAAACTTTATATGATAAAGCATCCGTCGGATACTAGTTCTGAAGTTCAAAATCTTGCTTAATCCGTTATTCAGTTGAGATGAAGCGGAACTGAAAGTATTTGCCTGACGCTCAAGTCTGAGTAAGTCACCTAACTTGATCAAAAAGCACCCGTTAGTTGTTTATTATATTGTTTGACACTCCCTTTAACCTTAAACAATCTGATTTGGAAAAAGCTCAAATAACACTTCACTTGACCATAAATTAGCCGTTAAATGATCGAGTTGAACTAACCTTTTGAATCCGAACACCTCACTCGTTCCGGAACTACTAGTTAAATGGTGTAGCTCGTGATAGTCTCCTATTCACTTGAAAGCACCGAACAAGTCAGTAAAACAAGTGGTCGACAATCAACCCAATCTATTCCGTTCGTACAGTATAAAGCGGGTAACGCAACTTAGTCTGAGAACCCCTCTCTATAGCTAGGCAACTTCTGAAAAATCAGCTTGAGTCAAAAACGAAAAGTATAACAACTTGACTTCGTTAACGCGCTCGTTCCCGGTAACAGAGTTAAAACATGTTCGTTTAACCAACCCTGCTCTTGTTCTCAACGCAACTTTTGCATGCTTTCACTTAGTGGATTTGAAAAGTGGTTGTATTTCAGAGATCTGTTGTGACGTGTTTTTTCAACAGCTTCATATCTAGCTGATTGAAATGGGATACAATTCACAAGTCTATCTAATTTAGTGACTCTTCAACCTTTTTTAGCGAAACTTCTGCCTATTTTAGTGAAACTTTTACTTTTTTTGGAAAAGAAAGTCTCTATTTAAAAAAAGTTTTACAAAAAAACTATTAAACACCTACTAATTTTTGTGACACTCAACCTAATGTTTAAAACACTTGCACCTAACAAATTCGCTGTTTTCTTTTCTTTCAAAGAGGACTAACTCAAATCTAGGTATGGTTTTTTTGAATACGGAAACTCAATAAAAAAATTTTCAACTCAAAATTCAAAATTGCAACGCCATGCGCCATTTCAATCCCTCGATGTTGAACGCTCCGCTTCAAGCATATTCACTATCACAATCCCTCCCTTTCAGGAGGACTGGGACAGTTAGCACTACAGCTTCGAGTGCTTGCAATTCCGTTGAAAGTGAGAGGGCCACTCTTTATAAAGCAACCTATGTAAACCGGGTTTGCAAAGGGACAAGAAATGGAAAAGAAGCCGAAGAGAGCGATCGAAGACCGTCACTCAACCGGCAGTCATAATGAGAGAGAGTGAGAACAAAAAAAGAGGCGAGAGAAATAAGAGAGAGAGCGTGTGCGTGAGAAAAAGAGTGTGCGCGGCTCAGAGGGCTCTAACCCTTCGAATTGATTGTGGGCTCAATTGCGATAGATATAAACTAGTTTTTCTTTTTTTTTTACAAAACATAGATATAAACTAGTTTTTCTTTTTTTTTTACAAAACATAGATATAAACTAGGTTTTGTAAAAAAAAAAAAAAAATTTTTTTTTTTTTTTTTTTACAAAACATAGATATAAACTAGTTTTTCTTTTTTTTTTACAAAACATAGATATAAACTAGTTTTTCTTTTTTTTACAAAACATAGATATAAACTAGTTTTTCTTTTTTTTTACAAAACATAGATATAAACTAGTTTTTCTTTTTTTTTACAAAATATAGATATAAACTAGTTTTTCTTTTTTTTTTTACAAAACATAGATATAAACTAGTTTTTCTTTTTTTTTACAAAACAAAGATATAAACTAGTTTTTCTTTTTTTTTTACAAAACTTAGATATAAACTAGTTTTTCTTTTTTTTTTTACAAAACATAGATATAAACTAGTTTTTCTTTTTTTTACAAAACATAGATATAAACTAGTTTTTCTTTTTTTTTACAAAACATAGATATAAACTAGTTTTTCTTTTTTTTTACAAAATATAGATATAAACTAGTTTTTCTTTTTTTTTTTACAAAACATAGATATAAACTAGTTTTTCTTTTTTTTTACAAAACAAAGATATAAACTAGTTTTTCTTTTTTTTTTACAAAACATAGATATAAACTAGTTTTTCTTTTTTTTTTACAAAACATAGATATAAACTAGTTTTTCTTTTTTTTACAAAACATAGATATAAACTAGTTTTTCTTTTTTTTTTACAAAACATAGATATAAACAAGTTTTTCTTTTTTTTTACAAAATATAGATATAAACTAGTTTTTCTTTTTTTTTTAACAAAACATAGATATAAACTAGTTTTTCTTTTTTTTTACAAAACAAAGATATAAACTAGTTTTTCTTTTTTTTTTTACAAAACATAGATATAAACTAGTTTTTCTTTTTTTTTTACAAAACATAGATATAAACTAGTTTTTCTTTTTTTTACAAAACATAGATATAAACTAGTTTTTTTTTTTTTTTTTTACAAAATATAGATATAAACTAGTTTTTCTTTTTTTTTTTACAAAACATAGATATAAACTAGTTTTTCTTTTTTTTTTACAAAACATAGATATAAACTAGTTTTTCTTTCTTTTACAAAACATAGATATAAACTAGTTTTTCTTTTTTTTTTACAAAACATAGATATAAACTAGTTTTTCTTTTTTTTTACAAAATATAGATATAAACTAGTTTTTCTTTTTTTTTTACAAAACATAGATATAAACTAGTTTTTTTTTTTTACAAAACATAGATATAAACTAGTTTTTCTTTTTTTTTTACAAAACATAGATATAAACTAGTTTTTCTTTTTTTTACAAAACATAGATATAAACTAGTTTTTCTTTTTTTTACAAAACAAAGATATAAACTAGTTTTTCTTTTTTTTTTTACAAAACATAGATATAAACTAGTTTTTCTTTTTTTTTACAAAACATAGATATAAACTAGTTTTTCTTTGTTTTTACAAAACAAAGATATAAACTAGTTTTTCTTTTTTTTTTACAAAACATAGATATAAACTAGTTTTTCTTTTTTTTACAAAACATAGATATAAACTAGTTTTTCTTTTTTTTACAAAACAAAGATATAAACTAGTTTTTCTTTTTTTTACAAAACATAGATATAAACTAGTTTTTCTTTGTTTTTACAAAACAAAGATATAAACTAGTTTTTCTTTTTTTTTACAAAACATAGATATAAACTAGTTTTTTTTTTTTTTTACAAAACATAGATATAAACTAGTTTTTCTTTTTTTTACAAAACAAAGATATAAACTAGTTTTTCTTTTTTTTACAAAACATAGATATAAACTAGGTTTTCTTTTTTTTTTTACAAAACATAGATATAAACTAGTTTTTCTTTTTTTTTACAAAACAAAGATATAAACTAGTTTTTCTTTTTTTTTTACAAAACATAGATATAAACTAGTTTTTCTTTTTTTTTTTACAAAACATAGATATAAACTAGTTTTTCTTTTTTTTACAAAACATAGATATAAACTAGTTTTTCTTTTTTTTTACAAAACATAGATACAAACTAGTTTTTCTTTTTTTTTTACAAAATATAGATATAAACTAGTTTTTCTTTTTTTTTTACAAAACATAGATATAAACTAGTTTTTCTTTTTTTTTACAAAACAAAGATATAAACTAGTTTTTCTTTTTTTTTTACAAAACATAGATATAAACTAGTTTTTCTTTTTTTTTTTACAAAACATAGATATAAACTAGTTTTTCTTTTTTTTACAAAACATAGATATAAACTAGTTTTTCTTTTTTTTTTACAAAACATAGATATAAACAAGTTTTTCTTTTTTTTTACAAAATATAGATATAAACTAGTTTTTCTTTTTTTTTAACAAAACATAGATACAAATTTTTTTTTTTTTTTTTACAAAACAAAGATATAAACTAGTTTTTCTTTTTTTTTTACAAAACATAGATATAAACTAGTTTTTCTTTTTTTTTTACAAAACATAGATATAAACTAGTTTTTCTTTTTTTTTACAAAACATAGATATAAACTAGTTTTTCTTTTTTTTTTACAAAATATAGATATAAACTAGTTTTTCTTTTTTTTTTTACAAAACATAGATATAAACTAGTTTTTCTTTTTTTTTTACAAAACATAGATATAAACTAGTTTTTCTTTTTTTTACAAAACATAGATATAAACTAGTTTTTCTTTTTTTTTTACAAAACATAGATATAAACTAGTTTTTCTTTTTTTTTTACAAAATATAGATATAAACTAGTTTTTCTTTTTTTTTTACAAAACATAGATATAAACTAGTTTTTTTTTTTACAAAACATAGATATAAACTAGTTTTTCTTTTTTTTTTTACAAAACATAGATATAAACTAGTTTTTCTTTTTTTTACAAAACATAGATATAAACTAGTTTTTCTTTTTTTTACAAAACAAAGATATAAACTAGTTTTTCTTTTTTTTTTACAAAACATAGATATAAACTAGTTTTTCTTTTTTTTTACAAAACATAGATATAAACTAGTTTTTCTTTTTTTTACAAAACATAGATATAAACTAGTTTTTTTTTTTTTTACAAAACATAGATATAAACTAGTTTTTCTTTTTTTTACAAAACATAGATATAAACTAGTTTTTCTTCTTTTTTTTTTTACAAAACATAGATATAAACTAGTTTTTCTTTTTTTTTACAAAATATAGATATAAACTAGTTTTTCTTTTTTTTTACAAAACATAGATATAAACTAGTTTTTCTTTTTTTTTTACAAAACATACATATAAACAAGTTTTTCTTTTTTTTTACAAAGCATAGATATAAACTAGTTTTTCTTTTTTTTTACAAAACAAAGATATAAACTAGTTTTTCTTTTTTTTACAAAACATAGATATAAACTAGGTTTTCTTTTTTTTTTTACAAAACATAGATATAAACTAGTTTTTTTTTTTTTTTTTTTTACAAACTATAGATATAAACTAGTTTTTCTTTTTTTTTACAAAACATAGATATAAACTAGTTTTTCTTTTTTTTTTTACAAAACATAGATATAAACTAGGTTTTCTTTTTTTTTTTTACAAAACATAGATATAAACTAGTTTTTCTTTTTTTTTACAAAATATAGATATAAACTAGTTTTTTTTTTTTTTTACAAAACATAGATATAAACTAGTTTTTCTTTTTTTTTTACAAAATATAGATATAAACTAGGTTTTCTTTTTTTTTTTACAAAAAATAGATATAAACTAGTTTTTCTTTTTTTTTTACAAAACATAGATATAAACTAGTTTCTCTTTTTTTTACAAAACATAGATATAAACTAGTTTTTCTTTTTTTTTACAAAACATAGATATAAACTAGTTTTTTTTTTTTTTTTACAAAACATAGATATAAACTAGTTTTTCTTTTTTTTACAAAACAGAGATATAAACTAGTTTTTCTTTTTTTTACAAAACATAGATATAAACTAGGTTTTCTTTTTTTTTTACAAAACATAGATATAAACTAGTTTTTCTTTTTTTTTACAAAACAAAGATATAAACTAGTTTTTCTTCTTTTTTTTTACAAAACATAGATATAAACTAGTTTCTCTTTTTTTTTTACTAAACATAGATATAAACTAGTTTTTCTTTTTTTTACAAAACATAGATATAAACTAGGTTTTCTTTTTTTTTACAAAACATAGATATAAACTAGTTTTTCTTTTTTTTTTTACAAAATATAGATATAAACTAGTTTTTCTTTTTTTTTTACAAAACATAGGTATAAACTAGTTTTTCTTTTTTTTTACAAAACAAAGATATAAACTAGTTTTTCTTTTTTTTTTTACAAAACATAGATATAAACTTTTTTTTCTTTTTTTTTTACAAAACATAGATATAAACTAGTTTTTCTTTTTTTTTACAAAATATAGATATAAACAAGTTTTTCTTTTTTTTTACAAATTATAGATATAAACTAGTTTTTCTTTTTTTTTAACAAAACATAGATACAAACTAGTTTTTCTTTTTTTTTACAAAACAAAGATATAAACTAGTTTTTCTTTTTTTTTTACAAAACATAGATATAAACTAGTTTTTCTTTTTTTTTTACAAAACATAGATATAAACTAGTTTTTCTTTTTTTTTACAAAACATAGATATAAACTAGTTTTTCTTTTTTTTTTACAAAATATAGATATAAACTAGTTTTTCTTTTTTTTTACAAAACATAGATATAAACTAGTTTTTCTTTTTTTTTTACAAAACATAGATATAAACTAGTTTTTCTTTTTTTTACAAAACATAGATATAAACTAGTTTTTCTTTTTTTTTTACAAAACATAGATATAAACTAGTTTTTCTTTTTTTTTACAAAATATAGATATAAACTAGTTTTTCTTTTTTTTTTACAAAACATAGATATAAACTAGTTTTTTTTTTTTACAAAACATAGATATAAACTAGTTTTTCTTTTTTTTTTTACAAAACATAGATATAAACTAGTTTTTCTTTTTTTTACAAAACATAGATATAAACTAGTTTTTCTTTTTTTTACAAAACAAAGATATAAACTAGTTTTTCTTCTTTTTTTTTACAAAACATAGATATAAACTAGTTTTTCTTTTTTTTTACAAAACAAAGATATAAACTAGTTTTTCTTTTTTTTTTACAAAACATAGATATAAACTAGTTTTTCTTTTTTTTTACAAAACATAGATATAAACTAGTTTTTTTTTTTTTTTACAAAACATAGATATAAACTAGTTTTTCTTTTTTTTACAAAACATAGATATAAACTAGTTTTTCTTCTTTTTTTTTACAAAACATAGATATAAACTAGTTTTTCTTTTTTTTTACAAAATATAGATATAAACTAGTTTTTCTTTTTTTTTACAAAACATAGATATAAACTAGTTTTTCTTTTTTTTTTACAAAACATACATATAAACTAGTTTTTCTTTTTTTTTACAAAGCATAGATATAAACTAGTTTTTCTTTTTTTTTACAAAACAAAGATATAAACTAGTTTTTCTTTTTTTTACAAAACATAGATATAAACTAGGTTTTCTTTTTTTTTTTACAAAACATAGATATAAACTAGTTTTTTTTTTTTTTTTTTTACAAAATATAGATATAAACTAGTTTTTCTTTTTTTTTACAAAACATAGATATAAACTAGTTTTTCTTTTTTTTTTTACAAAACATAGATATAAACTAGGTTTTTTTTTTTTTTTTACAAAACATAGATATAAACTAGTTTTTCTTTTTTTTTACAAAATATAGATATAAACTAGTTTTTCTTTTTTTTTTACAAAACATAGATATAAACTAGTTTTTCTTTTTTTTTTACAAAATATAGATATAAACTAGGTTTTCTTTTTTTTTTACAAAATATAGATATAAACTAGTTTTTCTTTTTTTTTTACAAAACATAGATATAAACTAGTTTCTCTTTTTTTTACAAAACATAGATATAAACTAGTTTTTCTTTTTTTTTACAAAACATAGATATAAACTAGTTTTTTTTTTTTTTTTACAAAACATAGATATAAACTAGTTTTTCTTTTTTTTACAAAACAGAGATATAAACTAGTTTTTCTTTTTTTTACAAAACATAGATATAAACTAGGTTTTCTTTTTTTTTTACAAAACATAGATATAAACTAGTTTTTCTTTTTTTTTACAAAACAAAGATATAAACTAGTTTTTCTTCTTTTTTTTTACAAAACATAGATATAAACTAGTTTCTCTTTTTTTTTTACTAAACATAGATATAAACTAGTTTTTCTTTTTTTTACAAAACATAGATATAAACTAGGTTTTCTTTTTTTTTTACAAAACATAGATATAAACTAGTTTTTCTTTTTTTTTTTACAAAATATAGATATAAACTAGTTTTTCTTTTTTTTTTTACAAAACATAGGTATAAACTAGTTTTTCTTTTTTTTTACAAAACAAAGATATAAACTAGTTTTTCTTTTTTTTTTTACAAAACATAGATATAAACTTTTTTTTCTTTTTTTTTTACAAAACATAGATATAAACTAGTTTTTCTTTTTTTTTACAAAACAAAGATATAAACTAGTTTTTCTTTTTTTTTTACAAAAAATAGATATAAACTAGTTTCTCTTTTTTTTTTTACAAGTTATAGATATAAACTATTTTTTCTTTTTTTTACAAAACATAGATATAAACTAGTTTTTCTTTTTTTTTTACAAAACATAGATATAAACTAGTTTTTCTTTTTTTTTACAAAATATAGATATAAACTAGTTTTTCTTTTTTTTTACAAAACATAGATATAAACTAGTTTTTCTTTTTTTTTACAAAACATAGATATAAACTAGTTTTTCTTTTTTTTTTACAAAGCATAGATATAAACTAGTTTTTCTTTTTTTTTACAAAACAAAGATATAAACTAGTTTTTCTTTCTTTTTTTTACAAAACATAGATATAAACTAGTTTTTCTTTTTTTTTTACAAAACATAGATATAAACTAGTTTTTTCTTTTTTTTTTTACAAAACATAGATATAAACTAAGTTTTGTAAAAAAAAAAAAAATTTTTTTTTTTTTTTTACAAAGACGGACTACGGTAAACCAAACAGAGAAGAAAAATGAAATCTCTACATTTAACTTCACGTATGAGGAGTCACAGCGATGAGTTGCAGTCGCGGTGGATCTCAATAAAGAGAAGAAAAAAACACTTTTCAAAGGCCAAGTTCGGAAAAAGGCTCTATTCACTTCTTTCATGAATGATAAAACATCTCGAATAAGCTTTTTAAATTTGACAAGGATGAACGCTCTAAATCAAACATGTTAACGCATTATGAAGCTCACGAAGTTACAATAGCAGTTACTCTCATAAGCATTAAAATCACTTGATGTCCCTGGTATAAGGTGGTACAAGTTGGGATTAGATGTTAAAAGTCGGGAAAAGGTGGTACAAGTTCAAATAACTTGTTACAAGTTTCAGTACAAATGTGTCATTCCGTAGTAGATGACTAACCTGTACCCATTATGAACAGGTAGACTATGCATGCACATCAAAAGAGTTAGAAGCGCACTTCAAAGACTGCGGTGTGATCGCCCGCACCACCATCCAGCTGGACAAGTTCACCGGCGAACCAAAGGGGTTTGTTCAAATCACGAATTGAAAGCTTTTTTCAGGTTTAATAAAAGCCATTAGCAGAAAAGTGTCAAAGTGATTTTTCAACTAAAAATCGTCTATAAGATCCCTGAAATCATGCATTCTAAGCCAGACTTTCTTCTAATCCAGAGCTCTGACCTTTTTGTTATAAAATTTGAAACATAATTCTAAGTTCTCCAAAAAATCTCACAATCCCAGATTCGCCTACATCGAGTTCACCGACATTGAGAGCATGGGAAATGCACTAGCACTGCATGGAAGTCTTCTGAGGGGAAGACCGATCAAGGTTGGCGTAGGGGCAACCTAGGGCTGAAGGGAAGACAGGTTAAGGTTGGAGTAGGGGCAACCTAGGTTGGAAGGGAACACTTATCAAGGTTGGAGTAGGGGAAACCTAGGATGGAAGGGAAGACAGATCTAGGTTGAAGTAGTGGAAACCGAGGGTGAAAGGAAACACATATCAAGGTTGGAGTATGGGCAACCTAGGGTGGAACGGAAGACAGATTAAGGTTGGAGTAGGCGCAACATAGGGTATAAAGGTAGCCTGATCAAGGTTGGAGCTTTTGTTTTGAACAACATTGATAAAAACAAACTCGGTAATTCAGGTCGTGGAAAAGAGAACAAACAAGCCGGGCATATCGACGACGGATCGAGGAAGCTATAGAGGTCGTGGCGGAGTAGTCGTCAATTACGTGTATCCCAGTGTTTATCGAGGGATGAGAGGAATACACAGGTTATTCGCACTTCCAAATTTCATAGAAACGAGAAACTTGCTTTTTTACTGTTAAAACTTAGTTTTCTTTGTTTTTAAAGCATAAGTATTTACAGAGGACAATTCTCCAAGAAGTTCTGAGCGGGATACGCCTCAAGATGAAGCGGAGAAACTCAATCAATTCTCTTATGTTGGCAGATAAGAAAAAATTCTGCAAAAAAAGATTGAATGGGAGCTTTTAAAGGATTTTTCACATTCTTAAGTAATAATTTGTACCAGCCCGAAGGCGTTATATTCTCATTTATTTCTTTTCACGGCGGTTTTTGATAAATAAAATTCGGAATACGTAGTATTTGTTCTAACACTCGAAATTCCATTTACTGATTGATTTCGATTGGTTGTGTTTCTAGTGTTATTTATTGATTCGGATTTATATTGATTGTATTTCACTGTTGGGTGTTTTGTCATAGTGTTAATGCTCAGTTGTATATTCTTCTCTCTGTCTTAGGAACCTTTTCCTCAACCTCATGTAAAAAAATTTGAAGTCAATTATTGTTGATACACAAAGTAAATCTCTTCTGAAGCAACTCGTCGAATATTTCATATTGAAAAATAGCGTAATCAGAAAAGCAGAAAGTTGTGAGAACTTGAAGAAAAGCAATTACACATTTATTATTCAGACTACTCAACGAGGTTGTTTTTAGACCTTCCTGTATAATCTCTTTACAAAAAAGACCTTTTCTAAGACTACTGAGTGAAATTTTACCCAAGACCACCTTGGAAACAATTCACTCACTTTACAAAGCAAGGCTACTTTAGGACTAGGATTGATTACTTTTTCAGACTACGTTCTTCACAGCAAGACTTCATTTCACACTATGAAACAAGACCCCTTTTCAAAAAAAATACATATTCCCTTCTCATATTATCTGCCAATCTTCTCTCATTCTTCCAAAAAGACCTTTCAGGATACGAAGTTCTATTCATCAAAACCCTGAAACTCCTTTTTACAAAACCTTGCAAAACATTATCTCGACTACCAAGAAATTAATTTTCAGATTTCAAAGAAAAAATATTTTTTTAAACTGTGCAAATCGCTTTTTTGAACCACCTTTTAAAATCTTCAGTCACACTACGTAGCAAGACCTCTTCTAATACTGCAAAAAGAGACCCCTTCGCAGACCACTCAGTGAAATTTCCTCCAAGGCTACCTTGCAATCAATTTAATTCCACTAGAAAGCAAGAATACTTCATGAATACAAAGCAAGACCCTTTTTAAGGCTATAAGCTCCAACACTTCTTGAAATACCCTTTTTTAAACATTCTTCCACAACCTTGCGAAACATTTTGTCAACAATTACGAAGGAAGCAAGACCCTATATCAGACTTTTTAACTGAAAAAAACCTTCTCGCACTATCTTGATAAAATAACTTTCATACTAAAAACCTTCATTCGGTAATCGCATCTTGGTAGTTGATCAGATTCTCGGCGAGAGAAAAGCAATCAGTTTTTTTGATTTTGCTCGATAGAAAGATTTTTCGATCTAAAACACTTTTTAAAGAGTAACCAATTGAAAATATGCCTGCTAGTACTATATGTCGCGAAATTTCGGTTTTTTTATCATCTACCTCTCTAGAAATGCTTTTTGAATAATGCATCTTCACTGCGCTCCCGTCGACTCGGAATTCTTTCGCTTCCTTCTCTCCCTGCATTTCTATGTGTCTCTGATGATTTTTTTCTCTGGTTAAAGTCTGGCTAAATCATTTCTCTGGTTGAAGTCTAATCTGAACAAAACCGTCGGAAATAACTCGAAAACGGTCTAGTTTGAAGGATATCCGTTCGAATCCAACGGTCCGATCCGATCGATCTGATCGATCCCTATCTTCAAGATCTCTGTTGGTACTGTGGATTAGAAAACCAAAACGAAAGCAGTGGAGTTGCCGGAGTTTGAAATATGTTTCACGCGAAGGTGAGAACTTCCATTTTTTAACCACACTCTGATTGAACTTATTTTATTTCATTTTTCTGAATGAAAGAAATCATGATGATTAACGTTAAAGTTGCTGGATATCCTGCGTTTGCTAGATTTGAAGTGTTCAAACCCCAACGTCCATTGGCAGATTTCCACTTCGGGCTTCGAAAGGTCATTGTTTTCAATTCAAACGCTTTCTGTTTTCCTCTCATTCAGCTTCGAATTTTAGCCCCTTGTCAATGCCGTAGCAAACATTTGAAGAAGAAAAAAGTACAATATAACACAAATTACGAGAAAAGTAGTACATGGAAGCATAATACAACACAGTATATCATAATCCAGCTTTCTAAAACGCCCGAGTTTCAAAAGGTGTGAGGAATATTAAAAAGGTATAACAGTACTTCTGCACTTCCCAATTTCTCCTTGGATCAGAAAGCTTTTCTATCTTTATTCACAGCCTTCAAGTCTCAATCTTGGCGTACCCAGCTTTGCTGATTCATTACACCTTTCTCAACCGTAGTAATGCATTTTTAACGATTGATAGTGAAGAGAAATATGAGAGAGAATATGAAATGATATAGTGTCATTAAGCTTCAACTTTGCGAATACTTAGAATTCCGGAACAAAAATGACACCATTGAATCGGTCATTGAATTTTAGGTTTGGTTCTTCTTCATTTTTTCTGCGAGAATTAGGGTAGAAAACTTAAAAGAAAACGCTTTTCCACGGAGATCCTTGTTTTCCTATATATTTTTCTCCTCAGGATTGCATGTATTCACATGTGGTAGTTTCTAGATTCGGCAAACTGTCCGACCAGTCCACTTGAGAGCTTTCGAACTTGCTCGAGCAGGAAAAACCCCGAGTTCTCCTTCTCATGCCACTAATGCATTCGTTCAACATGCTATTGGTGAACATTCCGGCTCGGAACTAACTTTAACCACGACTTTAATCTCTCGAGAAAAGTACAGAGATCGTGTGATGTATCTGTAAAGAAGACATCATTCCTCGATGGATGGGATCATCGAGTCAGTGTCAATATAATTGAAATATTTCGCGATGAGATCATGGCATAGCTCTCGTTCCTTTTGGGCAACAAGATTATAGATCAGAGAGGTACGAAATGATGTTGCGAGAGCACGCGGAATAGTATATCAAAGTAAGAGAAGAAGAGATTTCAAATGCCCTGTCTTTCAATAAAAAAAACTACTCAAAATACGAATCTTTCGAGATTTGTTTCCTACTGTACAACAAAAAATATGACTAAGTTTTTCTCTCTGTCTTTTTTGATGTTGTATTAGTCTGTAAAAAAAGAATTAGAGGTTTGCGCTTTCGTGTTTCTTTTTTTCAGACCCTGGAGCTCAAAGGAGGGAAATTTTTTGGTTGATTCAATTTTTGATTCATTTTTTTCCTTTTTCTGATTCTCAGTAATTATTCTCACACTTCAATTCTCATGATTTACTTAGTCGTTAGTTTCAGGTTTTCATGAAAAAATTGCAGCTTTTTTCTTATAGGAGTTTAAGAGACGTAGAAAAATGCATCATGTATGGTTATGTTTTTTAAGAGATTCAGAGAAAAAATATCTGGCAGAGTAGAGAGAGAGAGAAAGAGAGGGAGAAAGAGAAAGAAAGAAAGAGAAAGAGAGAGATAAAAGAGAGAGAAAAGAGAGAGAGAGAGAAAGAAAGAGAGAGAAAGAGAAGAGAGAGAGAGAGAGAGAGAGAGAAAAGAGAGAGAGAGAGAGAAAGAAAGAGAGAGAAAGAGAAGAGAGAGAGAGAGAAAGAGAGATAAAAAGAGAAAGAGAGAGAGAAAAGATAAATAAAGATAAATAGAGAAAGATAGAGCGATAAGGATCAGCTGGAGTGATTATTTGTAGTCAGATAAAAAGTCTCTCGATATACACCCTTGTATTTTTGGTCACACACCCCGCCACATCACATAAAGAGAAAGAACTCAGTAGAAGCTCAGGGCTGATATTCTACACTTCGATAAGAAGATGTACCAACGAAAAAATTTGTTTATGAGAACCGTTATAAAAATTTAATTAGGAAAGAAAAAAACGCGAAATCTGCTATAGTAACAACCAGAGGTTAAGAAATACATTCGTTGAGAGAATTGAGAAGAGCTTCGCTAGCTAGAGACATTGGTCGGTGAGACGGTTGATAAGGTGTACTGATAAGGTGTACTTTTATTCCATTGCTACCGCTCAATGATTTTGGACCTTCATGCGAAAGTTTTATTCATACAACGTTTTTTCGCGTGACCATCCAAGTATGATAGGTAGTTGATTTTTGCTAACGTTTCGAATTGACCCATGATATAGAAAAGTTGATCTCAGGCATAAATTGAATCCTATGAAACCCGAGGATTTCGTTGTCTTAAAGAGCGATTGAGTCGCATTCCTCTCTAAATCAACCCAGCTTCAGAGTTCAGAAGATGACTCGTACACAATCAGGAAGTTCATCTAAGCGAAAAGGATCGCTTAAGACTAATCATTTTCAATCTCTCACAAAAAAGTTAGTTTTTGGTTAGTTACAAGCGAATGCATGTGTTTTGGTTAAATTAAATCAAAATTTTCCCTGTGGATTGAGATTGTGCCAAATGGTTCTAAGAAAAACTCTTGTTGATAGTTTCAGAATTTTTTTCCTCGTGGTTTGCATCATCGGAAGTTGCGCAACTTTTTTCTTACATTATAATTATTTGGGGACTGAGTTTGCCAACTTCAAAGGCCGATCAGGAAACGCAAAAACAGGTTATGCATTCAATTAAAAACCTTTTCAACATTGAGATTGAATTTTAAAAGAAGAGAGAGGGGTGATTAGAATGTTTTTTTAATTGATCGATAACAAAATGGCTAGCTAATGGGATGGAATTTTACAGAGAAAAATGCCATGGCAGTTAGGGTTCCGTATTCTCTGTGGGTCTTACGGTAATGATCTTCTGAACACGAAATAGTGAATGCCAGCGGCACGAGCGGAGTTTTTTGTGTGGGTACATGTAAGGTTGTGAGTGTAGCGTACTCGCTACCTTTCAAATACACTTTAGGGTGCGCAATAGGATCCCACACGGATCAGCCCCATCCCGCACGGATGTCCAATTTGACTACTGTATGATGAAAATTAGAATCACTACCTAAAGAGTCTTATTTTTGCTCTTAGATGGGTTCGTGTTGATTTAACTTAGAGAAAACACCTTTCTGTGTTGTTCTGTAGTTCTTCTGCTTGTTCTGTAGTTCTGTAGTTCTTCTGTACTCCAATCATTAATTAACTTATTTATTATTTAATTCTCTTTCACTTATTATTTCATAATTCCATGTTCAATTATTATAGTTAATAAACTATTCTAAAAGACGTGGCCGGTGACTCATAATTGTTCTGAACAAATCGATTATCTATGTTGTGGAAGCATTTTTTCTTTGCAGAGAGTTCGAATTTCGCTCAAACACAACCTTTGGCAAATGAGCACTTATTCTTCAATACTTCAGAACCACGTTTGGTTGCAGAAACACTAAGTAGTGAGCCTTGGTCTAAAAACTCCCCTATCATCTATCGAGTTTATTTCGATAACAGGTACATAAAGTTTATGTTCAGGAAGAAACTAAATGATAACCGCAGTCGCAAATTCAAACGAATAATTTCTTGAAGTAATAGAAATGAAGGATTGGTAGAATAGCAAGAGTGTTACCATTTTTAAGACATTGCATTGGCTGAGAAGAAAAGCCCGGAAGACTCAAACTTTAACACATTGACAAATGCTCAGAGACACTTTAAAGCCAATGGCGCTAGGTTAAGGTCACTTGGACTGCATATAGCAGGTTAAGGTCACTTGGACTGCATATAGCAGGTTAAGGTCACTTGGACTGCATATAGCAGGTTAAGGTCACTTGGACTGCATATAGCAGGTTAAGGTCACTTGGACTGCATATAGCAGGTTAAGGTCACTTGGACTGCATATAGCAGGTTAAGGTCACTTGGACTGCATATAGCAGGTTAAGGTCACTTGGACTGCATATAGCAGGTTAAGGTCACTTGGACTGCATATAGCAGGTTAAGGTCACTTGGACTGCATATAGCACTATCGCAGGAGTAAGCAGTGTAGTGGTAACGCTTATAATTATGTTAATGGAAAGGGAAACGTCAGTTTTGATCTCACAAAGCTATAGAAATACAGTATTTTGTGATGAATAGCAGTTGACGAAAGCGAATAATAAGTGTAGTGTCTTACATTTGAGTGAGTGAAATCCTACTCCATCTTTTTTTGTAAGAACCGAGTATCATAGTGAAGTCCCATTCAAAGTTCCAGTATCACCGATAAGAGATTTGGGAGTTTTCTTTGATGCTATTTTTTACGAATATCATTAATAATAATAATTAATAATAATAATAATTAATAATAAGAATAATAATAATAATAATAATAATAATAATAATAACATTAATAATAATAATAATAATAATAATAATAATAATAATAATAATAATAATAATAATAATAATAATAATAATAGTAATAATAATAATAATAATAATAATAATAATAATAATAATAATAATAATAATAATAATAATAATAATAACATTAATAATAATAATAATAATAATAATAATAATAATAATAATAATAGTAATAATAATAATAATAATAATAATAATAATAATAATAATAATAATAATAATAATAATAACAAAAAAAATAATACTAATAATAAGATTAATAGTAATAATAATAAAAAAATAATTACAATTTAAAAAATAATAATAAAAAATATTAATAATAGTTATAATATTCAAAAACAATAATATGAATAACAATAATAATATTAATAATAATAATTTTAATAATACTAATAATATTAACAACAATAATATTAATAATAACAATAATATTAATAAGAAATATCTTTATTGCCATCGTTTACATGATTATACAACTGTGTCTACAGGAAAATATTGATAATGTTACAAGACGCGCAATGAAATTAGTTTACGCTTTAATCCTATCACTTTGTAAAAGAAGCCCATTAGCATATATTCGTTGCTACAAAGCTTTTATCGTTCCATTACTAGACTTCGGCTCTATCATTTGGTCTCCGTCCAAAAAGAAACTCATCAGAAAAATCTAAAAGGTTCGGCATAATTTCTTCGGGTCACTATACATTCGAAGCTCTTGCAATAGAAATTTTTCGCTTCTTATAAGAATAGACTTAAAAGTTTTGAATTATGTGTGATGTGGATGTCCCTGTGACCGGTTTTCATCGATTGATTTAAAGGGGTGTGTCACATCGAGAGACTCTTTCTCTCTCTCTCTTTTTATCTCTCTCTCTCTTTCTCTCTCTCTCTTTCTTTATCTCTCTCTCTTTCTTTCTCTCTTTCTCTCTCTCTTTCTTTATCTCTCTCTCATTCTCTCTCTCTTTCTCTCTCTCTCTTTCTCTCTCTCTTTCTTCATCTCTCTCTCTTCCTCTCTTTCTCTCTCTTCCTCTCTTTCTCTCTCTTCCTCTCTCTTTCTTTCTCTCTCTCTTTTCTCTCCCTCTTTTATCTCTCTCTCTTCTCTCTTTCTCTTTCTCTCTCTTTTCTATCTTTCTTTCTTTATCTCTCTCTCTCTTTATACTCTGTCAGATATTTTTTCTCTGAATCTCTTGAAAAACATAACCTTCCACGATGCTTTTATCTGCGTCTCTCAATATTACAAGTTATTTTCTTTTACGTTCTCTAACGTTTTTCTCTCACAGTGCAGTCTTTCTCAGAAAGACACAATTTTTATACACTCTCTCCGATGTGTATTTTTGAATCTTTTATTAGACAATTTTTATCATGTGTTTCCAATAATCACTGTTTTCATACACGCATAATCTATGGATACGATCTTGAAAGGAAGCCATCTCCTACTCTCGCAACTTGCACTCTTTGCGGTAAAGAATACGTCACGTATTCTTCCGCCCTTGTAGAACAAAGAACACAAAGATTAGCAACAACATTTTATCATCATAGACAAAACGAAACAAGCAATAGATGAAAATGAAGTAAATAGCTTAGTATTTCATTACGTAGAGAAAAAAAGCAAACCGAGTAATAAAAAATCAGAATACGTTATGTATTCTTTCGCCTTTGTAGAACAAAAAAAAAACAAAGATTAGCAACAACATTTTATCATCTCAAAGACTAAACTAAAAAAACATTAGACGAAAATAAACTAAATAACTTAGTATTTTATTAATTGGAGAAAAAAAAGCAAAGCGAGTAATAAAAAAAAATTTAATTTCAATAGTTCATTTAGATAAATCTACATCATTCCTTATATCCATATGGGATTGTGTTGTACGTCCCCCGGACGATAACCCTTTTGTCAAACACAGCGTTCAACTTCTTCTTTTGAAGAAGAGATGTCACCGCGTGACTTCTCTCAGTGACTACATATTCTGTCGTAGGTAACGGTGACAGGGAGAGGTTTTTCACCTTTCTTCTTTTAATTTCAAACTGGCGCATCTGCTCGAAATGAATCTTCTGCGACGCTTCGGACGTGAGAGGGAAGCCTTTGCACTTTACCACGCTCTTTTCCTGCAAGAAATCAAGACGTGTTTCTCCAATTTGAAATCCTAGTGAACCAATGAATGTAAAACTCTCACCAGGCCGTCCTGCGTGACGTATTTGTATGCGTAGGCTTTCGGCCCCTGCGACACGAACTCTGTTCCTTTTCCAGGAATTTCGTCCGTTAGGTCCCCGAGAAAGTTCCCCTTCAGCTCCTCCAGGGGATCCACTTCACTGTCTTTGTGAAGGTAGATGACCGAGTCCGTGTCTAAAAAAAAAGGGTTGAAACAAAAAGAATCGGAATATAATGCAAAGAATAACGAACAGATTTAAACGAACCACAATACAGCAGTCTGGAACTTTGCACTCGCGAGATTATATTGTATAGTGTCACTCGCGCGTAAGCCGTCGTGAGCACTGCCGACGCCAGGGAAGTTGTGCTTATCGGCTCGGAGTGGCCAGTCTTCTTCTTGAAGGAGACCCAAAGCTTCTCATCGGTAAGGACAATAATGTCCCCAACCTCGGTCTCGGCCTCGATCAGAAGGCTGTGCAGTCTTTCGGGGGAGACAATCATTTCCTGTTGTTTCCTTCCCGAGCGTTCTCCGAGTTTTCCCCACTGAAAATTCAGAAGAAATTGTTTGTAATTATCTAATACACAGAAAGAATCTTACCAAGGAGTTGAGCATCAGCTTTGCGACTTGTCTTGCTGCGCTGTTTGGCACCATCTTTGCAGGGTCGAGCGTCACTCCTTCTCTTAGCTTGAAGGCGTCAATGTACTCGGCCTGCTTCATGGCGTCATCGCCAACGTCTCTGGGCCATCCGCTTGCCTCCTTCAAACAGCTTCATTTTTGAAAAGATCATATGAGAATCAACAACACACTACTGAACAATAATTAAATTCTCTAACCGTTTTGAGCTTCACAAATGTGTTCATGTACTCGGAGAGAATACCGTGACGTACATGCCCGCTTTCAGGATTCATCTCGTATTGGCTCCAGTCCGCATAATGTCTTCCCTGAATTGTAGTAATGAATGACTGTGATATATGTATATATATATATGAAAAGTGACTACCTCATAGGCGTTCAGAACTGTATAGCCAGTTCTCAAGGCGAACTTGATCTCCTCCGTGGCCCATGTTCCCTCGAAAGCCCTCTCCTCATCTGTATGCGCACAAAAGTTCTCTGGGGACTTTTCCAGAGCACGTTGTTGACATAGTGCGTAGATGCACTTTCCTCCCACTCTCATACATAGAACCGGTAGATGCAGTTTGGGTGGTGCCAATACCTGAACAATAGGATTGTAAATAAGTAACAGGAAAGCGTTACAAGTTCATCAAGAAAACATACTCTGCACTTGAGGAATCCATTTACGCCCAAATCTTGTGCATCGTTGATTGGGCACGGGATATCCTCTCCAGAAACGTAGACTCCAACGCCGATAGGATAGGGCTCGTACTTGTTGGTGAACGGGTACAGGCTGAAAGTAGATTGTTGAACATAAAAAAGACCATGACAAAGAGATAATCAGTAACCTGCAAACATCTTGATAGCGGATGCTCCATCCTTCTTGACATTTTGCGTGTAGTTTGAACGTCTCGGTTCTTCCGCCAAAGAATGCATCGTTGATATCAAGAGGCTCCTCAATTATAAATTTATAGGCAAGTCATTTAAGGATAAAACAAAAAGAAAACTTACTAGAATTCGATGCTTCATGAAGATTGTCCTCATTTCCTCGTCCCGACGCAGCATCTTGTTGATTTCGCACTCTCGGTAGACCTTCACCTTGTAGTTTGGCTCGAGTACGCTGAGCCTCAACTTGTTGTCACGTCTTATTTAGGCAGCGGTGCGGCCTAGTATGACGGCGTCATCCTGGTATGAGCAGATGCATGCGTGGTAGTAGCATCCATGTACCTACAAAATATTGTTTTAAAAACCCAAATGTTTCAACATTATCAGCTAACCTCGATAGCGACCGGCTTCTTGCCCTCTCTAGAAATGTAGCCGTCCACGTGGTATCTTGTTCCGGGGACTCTGTGTTCCCCTCCGTGCGTTGCGTCCTGAATCCTTTGTCCCTTCGTCTCACGAAGGTATCTGCATTAGTTTAAAGTTGAACAAAGCACAAAGAGATTGAAAATTATTTCAGTAACTTACGCCAGAAACTTGAGGGCTAGGATACTCTGCCTCTTGCATGGAAGTATCGGTGCTTCAATCGCCAGATTCTCCTTTTTCAGAAAATTTCACCGGAAGATGAGCATCGCTGCACTTGCAGCGCTGTGACACTCTCATGGAAAACGTGAGTGCCCGATATACGGGAGCACTCCGTTTCGAAGGCCATTGCCTCTCTGCTGAGCAAAGCTACATCAGAGTAGCAGTAGGCCAAAATTTCCTGTCGAAAGTTGAATTCTGTTTCGCTTTGAGCCGCATGCCACTCCAAAAACTGTTGTTTTCCCTCTTCCTTCATTTGAGTGGGATTGTAGAAGGTGGAGTCCGGAATAGCCCCAATGTAGTTGTAGTTTTGGGGGCAGTTGAAGAGATGGGGGAAGTAGCCTGAATTAAAAATAGTTTACAAGATATGAGGGAAATACCCTAAATGGAAAATATTTTACATCAACTGTTCTTGTAAGAGAATACAACAAACCTTTCTTTAGCTCCGGTATTCCAAATGCCTTGGGGAACGATGCGAGTGGCATCTGCAGGAAGTTTAGCGTGTCCATAAACCGCACGCTAATGTTGACCATATGCATGAGCTTCAGTCCCGAGAGTATCATCTTACTCGGGACATCGTCGCTCGACATCATGGTTCTCAGCAGAAATCGGCCGTCATACCTCAAGCAATACATGATTGAAGAGGGATAGAAAACGAAAGAAATATATGAGTGTCAAGAGAGTTAGAAAGCTGACTTACCCCTTTAGGTTATGCGCAAGAACCGTTGCGTTACGGTTTTCCTTCAGGTTCAGCCACTGGACGAACTCGCTGACCAGGTCCCTGTCGCATCCATCCAAACCATGCCATACATGGACACGACGCCCTCCGCATTGTTTGCACGATTCTTGAGACTCGTGAGACTCTGGCGTGGTGTGCTGGCAGGCACTGCACGAGCGGATGGCAATGATGACGTTCGGCTTGTGAACGTTTTTGCCATTCTCGCTCACGACTGTCGACTGAACAAATGAATTGTTGAGGGCTAGTTTTGAAAGAGCTAGTGAGAGAGAGCTAGTTTAAAAAAAATATATATGTACTACCTCAATATCGAAGGCGATAGTCTTGAGTCGAAATCTGGAGGAGATGGGACTCGCTGGTGCAACGAAGCATGTTGGGTGGTCTTTAGGCATATCCGTTTTGCATCGAGGGCAAAACGACATGCCGCATACGTGAGCTCGTCCTTTCGTCCTTCGTCAATAACCTTCAATAGTATAGAGTAACGCTTTTTTTCCAAGGTGAACAAGTCGAGTAAATTGAATAACCTGATTGCACGTCTCACAGATTCAGACGCGCTCGCATCTTGATGCACCTCCTCGGACACCCTACTCCAAGTGACGTTTGAAGCAGTCCTCGTTGTTGAAGACAAATCGACACCGAGTGCATTCTTTATGCAGCTGACCACTACAATCTTCGATGCGCGGGTGGGTGCAGAGAGAGAGCATCTCAGGGGGCGTCTCTGTTCATGTACATCGAGTTGCAATTCCCGCAATAGTACTCGCTGTCTGCAAAGAATTGTGGTTTTTCTCTTCTGAATCTTTGTAATTAAAAAATTTAACTGTCATCTAATCAAAGAATTTTTTCTCTTTTGGGTCTTGATTATTAAATCGTTGTGACTGTCAGCTAATCAAAGATTTTTTTATCTTCTGGTTCTTTGTTATTAAAACAATAAACTGTCGAATAACCAAAGTTTCGCGTAGAACTTAGTTTCGCGTAGAACTAAGGCAGATGTCATATAAATACTCGAATGGATTAATTGACATTTCAATTAGTTAAATGTATAGGTTCAAGCCTTGTAATGGTCGAACTTCAAAGTATTGTATTTATTCCACATTTCCCGTACGCGTAGAAAACGATTATTCCATTCTTTAGCCTTTTGCTACGCTGAGTATTATTGTAAGCTTCTCGATATTTTTTCTGCTCCCACTGTACTTGCTCTGAAAGCAAAATTGAGTTTTGTTAAGACGACAGTTGAATATACCGTCGCACGGAAAAAAGCCTTTTATACTGGGCAGGATCGGAATCAGCCATCTGCATACATACTGCATACTTTCAATTCGGTAGCAAGCGCGTTACCATTACACCACGGTAACTCTTTGCTATTCCGTGCGATAGTGCTATATACATATGTAGATAAGAAAGACTCAATTGTCTTTTTCTCTTAGTTACACATTTTCATGAAGCGAAAACTTTGTGAATGGAGCATAACTCCAGAATTCACAATTAATACAGTAACTAAAAGAGCAAGGCAATTGAGTCATTCTTATACAGGGTGACCATAAATTACATGGACAAATGTAAATGTCTGTATTTCCTTTCCAAACGAAATTCATATCTTGGTATCATAACATACTTTATCATAATATATAACCAACTGTTATGCACAGTCATGTTCGATATGGCAGCCCCTAGCGTGAACGCATGTCTTGAGACGACGCTCGTATCCACATGCCAGTGACCGCAGGTAGTCGTTGTCGAGTTCGTCCCATGCCTTCAGAAGGGCGGCACGCAGAGAATCGAGAGTGTGGTGGTGGATAGCTCCAACCTTTGCCTGCATGACGCCCCAGACGCTGAAGTCGAGCGGGTTCAGGTTGGGGAATTCGATGGCTATTCGGAAGTGCTTATGAAGTTTGGAGTGTGTGTGCGCAAACACTCTTGAGTGATTTTGGACTTGTGGGCAGGTGCCGAGTCCTGTTGAAAGGTCCAACCAGCTCCATTGTAGTGTGTCCTACTCCAGGGCTCTACCACGTCTTCGAGGATCTTCTTTACGTAGAAGTTGTGGCATCTATCTTCACACCAGGGTCGACGAAAACCAACGGCATTTTGCCCGTTGCGGAAACACCTCTCCAAACCATGAGGTACTTGGAGTGGCTGCTTCTTCCGACTGTGATTCCATGCTCAGCTGCTCCATTACGATCGTGAGCAAGTATTCTGTCGTTTTGAGAATTCACCGAAATCTCAATGGTGAATTTTTTTCATCAGTCCATAGCGTATGGAAATGCTCGGCCCGCGCACATCGTTGCAACAGATCTTTGCACTGTTGATTTCGAAGAAGCTTCTGTCGAGCATCCAATCCATGTCGTTTCTGCATCCTGCAGGGGTACATACCGAGACGGTGTTTAATTATCAGTCGCGTTGATTACCGACCGACGAAGCGAGCTTCCTCATGGATTGTCGAGGATTTCGTGCGATGCGTTTCTGGAGAATGCTCCTAAACTGGGGCGTGTCGGATGTCGGTGGACGACCTCTTCCTGCACGGTCCTTGCCATCGGCTGTCTCCCGAAGACGATCGATGGTGGCGTAAACAGTTGTTCGTGGAGCATTGAGTCGTCGCGCGATGTCCGCTCTCGTGTTGTGCAGTGCAATGATCGCAGCACGAAGAGGACTTGATTTCACCATAACTGTACAAATAAAGCTAGAGTCATGAAACTTGAAACAAGAAACAACCAGTCTCAGAGCATTATCATGGAAAAATGAAAACAAAGATCGGTCAACTGTGTCGCGCAATAGAGCGTGTCGCGCAATAAAAACTTGTCCAGGTAATTTATGATCATCCTGTATACATATGTAGCACTATCGGACGGAATAGCATTGTGTCACCGTGGTGTGATGGTAACGCGATTGCTCCTGGATTGAGAAGATGTCGCTGGGTTCAATCTCACCCGGGGAAAACAGCTTTTTTTCCGTGAGATGGTATAATCAATTTTGAGTTCTTTCGAATCATACAAATACTTAATCTGCAGTTACCTAACCTGTAGGGAATTTTTGTTTCAAAAATGTATCTGAGTAATTAAGTAAAAGAGAATCAGCTTTTGTTTGTTCAATCAAGTTCTTCTTCTTCTTCCTAGCGTTTATCCCGCCGCCGGGCAGGGTCCGCTTTGTAGATTGCACCACGCCATTTCACCCGATCAGCTGCGTCTTCAGTCTTCAGCCCGGTCGTGTTCATGTCTACTTCGATGCAGTCTCGCCACCTAGTTTTGAGTCTGCCTCTGGGTCTTTTGCCCTCTACTTCGAGGTTCCAGGACGATTGAGAAACGGAATGGGGATTTGATCTTATCACGTGCCCCTAACATCTCAGCCTTGACTCTCGAAGCTTTTCAGATATAGGGGCGATGCCCAGACGATCTCGGAAGGTTTCATTTCGCACCATGTCTAGACGAGTGAGTCCGAGGCTCCATCTCAGCATTTTCATCTCCATAACATGCAGCATCTGTATAGTCTTTGCTGTGCATGGAGAACATTTGAGGCCGTACAACGCTACTGGTCTGACAACTGATCGGTAAATTTTACTTTTCAGTCTGTCAGGCATTCGCTTGTCGCATAGTACACCGGTTGATTCTCTCCATTTGAGCCAGGCAGCATTGACTCTCGCAGCAACTGTAGCCTTGGGGTCTAGGTCTGCGGTGATTTAGAATCCGAGGTACTTGAAGCCATCCACTTTCCGGAGTTCGGTGTTCTTGACTTTGATGGTATTCGAGGTATTCGAAGTACTTTTTCCCATTTCCAAGTACTCAGTCTTTTGGAGGTTTAGTCGTAGACCATAGTCACTGAAGCGTTCGTTCCACTCTCCTAGCTGTTTCTCCAAGTCCTCTGTTGTGTTGAAACATAACACAACGTCGTCAGCATACAGTAGAGTTTTCGGAGGGCTTGTTTGTAGATCTCTGGTGATCGTGTCCATTATCAGTATAAAGAGCAGGGGGGAAAGGGCGGAACCTTGATGAACTCCTACAGCAACCTTGAATGACTCCGAAGTACCCGCTGGACTTCTCACGGTACTTCTAGAGTCAGTATACATCATTTGAATCCATCTTATGTACTCTTCTGGGACTAGGTGGTCTCGAAGAGAGAACCATATCAGCTCATGAGGCACACGGTCGAAAGCTTTCTCCAAGTCAAGGAAAGCGCAATGGACTGACTTCGCCTTTTCCCTGTGTTTCTCTAGATAAAGACGAATGGCGAAAATAGCATCTGTTGTTCCACTTCCTTTGACGAAGCCACACTGATTGACGGTTGTGCTTACAAGTTTGCGGAGCCGTGCTTCGATGATCTTTTCCAAGATCATTGTGGTATGAGGAATGATTCTTTTCGGCCGGTAGTTGGAGCATATTGTGACATCTCCTTTCCCTTTGTAGATGGGTATTGTAGATGATCTACTCCAGTCTTCGGGATACTCCAGGCGAGCAGTGGCTTTTTGAAAGAGGGTCGTAAGATGGAAAAGTCCACAATCACCTGCGAGTCTCCATGCAGAGGCGGCAAGATCATCTGGCCCACATGCCTTTCCGTGCTTCATTTTCTGAAGGGCTTCTCTTACTTCAATCTCTGAGATGGTGGGAACTGGTCCTTCTACTGGTAGGGACAGCGGGACGGGAGGGTGGTCGAACTCGATGTTAAATCAAGTTTTGTTCAATCAAGTTGTAGTTCTTTATTACCATAGGATAGCTTGTAAGGCCATCGCTTATATGGAATCATGAAATAGGAAAGGGAATAATGAGGAATAAGACTGCCAATTTTCGTTGGTGTCCACTCTTGCTGTTGACAACAGAAAGTTCGGTAGGGCTATGACATTCGAGAGGTCGATTTCTTCTAGAACATTGCCGAATGCCTCGATATCTTGAATCTCTTTGAAATTATCTGTAACTTCATTCCATAAAGCAATTGCTCTAGAAAAGAAAGAATGTGGATCATTGTATCGTTTAAAGTTCATCAGAGTTAATTTGGAGGTTCGGTCTGAAGTGCGGAGATTGGTTTCAGTTCTTAACTTCAGCTCTTTTTTGCACGTCTGACAATCCGCTCTATCAGAAAGTAGACGAAACACTATAAATCAGAACGGAGTCGTCGAATGATTAGTGAATCCAAATTGAATTCAGCGAGACGTTGGGGATAGCTCAACCTAATACTTCCACAACGAGAATAAGCTTTTTTTGTGAAAAGTCTTTGAGGGTATTCCAACCTTTTCGAATTATTACTGCGGACTTTCGGAGAGAAAATAATTGTACCATATTCAAGTAGTGGTCTGATGTAAGTGGTGTAAACGGTTTTGTAACCGTTCAAGTCCAAACATCTAAACACTTTGAAAACTTGTGAAATTCTACACAAAGTCCTAGCACGTATGATTTCTACGTGTTGCTTGAATTTGAGCTTAGAGTCCACAAAAATACCTAAGTCTCTGACTATATTAACGACTTTTATCAGCGAGCTATCAATGAAGTAATCGTTTTGAGATTTCCCAAGACGGAGACAGCTGATTTTCTCGACAGCTAAGGGAAGTTTGAATTCACGTGACCAATTTGAAATATTTTTATACATAGTTGAAGAGAATCAGAGTCCTCACTATAAATTTTAAGGTCATCGGCAAACAAGGAAAACTTTACAGTCGAGGGAATACAGCTCTCAATGTCATTGATGAAGCAGAGGAACAAGAGGGGCCCAAGAACTGTCCCTTGGGTACCCCGCTGAGTACTGGGAAAGAATCAGAGTAGACATTTTCTATGCGAACCTTAAATGAACGGTTTTGCAGCAATAAAGTAATCCAGTCTATTAGAGTAACATGAAGTCCCATGTAATGAAGCTTTTTGATCAACTCTGAGTGTGAGACCTTGTCGAAAGCTCTCGCGAAATCAAAATATACAACATCTAATGCTTGATGTTTCTGAAGAGATATTTCCCACTCACTGATAGATTTTAAAAGTTGCAACTCACTTCTTCTGGATATGAAGCCATATTGGGACTTGGAGAAGAAGTTTCTGTGGTTAAGTCTGACGTTATTAGATAAAATGCTCTCGAAGACTCGACAGACCGCGGAAGTCACAGTGATAGGGCGATAATTGTTGAAATTCGCTCGATCACCTTTACGTTTGTAGACTGGGATGACTTCTCCGGATTTCCATTGAATAGGAATTGAGCATCGCTTGAAAGAGTCTTCGAATAGTAGGGAAAGTGGGAAAGCAAGAGCCAGGGCACATTTCTTCGAAAGAAATTGATTGATGCCTTCTGAAAACTTGGTGAACTTATTCGGTAAGTTCTTGAGAACATAGTAAATAATATGCGGTGAGAAATCTATGCACGGTTCGGTTGCGGTATCAGAGAAGCTCGAAGAAATTATTTCTGCACTGCATTCGTGGGAGTAATTTCTGGAGAATTCTTTAGCAAAAAGAAGGGCTTTCTTTTTGTTTTCTGAAATGTTGTCTTCTCCGTATTTCATTAGAGGAAGGCCGTTCGATGGCTTCAACGTGAGTTTTACCCAGCGATGGATGCCACCAGCAGACTCAAGAGCCTTCATCTCATTCTTCCGTAGCTGTTCAGATTGTGTCGCTTTTATAAGCTTTTGAACAGATTTATATTCTGAACGAAATAATGGGTTGAAGATCTTTGTTTGCCACAGTTTTTTCTTCTGAACGAATAACCTACGAAGGCTTTCTGGACAATTTTTCTTCTGGTTCCGGCGATTCTTGGTTGGGCAGAATTTGCGGATAGCTTCATGAATCGCTTGTATGATGAAATCATACTTAGCCTGAGTATCTCCCAATGATGAGAGAATCTGTTCCCAAGGCAAGCTGTCCAAGTGTAGATTCATACCCTCGAAGTTACCATTACGAAAGTCTACATATACTTCGGAGTCGTTCGTATCAGTTTTGCGACTCTTTTGAAGAATTCCTAAAGTGTTCAATACAAACATTATCAAATGATTGAACTATCGCACAGAAAAAAAAAGCTAGTCCACCGGGCTTGATCGAACCCAGACCATCTCGACTCAAACCGGGAGCGCGTGTTACCATTACACCACGGGGACACATTGCTATTCCGTGCGATAGTGTTATATGAAAGGCTCATATGCCTTGTTCTCTTAAAAAAAAAGCTTTTATAATTGTTCTTTAACAAACATTATCGAAATGTGTTCAGAATTTAAAAGAGGAGGCCACGACTCTAATTTCACTACGTTCTCTTCTTTATCTGTAAGTAATATATCAAGAAGAGAACTTTGCCCATTGACGTCTACTCTGGTTGGGAAAGTTATTGCTTGAGACAGTGAATGGGAAGCAACAAAGTCTGCCAATAGAGCTTCTTCCAATAACCACTACTCAATAACTTGAGACCCAACGTTTTCTAGTTTTCTCCTGCTTCTCATCATGTGCAGCACTAATAAATGCGCGTGTCTGATGATTTTGATTGGCTGTGTGATCAAGGCATATCACAAATGATAGTATTCTCTTGAATGCTTGGAGCTTTTATAATTGTTCTTTAACTATTGTCTTCTTCAACACTTATAATTTTCCGCTCCAAAAGGGGTAAGAAGGAGAAAAAAAAAACAAAGATTTCAGGTTATTTTTTTCCAGAACGACGAATGGGAAACTACGCGTGTTAGCTATTTGTCCATGTGAATCTCATGAGACTCCCGCGTTGTTTTATTTGAATGAGAAAGGAAAGAAGATACGGCTTAAGGTAAGTTGATTCAAAAGCAAAAAAAAAGAAAAGAAGAAAAACATCAAAAGCTCCGGGGCCTTTCTAAGTAAATGCGTCGTGAATGGAGTACATATAACTCTACAGTTCACGATTAAGACACACTAATGACGGAATACAGAAACAGAATTTCAAAAAAACAACAACTCAGTAACATAGTTTGAAGGGATTGATGCTTGGTCGAAAAGGAATATGAGTAAAGTAATGCATGAAATAAAGCTAGTCCCCATGAAAAGAGAGGGAAACTCGCAGATCCTTAATGTACTCTAACCGAAATTCAAAAAGGGTTAGAAGTTCCGGCTGAACACCTGACGGTACTTCTGGGAGCGGAGTAAATAATTTGTTTCCACTTGATGTGGACCTCGGGAACTAAGGGTCTCTTAGGAAGTATCAGAGCAACTCTTTAAGAACTCTGTCTTTTTTGAAAGCCTTTTCAGCCTAGAAGATTGGGTATTCAATTCAATACAATTTATTACGTGAAAACATTATATGTAGCAACGCATAAATTAATCACGTGGTACGAGAGATTAAACAATTGAATTGTGTAGTTTGATGTGAGAAATTATGTTGTATCAGTCTGATTGGGCAGTAGTTGGAACCTGTGATCTCTTTTGCATTTGATGTGAGAAATTATGTTGTATCAGTCTGATTGGGCGGTAGTTGGAACCTGTGATCTCTTTTGCATTTGATGTGAGAAATTATGTTGTATCAGTCTGATTGGGCGGTAGTTGGAACCTGTGATCTCTTTTGCATTTGATGTGAGAAATTATGTTGTATCAGTCTGATTGGGCGGTAGTTGGAACCTGTGATCTCTTTTGCATTTGATGTGAGAAATTATGTTGTATCAGTCTGATTGGGCGGTAGTTGGAACCTGTGATCTCTTTTGCATTTGATGTGAGAAATTATGTTGTATCAGTCTGATTGGGCGGTAGTTGGAACCTGTGATCTCTTTTGCATTTGATGTGAGAAATTATGTTGTATCAGTCTGATTGGGCGGTAGTTGGAACCTGTGATCTCTTTTGCATTTGATGTGAGAAATTGTGGTCGATGTGTAACAAGTACCCGGGTAATCTAGAAAAGACTTAGCTTTTTGGGTTTTTTTTAAATAATTTTTTTGAACAAGTTTTTTTGAAAGGTTAACGAGGTGAAATACTCCACATTGTTCAGCAAGTTTCCACGCAACAGCAGGTACATCATTTAATCCCCTAGGTTTGTCTGGCTTCTCTAACTTTTTTAAGTTGCGAGACGGACTGGCTGTTCTACTGAATGTGGTGAAGCTAAAGGCGGATGAAGGAACCCAATGTTTAAAACTTCTTCGAAATGCTCTCTCCAGCGTTGACGTACGTCAGCATTCGATCGGAATAGTCGTCCGGACTTGTTATTGATCATCCTGATGTGCGGAAAGTCCTTAGCTTCCGCAGCTCTTGCTTTGCAGATGCTCATTCCTAGCAACTACATCACCTCACAGCACCGCCCAGTAGTTAGCTACTTTCGCTATTTCTATCAATTGTGTGGTAGGGATCGTCGAAATGAAGTGCTCCGGTGGAAAGTCAATGTTGGAAAGTCCATGTAAAGAAGATTCAATTTTTGCACCGCCTTCTTTCCACTCTCACAGCTCCCACTCGCTATGAGAACATTCGTGACTCTACAGAAGTATTCCCTCTTTTAGAAAAACAAAACTATCGGAGAAGCGATTCTTCGCAGGATCAGACCAGAACGTAAGTAACAAAGAAACCCAGTGGCAGAATGAGGATGTTCAAGCTACTTTCAGAAAAAAAGAGGCTCTCCAACGGTTGAAGACTTCTATTTCAACTAGAGAAGAAACACAGTAAATTTCGGAGAAAAAAGCTAAGAAGGGCGTACCGAAAGCGCATTTTGAACACAGAAAAATAACTGTCGCTGTTAAAACCGTTTTCTAAAAACATGTTGTAACCGTAACCACAAAAACGGCTTGAACCGCCTTATTAGATGGTTTAAAAAGTTTTGACCCGGAGAACAAGCAATGCCTGGAGGCGTTGCGGTTGCGTCGCGGGCTATCTCGCAGTTGGTGAAAACCTTAAGATGATTCATCTCAGACTTCCAATAGTGGAATAGGGACGCCCCCTTACATTACGTGACGAACTCGAAACCCTTTCGCATATGGATGAGATCATGGTCTTCGTCAAAGCAGATGGAAGCGAAACCGTTTTAAACGTGCACTATTTTGTGCGGAAATGCTCTCTTTAACACATTACCTTTGAGAATGAAACCAAGGATGAGCGAAAAAATTCTTAAACTTTTTCTCGAGTAATTTTTTTTCGATTTTAAAATTTTAAAAATTCTAGAAAAAAGTGGTTTTTTTCCATGAAGCTGACCAAATTGTCAAGAGCAAAAGCTCTCGGGTGGGCGAAGGCTAACTATTGTCGTCTCTCCATAAATGACTCAGTCTTGATTTAAAGTTATTTATTTTATTTTTGTTTGATGTTTCAAGATTGAAACAAAATGTGTTTGAAAAATTTTTTCTTCAGAATAGTGGGTTAAAAAACTTCAATATCAAAATTTCAAAAAATTAAAAAAATGATGTTTTTTTTAAAGGAACAGCTTTTAAAAAAAGCTCAGAAGCGATATTTGTCATGGGAAAACTCGCCAAGGCTAAGCCTAAATTTTTTTTTTTCGAAAAGTTCTTGGCTGAGTGTTTTCATTCAGCTGCTCAGAACTTGCTCAGTCAGTCGCTAAGTGAACTTTAAGCTCTAATTTGATTTAACGCGTCAGAGTAAACTTAGGTTTCGCAAATGGATCAATTTCACTCTTCTTCCAAAGAGTGATATGATATGAAAAAGCGTGAAAAGTTAGTAAGCAAACCAAGATTTTAAGCATGCCTTCTTCTTCTCCCTCGCGCTTGTTCCCGCCTCGCAGCAGGGTACGCGCTCCCCTGAGATGCAGGACAGACCTATCCTGGTAGAACCAGTGGCTGCCTGCTAGATCACTGCTAGTGTGATTAGCAGCAGGGGAGATTTTAAGCATGCCATGCTATGAAATAGCTCTGACTCTAAAGTTTAAACAATCAGCTAAGAACTTTAAATCAGTTCAGGCTCAGCTCAAACTTTGAGGCTTTTTCGAGCGTGTGGTTGGGGAAATGAACAAAAAACCTAATTTAGAAATTATAATTTTTTGAATAAAAATTTTGAAAACAATTTGTTTTCCTGAAAACGCATTTCTGAATTTTTGTGTTCAAGTCTAAAATATCACGTAAAAAAACAAAAATTATCAAATCAAAGCCGAGCTAGTTATGAAAAGACCCTCAATAACCTTCGTCCTCGAGTGATCCCCTTTCATCGGCGAGCCTCCTGTTTATCTTTTACAAGTCTTTTTTTTTCTTAGAACCATTAGGGACAACCCTTATGTTTAAACAAATTTTACCTAATGAACTTCTTGTTAATTCTAAAATCTAGAGTTTTTTTTGGATAGTTTTGACTTACGAAGAGATAGAAACAATTATAAAAACTTGAAGCTAAAAAAGAAACTTGTCAATGCTGCTCTTTTTGTTATGAGGTTGAATATTTCAACAAAAAAGTCAGGAAAAAAACAAAAACGTCATTTTTTATAAATAAAAACTCTTTCCTGGAGTCTTCTTTTTCAAACAAAGTAAGTCTTCTTTTTCAAACAAAGTAAATATCAAGGTTCACTTCAAAAAAGCTCACTGTGTTATTAGTCTAAATCGAAATCTTTGATCTCTGCGTCTCTCTTAAATCAGAAAAAGGCCCTTAACACTCGGACTCAACTGCTTTTAACTAGAAGTACAGTTTGTTTCGAAAAAAAATATTTTGAAAAAAGTAATTGAAAAGACTGGAACAAAATAAATAAAAGAAAATGCATATTATATTAATACACATTCTTTTGAAAAACCATCCTGTATACCAGTAAGCAATCAAGTTGTATACCAGCAACGATTTAAAGTTCTTCAAACTTTTTTCTCAAATTTTTGTTTTGTCAAAAAAAGTTTTCTTCTGAAATATGACACTAAATTCAAAAAAAAACAACAACAAAAAAACCCATCCCTGATCGCAACCAGTGAGTATGGTCCCTCCGGATGGGTTTTGATATCGTCTAGCGCATCCCAAATTGTTCTTCTTCTGCTTCACTGCATTCTGATTGTGGTGCGTGAGCATTGATGATTTTGAGAAGTTTACTTTTCCAGTCCAAGATTTGAACATGAGATGGTCTGAAATTCGGCAAACTTCTGTGATGAATGATAAGAGATTGTTGTCAGCCATTAATCCAATGCCGTTTATAGCAGTGGAACTCTGCCCAGATTACATTAACTTGTACTTGTTCCTGATCAGCTCTGCTTCAGACCCCTTCGATCTCGTCTCTTTTAGACAAGTATTCTGAATTTTCCTCTTTATGAGCATGTCATTTATCTCCAAAACTTTTCATCGAGGATCCCAACGGGGAAGGTATGCAGACAGAGATTTGTGAGCACTGCTACATAGTTCCTTACATTGAGGAAGTGGCCTGTTATTCATCAAAATCCCTCGCATATAATTCTCATCTCGATCAGGGTTCGACGCGCGTTAATCATTGCTGGGTAAAGCATCGCATGTGCGCTTTGAGAGTGTTACGACGATTCCCACAAATACCGGCTTGTCACACGTTTCCGAATATATATATATATATATATATATATATATATATATATATATATATATATATATATATATATATATATATATATATATATATATATATATATATATATATATATATATATATAACGTCCGTTTACGACCCTTTGGGCCACATAACCCGGTATTTCGGGCAATGTGGGCTATAGGTTATTTATTGGACACCCCTTTCGACCGTGTCCCTTAGGCTAGTGATATAAGAGTAAGCGAGCATTTTATATGATTTGGGCTGCCCAATTCCAACATCAACTCAATAAGCTTACTAGCCTAACCTTTTTTAGTGTGGTTCTATACCATTTAAGCAAAATAGGCCATGTTTCCTAAGTTTTTAGGGAATGCCCGAGAACGGAAAATGTCCCTGGGGGTGGGCGCCAGGCTGCGAGTGGGTCGGGCACATCTTCGAAAGTGAGCTGATTGCCACACCTAAGCAGAAGGCAACATTTTGGAAACGCTCTGAACAGTTTTTACATTGAAGATTCGTTTTTCTGTTCCTCACTATTACTGTTACTTTCCCCTCTTTCTCTATCTCTCTCTTTCTCTCTTTCTCTCTCTCTTTCTCTTTCTCTTTCTCTTTCTCTTCCTCTTTCTCCTTCTCTTCCTCCTCTCTCTATCTCTCTCTCTCGAACAGCCTCTCACTCTCTCTCTTTTCTATTTCTCTACCTTCTCTCTTTCTTATTTTTCTTTCCTATCTCTTCCTCTCTCTCTCTCCCTTTCTCTCTCTCTCTCTCTCTCTCTCTCTCTCTCTCTCTCTCTCTCTCTCTCTCTCTCTCTCACTCTCTCTTTCAATTCAGCTAAAACAGAAAAAAGAGTTACTGATTTCTACATATTTCACATCAACTTTCATACACTAATTAGAATATGTTGCAGATATTTCTCGAGTGGAATCATACTCGAGAATCTTTCGCCGTGCACTTTACACCTCAACTTAAAGAAGCTGTACATATTTGCGTGCCTCCTATTTATTGGTAAGTGAGAAAAGCAAGAAAGGGGGTTCGCTTTGTTTGGTCGAAAGGGAGAAAGGGATCGTTCTCTTCTCTTCTTTTTTCCCTCGATAAATAACTAAATATAAAATAGCAAAATAAATAAAATTATTAAATTTAACTAAGTTGTTACGGCGGGCAGTGATATATTTCCTGCGTAAAACGATTATTCAATGCGTAGATCGTTCAGTGGTTACTGGAAAAAAGTATGTTGGACTCTGGTAAAGTCCAGGTGTCCCATAAGTGTATTGGGCGCGATTATTGGGTGAAGGGTAACAAGGTCAACGCTTAGCCCTGACAGATTAACTTGAATCACGAGGAATAAGATATGTTAGTAGCGCTTGCTCAATTGAGACTCTCCCAATTACTTTTACACACACTAGCAATGACCCAGAACACATCCACTGATCCCACCCTGATAAGCTGGTCCACGTCTCAGAGAGTGCGTACTTTGCCGCTATTCGGGAAGAAGAGCGAAATATTATAAATATAAGATATTACCCACTGGTACGTCCAAAACTGGCTCATGCGGTAGAGACAGCTTTCCAGCAGCGGGTTTAGGTGAAAATGCACTCACTTCTCTATCCTCTATTCATTAGAGGATGATCTGACAAGAATAATCAACTGAGATACGGATTGGTTAGCAAAGTCCTTGTTTAAATGCAACATGCACTGAATGTTTGTTTGATAAAGCCAAGTTCAGGCCATCCGGGTAAGGTGATGGTGATAATCCGGATACATGTATGTACATCAGATTGAGTTAAGCAAAATTCTAGGGAAGGGTTCAACGATCATCTTAACTGGGCAAAGATTAGAAAAAAGTTATATGTCTGAGAAGGTCTAACTTTGGATAAAACACAACACTTCAAATCTAGGTATGGAAATGAAGATAAAATTTCCATGGGAACATAATAGCCGACTCAACTATGCAGAATAAATGCATTATTATTATATTTAAAAGGTAAAAGACGTGATAAATTTAATTTATTTACATTTTTAACGTCACTGCTGAGACTATAATTTAGTAGAAGTCTGTTTCGCCCCAACTCAGACAGACTTCTGTATTATTCAAAACTTTTTTTAGAGAGTTTTATAGGTTAGAAGTCATTCATTTTTTGAAGGTTCACAAATTGGAACCAACTCATCTTTTTCTTTGAATTTCACAAGCAAGACAATGTGAACTTCGTTGTATACGCAAATTCAATCACGCAGAACGTTAGAAAAGTATTGAACTACTATCAGAATGAGGTCAGTTTCTTTTTTCTAAAGTTTGTGGGTAGAGAAGTCTATAGTAGTAGAGAAGTAGTAGTGTATGTACGAGCCTATTGCGATTAGAATTCAACTCGCAATGATAGGTAGTTAAACTTTCCCCTCTAATTTACACCGTGAATGAAAGTTTGCTTTATCAGGATAGAAACTTCATAAACTTGACCTGAAACTTCCTCCTAATAGACTTTTCAGAGATAGAAGTGAGACAGAAATATAGGAAGAGATTCTTCTCGTTTAACAACAAACAAACAAAAAACAGACGAACTTGTCGGTGTGTTCTTGTGACGCTCTGGGCATTAACTCAGACTGCAACCTGCAAACGGGGCAAATAGCTGTTAGAGTACAGAAAAACTTGAGCAGCATTGTCCTATTGTTGATCAAATCAAAACTGGCAGAATTTCGAACTCGGGAATTTTTGTTCCCTACATTCATTGAGAATTACGCTTCTTCTTACTTTCCAGTTTTTCAGAGTATCGTGGATGTTATTAATTGGCCTCTCTTGCCTCAAACGCTTTTTGAAGATCCAAACAGGTCTTTTGTATTTGACTCAATCGTTTTAGGAACTCGGGCACGTTACTTTTCAGTAACTCTGACAAGCTTATATGTAGTATCAACTGTAAAGATAAGATCAAATTTTTTACATGAAGAACTCGGAAAGGTTCTAAAATCGCAAATGTTGAACTTTAGGAATATTTATATGTGTGTCGAGCTTTAAAAACCAACATGCTTTTATATCATTTTTCCTATGAACATGAAATCAACTTGATCCTCCAGTTCTATAGAAAATTAAATGGAAAACACATATTTTCTGTCAAATTGATCAGAAGTGTATGCCTGAGATTACGAGACGGTTCCAGGTCTCTTTATCGCCTCTCGCAAGTTCTAGCTCACAACGACTGTCTCCTCCGTTCTACAGCGAAGTTTGCAGCCATTATTGACTCGGATGAGTTTCTACACACCTGGTAGTGATATATGTACATTTCCACGAAGTTGATATCCACTCTATTAATTTAACCCTCTCCATTCATTTAGGCCAGTAAGGATCTCCGTGGACAATTCACCTCGGTTTTTTTTTGTTGAACGCTCCATATAAAGCCGTAGTTCGACAGTCTGTTCTGATTTTCAGTATTAGGAGGTTTTAATGCCTGAAGAATCTTAAATTTTTGGTCCGGTTTTCCAATTTTGAGTTTAAAGCGAGATATAGCTTTTCTTTAACCGTATTTTTCTCTATTTAACACAGTACTTCTCGCTGAAATCTTTTAAACCCATGAATAAGAGCCACCTGTGAACATTGCGTAAGGATTCTCTCATTTAAGGGGTTTTTCACTATGAGTATTCCGAATATCAAAGTTTGGAATTCGGATTTTTATCATTAGTTATGATAATACCTCTCAAAAAATTTTCTCTAAGTCTCTCTTTTGCGACGTTAGTTTTCGCTTCCCAATCTTCTCAAATTCATTAAACCGCTATTTGTGAACCAGAGTGTACGGGAAAAATTGAAAGTGGGTTTTCATCATGGGGATTCCGAATTTTTTGGTCTCGTTTTCTGATTTTCATTCCGATTCAAGTGAGACTCCTTTCTTTTCCTCTCTCTCCCCGTACTTTCTCGCCGCAAGAAAAAGAGACAAAATTTTAGCTGCTTTGGTCTCTTACGTTCTAATCTCTCTCTCACTTAAACCGAGTTTTCACAACACTGTTCTTTCCTCCTTCTACTTGTCAGAACACAACACACAGAACACAAAACTTGTTTCTCTATAAAAGTACCGTAACTTCATTTCACGTAGAGCACCAAAAAACTAAACTCAAGTTGTTTTGTTTGTTTTTTCTTCTTCTTTTTCTTCAGGCAACGCTTGCTGTTCAAATCTTTTTTTGTGAAAAAATCATTTTAGTTTTCTATTGGTGGATATCAGTTCCAAAAAGTCGTGCAATCATTATGAGCGAGAAAGAAGAAACAATGAAATATTCATCAAGTGAGATTACTGCCCTTTGGGTAACTATTTTGGGTAACTATAGATGTTTTGTGTAATTTCACTTGTGGGTTTCGATTTTTTTGAGAGAATCGCTTAGTTCTCTAACCGTGCTGTTAGAACATGAGTTTCATGTTGCAATTGACATTAAGTGCTGAGCCGGACCAGCACTACTGCAGTTAAAATGGCCAGAACTGGTTGGCTTCAAACTCTAAGGTTTCAAAATAATTTATTCACTCATGAACATTTTCAGCATCAGGGATTCCATTTCTGAAACGAAAAAAATTTAAGAAAAGTTTTTGTTATTTTCTGGATTAGAGCACGTTTAAAGTCAACCAGGCCTGGCAAATTGAACTGTATTAGTGCCGCCGGACCAAGGTTTTCAAGGTTTTTGAAAAGTTTTTTCTTAAATCTTCAGGGTTTTTCGGTGTCTGAGATGCATAGGTACGAAGAATGAAAAATTATAAGCTGAGTGAATGTTACTTCTACTTATTTCCTCATTTTCCAACCGTAAAATAAATTTTATTTAGACTCATTGTAGCTTTTTTCTTCAGAAGAATGTATGTATTTCATTTCTGACGCTCAATGTTCTTTTTCTATGACTGTGCTCTTAATGTTTTCCGTGATTCCAATTTTCTAACATTTTCACACTAGATTGAAACAAGAAAAATAAAACTATTATCTAGTGAAGACTTCTTTTGAAAGAAAAGTAAATAGGTCTCGCTCTCAAGTTCTTCCTTCTAAAATTTTTTAGCTTTACGAGATAATCATCAACTCGGACCGGGTTGAGAAGTCCTAAGCTCTCATTGAGGCCCCCTTCAGCTGATTAGTAAGCCTGATCAGAGTTTTTACATTCTATTTTGCACATGAAAATTATTCCTCCAGCGAAGGAAAACACGTCCATTAAACATCCTTCTTTTGATAAAATTGAATATGTTTCATTTGTTCAAGGAAAAAAAAACTGACGATTTTCAACAATAGACATTCTGACAATTGCTTGACTTAGAATTTTTCAATCGTATCGTCCATAGGTGGACCTCCGATTTAACCTTCGGCGGGTCTTCAATTTTGGGAATAAATGCTGAAAAAGGTTCATAAACAGAAGGAGTATCGGGAACATATGTCAGAAACAGAAAGTCAGACATCAAAATAAAACCCCTCGTGAATCTTATAGTGCGTACAGAGGCCCGCCGTCATATAGACATATAACTTCTGATTTTTGACCAAGGTGTTTCTTACCACCCGCATAATTTTTCTCGAGTTCTTAGATTTCCAGAATTTCAAAGAGTTTGGATTTTTTTCTCTTAAAGAATTGGAACTTTCTAGGTAAAAACCGAAACTTTCTCATTTAGAGTGCATAGATTTGAATGTTTTTCCGGACTTTTTGAAGAGCGCATAGATTTATTTCAATCAAAATGCTGATGAAAGAAACACCCTGCTTCCGACTGTTATAGCAGTGAATCTCCCTGAGCCAGAGAGAAACTAAATAGTGAACGAGAGAGTTTGATCAAAGGAAGGTTTCAAAAAGCCTTAGCCGAAAACAAAGAGAGCATTGAGAAAAATGAAGGTAGGAAGCTGCTCAAGCCTGAGGAAGAGCGGGCCTTTGTTGGTAACGTGAAATGTTGATGTAGTGGGTGGCATGAGGCGACTTCTCGTGAGTGGCACTCACTTTTCGTGATTCTCTATGTTAAACAGAACCTGCCGCACTGACTAGATGGAACGAAAGCAGCGAAGCTGCTTGCAGGAGGAACAAGAGGACAAAAAGACGAAAAAATACAGCGAAATTGCCTGAGCCAGGTAGAAGAAGAAGAGCAGAAAAACGAAAGCAGCGAAGCTGTCTGAAATAGGGAGAGAAAGAGCAGATAAAAAGGGAGTGAGAAAAACAGAAGTGGGAGAACGAAGGCAGCGAAGCTGCCTGCGGGAGGGAGAAAATTAGAAATGGGAAAACGAAGGCAGTGAAGCAGCCTGAGGAAGGGGAAAAGGAGAAGCAGAGAAGCGAAGGCAGTGAAGCTGCCTGAGCCAGAGTAAAAAGGAGAAGCAGAAAAGCGAAGGCAGCGAAGCTGCCTGAGTGATGGATAAAGAAGAAGCAGAGAAGCGAAGGTAGCGAGCTGCCTGAAGGAGGGAAAAATGGAGAAGAAGAAGAGCGGAGGCAGTAAAGCTGCCTGAGGGAGTGATAATAATAGAAGTGGAAGAACGAAGGCAGCGAAGCTGTCTGAGGGAGGGATAAAAATAGAATTGGATTAACGAAGGCAGTGAAGCTGCCTGAGGGAGGGAAAAAAGGAGAACCAGAAAAGCCAAGGCAGCGAAGCTACCTGAGGGAGTGAGAAAAACAGCAGGGGGAGAACGAAGGCAGCGAAGCTGCCTGAGGCAGGAAGATGAGAAGAACAAGAATGAAGGCAGAGAAGCTGGCTGAGGGAGGGAGAAAATTAGAAATGGGAAAACGAAGGCAGTGAAGCTGTCTGAGAGAGGGGGAAAGGAGAAGCAGAGAAGCGAAGGCAGTGAAGCTGCCTGAGCCAGAGTAAAAAAAGAGAAGCAGAAAAGCGAAGGCAGCGAAGCTGCCTGAGTGAGGGATAACGAAGAAGCTGAGAAGCGAAGGTAGCGAGCTGCCTGGGGGGGAAATGGAAAAGAAGAAGAGCAGAGGCAGTGAAGCTGCCTGAGGGAGTGAGAAAAATAGAAATGGAAGAACGAAGGCAGCGAAACTGTCTGAGAGAGGGAGAAAAATAGAAGCGCGAGAACGAAGAGAGCGAAGCTGCTTGAGGGAGGGATAAAAATAGAATTGGATTAACGAAGGCAGTGAAGCTGCCTGAGGGAGGGAAAAAGAGAACCAGAAAAGCCAAGGCAGCGAAGCTACCTGAGGGAGTGAGAAAAGTAGAAGGGGAGAACGAAGGCAGCGAAGCTGTCTGAGGGAGGGAGAAAATAGACGTGCGAGAACGAAGGCAGCGAAGCTGGCTGAGGGAGGGAGAAAAATAGAAGTGGGAAAACGAAGGCAGCGAAGCTGTTTGATGGAGGGAGAAAAATAGGAGTGGTAAAACGAAGGCAGCGAAGCTGCCTGAGGGAGGGAGAAAAATAGAAGTGTCTGAGGGAGGGAGGAAAATAGAAGTGCGAGAACGAGGAGGGAGGGAGAAAAATAGAAGTGCGAGAACGAAGGCAGCGAAGCTGCCTAAGAGAGGGAGAAAAATAGAAGTGGGAGAACGAAGGCACCGAAGCTGCCTGAGGGAGGGGGAAAAACAGAAGTGGGAGAACGAAGGCAGCGAAGCTGTCTGAGGCAGGGATATAAGGAGGAGCAGAAAAAAGTTCAGAATTGACTAGGCTCTCAGAATGACTTGGTTAACAAGAGAGCGACAAGCGCTAGTCCTCTCCATTCATTTAAACCAGTAAGGGAATCTCTGTCGACACTTTTGTTAATTTTTTTTGAACCCCTGACTATTAGCGACCTGTGGACCGTTGGCCCTGATTTTCTCTTACTCAATTGCAAAATTTCCGAATTTTTTAGTCCGGTTGTCTAGTTTGAGTTTAAAACGAGAGCTTTTCTCTAACCGTATTTTTCTCTAATTAGCACAGTACTTCTCGCTGAAATCTTTTAAACCCATGATACAGAGCCACCTGTGAACATTGAGTCATGATTCTCTCATTTAAGGGGTTTCTCACGATGAGGATTCCGAATATCAAAGTTCGGAATTCGTATTTACATTTTTATTTGAGACGAAAAAAAATTTCTCTCAAAATTTTCTCAAAAATTTTCTCTAAGTCTCTCTTTTGCGACGTTAGTTTTCGCTTCCCAATCTTCTCAAATTCATTAAACCGCTATTTGTGAACCAGATTGGACGGGAAAATTTGAAAGTGGGTTTTCATCATGGGGATTCCGAATTTTTTTGTCTCGTTTTCTGATTTTCAGTCCGAGTCAAGTGAGACTCCTTTCTTTTCCTCTATCTCTCCGTACTCTCTCGCCGCAAGGAAAAGAGACAAACTTTTAGCTGCTTTGGTATCTTACGTTATAATCTCTCTCTCTCACTTGAACAGAGTTTTTACTACACTGTTCTCTCCTCCTTCCACTTGTCAGAACACAATACGTGTTTCTCTATAAAAGTACCGTAACTTCATTTCGCGTAGAGCACCAAAAAATTAAACTTAAGTTTTTTTTCTTTTTTATTTCTCTTTTTTTTTCTTTCTTTTTCTTTTTCTTTTTCTTTTTTATTTCTCTTTCTTTTTTCTTTCTCTTTCTTTTTCTTTTTTCTTTCTCTTCTTTTTACTTTATTTTTCTTTTTTTCTTAATCTTTCTTTTTCTTTTTCTTTCTTTTTTCTTTCTTTTTCTTTCTCTTTTTTTATTTCTCTTTCTTTTTTCTTTCCCTTTCTTTTCTCTTTCTCTTTCTTTTTTTTTCTCTTTCTTTTTTCTCTTTCTTTTTCTTTCTCTTTATTTTTTTCTTTTTTCTTTCTATTTTCTTTTTGCTATCCCTTTCTTTTTTCTTTCTCTTTTTTTCTTTCGAAGAAAACGAAGCACAGCGGAAAAGCAGCTACGCTGCCTGAACGAGGAAGACGACAAGTAGAGAACCCAAGGCAATGAAGCTTCCTGAAGCAGGTGAAAACAAGAAGGGAGAAAACAAAGGCAGCGAAGCTGCCTGAGCCAGAGAGAAGAGAAGAAGCAGAACAACAAAGGCATTCAAGCTGCCTGAGGCAGGGAGAACAGGACAAGCAAAAAAGAAAAACAGCGAAGCTGCCTGAGGCAGGGAGGAAAGGAGAAGCAGAAAAAGGCAGGGAAAAAGGGAGAAGCAGAGAAACAAAGGCAGCGAAAAAAGGAGAAGCAGAAAAAACAGAGGCAGCGAAGCTGCCTGAGGCAGGAAAAACAGGACAAGCAAAAAAACGAAGGCAGCGAAGCTGCCTGAAGCAGGAAGAACAGGACAAGCAGAAAAACGAAATCAGTGAAGCTGCCTGAGGCATGGAGAAAAGGAGAAGTAGAAGAATGAAGGCAGCGAAGCTGCCTGAGGCAGGGAGAAAAGGAGTAGCAGAAAAACGAAGGCAGCGAAGCTGCCTGAGGCAGGAGGAACAGAACAAGCAGAAAAACGGAATCAGTGAAGCTGCCTGAGGCATGGAGAAAAAAATAAGCAGAGAAACGAACTCAGTGAAGCTGCCTGAGGCAGGAAGATGAGGAGAACAAGAATGAAGGCAGCGAAGCTGCCTGAGGCAGGAAACAAAAAAGAAGCAGAGAAACGAACTCAGTGAATCTGCCTGAGGCATGGAGAAAAGGAGAAGCAGAAAAACGAAGGCAGCGAAGTTGCCTGAGGCAGGAAGGTGAGAAGAAGAAGAAGAAGAAGAAGAAGAAGAAGAAGAAGAACGAAGGCAGAGAAGCTGCCTGAGGCAGGGAGAAAAGGAGAAGCAGAAAAACGAAGGCAGCGAAGCTGCCTGAGGCAGGAAGATGAGAAGAACAAGAATGAAGGCAGCGAAGCTAAGGAGAACCAAAACTGAACAAAGACAGCGAAGCTGCCTGAGCCCAAAAAAGGAAAGGAAACACTTAGGAACTGAAGCAGAGAAGTCTGTGAATCAATTCGCTAACAAGAGAGTTTCGCTAGTCTCTCAAATACATAAAGCCAAATTAAGCTAAGCGCTGGAAAGAATAGGGTCTAAGATGTAAACGTCATTTCGCAAAACGGCTTCTAAATATTCAAGTCCTGTTGGAAAACGGGTTCAATATTGCTGATCAGAAGTAATGAGGGAAATAAGATTTTGATCGTTCAAAGTCTAGCGAACCAGAAAAAGAGGTGTGTTTATATTGTTTGTAAACAAAATATACAATTGAGATGTGTGAACATGAAACATAAATTAGCAATACAAGGTTTTTCTGCGAATTGGAAATAGTTTATACGATAAAAAATCAAACTACACTAAAACCGTAAATTTTGATATTTTTTGTAAAGTTTAAGTTTTTAATTAAGGAACAAATCTCTCTTGGAAATTGGCCGACGATTTTTCAAACCCGGAAGGTCAAAGATAAGCGTTCTCAAGCTGCAACATTTTGGATTGACATTCCGGAACCGCGTGAAAAATGGAATTCCTGAAGGTCCATTACAGCCCCGTGTTTGGGAATACAAGACAGATCACGGTAAAGTGAGTTTCTCATCAAAACTTTTTCGTCAAACGGATTTTTATAAGCAGGTTTAAAACAATTTCACCAAGTTATTATCAAAGTTTGGTTTGAACGAGAAAAATTGTTACAGAGTGAATGCTAGATATTTTCTTTTGCAGATTGAATGCTTGATCTAAAGTAAATGCTAGATATATATAATTATACTGTACAGGGTGCGGCAAAAAGCTAGGTGGACGACTTTGTCACTTTGTATCCTTTTTTGTTTGGTGTAGCGGTCGTGTGATTTTTCGTTTGTATCTTATTCATAACAATGATAACACACCCTGGAAAGTTCAGAATGATATCTTTTTTCGTTCTCAGGTAATGGTCTCTGATAAGGACCGAGGCTGCATTCTGCGCTTGAGCCTGTCATGGCTTATTCAAAAGCACATCGCCAGAATCACTGGATTCCACCGCAGGACCATCGGAAACACATTACGTCGTGTAAGACAAATAACAGTCCTCAGGAGCGGCAGACCGCGACCACTTCCTTCATTGTGAGAAGCATCCGAGACAAGACTCGATATAACCCTAAGCAGAGTCTCAGAAAAGTCGCAAAGGAGCTGAAAATCTCGGATACACCTGTTCGTAGTATCGTCAAATCTAGCATGGAATTTCGCCTCATCAAGATGCAGAAGACTCACGCATTTACAGACCAGATGAAGGCGAACCGTCTTCGGAGATGTCGTGAACTGTCAAAGCGGTTCAAGCTGGTGGACAGTTTGGATATTCACTTCACCGATGAGAAGTTGTTCAATATTGAGCAGTCATTTAACCACGAGAACGTTAGGAATCGGTCGTCGAAATTGGTAAACGAGGCCAATAGGAGTGGTCGCTATGTCTCGAGAAAGGACCCTCCCGCTTTTATACAAGCAACTCCACACCTGTGTCAAGGAGAAGGAGGGCTGTTCGAAATTCGAAAGTGCAGTTATATTCCAAACTATTTGAAGAAACTTTGTCGAAAAATTTGTTCGATTTGCTCAATCCGTTAAGTTTTTAGCGGAAAAATACTGTCCACCTAGCTTTTTGCCACACCCTGTTTACAGAGTAAATGCTAGATAAATGCTAGATATTCTCAGGAACAAAAATTAATAAGAACGCTTCATAAAATTTCAAATGAAAGACTTTTCCTCATATTATTGAAACACGATTGAAGCGAATTGCTTTCGTTTTTCCTAACAATTCATTACTCTCATATTCTAACATTTCTCTTTTCCATTTTCTATCTCTTTCTCTCTCTTTTCTTTATATTCTTCCCTCTTCCACTTTTTCTCTATGCCTTCTCTATTTTTTTCTCTCGCTTTCTCTCTTTCTCGGTTTTTTTCTCCCTCTTAAATGAACATTGCAGCTTTTCATGCTCACCTCAGGAGTCCAGATGCCCCTAGTTCACAACGTTCTTAGAACTGTGGGAAGCTATCGCTCAACAGTCGTCAGTGTTAACCCTTTTAGAATCTCGAAAGTGAGAGAACAGTTTATTATACTTTATCGCGAGGGTGATTTCGGAAGGGGCAGGTAGGGGGTTAAATAGAGGAATTATTCGTGTTGTGGAAGTTTTTGGCTCAGAAGATATGTCTCAGTAAGCTGAAAGAAAGACGGGCCACTATAGTAACTGGATTAAACATTTAGTATTCCATCAAGTGCATCGCACAGTCTAAATATGTCGGTACCTTTAAAGTATTTCATGTTTAAGTACTATGTACATACCATTAATAAAGGCCACGAAACTTCAAATATTACGATTTAAAATTTATAGATGTTGAAGAGCTCTCTAAACTTTCCCTAGCCCCAATACCACAAAGTCGGTGGGAAGGTGTAAACTCACTCAGCCCTACTACCGTGATTGCCGGAATCACGACGTTCTGAGTGAGGCTAAAATTGGCCCCCTTTGGACGAGTCCACTTCCGGCAGTGGTTCTATCCGCCAGATGGACAGGCGGAGAGGGGTTAGTCCAGGCCACACGAGTCGAGGCGTCTTTTCGATTAACATTCTGCTTTTCTACGGTCAAGTATTAGCAGGAACTCCCGACAAACACGTTCCGCGATGCCAGGCTGGATTGACCATCCACTCAACAGGCCGATCGCATGAATACCCTTGTTGTAAACTATGGCTTCAAGTTCTTCAAGATATATCACCAAAGCTAGGGCGTCCCCCGGAAGCGACGCGGTCTTACCTTGTCCGCTAGGACCGTCAAATATGCGAGGACAGGCAGCTACCCATGGGCGGGGTATGTCTGCGTGGCGTACAGCCCAAATTCGCCTCGTTACAATGAATGTTGGAACACTGACGGGACGCAGTAGAGAGCTGGCCGCAATGCTAGAAACAAGAAGGGTTGACATTGCTGCTGTACAGGAAACGAAATGGAGAGGAAGCAAGTCGAAGCCGATAGGAGACGGATACAAGTTGATATACCATGGCACGTCATCAACAAGAAATCGTGTTGGCATCATCCTCTCCTCGAAAATTGCTGATGATGTAACCGAAGTCATTCGCTCTACAGATCGAGTCATGGCCGTCCGAATTTCTTCGTCCAACAATCACTTCCTTGTCGTCTCAGCATATGCACCTCAACAAGGATGTAGCGACGCTGATAAGGAGGACTTCTACGACTCTCTAGAGGAAGTTATCAAACTCCGAGAGTCTCATGAAGACATCTTAGTCGGCGGAGATTTTAACGCTCACATCGGTTCAGATAGACAAGGTCGTGAGAGAGAACATGGAGGACATGGAATCGGAACGATCAAAGCTGAGGGTCAACGGCTACTTGACTTCTGTGCTCGATGCGATCTAGCAGTCGTGAACTCCTTTTTCAAAAAGAGACGATCTCACGGACTCACATACGAGAGCGGAAGAAATCAGAGTCAAATTGACTTTTGGTTAATCCTGAGAGCAAAGCTGCTGAACGCGAAAGATGCAAAGGTCATTCCATCAGACCATGTTGCATCTCAGCACCACCCTCTCTTTATGGACTACAGCGTATTGAAGTCGAAGAAACAGCCTTCTCGTAATCCTGAATGCACACGTGTCAAATGGTGGCGCTCGACTGGAAAAGCAGAACGTCTCTCTCTCATGCACATCATCCATCGCAATCTACTCCCTCCTGCACTCTACAAGCAGTTTCCAGAGGACATACATGAACACTGGAAGCTTCTTGAAGACAGCATCAGAGCACCCGCCGCAAGCATCCTCGGAAAGACGGAACCCGGAAAGCCAAGAATCGAGAAAGACACCTGGTTTTTCACCTCCGAAGTTCAGGATGCGATCAAGGCGAAAAAGAATGCCTACAAGAGATGGAGGACGTCAAATGAGGCTGACGACCGCGCTGCATACAGCTCAGCCAAGAAAGCCGCCAAAAGAGCTGTCGCAGTTTCAAAAGTCTCCTACTTCCGCGATCTCTATGAGAAGATGAACCAACCAGGAGGCGATAAAGCCATCTATCGGCTTGCCAAGGCTCGACACCGCAACACCTTGGACATCCAGAGAGCAGCCACGATAAGGGACAAACAGGGAAAGCTCGTCACTGACCCTTTAAAAGTCAGAAACAGGTGGAGAAATGAGCGGCCAAGAGTTTGAGCACCCTCCCATCCCGACTTTCCACGCCGTACAAGGACCCGTGCCAACCATCACGGCCGAGGAAGTGAAGAAGGCACTCTCTAAGATGAAGACTGGGAAAGCGGCTGAACCGGACGACATAGCCACCGAAGCCTGTAAACTTGCGGGTGATGTTGGACTAGCACATCTCGTGCACCTGTTCAACACCATCGTAAAGCAAGGCCAAATCCCACATAACTGGCGCTACTCCACGACCATTCCAGTCTTCAAAGGAAAAGGCGATGCCAGAGTGTGCAGCAACTACCGTCCAATACGTCTTCTCAACCACACTATGAAGATATGTGAGAGGATACTGGATTCACGCATACGAGATATCGTCTATATTCCAGCTCAGCAATGCGGGTTCGTGAACGGAAGAGGCACAACAGATGCAATATTTGCACTCCGTTTACTCGTCGAGAAGCACGCAGAGAAAAGATCACCTCTCCATCTGACCTACCTCGTTTCGGAAAAGGCGTTCGACAGAGTCCCTCATGATCTTATTTCATATCTCGGAACACACTGGCAACAGTGGTCATTCGTGACTCTACAGTCTTAAGAGCCTGTCACGGATGGAGCCGGATCATCCAGTCCAGAATCGAGCGCGACCTCAGGTGGCGGATAGAAAGACGCCTCCCTACGAAGAATTCGTGCTGGGAGGTAGAGGGAGAAATCCCGCCGCGGACCAAAACTGGGTAGTATAGCTCGTCAAAGGAGGGCGATGCCGGACCGGCCTGGGCATGCCACCGGACAAAACATCAGCCGATACCCCGCTATACTTTTCAATGGCGAGTCGAGGCGCAAGTCAAATAGCCTCTTGTCTACCTCCGGTCAACGACAGGCGAGACGTCTCTACTCCCACCAAAAACGATGCTAGGCCGGCTTGACCACCCACTCACAAGGCCTATAGCATGAACAGGTTGCTACAACGATGTCCGCCTTCACAAGGTGCAGCATGACAGTCTCAGGACTGCAAAGGACATCAAAACCCTTCTCCGGACGCATCTTGTCCGAAGAACACGAGAACTTCTCTCATTAAAGAGAGTGTTCATAACCAAATCTTCGATGGGGGATGCTTGCCGGCAACAACAACATCTTATTTCATATGCATTGCGCGATCATCAGGTTCCCGAAGAGTACATCCGATGGACAATGGCGATGTACGATGATTCAAAGAGTACTGTCAGAACTCCGGTCGGCATCATAGAGCCATTCGCAGTAAACGTTGGAGTGCACCAAGGGAGTGCTTTGTCTCCCCTTCTCTTCATTTTGGTTATGGATACCGTCACGCGTCCTCTACTGACTCCGGCTCCGTCAACCATCGCATACGCAGACGACATTCTCCTTGCTGCTCCTACACGTGCCGAAATCGAGAAACGCACCCAAGAATGGAATGACGCTCTTAGTAGGCATGGCTTACGCCTCAACATCAAGAAGACCGAGTACCAGGAAATCGGAGTGCAAACGACGGGAACTGTTCACATCAGCGGTGAACCGCTCCCGAAGACCTCCGAATTCAAGTGCCTTGGTTCTGTCATCTCCTGAGACACGTCAACAAATGCAGCGGCACGCCAAAGAGTAAATGCAGCTTGGATGAAATGGAGAGAAGCTACAGGTGTCCTCTGTGATAGGAATATCACAGCTGGCATACGCGGAAAGATGTATAAAACAGCGATCCGTCCCGTGCTTCTCTATTCGACGGAGACCTGGCCTACAACGCGTGTAACCGAGAACATTATCCACACGAATGAGATGAAAATGGTACGCTGGACACTAGGACTGACTCGCCTAGATTGTGTGCGTAACACGATTGTGAGAGGGAGACTCGGCGTGGCCCCAATACAAGACAAGATGCGAGAAGGGAGAGTTAGATGGTATGGACACGTGATGCGAAGAGACGCGACCAACATCGCAAGACACGCCCTTGACATGGAAGTACCAGGCAAACGCCCGCGAGGCAAACCGAAGACAAGATATATGGATACGCTCAACCAAGACCTGCGCCTTGCAAGACTCCACTCGGAAGACGCAACGGACAGATGTTTCTGGAGAGCTAGAAGCCGTACAGCGTACCCTACTCCGACCTCGGCCGGCGCGGGACAACGCTAAGAAGAAGAAGAAAGAAGAAGAAGAGCTCTCTAAAAAAAAGGATATATGTACAATAGATGATTAGGCAATACTACTTATTAGTTGGGATGCCGTGCATCAGCTTAAAAAGGATGTTTCTCCCCAATTTGTATTATACCCTCACGAGGTTGAGGAAGCTCAGCTCACCGGATCTTTCTCTTTCCCTCTCTCTTCTCTTTTTACCTCTCTACCTTTCTATCTCTCTTACCCCCTTTCCCTCTCTTTCTATCTCAGTTTGAACTGACTATCGATAATAATGTGCCTCAAAATGTGCATTGAATTGTGAGCATGTATAACTTAGTGTGTAAGACGATAGACAGAAAGCGAAGATCGCTGAATCGGTTCTGGAAAAACCACACGATTTTTCGGCATGTTTCTGAAAACAGTCCGCTCCTCTGTTCGGTATTAAACAAATTCGTTGCCTATAAATTTCGAGGAGTAGGGTATACTCTTATTCACAATGGCTCAAATTGTTCTTGTTTTAACAGTTCATAGAGTCCTTCGAATACAAATATCGAAAAGAATGGGTCCTTAGTAGTGAAATGTTAATGCGCCGATTTCCGGTTAGACAGAGATGAATTGATCTCGTGTCGTCGAATAGCTCCGGTAGTTCAAATAAACCTTCTTTTTCAAGTTATTTTTTGCAGCCGAACTTCACCGACATTATGATGCTCCACAACAGAATCCGTTTCAATACAATCGAGAAAAAAAAGACCAGAAAATATGTCAGAAATTTTTTATATATGAAAATTTCAAAGCATAATAATCAATGTTCTAGGCGCTTACTCCCGCCTTGCGGTGGGGTACGCGCTTCACTGAGATAATAATCACTGCTAGTTTTAGAACAGCAAAGGGGGAAGTAAAATTCATGCAAACCCTATTAACGTTCCGCAAATACTTTCGCGGGGTTTTTTTCGGTCGAGCATGGGACCTTTCGCGCTATAGTAAGCACACTTTTTGAAACTCTATACAAGACAAAAAAGGTTTTCTCCACATGTCATGAAGAAAATCACGTTCGAATTCTCCAGAAGCAAACAAGAAATTTTGAGGGACTGAAAAGTTTTTTGAATGCCAAAAAACGCGATCTCAGAAGGAAAAAAAAGGAATTACCGTGACCTAAACTTGAACGAAATAAAAAATGATTCCGAACGAATATTTTAGCTACAAATTGACATGTTTTAACATTTTAAAACGACGTTCTTGAACGATGAAATTGTTTGAACACGGAAGTTTCAATGAAGCATCATCCACTCAAAAAATTTAATGCCGCGTTATCAAGAACTACTTTCCAACCGACAAGGTTTTTTCATAGAATTCAAACGGTTGTTTCTCCTTTCACTTTCTTACTCTGCAAAAAACACTAATTTCAAATAAATATTCAAATAATTCTACGAACCTTCCAGATAGATCTCGGTAACAAGTCACCGTTCACTACTGAACTTTTGAGCCGAATTCATTCAGTACAGAAAGATATTTTCGGAGACGAACAGCCCAATTGGAGTTCGAAAACCTTGGAAGCCTCTGGTAACTGTCAGACTCAGTCAGTTCCATTCTGTCTAATTTTCGCGAGTTCTATCCCCTGACAAAGCCTTTAGTTGCCGTCTTCTCACTCTATACTTGTATCACTCAAGGATTAGATTTCCAGCCTCTCACAAAACTTCAACAGCTTGGAAGAGTATTTCCCAACTAGGGTTAACTTCAGGAAAAATTTTGGTCAAAGAGTCTAAAGTTCGATCCAAGTCAAATCCACCCGAACTAAGGGGGCTTAGACGATGTTCGAACTGCTTGCATAAAACTGACACTCACGATTATGCATAGGTGCCGACACAAAGTTTACGAAACATCAAGTTCTGCTTTTTTTAAACAGAAACGGTTGAAAAAAATTGTTGGCGTTTGTCTGGGAGTAGTCTTAGTACTTGTTGCTGAAAAGAAGTTAGATTTTATTTTCATCAAAAACAGTTTTTTAATTGAGTTTGTTGCACACATTTGCCAAAAAAGTGTTCGAATTAAACCACTTTTGTTCGTAATCTTTGTAAAGACATTGTATTACCAAAGACTGAAAAATCAGTCACTGGTTCTACCAGGAAGAATCTGTATCTCTAGGGAATGGTTCACCCTGCCATGAGGCCAAAACAAGCGCACAGAAGATTATTAAAGTTCAATTGAGAAGTGCGTAAGCACGGATAAATGGCGCTACATGACATAGTTACATAATGGAAAATGTGCTTGAAATCAAAACTGAACTCATCGCGATAATTTTGAGTGAAGACTTCTTTTGTTATGGTAAATAGGAACCAAAATGACGAGGAAAGACACGAGAAACCCCCTTGTCTAATGATATTTTCAAAGCGGTTTGGTAAGTGCTGCTTCTGGAGCTAAAAAGGGAAGTTTTTGTCGGGAACGTGAAGCTCATTAACGCCTAAGGCGAGAATAGGATTGAATAATGATACAAGAATAAGTGACAAAAACAGGGAAGTGTAAGTATGCCGTTTTAATTGAAAGGGGTATTAAGCTCAGCCAGTAGAACAATAAAATGATATGCAAAACTTGGTTTACTTTAAAAACCATAAATGCATGCCATTTGATAAAGTAAGAGAACGAGAACAAATTTAGCCAATTAATTTCGCGTGTTCAGTTGGAAATCGATTGGTTGCATTAACGTCATTGCGGACTGTTACGCTACACTTCTGCCTCTCGAAGAGTGGATTTTTCTGCCAGAAATTGAGGACTCTCATTACACTGTGTTCAGGAACCGAAAAGATAGTGTTAAATAAAGTAAAACACCAATTTTAAAAGCTCAGTTTCACTTCAAAAAGAATAAATCACTTAAAGTTTAGCATAGCAGTGTACGATGACGTTTGTTGTTTGAATTTACTTTTTTTTATTTAAACAACACAGTAACTGTTCAAGATGCGAGAGAATTTCCCTCGAGTTAAAAAGCAGTTTGTACTCAAGAAAAGCAATTCCTGAAGAGTTTACTGAAAGTCCATGCTTAATTGTATTATTCTATTGTATTGATGTTTATTTATTGCTACATGGGAAGAATAACTAATAGAGAATAACGAATAAATAAAAAGAATAAAGAATAAAGAAAAAAACCAAGAATAAAGAATAAAGAACAAAGAATAAAGAATAAAGAACAAAGAACAAAGAATAAAGCAAAAGTAAAAAGAAATAAACCCACTAGGGTACTATTCAAAAAATTGAGAGTCACATTCTTGAAACTTATGATTCAGATGTCAATTACTCCGAAGTTAATGTGGATTTCAGAAATGGTAACTTTGAGTCTATGAATTTATATCTTGACAGTATACCCTGGGTACCAATCATGTCCAACATATCGAGCGCTCAGGCTAAATATGACTTTTTCTTGAATGTAATACATGATGGGATTCGCGAATTCTGTCCTCTCAGAAAGCGCTCCACTAAAATTAGAACATGTCTTAAAAAAGTCCGCAAACTTTTTAATAAGAAGAAGAAAATATGGCAAACTAGGCATTCTATCCTTTCTTTCTCTTCGGATTATAAAAACATTAAGCAACTTATAAAAACTACTCAAACTGAACAACTGAGGAGCTGTGAAAGGAAGGTCATAGATTCTCCTAGAGGTATTCATCGCTGGGTGAAAATGAAGTTGAAACCTAAAAGTAGTCTTCCTTTAATCAAAAATGGGGATGCTTATGTTTCTGATACTACAATGAAAACTTTCCTTTTCGCCAATGAGTTCTCAAAAAACTACACAATTGAGGAGAACACTAATAAAAATCCGGTGAGCTACCCTATTTCTTCATCAACAGACTCTCTAGACTTTTCTCCACATATCATATATAATGTTCTTAAGAAATTACCTCATAAGTTTACCCAGTTCTCCGAAGGCATCAACCAATATCTTTTGAAAAAATGTGCTCTCGCTTTAGCATTACCTTTGTCGATTCTATTTGACGAATCATTTATAAGCTGCTCCATTCCAACTCAATGGAAATTAGGAGAAGTCATTCCAATTTTCAAAAGCTCTGGGGACAGGTCTAATTGTAGTAACTATCGGCCTGTTACCATAACTTCTCCAATTTGCCGCGTTTTTGAAAGTATAGTAGCTAATCATATAAGATTACAATACAGAAGCATATTTTCTAAATTTCAATATGGTTTTATTTCTAGAAGAAGTTGTGAGATTCAGCTTTTAAAATCAATCAGTGAGTGGGAGATATCTCTGAAGAAGAATCAAGAACTAGATGTGATTTATTTCGATTTCTCAAGAGCTTTTGATAAGGTTTCTCATTCTAAGCTAATTGCAAAGCTTCACCAAATAGGAATTCCTTCAAGTTTTATAAAATGGATCGCTTGTTTTCTTGAGAATAGATTGTTCAGGGTACGTATAAATAACACTTTCTCGGATTATTTCCCTGTACTAAGCGGTGTACCACAAGGTACAGTCTTAGGGCCCCTACTCTTTCTTTGCTTTATTAACGATATCGAAAGCTGTATAACTGACCCAGTAAAATTTTCCTTATTCGCGGACGATTTGAAAATTTATAGTCACGATCCAGGTCGTTTACAATTAGCTATCAATGAAATTTGCAATTGGTCATGTAAATTCAGTTTACCACTTGCAGTTAATAAAATAAGCTGCCTTCATTTAGGGCAATCTCAACAGAACTACTACATAGATAATACAAAAATTAAGGATGTAGAGTTAGTAAGAGACTTAGGCATTTTTATAGATCGTAAGCTCACTTTTAAACAGCACATTGAAGTCATACGTGCCAGAAGTTTGAGTCGAATCGCTCAAGTTTTTAAAGTTTTTCGATGCCTAGATTTAAACGGTTACAAAACTGTGTATACCACATATATCAGGCCTCTCCTAGAATACGGAACCACAATTTTTTCACCAATTTCTCGCAGTAATTGTTCAAGAAGACTGGAATTTCCACAAAGAATATTTACAAAGAGGGCGCTATCTCGCTGCAATAACCCTAATCTAAATTATCCCCAACGTCTCAAGCTCTTCAATTTAGATTCGCTTGTAGAACGTAGAGCCCGCTTCGATTTATTTATTGTTTTTCGGTTACTATTTGGAAAAATAGACTGTCATATATGCAAAAACCAAATGATTCTTAGAACGGAAACAAATCTTCGTACCTCCGATAGGACTTCCCGGTTAACTTTAGTGCAGATAAATCATTATAAGCACTCTAATTTCTATTTTAGAAGAGCTATCGGATTATGGAACAGAATCGCAGATACTCAGAACCACATCACTGAGCTTCGAGAGTTCGCAAAGATTCTAGAAGAACTGAACCTTCTCACAGTCGTCGACCTACCGGATTACCTTAAAACCGATTGAAGAGTGGATCCCCAAATGCCAAGATTTTATCCCGTTCTTCCTGACCAATTTTATACACCGTATAAGCGGTAACTAAACAAGTTACCCTTCGGTGATAATAAAGATTAATTAATTAAAATTCAAGTGTTAGTGACAAGAAAATTTGGCACAATCACAGAATGTCGGGGCAATTGCTTAATCGACACAGTCAAAGCCGTTTACGATCATAAAACGACATATTTCGCCAAGTTCTTCTATTAGGTGTTTCCAGGGCCTCTAATTGTTCTGGTATATTGCCTTCTACTCTTGGGACGTTTTCGATGGTAATAGACGTAAATGGTTGTCCGTGGTTCCGTTGAAACGTTGTTTTTCCCATATCTTCTTGGTTGTGGCTTTGGCTTCGTGTTTTTAGCCTTTGAAATACACCCCAAGCGGCTGGATATCTGATGGCTATGGCCCATTTCATTATTGCTGCTGCTAATGTTAAGGAGGAGTAGAGGCAACATACCCTTATCCATAAGTTTTCCCAAGAAAAATTGAAGAATACTGATAGTGGATTTGTAGCCGTCGTTCCTGACAGGTAGTGTTCTGTTCCTCCTTCGGAGTGGTCAGTGTTCGCTTCGAGCATGGCTGCTCTGGTTGAGAACGCCTGCCACATTTCACTACTACGATGCTCCTGTAATAATTCCGTAAGGTTTGTTAAGACTAGGTTGTGGAATAGAGTAATGCTACTGGTTGTGGTTTTAAAATATGAAGGTATAAATGTGTTTAACGACGTGATTCTCTGGTTTGAAAGACGACTTACTGTACCCGTGACGCTGTCCCATTGCCAGATGCCGTTCCCTACTGCGAACTGAAATGGTATTACTTCTGCGCAAGGAACCTTGTCTGCGTGACTCGTTATTATTAGCGATTTGGGTTCGACAAAAGTGAACCATGGTTTCTCATTTGGCACTGACACCGCCAAAATAACAAATAACCACGTAAATCTGCTACTGCTTAGGCATCAAAGAATGATAAATTGTACAAAAAAGTTGAGAAAAAACAACAAAAATCGCTAATAAACTCAGCAAGTGTCAATTTATCTAATGTTTATGCGCAGAATAATATCACTCAATAAAAATATATATTTCAAAGAATTTATAAAAAAAATGTAATTAAAACATTAATAAACAAACTCGTGCGTTTGTTTGTTTAGAATATTAAATTTTCATTATTAGATTACGAAAAGGCAATAAATACGGTAGGTTCTTTCGAGAACTATTCGGAGAAGGATGCGATCATCGAAGGCAGGGGAAAAAGGATGCGATCATCGAAGGCAGGGGGAGAAGTTTGGAAAGGTAGACAGGATATGAAATCCTTTCTTCTCCTATTTTTACATAATATTTCCCTTTCTCTCTCCATGTCATCGCATAGTTCCCGGATCAATCCATTCTGCCGCGCGAGAGGTTTGAGAGCGATAATCGCATCTCAATTTTTTCAGTTATAATAACACTGATACGATGATCCCATTCATTGAAGGATAGAGGGATGTAGAAAATGAATCATGCGATCTCTAATCTCACCCTTGACTAGATTAAAGGCGCGGCTGGAAGTTCTTTTGAACGCGAACTTAAACTTTCGAAAGAAAGATTTTCTTTTAAAAATTTACAAGATCTTTTTAACATAGCGGCAGAATGTTTTTTTTTCTCAAACCGAGCTCATAATATCAACCGTTAAACTGCTCTTGAATGTATAACAGTTTTTCTTTATTTATAAAAATATATAATTAAATGAGGGAACTGAGCTACATATGCTGTTTCTTATCGAGTTCTTCAACGGAAAAGGTCCAAGTAGATCACTTTTTCTTTCCACATAAATTTCCTCGCTTAACTTTCTTGTCTTTTCTAATCCCATATTAAGCACTTCTTCAAATACTTTCTTGCACAGTGCGAGTAGCGTATTTACATAAGTGAGGTATTGATCAAAATTGAACATTTTATTACAGGCATTTCCATTTTTCATAAAAGAAGTGAGAAAAGTAGGGTTTGAGAAAAAATAAGATATTTCACAGTAGAAAGTGCTTGAAAGTGCTTGAAAGTTTTCTTTTAAACTTGATAGTTTAGGCAATCAAAAATGTTACAGAGAAATGTTATAAATTTTAAATAACTTTTCATGTGCTCTCTGAACAAGCTGACAGTAGGGCATGCCCTGACCTCATTAGGTATGTCGTTCCAACTCTCAGCTACTCGATATGATAATACATTAAAATGCCACTTCTCCGGATTGCATCCCTAACATCTTTCTTAAACAGGCCGCTCTTTCTTTGGCTCTTCCACTATCAATAGTTTTTGATGAATGTCTACTTAACGGTAAATGCCAACAAATATGGCGTATTGCTATCGTCAAGCCGGTTTTCAAAAGGAATAGAAGCGCACTGACTTCAGGAACTATAGGCCTAATGTCTAACTCCTTCCATATCCAAAGTTATGGAGCGCATAATTTGTCGTGAGGTGTTCAAATATCTCCAAGAGCACGATCTAATCAGTCTCCTCCAATTTGGTTTTAAGCCACGACATTCATACTAGCTTGCTCTTCTCACGTCCCTTAAAAACTTGCATGTACAACTGGATCGAAAGAGCTTCATCAGCTGTGCTCTCATAGACTTCACACGAGCCTTTGATGCAGTTCCACTCACTCTACTCATACAGAAGCTCGTGCGATTCGGAATATTCGGTTGTCTTTTGAATTTCTTGAAAAGCTTTTTCAAAAATCGTGAGCAAAATATACAGGTAGGTGTAGCGCGATCCTATTCCTATGCAACTCAGTCTGGAGTCCCTCAAGGGAGCTGCCTTGGAATTTTGATTTTCCTTCTTTACATTAATGACTTATCAGACGCTTTACCTGAAGGATGCAGCGTGACCATGTATGCCGATGACGTTAAATTAACCACCACTAGTGATGTAAAAGTTTGCAAGCGGGACTCGATTGTGTAGTTGTGTGGGCAACTAAATGGGGATTAACAATATCCGATTGACACCCACACAATTGACAATTGGGCCCTTTGCTTTTTTCCTGTGGATCATCTTTGATGTTAGAGTTAGTGAAACGATACAGTTTCGACAAATTTTGTATGTAATGGTTGCTCGTTTTGCATATATATAGTTTCTCTACTAATTCTTACTAAGAATTTTTTTTGTTAATTTTTTGATGATGGATAACATAAAGTGAGAGGTCCAGAGAAAAACTGTCCACGGAGATCGTCTATAATATAAAGATAGGATTCATCTTTCCCTTCATGCTCCAATTCCTCAGAAAGCATGCTTCAGCGGAATGCGGACGCCGTGAGACCGTACCACTCAAACCCAGTTTCGATTTCCCGTATCTCTACGCCCCAGGTTGTATTGTATTGTATTGTATTGTATTGTATTGTATTGTATTGTATTGTATTGTATTGTATTGTATTGTATTGTATTGTATTGTATTGTATTGTATTGTTTATTCCATGTAAAGAATAAGTCGGGAACATTCGTTCCTGTTTTTTTCCGTTTTTTTCATACAGTCATACACATTTTTTTCCAGTCATACACATCGAAGAGTATACTTCATTATTATCAAAAATTTCAACTGTTATTTCAAAGCCGTATATTTAATGAAAATTTTGAAGATCTCTAATTTAATTGAAACATTTTTCTTAAAAGTATATGATGTTCAAAGTTTTTTTTCCGTCATTCGCGTGAATAAAGGATCAGCACTTCTATCACTATCAGTAAATCGTCCATATATGCAGATAAAAGCTAATTGTGTGGTATTCGTTAATATTTGAATTTGTTTGCTTATCTGCTGGGGTAAATTCAAAAAAAAACACAAACAATAGCTGGTTTCAGGGGCACAAGATTGAACGCACTCATCTACACATTCTTTACCGAAAATGCAAGCACCTTACAGCTTTGTTCAATTGGTTTTTTTGTCAGTTGATAAGTGAGGGAAAAGGTTTTTGAGAATTACTTCTCATGGAAATTTTTTCATATAGATTTAAGATATTAAAAAAGTAGTTTTCATGAGAAATTATGTTTAAAAAATATGTGCATTGCTAAAAACTTGTTCAAATCGATTAAGAGCAGGATGACCGTCGCACGCAGCAAATGACCGTCGCACGCAGCAAATGACCGTCGCACGCAGCAAATGACCGTCGCACGCAGCAAATCCAGTGTCCTTTTCATAATGTTCAAAAGTATTGTTTAAACGGCTTCGTTACATGTTTGAACGAGAAAATTTTGCCGATCGGTGTAACAAAAACCGCCCTTGAAGATTGTTAATTTTTCTCTGTTGAGGTGCTTAGTATAAAAACCTCATTCACGTCTCATTCATGTTTAAACGCTGTGTTTCAGGCACTCTAGAACATAACCCGATGCTTCATTCAGAATAATCACTTCTTTTCCAGATAATTGAGAATACAGAAGCCTCATCAGTGCATTGTTGATTTAATTTCAACTCCAATACGGCCAAGAAAGTTTATCACGATGAGCATTGTAAAACCTATATAGCATATAATGGAAAAAGAGCTCGAGTACTAACAACTTGCAGCTCTATTTGCTCTCTAACGATGAAAAACGTAATGCAGGTCTTAAAAACCTTAATACTCACTTTCAGAAAGTACAATAAAAAATAAAGCGAAAATTCTTTTGACTTTTGTCAAACATGAAAAGAAAACTAAAGTTATAGTAATAAGGGGCAAATTCTTATTTTCTTTGTGAAATCATGCTCAAAAGACATACTTAAATATATCGTAAAAATGTTTCCCTGAAAAAATCTTTATTCAATTTTGTTCATGGACTCATCCGAGTTCTCGCTTGTAGATCAAAACTTTTTTCAAGCAGCTAAAATAATTTTTGGGCAAAAAGTTTTGGAAGGTCCATGACTTTTAGGAATGCTTAAACGACAACAAGCGTAATCGTAATCAGGCGTTATCATCTCAGCTTCTGCGTAGGTGAGCACGAAACTATTGATAATATTTTGGCTATGGTTGAATAAGTAGCGTTGGTGTACATACTTAAAAATTATGTTACGCAATTAATTTTATGAATTTTGAGATTTTTTATTTATTTTCAACCATCCATCTGTCTTAAAGTCTAGTTCATCGGACGACCATCACAGGGTATCGATAAGCGAGTTGAAGACTTGTCCCCCCTCATTACGCGAATGATTGGGGCGAATATGTTTTTGACCTTCCCATCCCTACTTGGATATCGTGTCAAGTCTCGCCTAATCATATTGCTAGTGATGAGAGCGAGGGCTGACTGGTCGAATCTGCAAGCAAAGCGCTCCATGTAAATTTTTGAATGATCAAAAGAAAGAATGGATGGACGAAAAGACGAATCCAAGAATGAAGGAACGGATTTATATATCCGAAAAAAGAAAGGAGTGCACGGGCTAATGAATGACATTAACTTCCGAAAAAGTAACCGATGACACTTGGAATAGTCATTAAAGCGGTCCTTTGTGAACTCGCATGATAACTTGCTCCCTTTCGGTGCGATGCAATTATCCGTCAAAGCGCAAAGTAGCGCCCTGTAATAACTTCTAATTAGAGTAAGTAAAAAAAAAACCAATGTTTACTTCTTATCCAACAAAAATCTTCGTATAGTGTTATTCTCAACTTTTTCATAGAACTAAGTATGAAGACCGCCGATGATTCGATAGTTCAATTGGTTCTTTCGGAATGGGAAAATAAGGGAGCATTATAAGAATTAGGACCCCATATCTCATTCCTTTTTCTATGGAAAACCTTTTGTAGACCGAATCGGCTGCTCACACATTGCCGTGGAAAAATACACTCAAGTGTTAATCTCTGTGCACTCACTGATGAGCCCCACCCAGAGAGTGCAGAAGTCTGTCTGAGCTGGGGCGAAACAGGTTTCTGCATCATCTTCTTTGCAGTTACATTGTACTTTTGTGTTTATAAATACCTTTCTCGTGTTTATTCATCTTGTTATATTAACAATAACTCATTTACTTCTGCGTCACCTAACCTATAATTACGAAGAATTCAAAATACAGAGTTCTCACACCCAGTCTTCTCAAAAAAAACACAAGATTCGCGGGCCCAGTCACTTCTGCCGAGGTCGTAGAAGTAGTTCGCCTCGAAAAACACTGGCAACTCGAAACACACTTGCAACAGTGGTCATTCGTGACTCTACAGCCTTAAGAGCCTTTCACGGTTGGAGACGGATCATCCAGTCCGGAATCGAGCGCGACCTCAGGTGGCGGATAGAGGGACGCCTCCCTACGACGTGCTGGGAGGTAGCGGGAGAAATCTCGCCGTGGACCAAAACTGGGTAGTATAGCTCGTTAAAGGGCAATGCCGGACCGGCCTGCGCATGCCACCGGACAAAACATCAGCCGATACTCCGCTATACTTTTCAATGGCGTGTCGAGGCGCCAGTCAAATAGCCTCTTGCCTATCTCGGTCAACTACAGGCGAGACGTCTCTACTCGCACCCAAAACGATGTTAGGCCTGATTGACCACCCCTAACAAGGCCTATATCATGAACAGGTGCTGCAACGGGAACCGCCTTCACGCGGTGCATTTCACGCCGACAACAGTTTCGCTTCAAAAAAAACACGCAAGTTCGCTGCTTCAAATGGATCTTATCCCCACCTATCGAAAACGACAGGGTTTTTGCTCACGGAGCAGCCTACGCCAGCCGCGCTGCCCGTGCTCTACTACCTGAGGACCTGTGGAGAGATTAAGAGATCGTGGCCTCATGCCTCGTTCTCTGATTTCTACTAAAACTACTCGTTGCAACTGCGGGCAACTACTCGTTGCAACACAAGTAGTTCGCAATATGGAGAACCTCAAAGCTCCAGTTTAAGCCAAACTACCATGCGACTTATGGCAGCTTAATAAACTACAAAGACACTAAAGCTTTATGGTTTGCAGATTTTTTAAAACACACTTTTGGAAACTGACAGAGCTACCAGAAATTGGTCGACTGTACCGATTCTTGAAAGCACAGGCCTCCCAGCGAACTGTTCGAGCTACTGTCGTACACATGAGCCTACTAAGCCAAAAGATGAGAATCTCTAGACCAGTTTTTCGAACAGCGCTGACAAGAAATTGTCAAAAGTTAATGTGGATTCGTGCAGAACAGGCTTTTTAGAATCAATTTTTACTGCTCTATAGATTGAATTTTTAGCATAAAGAAGGACATAGAGAAAATGCAACTTCTTTACACCGATTCCCTCGTTCTAAAGAAAGTTTTCGAACGAGTACCACACTAAGTGTTTGGTTGGCTTCTACTCTTTCACGTAAATGCCGAGAGCAACGTCAGATGCCTTGTCAGAGTTTCGGAGAGCTTCCCAGTGAAGATGGGTGTTAAAAAAAGATCAGCGCTATCGCCACCTCTTCTTGTTATCAACGTAATCCTTTGCTCATGGAACATCTTCTACGCGTAGGAGGTTTTCCTGCCTGGCAGCATAAACGGTAGAGCTACAACAGAGAGTGTGTTCATCTGTCAAAACTTTTTCAGAGGTTAGCTGATTGGCTAACGCTCAATGAACCAATCATGTACTATAAAGGAATTTTTGTGTAACTGACCATTTGATAACCTCTTTTGACCAATTAGTCCGCCAAACAAAAATAGTGTTCGCTTCCCTCATCACCCGTTTCTTGGCGACTACTCCACTCATCGGGAAGAAGTCGTACATTCCTGTTATTAAATTTTTAGTGAGAAACATCTAAAGAACGGAAGGAACGGAGAAAGAAAAAGAGAGAGAAGAGAGAGGATAGAGAAAGAGAGAGAGAGAGAGAGAGAGAGAGTGGGAGAGACGAAGGAAGAGAGGCACAGATAGAGACAGGGGGAGAATGTGAAGCTAGAGGAAGAGACATTAAAAATAACTCGTGAAAAGACAGAAAACCGAAGTTTCGCATCACGTGTACCAGACGACGAACCAGAATGAGTAGTTGCGTATATGGAGTGAGGTGCAGGATTTCTGGTTAGGAAAGGCTCAACTTCACTTCGTTGCACCTGTATTAGATCTTTTTTTGAATTTTCAATTCACTATCCAAAGACTTTTTGTAAAAGAACTCTTCATTCTGCTCTTCACACTGAACAGTCGTTTTTCAATTACTCATCTGCCAATTTCATCATTCTGTACTTCCAGATTAACTCAAATTCGGAACTTTATAACACGAAGGTAATCTCATCTGCGTTGAATCTGATGCCAAAGATTCATCACTGTTCTGAATTGGCACCAGACTTGAAAATATGAAGAAAAAAGCGACAGCACATACGATCGCTATTCTCAGTTCCCTAGTCTCGAATCATAAGTTTTTTCCCCTAGTTTTTTTCTTCCTTTTTTCCTCAGTTCCCTAGTCTCAACTCGTAGTGACCATAACATTGTTCCATTCAAGTTATCATTATGTGCTACTCAAACGTCATCATATTCCTCCTTCAAGTTGTTCACTTATGTCAACTTTCACGCCATTGAGTATCAACTTGCGGTACTTAATTGGACTGATACTTTCTCCATGATGGACGTTGAGTCCGCAACTTTCTCCATGATGGACGTTGATTATCTTGTCTCTTTCATTCACTCTCTTATTGAGAAGTTTGTCCCTTTCGTCGATTGCCAAGACGATATCCTCTATTTCTTCGTAAAATGCACCGCAAGTTGCATTCTATTAATCTGAAATCCCCGTATTCTGACTATTTTTTCCGTGGAACAGTTGAGTTTAATAGATTATCACATGAATTTGAACTTGAACAGGAAGCTAAAATAATATTGCGAGGTAATCAGAAGTCTTTCTTACTGCCTGTAGAAATCGTTTAAGTAATAATGTCAATCAAGCGAGTTTCAAGATCTTCTTCTTCTTCTTTTTCCTAGCGTTGTCCCGCAATGGCAGGGTCCACTTTGTGGATCTTCTTTCTCCACTTGTCCCGATCGAGGGCATCTTTCGGGCTTAGATGACTGGCTTTCAAGTCCGCATTGATGGTGTCTTGCCATCGCTGCTTCGGTCGCCCTCTCGGTTGCCGGCCGTCCACTTCGAGATTGTAGGCTGTGCTGGCTACAGTTTCCGGTGATGCTCTGGTGACATGGCCGAACCATATCAGCCGATTTTCGCGCATCTTCTCGTCGATGGGGGTGACGCCAAATCTTCTCCTTATGGTCTCATTTGGTAGGTGCTCGCGGAGAGAGATTCCCATGACCCAACGGATCATGCGCATTTCCATAGTTTGTAGACGTCGCTCAACTGTTCTCGTAGTTGTCCAGCACTCGGTTCCATACAAAGCTACGGGGCGCACTACTGTCCGATATATCTTTGACTTGAGGCGCAGAGGCATCTTTCGGTCGCATAGTACGCCTGTGAGATCTCTCCATTTCATCCATGCTCCGTTGACACGTGACAGCACGTCAGAGTCGATGCCTCCGCTGGTCTGGATGTTCTATCCAAGGTAGCGGAAGCAGGTGGACTTCGTCAATTCTTCGCCGTTAACCTTGATGGTGTCTTCGGATGGTATTGTTTCCAAGTACTCCGTCTTTGAGGTATTTAGACGTAGTCCAAACTGACTGAGTCGGCTGCTCCAAGCCTGCACTTTTTGCTGAAGCTCCTCTCTCGTTTTAGCTGCCAGGAACACGTCATCCGCGTACAGGATGGTCCATGCAAGGTCACCCTGTAGGTCACGAAAAATAGTGTCCATGACAAGAATGAAGAGGAATGGCGATAGCGCTGATCCTTGATGTACGCCCACACTCACTGGAAAACTATCCGAGATTCCGACGGGACACCTAACGTTGCTCGTGGCATCTACGTATAGTAGCCGGACCCAATCAATTAGAAGTTCAGGCACTTCGGCGGGAAGGCGTATCGGTCGCTACGATGGCGACTCCGTTGAACATCGTCATTCCATGATAGATTAGCTTATAGCCTTCACCGATGTTTCGTGTTTCTGCCCTTTCCATCTCGTCTCCTGAAAGCATCCGATATCGATTCCACGGCGTTTGAGAAGGTCCGCTAGCTCACGGCAGCGCCCGGTCAGTGTGCCGATGTTTAGGGTGGCGAATCGGACTTTTCTCGATATGAGATTTGGTCGTCTGTCGGCCAGTTGCCCGAGCATTTTATTCACGTTGGTGGGGCATGGCCAACATGCGTCGCTTCCGGAGACGCCCTGTAGCATGGAGATGTTTGATCCATGTAGTTGCGACAAGAATTTGCCTACCGGCCTGTCGCTCGGGCCTGGCGTCGGTGTCCGCGTTCAGCTTAGCTCACTCTTACGAGTTAGCAGTTTCCGATGGCACCACGTGGAGGAACGGACTCGCCATCTAGAAACTCGCCAAGCGAATTTCAAGATGATCAACACATTTGTTTTTATTGTATACATTGACTCTGTCAAAAATATTTTTTTCCCAATCTCCGTTTTTCTTTATACGCTTACGATATTAAAATCATGAGACGTGTTCCTCTTTCTATAAATGACATACAGTTCGCTCTCAACACCATTGCAGCTTGGTGTTCAGAATGGACTTTGTCTTCATCAATATCAAAATGTAACGTTCTACACCTTGGTTCATCTCATTCTCACAACGTATATCATATGAATCATTTACCCATTGTAACTGGCACATCAGCCAAATACTTCGGAGTGATAATATCAGATAGTTTGTCTTATCGTAACCATATAACTGAGAAGTGTAAAAAAAAGCCTCTTCTGTTGTGAATATGTTATTAAAAGCATTCAGATCGCAATCTCTTTCTCTTCTAACTTCTGCCTTTAAAATCTATGTAAGACCATCATTAGAGTACGCTAGCGAGCTCTGGAATCCTACATTCTCGGGACTAGTGAGAATGCTGGAGAAAATTCAACGCTACTTCACGAGACAAATTCTAGCTAGAGCTGGTCATCCTGTACTTCCGTATTCAGAGCGGCTATCATTGTTGAACCTTCAGACCCTTGAGTACTGTCGAGCTCTTGCAGACCTTACTTTTATTCGCAAATGTATCCATGAGAAATGTGACATTGACACTATTAACTTATATAAAAGATCAGCAAATGAACGTTTTTCTCGCGTTTCTGATCCATTCCGTCTCATTTCACCTAATAATATTATTAAATATTTCATATTAACATGTGTTTCTCGACATTCATAAATATGGAATTCTTTGGATTTTGAAATCGTAAGCGAACCTAATGGCAAGTTGTTCAAGAATACATCTCTCAAGTTGCCTGTAAACATAATTTTACCAAATAACTTGTTTCTGATATTTGAAGGCTCGTTTATTTAATAATAGCGTTATCGTAATTCCCACCCCACCACAAGTTAAGCAGCCTTTTGCTTATATACACCGCCAATAGTAAGATAGTCCATGCATATCCGTATTTTTTATTGTTCATTGTGAACCACGAATATACCTTGTGCACGCACACAGAGAAAAATTGATCAGTTTTGATACATTTTCTGAACAATATAAAGGGACGATGTGGTTAGTGCCCTTTATATTGTTCAGTCTGTAGTAAAACTCGCCCCACCTAGCGCTAATTCGCGAACTGCGAAACTGTTCACTTGTGGTCAATAATATTGTTCACTTGGAAAAAAGTGTGCTGTATTAAACCTCGCCCATAAATTGCGAGATTTTCTTCTTTTTTTTTCTTTTTCTTTTTTTTCTTCCAAGTTAAAACAAAAAGTTCGTGTTTCTCTGGATTGTAATGAACACTTCAAATCAACAAACTTTTTTTCCAACAAGCATACAAACAAAAGATTCAAAGTAGAATTTGAAAAAAATTCAAGGTCTATTATTTTCACTAGTTACACTGGTTTAGAAAAATTCTATTACACTGGTTTTAAAAAAATTAAGCATGATGCGATGACACTTCAAATCAACAAACTTTTTTTTCCAACAAGCTTGCAAACAAAAGATTCAAAGTAGAATTTGAAAAAAATTCAAGGTCTATTATTTTCACTACTTACACTGGTTTAGAAAAATTCTATTACACTGGTTTAAAAAAAAATAAGCATGATGCGATGACACTTCAAATCAACAAAGTTTTTTTCCAACAAGCTTACAAACAAAAGATTCAAAGTAGAATTTGAAAAAATTCAAGGTCTATTATGTTTTTTTTTTACTGGTTTAGAAAAAATTATTTATTTATTTATTGAAATACATTTTGCAATGTAACAACACGAGGAAGACTCTGCTGACAAAACTAAAGATAATTTAAAAAATCTGAGAAAAAAAACAACGAGAACGAGAATGAACGACTATTATAAACTTAAATCGATGTTTAAGACCTCTGGAACATCCATCAATGACAAATTTATCCGAAAACTTAGAATGGTTTGATTCCTGAGAAGACTGACCGGTAATTTCATAAAAAAATCGAGATGTCCGATAAGCGAAAGAGTGAAAAAGTGAGTTTCTGTTTGTGTGCCCTATATGGAAAGCATAAAAGGAGGTGCGACCGTTACACTGTTTGAAAGTGTAAAATTTACAAACTGGAACGTCAGTGTAACCTTTGAGAATTTTGAAAGCCAAAAGAATATCAGCTTCTAATCTTCTTGCATAGAGAGATGTCAGGTTAAATCTTATCAATCTACTTTCATAATTGCACCATTCCGTGAGTGCAACACAATGTAACTAGTAATTTTGTGAACACATGTTGAACATTCTCTAATTTTCTGATCAAGGTAATTTTGTGGGGAGACCAAACAACGGAAGCAAAGTCTAGCAACGGCAGAACACAGGTTTTAAAGTTATAATATCTGGTTTTCAGGAATTAGCGAGAATCTGCTGCACCAGCGGGTCAAGTGGCCACAAACAATTCTTTCAAAAACTTTGGACGGTGCTGGACAGATAGTTGAACGTTATCATTTGGAACGAAACAGGAAGGCTTTAATTTTTTGAGATGAAAAAATACCTGTTGAGGCATAATCAAGCAGTTAGTTGTAGCGTGTTCAATTCTACGGGAAGACAGATTAGGTTGTACACCATTGTCACAAATGAAAACAGAGGAGAAGTCAGCTAGGGCCTTTGCGTTAGATGTGTCGGAGACCAGGAAAGTTCCGGATTTAATTCTATTACACTGGTTTTAAAAAAGTTAAGCATGATGCGATGACATTTCAAATCAACAAACTTTTTTTCCAACAATCATACAAACAAAAGATTCAAAGTAGGCCCAAAGCCCAAAGCACAAAGTACCAAATCCAGAGAATTAAGTCGTATACTTGGCCACTATGCCTTTCTTTTTCGTAAGCAAAAAGGTTCAAGAAGGTCTTAAAGCAAAACAATTTTGTTCTAATAATGCATTAGTTTTAAATTAAAACACACATTCCATCTGTACCATGCGTTGGTTCAAACTCATGCATGTATGCTTTTTTTGGCACAATCTTACATTGGGGGGGGGGCGTTTCCCTTCTGGAAGTGGGGGAGGGGAGGGGGATCGGTACTTGATGTGTTTTTAGTGTGTTCAAACTCTTTTTTTTGCAAATCGGTGAAAAGTAACCTTGCCAGCTAAAGTAAAGTGCGGGCCCCAAGTAACAAAGTACCAAATCCAGAGAATTAGGTCGTATACTTGGCAACTATGCCTTTCTTTTTCGTAAGAAAAAAGGTTTAAGAAGGTCTTAAAGCTGAACAATTTTGTTCTAACACAAACTAATTATTGAATAAACTATCAAGATGAAGTTCACACACCTTCGCGAACGATGAAGTTCACCTAGAAAGAGTTCCTAAAATTAAATCAAGCGTTACTTTTTCTGCTAGAGAAAAAAGAAGAAAAATCATCAGGTTCCTGAAGAGTACATTCGATGGACAATGGCGATGTACGATGATTCAAAGAGTACTGTCAGAACTCCGGTCGGCATCACAGAGCCATTCGCAGTAAACGTTGGAGTGCACCAAGGGAGTGCTTTGTCTCCCCTTCTCTTCATTTTGGTTATGGATACCGTCACGCGTCCTCTACTGACTCCGGCTCCGTCAACCATCGCATACGCTGACGACATTCTCCTTGCTGCTCCTACACGTGCCAAAATCGAGAAACGCACACAAGAATGGAATGACGCTCTTAGTAGGCATGGCTTACGCCTCAACATCAAGAAGACCGAGTACCAGGAAATCGGAGTGCAAACGACGGGAACTGTTCACATCAGCGGTGAACCGCTCCCGAAGACCTCCGAATTCAAGTACCTTGGTTCTGTCATCTCCTCAGACACGTCAACAAATGCAGCGGCACGCCAAAGAGTAAATGCAGCTTGGATGAAATGGAGAGAAGCTACAGGTGTCCTCTGTGATAGGAATATCACAGCTGGCATACGCGGAAAGATGTATAAAACAGCAATCCGTCCCGTGCTTCTCTATTCGACGGAGACCTGGCCTACAACGCGTATAACCGAGAACATTATCCACACGAATCAGATGAAAATGTTACGCTGGACACTAGGACTGACTCGCCTAGATTGTGTGCGTAACACGATTGTGAGAGGGAGACTCGGCGTTGCCCCAATACAAGACAAGATGCGAGAAGGGAGAGTTAGATGGTATGGACACGTGATGCGAAGAGACGCGACAAACATCGCAAGACACGCCCTTGACATGGAAGTACCAGGCAAACGCCCGCGAGGCAAACCGAAGACAAGATATATGGATACGCTCAACCAAGACCTGCGCCTTGCAAGACTCCCCTCGGAAGACGCAACGGACAGATGTTTCTGGAGAGCTAGAAGCCGTACAGCGGACCCTACTCCGACCTCGGCCGGCGCGGGACAACGCTAAGAAGAAGAAGTTACTTTTTCTGCTACTTAAACCAGTGGTAAGTTATTGTATACCAAGTTTATTGAAATAGTAATCAAGAAATTATAATAGTGAAGAGAATATTACATGATGAAGTTTGAGAAAAATTGATATTTTGACTGGAACGCAGTTGTAATGATTATTTTCGATTAACATGATGAGGCTTTCCAGTGAACTGCTCAGATATTCTCCAGCCCTCATTCAAAACTCTTCACTGGAAAGCCTCATCATGTTAATCTCATCATGTTAATCGAAAAAAAGTTTGCGAAGGTTTCACAAAAATGCTTTAAAAAATCAGTAATGAAACTTTTTTGGTGCGAAAACACGCAATCTTCCTTGTTGAAATTAAAAGACGGCTTAGGTAAAACATACTGATAAATATATATTGTTCAGTTCCTGCGCTCTCAGCGCAACCAAAAATGATCAAAATGTGATCAATATGCATTGAACCTTATTATTGGTGATCAATTTTTTTCTGTGTGCGGAGTAAAGAATGAATGAATGAATGAACTCTAATCGAGAAGAACAAAGCACTCGAGGAGAGAGTAAGCAAATACGAAGAAAGATTTGAAAAACAGTATCAAGTTATTTCATTCCTTTCCAAGAAACTAGATTCGACGATAGAATCTAAAACAGGCCCGGAAGATTATAGACTAGTAAGATCTTGAACTTATATCACGCGATATTCATCGAATGAGTGTTGCAGTTGACGAATGCAGTGCAGAAATTTTCCTTGTGGGGATACATAGATATTTATGAAATTTCACTGATAGGATAAAGATTCAATTTAGGGAATCTTTCCTTTGACTTTGCCTGCCACGCGGTATTTCAGAAGTTTCTTTATTTGGCTCAAGAAACACGAAGAAGTTACGAGAAAGAAAACAATAAAGAAATAACACACAGAAAAAAACCGGATTGAGTTAGATAACTGAGTTAAAGTAAATATGTAACTGAGTTTAACGGACTGAGATGCACAAAAAGTCCAGGTGGACAGTAGTTTTTCCGATAAAAACTTTACGGATTGAGCAAATCAAACAAAATTTTCATCAAAGTTAGTTCAAAAAGTTTGAGATATATTTGCACCTTCGAATTTCGAACAGCCCTCACTTCTCCTTGACACAGGCGCGGATTCGCTTGTGGAAGGCACCCACCGTGGTGGACAGGTAAGCGACTTCAAGATAATCCAACGCATTCTGTAGGGCGCGCTTCAGACTCTTCAAATTCTTGCGGAGAGAAGCACAGGCCTGACTCTCAAGGACCGACCACACAGAGAAGTCCAGGGGATTCAAATCAGGCGAGTACGAAGGCCATTCGGCGAAGGTGATCATGGAAGGGAAATTGGTCTTGCACCCCTTTAGACTTGTGGGCGGGCGCATAGTCCTGCTGGAACGTAGAGTTTCGCCCCGCAGTGAGCCTGGCTCCAGGGAAGTACTTCTTTTATGAGAATTTCGTTCAGGTATTTTTTTGCATTCACTTTGACTCCCTGCTCGACAAAAACGAGTGGAGTCTTGCCAGTCGCGCAAATCCAGGCCCAGAACATGACAGAAGCGGTATGGTCCTTTTTCGAGACGTAGCGAACGCTCTTAGTGGCCTCGTTGAGCAATTTCGACCAAATTCTATCGTTCTGGTTGTTGAAGGACTGCTCAATATTGAACAACTTCTCATCTGTGGAAAGAATATCCAAACAGTCCACCGGCTTGAACCGCTTTGATAGTTCACGATGTCGCCTTCATCTGATCCGTCAATGCGTGAGTCTTCTGAAGCTTGATGGAGCGAAGTCCCATGCGAGATTTGACGTTCCTACGAACAGAACTATTCGAGATATTCAGCTTCTTCGCGAATTTTCTGAGACTCCGCTTGAGGTTATATCGAATCTTGTCTCTGATGCTTCTTACGTTGACGGAAGTGGTCGAGGTCACTGGTCTGCCGCTCCTGGGACGGTAATTTGTCGTACCAGTCTCACGGAAGCGACATATTCAATGGTCCTGTGGGAAAATTTCAATGGTCCTGCGGGGGAAAAGGCGATGTGCTTTTGAGGGTGCCCGGATTGGCTCAAGCGCAGAATGTAGCCTCTTTACATATCAGAGAACATTACCGGAAAACAAAAAGAGTTATATTTCTGTTTTTTTTTCAGGGTATGTAAGCAACATTATGTATAAGAAAAAAATTACAAGTCACACGACCGCTACACAAAAAAAAGAAACAAAGTCACAAAGTCATCCGCCTGTACTTTTTGTGCACTCTGTATAAAAATATTTCTAGCGTGCGGATTCTATGTTATGAACTACCCACGAAATGAAGAAAAAACACGCCCGAACTCGAAACAAAGGCCTCAAACAGCTAACTTGAAATTAACATTGAACCCCTCGTGCTTCTTAGAGTTAAACAAACTACTGACTGTTGTGCTGTAAAGTTTTCTGAGCTAGTGGGAAAAAAAAAGGAGTGGACGATTAAAACTGTCTAAGCAGAGTCAAGTACATGTCTGAAAAAAAAGCACTGAAAAAATAAAGCCAGGGAAGCTTACGCGAACAAAATACTGACAAGCGTCCCCGAAGGGGACGCTATTATTGTTTGGACACTTATTATTGTCTAAGGACTTCTCTTGCATACTAAGAAATTTCCCGAACCTAAGGGTTATTTTGCAAATGAGATATTCATCAGAAATGGGTAACCATGAGATGAATGAGGGTGGTCCTCTCCAATTTCCTTTTTTATCGAATTGAGTTAGCGTTTAATTGCACTAACTTGAGCTTTTTTTTTCCTTAAGTAGGGTGGTTTCATTTCTACAGTTGACTGTATTTTTCTGTTTTTTTTATCTTTATTTTGCTCTATTTCTAATATGTCTTCTTCTTAGCGTTGTCCCGCGCCGGCCGAGGTCGGAGTACGGCTTCTAGCTCTCGAGAAACATCTGTCCGTTGCGTCTTCCGAGTGGAGTCTTGCAAGGCGCAGGTCTTCTTTGAGTGTATCCATATATCTTGTCTTCGGTTTGCCTCGCGGGCGTTTGCCTGGTACTTCCATGTCAAGGGCGTGTCTTGCGATGTTGGTCGCGTCTCTTCGCATCACGTGTCCATACCATCTAACTCTCCCTTCTCGCATCTTGTCTTGTATTGGGGCCACGCTCTATTTCTAATTAGTCTTTCCAATTTATAAGTTTTTTTTTGGCTGAAAGTAAGAAAAACTACACGAACAACTTTTAAGAGTAAATGAGATGTTTTGCTTTAAACTTTTGTTCTTTTCTGTGTTTTTTTTTGGCTTGAGTGGTTTGAGTTAAAACATCCTTTGCTCGAATTAAAATGTCCCTGGTTCATAAGTATGTCTTATTGATTTTTTCGAATACATTTTCCGCACATTAAAATTGTTTTTGACTCCAAGGAAAAAAGTAACATTTATCAACCACACTCCGATCAAATTCGTTCCGTTTCACTTCTCTAAAAGAAAAACATCGGGATTTTAAACGTTAGAAATGCTGGCTATCCTGCGTTTGCTTGATTTGAAGTGTTCAGACCAAACATCTCTGGGGGATCTTTGCTTCGAGCTTCCTTCGAGCTTCGGCGGGTCCACGTTTTTGATTTAAACGCCAATTTTCAGACGAGAGTTAATGTGATGTTTAAAAAAGAACTGTATTGGAAGAAGAATGCCAAGTTTCAAGCAGGGAAGGGGCAGGGGAAATTTTAGGAACTACCCGTTGTATGAAAAACCAACCTGCTGAAACTCAAAACATAGGCCCACCAGAAGTTGAAGAGTTGAACAAAGTACATCTCGTGGTTCTGATAGTTTCCACCTAGACTCGCTGACTGGAGAAGTGGCATGGGTACCCTAATTTTGGATGTGAAGAAAGTAAAATTGTTGAGTTAAAAAGAAAACAAGAGATGAAGGAATGAACGCTGCGTAGCTGCTTGAGCAAAGGCCAAGAAGAAGGAGGGAAGGAAGAATCGAGTGACAAGCTACATCAGTCAAGAAGAAGGGAAAATAAAGGCAGCGAAGCTGCATCAATCAAGAAAAAAAGAGAGAATCGACGCAGCAAAGTTACTTCAGTGAGGAAGGAGCGGGAAGGGAGGCAACGGAGCTGCGTGAGCCAGATATAAGAGCTGTGGAAAAATGAAGACGGCGAAGCTGACCGACTAAGAGGCGTAAAACCTGATTCCAGAAGGAGAGCGGAGCTTTCATTAGCATAGAGAAGAGAAGTGAAAAAATAATAGCAACAGCAACATCCCAAGTTGAGCCAGAGAAGCTGCCTGAGGCAGGTGGAAATAGAAATAGAATAGAAGAATGATAAATGTATGGAATAAGCTCCCAGGTTCACTTATAGCTATAAGCTCCTCTAGCATGGTTAAGAATGAAGCCGCTAAAAGTGATTGTGAAGTTATTTGTAAACCTTCTCTTCAGTCCGCTTCAGTTCAATCATCCAAAGACTCAATTTGATAATTATATAGAATTAGTTAATTCAGACACAGTTTGTCTACTGTTTGAACCTCGCTTAAACGATTTCAAATTTCGTGTCGTTTTTTCTTCAATTGTTTTAGAACGTCCATCTTTTTTTTCTTTTTATTCTTCTTTTCAACACTGATTCCGCAGAGCGACAGATCTCCTTTGTGTGTGATTTTATGATACTCAACTTCGTACACATGGAATAAAGATATTAAAGAAGCTCAAAACCAACCAGATCATAAAAATCGCCGATGGGTCCGTAGAACCGAACACTTGCATCGAAGATCCAGAAAGCGTTAGAGGAGGAGAAAACTTCCTGCAACCTTTGACTGTTGTACTCATTAATTCAATGTCTTTTCACTCCTTATTCCCTACATAGGAACAATTACTTTCGAATTCACAATGAATGACTGGTACCGAAGGGGGGGAGGGAATCATTAGAGAGGACTAAGAAGTAGGAGAGGGTATATTCGAGTGAAAAAGAAATGTGCCTCCACGCGGTAGAGCTGAGAGACATGAAAGACGGAGCATTATATACAAGAGGTCATCAGGTAAGGAAGTTAATAAATTCCCCCAATTCAATTCCCCTCTCAGTCTTTCACACAGAGCGGTGAGCATTTTTTCCGCTCTCATATTGATTCATTGACCCTGCCTTTAACTTGACCCAGTTCTTTCCATTCTTTCCTAAGTAAACGTCATCATCTTCCATGGATGGAAAGCGTTCTCCGGCTGTTCCTCCTTCTTGCCCGAGATGTCCAATGTACGAGAAGAAGATTGAAGAGTTGATGGAAAAGATGATAAGGTTGGAAAGTGTGGTGGAGGAACTCGTTTCCCGTCTGCCTCCTTTTGACTCATCGCCTTCTCATCCAGCGCCCCTCAGTCAATCCTCTCAGTTGCCTTCTCTGCTATCCATCCTACCGCATATCCTCGCCTACGATGCCGCGGTAAGAGCTATGACAGTCGACAAGAACATGAAGGAAAATAAGGCCGAGAACATAGTCTGCCTTGGTATCCCAGAACAAGACAACGTTGAGGCAACAGATGCGGCTGATCAAGTATTTCTTTCAGCGCTTTCCCGGGATGTCGGAATACCGGAGATTGAAACTGCTCGTTTTAGAAGGTTTGGTGACCCAGCAAAAAAGTGGCGCGTTCTCAAAGTCTTCCTTGAGTCTGCTCCCCTTAGAAACGAAGCTCTGAAGAAGATCAGAAAAAGCCGCCCTCCTTGCCTCTCCAAGTTCCCGCACAGTTACATTCGGGAAGACCTAACTTGCGAAGGACTCCAACTTGAGCGTGAAGTCAAAAGAATCGCCAAGGAAAGAAATCAGACTCCCGATGGGCAGAAATGGAAAGTCGTCGGAACGTGTCTGCTGCCGGTCCGAACAACTTCGTATTCACAGCCAAGGCCATCCTCCACGCCTAGAAATGCGGAAACTCCCTGTCCGTCAGTTTCCAAGGACCTTTCTCACTCAGTAAATTGTCCTCTGGTGGTCTTTACTTCACCTGCGAATCCCGCGACTGTCTCTTCTTCGCCAAATAATCGCCGTTCTTCTCGGAATGTAACGATGAGACGTTAGGTGAGTGGCGGTGTTCTTTCTAGTCCTGACCCTCCTAGTCCCCCACATTTTTCACAGAGTTCAAGTATCAACTGCATCTTTTTTAATGCTCGATCACTTCGTAATAAGTTGTATAATCTATCTTTTCTGCTGAGTTCTCTTTCATATGATGTAATAGCTATATGTGAGACCTGGCTTACGAGCCAAGATAATGATTCCTTGGTACTCAACAATTCTGATTATCATATTTTTCGTTGTTATAGAGATCGTTCAATGAAAGGAGGTGGCGCAGCTATCCTTGTATCGAACCGTATTCCTTGCTCATTCGTTTCCACTTGCTCTGATGACGGCTTAGAAGCTGTCACCATAGACCTTTTTCCGTCTGTGTCTTCCACACAAATCTTGTTCTCGCAATCTTTTAAATAATTACAGACCTATATCATTAAGTTGCTCGTTATCCAAGATTATGGAAAAAAAATCGTTTTCGCCTTAGTTTATTCGTATTTAGAAGAATCAGTGCTATTGTCTCCAGATCAAGCAGGTTTTAGAGCGAGAAAGTCTACCGTAACATCTTTGGTAGAATCTCATTCTTTTGTTGTTGATTCTTTGGCTCAAGGGCTTTCAGTTGATGTTATTTTCCTCGATATTCGTAAAGCGTTCGATACTGTAGATCATAGGCTGCTTTTATATCAGGTTCATTCGTTCGGTATCTCCTCTAATATTGTCAATTGGATTAGTAGCTATTTAAGTAATCGAACTCAATCAGTCTTAATCGATAATGTGCTATCTCAGCCCATGCCTGTTATTTCAGGTGTGCCTCAAGGCTCTTCCCTTGGTCCTTTACTATTCCTTATGTATATTGATTCAGTGAAGGAAGCGATACCTCCTAACCTTCGATTCGGTTTGTATGCAGACGATATAAAAATTATGGGTCGTGTTCCCTCTTCTAGCCATGATATCCAAGTCGCTCTTGATCTTGTTACCGCTTGGTGTTCGGAATGGAACTTGTCTTTGTCGACATCTAAATGCAGTGTTGTGCATTTAGGACCCCGAAATCCTTCTGTTGTATAACGTATAAATGGTCTCCCTTTAACTGTTGACGGGATAGCTAAAGATATTGGTGTCACTATTTCCGATGAATTCTCGTACAAACACCATATTGTCGATAAGTGTAAGAGAGCTTCCGCTGTTGTCAACATGTTATTTAAAGCTTTTAAATCCCCTTCCATTTCTCTGTTGACATCTGCTTTTAAAATCTATGTCCGACCCATAATCGAATACGCAAGTGAGTTGTGGAATCCATCTTCCTCGGGCCTTGTTAAGTTGATTGAGAAAGTCCAACGCTCTTTCACGAGGAGAGTACTAGGAAGAGTCCGTCACCCTAAGCTTCCGTATTCCCAGAGGCTTTCAATGCTAGGCCTTCAGAGCCTCGAGTACCGTCGCGCTATCTCTGATCTACTTTTTATTCATAAATGTTTACATAACAGCTTAGACATAGACACTGATCATTTATACGAAATCTCGGCTGTTCAGCGTTTCACTCGGCATTCGCATCCTCTAAGACTTATTCTTCCTCACCGCATCAATAAGACCTCTTTATCGACATGTGTTTCCCGTCAAATGTCTGTTTGGAACTTTCTTCCATTTGATGTCCTCAACGAACCTAGTAGCCTTAAATTTAGAAAGCAACTTCTTTCGTTGCCTGTGAATGTGATTGCGCCAGTTAGTCTTGTTACTGATACTTAAATAAGACTTGTGATTTTTCATCAGTATCACAGCCCCCTTTTTTCCCCTTTACACACCGCCACTAAGCTTTATGTGTAATGTAGTCCATGCATACCTTTGTTTATATGTAATTTGCTTTTGTCTTAAATACCTACATGCTTGGAATAATGAATGAATGAATAATAAAACTTGCCGCTAGAATAATCGACTTGAAGGCGTATCGGGACAGTGTTCTGGTGTGATTTGGGTAACGATCCAAGTCCAAGTAACGAACTTCTAAGTTGCAGACGTTTGATATTTCGTCGGTCTGTGGGAAAAAATGGCATGGTTGAACACTGACAAGTTTTTTTTTGTAATTACGAATATAAAGAACTTGAAACTACATATGATATCGATACTACGGAGAAAAAACCATGTCAAAAATAAATAATATAAACATCCCCTTTAAAAACCTTCCTTATAGCAGAATATACGTCATGACAAATTTATTAAAAAATTAATACTATACTTGATTTTGTTGTTGTCAGGGTACATGCATATAAGCTCTTCTTAGATGAGATACAGAACTATTCAGATATTTAGAACACGAGAAAAGGCCCCTGCTGCTAAGTATAGCAACACTCGAGAAAGTATATTCGCTCGATCATTACTTACATTTCTTGAATACTCTGTTTTTGGTGAGTTTTTTCGGAGTTGGATTACTTAATGTAGGTTTTATCTTACAAATAATTCAACCACGAATAATCCAATGACCACAATCGACTTAGTTACTTGTTCTTCTGCGTTGTTCTGCTGATTCATTGTTGTTGCGAGGTATATAAAATTTCCCAGTCACGAGGCATCTCCTTTTCCCAGTCATAGGATAACGAGTTCGGTCATTACCAGAAAAATCCGTCGCTAGAGTTTCAACATAGTCTCAACCGATGCAAACGCGACCGCTACGTTAATACTAAGGCTTTCCTCTCAGACACTTCACCATGATTGCGATTCCACTACTCATTCAAACCACAAAAGCTGTCATTCGAGTCTCAGCACTAGAGCCTATGGGTTTTAACCTCATTCGGTTGTAAGCCAATGCCGTAATAGATGATTTTGTTCATAGTCCATTTCCTGAGTTCTACTAAGGCCTTGCGGGACTCTTCAAAATGGTTAGATGATGCATAGGTCACGAAGACGACATCATCCTGAAAATAAGTCAGACTCTCTTCAGCTCCATCTCTTACTGTATGTCTCTACCTATGTTTATCCATATATAACTCCTATTTTTCCGTCTGAAAATTATGCGATCACAAAGTTAAATGAGCCTCGTTCATTGAGTGCTGTTGCAGTCGAAAAAAACGTAATTCTCTTAGGTAGTTCTATTTCTCAGATCATTGGAAGCTTAGTAACAAAAAAGGCAACTAAACATGATACCAAAAGCGAACAGCGTAGACTTCTTTTGTGCGAATGAAGAAGCGTAAACTAACCTCTGTGAAAGACTTCGTTGGGTAGTCATAGCTTTCAGCCAAGTCCAATCTATTGAGGATTTTCAAGTGAGCCCGATTGAAGACCTTTCCTACTTCCATGCCGTTTTCCACTTCGTAGGCGAGAAAAGACATCTTGAGAATCAAACGAAAAACTATTCTCACGAGTTCCAGTTATTCAAGCCGTCTAAGTAAATCGATTCAAAATAAAATACTGACACATTTTTTCCATTCTGTAAAATCCGAAAAGAATGAAAACTTTTTCATTAGGTCTCGTAACATTAAGTATTGTAAACAGGTTAAACTTGGTTTTTTACCCCAACTTTCTCCCAGTTTTGGTGTATTTACAGAGCATCTCTTGGGAAAAACTATGTCTCCGAGTAACGCGCTTCAGGAGTGAAGCGCTTGCTTTTACATTAGCAGGAAAGAAATATGGAAAAGGGAGAGAAAGAGAAAAACAAACGAAGTTAGAGAGTCAGACAGAGAGAAAGAGGCAGAAATACAAAGGGAGAGAGAGAGACACACAGAGAGAGACTGGGTTATGGCGTGAACCAGAATTTATCCGTGCGAAAATTGGACGATATTGCTCTGTGTTCTATTGTTTTATATTTTATTGTTTTTTTTTGTATGGCATAATGAGATCTGTTCTCGTGTTATCAACTGACTTTCTCTTCTCTGTCCGAGGAAGATGTTTGCAAGCCTTTGAAGAGGATGAATAAGCAGAAAAACAGCGTCGTGATCAGAATGAAGCACGCGTAAAAACCCTCAATACAAAAATTCAAATAACCTTTTTCTAAATTCTCGCAACTACGGAAAATAGTATAATACATATTATTTTGAGCTGACTCTTCGAACAATAATTAACTTTCGAGAGAAGTTTCGAACGTTAAAAAACATAAGATTCGTTAGCTGATCAAGACCAAAATTTGAATGTTAGTTATTTGCCTATTTTCATAACCAAGTTGTTTTCTTCAGAAAAAAGGTTAAGAGAAGTTGCTAAACAAGAAAAGCTACACATCACTTATAATCCTAGTAGTGCATGCTATCGGTAGCTTAGTTTTCGAAAGACAGGGGAGGATATCGAAATGATACTTGGAAGCGTTAGGCTACTTGATTTAACGCCTTTGAACTACGAAGTTTAGTAAAGCAGACTAACTAAATTCACCACCCGTCGCGCAAGTGCCATGTGAGCGCAAATAAAAACAGAGAACGTTGCTGAAAATCAAGATGAGTAGTCGGAGAATGCAGCCGGTTCACTCGTAGGTCCATAATTTTTTCACGAGTCATTATCACACAACCAAAAGAAATTTCCTCGCGATTATTTCTTTTTCGTACGCGTTCTCATGAGAAATTCGGGGTCGAATACAGCGATACAGCGATACAGCGATACGAAGCGATTTTGTATACAGCGATCTTTTACAGGTCTTTCTAATCTCTCATGTTAATAAATATAAACAGTTTACAGTTGTATCCGATACAGAAGCCGATACAAGATGTTGCTGTATCGGATACAAAATTTTTGTTGCAATTGGGTCGACTTCAGCTTGTTATGTCGTTTTAAAACTGCATTTATGATTTCATGAATAAAAACAGAATTTTCGTTTATGTGTTCAATCCAAATTGTCTTTTTATCACAAAATAACAAAATGGAGGATGAAAACAAAATGAAAAAAAATATTCATTCATAAATTCATCATCCCTCGCAAATACACATGTACATATATACTTACAGTGGAAGACTGTCGTGGATGCAAGTTCAGCTAAAACAATCATACCGAGAAAAATTAATCAAATTAGGCGAAGCTTGGAAGCGGAAATGATTACAGATGACTTAAGTTTAAAGAGAAAGGTCACGTACAACTTTGGTGAAACAAACGAAACTTTTTGAGGCAGAGAGTTCCACACGTTAAGGAATCTGGAAACAAACCTCTGCCTTCTCAAAAAGTTTCATCTGTTTAAAGACCTTTCTATTTCAACTTCCGTCATCTGTGATCATTCCTGCTTCCAAGCTTCGCCTTAATTACATTGAAATTCTTTATTACCATAGGATAGCTTGTAAGGCCATCGCTTATATGGATCCATGAGATAGGAAGGAAAATAATGTGGAATAATGGGGAATAAGATAATCAATTTTCGTTGGTGTCCAGTCTTGTTGTTGACAACAGATAGTTCGGTAGGGCTATGAGATTTGAGAGGTCGATCTCTTCTAGAGCCTGGCCGAAAGCTTCGAAATCTTGAATCTCTTTTGAATAATCTGTAACTTTATTCCATAAAGCAATTGCTCTAGAAAAGAAAGAATGTGGGTCATTGTATCGTTTAAAGTTCATAAGAGTTAACTTGGAGGTTCGGTCTGAAGTGCGGAGATTGGTTTCAGTTCTTAACTTCAGCTCTTTTTTGCATGTCTGACAATCCGCTCCATCAGAAAGTAAACGAAAAACTACCAATAAATCGAAACGGATTCGTCGAATGATTGATTAGTGGATCTAAATTGAATTCAGCGAGACGTTGGGGGTAGCTCAACCTAATACTTCCACAACGAGAGTAAGCTCTTTTTGTAAAGAGTCTTTGAGGGTATTCCAACCTTTTTGATTTATTACTGCGGACTTTCGGGGAGAAAATAGTTGTACCATATTCAAGTAGGGGTCTGATGTAAGTGGTGTAAACGGTTTTGTAACCGTTCAAGTCCAGACATCTGAATACTTTAAAAACTTGTGAAATTCTACATAGAGTCCTGGCACGTATGATTTCTATGTGTTGCTTGAAGTTGAGCTAAGAGTCCACAAAAATACCTAAGTCTCTGACTAAATTAACGACCTTTATCAGCGAGCTTTCAATGAAGTAATCGTTTTGAGATTTCCCTAGACGGAGACAGCTGATTTTCTCGACTGCTAAGGGAAGTTTGAATTCACGTGACCAATTTGAAATATTGTTTATACATAGTTGTAGAGAATCACAGTCCTCGCTTTAAATTTTAAGGTCATCGGCAAACAAGGAAAACTTCACAGTCGAGGGAATACAACTCTCAATGTCATTAATGAAGCAGAGGAACAAGAGGGGCCCGAGAACTGTCCCTTGTGGTACCCCGCTGAGTACTGGGAAAGAATCAGAGTAGACATTTTCTATGCGAACCTTAAATGAACGGTTTTGCTGGAATACAGTAATCCAGTCTATTAGAGCAACATGAAGTCTCATGGAATGAAGCTTTTTGATCAACTCTGAATGTGAGACCTTGTCGAAAGCCCTCGCAAAACCAAAATATACAACATCTAGTGCTTGATGTTTCTGAAGAGATATTTCCCATTCACTGATAGATTTTAGAAGTTGCAACTCACAGCTTCTTCTGGATATGAAGCCATATTGGGAATTGGAGAAGAAGTTTCAATGGTTAAGTCTGACGTGATTAGATAAAATGCTCTCGAAAACTCGACAGACCGCGGAAGTCACAGTGATAGGGCGATAATTGCTGAAATTCGCTCGATCACCTTTACGTATGTAGACTGGGATGACCTCTCCGGATCTCATTGGATAGGAATTGAGCATCTCTTGGAAGAGTCTTCGAATATTAGGGAAAGAGTTTTTATTAATTGATTAACTTTTCTCTGCTTGGTTGTTTTAGCTGAACTCGTGCCCACGACAGTCATCCACTTTGAGTATAAATGTATGTATATGTTGTATGGGCCTTAAAATGAGCATTATGTTGTCTGTGTGTGTAGCTCAGTGGGTAAGAGCATTCGCCCGGAATGCGAAAAGTCGCGGGTTCGGTTCCCGTCACTTTTTTTTGCACGAGTTTCTGCGTATTTGTATTTGTTTCTGCGTTTTTTTTTTTTGTTGATTTTTTGCACGAGTTTCTGCGTATTTGTGACGATTAAAGAATGAATGAATAACTTTTTTCATTCAGTTTTTTCATGAAAAAAAGACATTTGATTACATCATCCGTCAGTCATCATCCGAAACACATCATCCGAAAATTCAGTTTATCTTTTTAAACAAAGAAGAAAACAAAAAGAGAAAAAAACACAAAAGAAGAAGAAAAAAACGAGAAGAAAAAAAAAAGAAAAAAAGAGTTATTATTTCGTTAAAGTTAATTTTTCAAGAAAAGCCTAAAAACTTAACGTTAAAAAAGCTAACTGAGAACGATGGTTAATACTATGAAAAAATCGTACAAATTTATGAAAAAACTTAGTACTATTCATGAAGTTCGTGGATACTTTAAAAGGAAGCAGAATATTTTAACGAAGACTTCCGTGAAATTTTTTTCTTAATTTTCGTAAAAGTAACAGTAAATTAGCCGTGGAGTTATAAAATCTTTAAATTTTAAAAATTTCAAGATAAAATTCCGCGCGAGACCATATGGCCGGCCCTTTGCTGACGGGGGGGGGGGGGAATTGGGAAATCGAGAGTTGTTAACTCATTATATTATCTTATACAGTATTCCAGATAAAATTCCGTGCGAGACCATATGGTCTCCCTTGGCTGACGGGGGGGAGGGAATTGGGGGTTCGAGGGTTATTAACTCATTATATTATATTATCTTTTACAGTATTCCTGATAAAATTCCGTTCGATACCAAATGGTCACCCTTGGCTGACGGGGGTGTTCGAGGGTTATTAAATCGAGAACATTATTCTGTTTTTTGAGACTCAGCCCAACCCGAGAAATATTGAGTTCTTGGTTAAGAACTACCGCGCGATTTTTTGTTTTTTGTTGAGCCGCTCTCTTTAGCTTTCGCACCGAGTCGAGCTATATGCTTTCCAAATCATAACACTTTTTTACTTGGCTTTGAACAAAGTTTTAACTCTTGCGGACAAAAAGAGGTAAATGCGGCGAAGCTGTATGAGCGCTGGTAAAGAGTAAGAGCGGGCGTTCGTTGGTTACGTAAAATGTGCGGAAACTTGAGAATTGTCAAGGCTTACCGAATGTCAAGGCAAAAAAGTGACAAGCGTTTTTCAAAGGGAAACGCTGAAGAAGATAGACGAAGGCAGTGCAGCGGACTGTGCCAAGAATGAGATGAGAAGTGTGTATAACAAGGTAGCAAAGCTTCCTGAGCCAGAAAAAAGGGGTGGAGCACAAGTAACGAAGCCAGTGGAGCTGCTTTACAGAAGGATTACGAGGATAGAATAGGGAAACTGAAGAAGCGAAGTGGCCCGAGCCGTTTCGAAAAGAAGGGTATAGCGACGAAACGCAGCGAAGATGCTTGATACAGGTATGTAGTAGAGTGTGGAAACAAAGGCAGCGAAGCTTCCTGATACAGGGAGAAGAGCAGTAGGAAGAAAAAGGGAGCAGTCAAGTTGGCTTCCTTATGATAAGGAGAAAGATTGCTTTCTTTATCAGCTCATCAGAATCACATTATACAAATACCTTGCGATGCACCGATCAATGAAATGATGTGTCTTTTGATAAAAGTAATCTCGAGGATACGGAACAAACTTAATACAAAGCTTGCTGGGATTTTTCATATCTCGCCACGGTGATTTTGGTATTATTGCTTTTTCATTTGACCCATAACACTGATCTCAATAATGAAAATGAATAGTGTTTCATTCGAACCATTCGCATGTTTTATTTGCACCATTTATATATTTACAATGTTCGAATTGCACCACGTGTACATGGGATGAAAAGGCTTTTGCATAACGAATGAGCGCTTTTTTCAGGTCATGAAGAGAGTTGAGAGTCTATCAAAGAAAGATTCATTACTCGAGAGGTATAATAACTCTTTCTGCAGTCAATTAAAGGTTACAAAAATTGATTAATTTAATTTTTTTTAAGTTTAAAAAATCTGTTTTTACACCAAAAATTGAAGCTTTATGACAAATCAGAATTATCATTAAATCAGAATGCTCATTCGAGGTCTGCTGCAGGCGATTATTCCAAGTTGAGGTTAAAAGTCGATTTCTGTCTTCATTGTGGATGCTATTAATATGCCTTGCGGGTTTCTCACTGGTTATGGTTAGTTCTGATATAACCTTCAACAAATTTAAAACAATTCATAGATTGATTCGTTCGATCATTCATCAAAACGCAACAATTGACAGCAGAAGGCGGGGTTGTTACGAAATTTAGGCGATTGACAAAAGAAGGTGAGGGTGGATGAAGATTTCACCACACACTTGACACATACAGTCAGATACATACAGGTTTTATTTGAATTTTTCTATCAGGAAACTTCCTGATTTGCAAGAAAATGACGTATTGAGTGTCCAAATGGAGCAACTGTTGCATTTTGAACGGTCATTTTATTGCTAGTCAGGAAGTTTCCAAGCGGGAAAATTCAAACAAAACCTGTATGTATCTGACTGTATGTGAGCAAATAAGTTTTAATTTTTTACGGTTAAAACGGTTGATGAGCAAAACAGTACGCCCTTTTGACTTCGTTTACCATTGTACGAAATGCTACTAATTACGGACTGTTAACACATTGCACAATAATCGTTTTAAAAGTAGGCTAGCACACCCCCCTTCAAACGATCACTTACGATAGACAAGGCCGGCCCGCAATCTTTTGCATAAGATGCCCATGCATGCACGCACGAACGCACGCACGTACGCACGCACGACGTACGAACGCACGCGTGAATCAGACTACAAACTCTTTCCAAACAAAAAAAATTTAAGAAAAAGGCCCTTATCGAATTTTCAAACCGCGACTTCGCGATTTAGAATTATTTTCGAATTCGCCACCATTTTAGCCACATTAAGACGGGACCGTTTCAAGGCGGGAAGTAATAAAAATTCGTCCAAACTTGAATCCTTCTCTCTCCAATGGCTGTTTTTTTTTTTTTTGCTAGCATATGAAATCGGGTTGCTAGCATATGAAATCTCTACTTCTCCAGCTTTATGGTCTATTTTTCATTATATCGACTCCTCCTGTCGTAAACTCCATTCGTCGTCTTATATAACCTATGTTTGAATACACTCGCCTTAGGGGTATTCAACCCTTCTCCGCAGTGAATACACCATGAGCGTAGAAGAAATAACTTGACTGAGTTCTCAACTTGCTCAAACGACTAAACACGCTACCACTTAATCTTCTAAACTCACACACTCCACACTACACTTTTGCAACCACTTCCTAACACACGAAAAACGTAGAATGTCTTCCCTCCCTCTTAACACCTCTCGCGTACAATTCCACGCGAGAGCACACTCCCTTACTAAGGCGCGTATTCAAACACCAAATCTCTCGCATCGCTCGTTGTTTACGTCGTAGTTTTACGGAGGTTTCACAGGGGTTTTACGTCCACGAACGACCTAACAAAAACAGAGATTTAACGTGCGACTGTAAACTTGAGCGAGAAAAAAAACTGTTGGAAAACTGGAAGTATGTAGTTCAATTTAAATTCAACCTCACTTTTTTCTGGAAATTGTCTGAAAAGCCTTTATCATAAAATTATGGGGACAATGTTTGAACGATAAAGCTTCAAGGTGCGCAACTTCTGCTGGTAAAAGGTTTTACGAGATAGCGGAGCGGGTTAAAATAAGAACCATCGCCTGAAGACGTTAGAAGTGGATTATTCTTTAACGAAAACGGAAATCAAATTATTAGTTCTCTTTTTAGATGTATATAGATGTTTTGATAGCTTATTTGCCTGAGAATTCTTTGCCTGAGAAAAAAATCGCTAACATGGAGGTCAGAAAAAGGAATACATCGCAAAAATAATGTTCGAGAAAATAGACAATTGTTGCGTTGCACTCAAAAGTATTCATAGACTGTTGTTTAGCACTCCAACATCATTTCAGAGAACATACAAGACAGAAGCGGCCGTTTCCGGAAAGCGTGATACCGTAGAGCGTAGAGCGTGATTCGTAAAAACCACTCCATGCACCGGTTCCATGACATCTTGCAGAGCGACACCTTGCAGAGCGTCACCTTGCACCGGTCACTTTGCAGATTGACACCTTACAGAGCGACACCTTGCAGAGCCTTTAACAAAGTGTGTACCCTTTGCCTTCACACCCTTTGCTCCCCTAAAACACGGCCTCAACTTAAAAACGGCCTGGCTCAATTTTTTCTTTCTTGTTCTCTTTCTTTCTTTTTTTATTTTTTTTCTCTTTTTTTTCTTAATTGTTCTCTTGCTTTCTTTTTTCTCTTTCTTTTTTCTTTCTCTTTCTTTTCTTTTCCTTAAAAAAAAAATATCTTTATAAATTTTGGGGAAAGGAAAGGGGGAGGGGGAAGGGGGTTCACCTAAGCAGGGAAGGGAAAGGATGGCCTGAAGGGGGGAAGGGGGAGGAAGAGGGCCCTACCTAAGCAAAGGGGGGGGGGAGTAGGGGCCCTAGGGGGGGGGAAGGGGGAGGAGGGAAGGGAAATTTTCATGAACAAAATCTCTTTCTGAGAAAAAATCTTTGGACGGCTAAAGTAGATTAAAGCGAACTTTTTACTAAGCCTAAGCGTTTTTTAATGTAAAAATAATTTTCTGATGTAAAAATAAAAATTTATAAAGATAATTTTCAAAAGAAAGTAAGAGAACAAGTAAGAAAAAAGAAAGAGAAAAAATAAAAAAGAGAAAGAAAAAGAATACTAATTAATTGAGCCAGGCTGTAGGGTGTACACTTTGTTAAAGCCAGGCCGTAGGGTGTACACTTTGTTAAAGCCAGGCCGTAGGGTGTACACTTTGTTAAAAGCCAAGAAAGTCGCTCTGCAAGGTGTCGCTCTGCAAGGTGTCGCTCTACAAAGTAACCGGTGCAAGGTGTCGCTCTGCAAAGTGTCGCTCTACAAGGTGTCGTGTTACCCCATGCACCATATCCAACACTTTCTGCTCACATTTTTAATGACACATTTACTCATCATTTTCAATGTTTCGAGAATCCAGCTATAATTTCACTGAAATTTCAGCTGAGGCTCAGGCTATTTCATCCTAACGAGGCTGTAAGGCTCAGGGTTAAGACCGCATTAAAATAAGCAGGTAGTGCATATCACAAACACGCTCTTCGGAATCACACTGTTTGGCCATTGCCGCTAGAAGCATATGAAAACGTGGCAGAAAAATTAGGTTAAGAACATTTCACGAATGTTTTCTGTTTAACATTCACTGTATTTTTTTGTTATTAGCTTCCCAGTTTAACTTGATTTCCAGATTCTCTTCTATTCTTCAAATGAATTTCATTTGATCGCGTCATTGTCAACATTGCGTGGAGTGGAACCTAAGAATTCCCAACCACTTCTTCTCAAGAAGGACTCTCCACTAGATCTGCAACCTAATTCAAACTATAATATCAGTGAAAACGTAACAGTTCTCATGTGGACGGAATGGTGGCGGAATGACCTAAGCAAGTACATCAGTGGACAGATTGCATCTTGTCCATTCCAGTGCACTTTTCTCAATCATAGTCAAAGGTTGGGATTTTATGACTCTATCGTAAATCGGTAACTTAGTAAAACTTCCGAAGTTCTTGGTCTAGCGAAAAACAAATCCAAGAGCGCCCCGAGTAGCCGTATGTTCAACGTCAATCGCCATGTTCAGACTGAGGCTTGCTGAGGCGGATGCTGTTGTTGTCACGGTCGGACCTTAATTATTTTGTTAATTATGGTTGTTAGTATTAAATGTTAGTATTTATAATATTAAACAGAAAACATTCAAATTGTTAAATTATTATTTATAAATAGTTAGTAAGCTATTCTGATAGATTACTTTTGGTGAGGCTGATAATTTTATGTACTGTATTTTTGCTCACGCTGTTCTACGGGACAACTTCCCTACCAGACACGACAGCGGCAGCGTTGCGGCCGCGCGAGAGGATTTCGTTTGGTAAGGGTGATTGAGTTTTTAGTTAGTTGGGTGTTGTGTTGCTTTGAGAGCGAGTTTGGTTGGATTTGTTTTGTGATTTGGTGAGAAGACAGTAGCGGCGTGAGTCTTCTTGGGCTGCGTCCGTTACAGCTCCAGTTGTTCTACGGGTTCTGCTCGTAGGGTGACTCGAGTGTCTGAAGGGAACTGTTTAGCCCGCTAGCGGGGCTGGTGTAAGCGATTGAAGAATTGTGTGCTTCTCTGCGTTAAAGTTGTTTATTTGGTTCTCCTTGCTGAAATAAATATCGGCATCTAAAAACTCTGTTTGTGTTCGGCATTCCAAGTGACAGCGTGAAACTAATCGCGAAATACATTACATGGGGGCCGAACCGGTGCTTACTCAGTAAATTGTGCAATCTAACAACTTGTTGCAGTTTCTGAAAAGCAAATGAGCATCGAGGAAGAAATGAAAGATATGGAGCTGGACGAAAGAGGACAGGAGCAGCATCAGGTCAGACTTATACAGGAGATGGAAGAAATTTTGAAAACGCAAGAGCTTGAAATCAACACTTGTCAATTTTCGAAAAAAAAACAAATGTTAGAAGGATCGAGAGAAATTTTCCAAAAAGCTCGAATGATTGTTTCTGTAAAAAATAAAATTGATGAAAGAATGGAAAAAGAGATGATCGCAACACTGCAAGACTTGCGAGGTAAAGTGAAGGAGGAAGATCAAACCGATCTCGTCGGCCTCATCATGGGAGAAATGAAAGGGGCCATGGAACGGCTCAGAGAAGACCTGCAGAGTGCGCAAGACGTCAGACTGAAAGGTTTCAATACCGAAAGTTTCAAGAAAGTAAGCGAAGAACAAGAAAGTCAAGTTTTATGGGAACGCGAACATGGAGAGGAAGTGTTTATCGAAAGATTGCAGAGCTCATCGAGAAACGAGAGAAGAGCTAAAGGACCGCAAGCCCGAGAGCTGATGCCAGAGAAAAGGAAGGAGGAGAAGGAAAGCAGAAGTCAGTCGCATACAATTGGACAGAGTGTGCGGAAAAGGTCAGATGGGAATGAAATTGAAGCAGAGCAGCGGGTTTATGAATGCGTTGAAATGAGAGGAGGTTGTTTTGAAAGGAAAGAAAGCGAGAGACCGAGAGAAAAAAGGCTGGACGATAGAAATGATGTGGAACTGAAGACCATTTTTACCTCACTTGCTATGCCCGTGGTCCCGGAGTTCTCAGGTAAAGGAGGAGTTAAAGCGTTCAAACAGTTCATAGACAAATTGTAAAGAAAGTATGCTGAGTGTGTGAGTGAAGAGAAACTGATTGGACTGATGACTTCTCATCTAGTTGGTGAAGCGGAGGAAGTTTATGAAACCTTGCCGAATTCGATTAAATTTTGTGACTACATCGGTATTGTGAGAAAGATGGAAGAAAGATACAAAGGCGACGAAACAGTACTGAAATATAATGCACAAAGGCAACTTGATAGAATAAGAAAGCACGATGTGGAGTCGGTCATAAACTTTTGCACACATTTGGAATCACTGGCGCGAAGAGCATATAGTGACGCACCTTGTTCTGAGATTCTAGCGGGAAAGTTAATGAACGCGCTGTCAAGTTTTGAGCATCAACGAGCGCTTTTCGAAATCCTAGACAAGGCGGAAAAAGGAGAAGAGTACGGGAAAGTGAGAGAAGAAGCAATAAGACTCGAAACGTTGGAAAAGAGAAGAGAGCGTCCAAGATATGATTCGGGTAGGCCAAGAGAGAGATGGGCTGAGCAGAGGAGAATGAATTACGGAAGGAGAGAGGAAGCACCGATGAACAATGGGAACTCCAGAAGAAGTTTTGAGCAGAGAGGCGCAGCGGGTAATGTCATGAACCCGCTAAACCCAAACGCGAGAAGTTTTGAGCAGCGAGGGGTAGCGGGTAATGTCACGAATCCGCAAAACCCAAACGCGACTTCCTTTGTGTCGAGAAATTCCAATAATGAGAATCAGAGAAGGCCGGGAGAAGAAGAGGAGAGAAGAAAGATAGAAAGAGTTTCTTATTTTGGAACCCTTTGGAAAACCCAGGCAAAAGTGAATACGGTGAATTGCACAGTACTAATTGACTCGGGAGCAGAAAGCACGATTATACCGGAGCAGGTGATGGAGAGAATCGAAAGTGAAAGTAGAGAAAAACCTGAGAGGATGAGTTCCAGCGAAAAAGTTGTTGATGCAGTGGGCAGAGAAATTCCAGTGATCGCCAAAACAGAGATAACGCTAAAATTGGAGGGAGTCCAAGAGACAAAAATAGGCGCGTTCATCGTCGAGTCGGAAGAAAACTTCATTTTACTCGGTCAAAACGCTTGCGAAACATGAGAAAAATGGAGAGAACGAGAACAAAAAGTCAAAACCGCTAAAGTGAACAAAAGAATATGCATTTCTCCGGGAGAAGAAGCGGAAGTTAGTGTGAATGAGCCAGATACAGGCAGTGATATAATGATGATGTGGGCCGAAAAGGATGGTATTGGTAAGATGGTATGACTCTGGATTAATACAAGAGAAAAACGGGGAATGGAAAGTAAGAGTTGCAAACGAGACTCGAGAACCGCTATTATTAAGGAAGTATGAGAGTGTGTGAGAATGGAGTGAGCCACTGTGGAAAAGCGTTCAGATGGTGGAGAGAACCGGAGTTGAACAGAATCACAGAAATGAAGAAAGAGGTCGAGAAGTATTGAAAGTCATAGAAGAGCGGGCAGAGATGAGATTGATAAATGTAGAGAACTGGTGAAGGAATACCAAGACGTGTTTACGCTAAGTGATGAGGAAATGGGTCGAACCTCACTGGTGGAGCATAACATAGACACCGGTATTCATGCACCGATTAGTCAAAAAGCCCGACCAGTGCCGCTAGGACTTCAAAAGGAAGTAAGAAACAAACTGGGAGAGATGCTCAAAAATGGGGTTATTCAAGATAGCAGCTCAACGTGGTCATATTTCTGCTGAGCTCACCATTGTATTTAGGTGATTCATTTCGCAGACGATGCTTTTATAAAGCGAAACGTTCGAAATCCTATTCTTCTCAACAACGCATCAACAAGGCAAGACACAGATCAAAGTGTATCGTCTACCGGATTCTCAATCCAATGCGTTTAACTCAGCACAAATTCTACAATACCCTCCGACTGTGCGTAGACTATCGGAAGCTAAATGAGATCACGAATGACGTTTTCCCGTTACCATCGATTGATCAGACACTACAGTCTCTGAAAGGAAAGAAATGGTTTTCTACCATTGACTTAGTGGCGGGTTACTGGCAAGTCCCATTAGCAGAAGAAGCAAAAGAGAAATCGGCTTTCGCGACTATGGGCGGCCTCTACGAATACAATGTCATGTTATTGGAAGTAGGCCACATCCTCACTAAAGGATACAACCCGAGAGAAAATGGGTTAACCGAGAGATTCAACCAAACAATCATACGGCTACTGCAGAAAAAGGTTAAAGAGATAGAAAAATGGGATGAAACGGTGCCATTCGCGGTCTGCGCGTACAACATAACTTCTCATGCAACAACAGGAGAAAGTCCATATTTTATAATCCTCGTTAATGTTATGAGGAGTTCAAAGTCGCGAATCAGTGGCGCTTCATCGTGGCTATGGCGGAGTACACGAGGTTGCAGATCAACTCGAGCCCCATGAGAGATGAGAGAGCGCAAGGAAGACAAGAGCAAGGAAGACACGAGAGGAAAGAAAGAAGAAGCGGGACCGAAGGCGAGGAATAGTTTCTTCAACGACTGGAGGCTACCGCGGGCGAGGAGCGCAGTCAGGCTACTTCTTCAGCCCGTACAATCGCCGTGGACGTCGATTCTGAGGGGCCGGGGATGTCACGGTCGGACGTTAATTATTTTGTAATTATGGTTGTTAGTATTAAATAATAGTATTAATAATATTAAACATAAAACATTCAAATTGTTAAATTATTATTGGTAAATAGTTAGTAAGCTATTATGATAGATTACTTTTGGTGAGGCTGATAATTTTATGTACTGTAAATTTGCTCACGCGGTTCTACGGGACAACTTCCCTACCAGACACGAGAGCGGCAGCGTTGCGGCCGCGCGAGAGGATTTCGTTTGGGAAGGATGATTGAGTTTTTAGTGAGTTGAGTGCTGTGTTGCTTTGAGAGCGAGTTTGTTTGGATTTGTTTTGTGATTTGGTGAGAAGACAGTAGCGGCGTGAGTCTTCTTGGGCTGCGTCCGTTACAGCTCCAGTTGTTCTACGGGTTCTACGAGCTCGTAGGGTGACTCGAGTGTCTAAAGGGAACTGTTTAGCCCGCTAGCGGGGCTGATGTAAGCGATTGAAGAATTGTGTGCTTCTCTGCGTTGAAGTTGTTTATTTGGTTTTCCTTGCTGGAATAAATATCAACGTCTAAAAACTCTGTTTGTGTTCAGCATTCCAAGTGACAGCGTGAAACTAATCGCGAACTACATTACATAGCGTTCCCTGCGGGGACGCTTGTCACTCTCTTATTAGCCTAGTGATTCACATGGCTCAGACAGCTTCGTTACTCAAGTTTTCATACTTTTAGTCTGTTTCGAGCATCATACTGTTCTACTCCCTGCGTCGGGCATGTTTGCTGCCTTAGTTTCTTAACATCTCTTTCTATTGCTCCAAATGGCTTCGACGCTCCTTTTTTCATTCGTTCTCCACAGCTTCCTAAGCATCGCTAATTTTTTGCCCGTTTACCTCTTTTGTTCATTGTTTCCCTTCAATCATAAGGGGTAATTTCCAGTAAAATAGAAGTAGAAACAGTAAAATTTCCAAAATGGTCGAGTAAATGATTCGCGGCTGAAAAGAAATTACTTTACTAACATTTGTTGGGAAAAGTATGTTTAAAATTATACCAATTAAGCGCGTGTGTAGAAGCAGTGAAATTAACGAAAAAACCGAGTTTAAAGGAACTAATTTACTAATTTTTGATGGAAACAAGTAATTAAAATTAGGGCAAATAACTTTAGAAAGTTATGTGATAGTACAGAGTAAGTTATGTGATATGTGTAGAATAGGAGTGAAGCATCTCAGAGGATCTCACGATAAACGATCTTTCTGAGAACAAAAACATCGTTGCCTTCCGCGTCTTTCTCCTCCAACAGTCCGCTAGGACTGTAAATGCGCAGTTGGACTTGTCTACGATGCTGACTTTGATTGTTATTATAGCTCCAAGAACGATCAGTATTATAGAGTATTCGCATGAATTCCAAATAATTCGTACATAATTTATTAACGCTGTGACGGTGAAATTTTACTTTTCGATTAGTCCGTTCTTCTAGAATAAATTTATAACAAAATGGTAACTAAATACAGTTTTCGGACAGTGATATCTTATGTTTTTAAAAAAAATATTTCTTCGTTGTTTTTCAAACCACATCTAATTGTAAATAACATGGAATGTATTATTTTTTTATCTTGTCGACTATGAGCTTGTTTATTCATACTGTTGTAACTAAATAACTTGTCGAACTTTCGAGTTGTGATATCTAACTCAAGGATGTACTGCTAGGATAGAAAACATTTGAGACAGGAAAAAGTAAACTCCATCTAAACGTACATATTCGCCAGGAGTCCTTTACCCTTGGAAATTAGGCAACCAACGGTGAAGACACTGGATCGTAATCGTTCAGAAGAGTCATCAATATAGTATTTTTATACTATAATCTTGATTTTTTTCAATAAATATTTTTCATGTGACTTCTCTTTTTTGTATTTGCAATGATGTATTTGGTACACGTTTTCACAATTTGCAGTAATATGTTAACTGACATCGAAAAAAGCTATTGAAAGAGTTAGAAGATATTTAGTTCACAACAAAATGATATAAATTAACATTTGTGTGGAAATTATAATTATTTTTGATTGTTTGTAATTATTTTCATCGAAAACTCAGGTGTTCTGTGATGTCATAAACACCTATGTGTATAGTGTTTAGTGAATACGACAAACTATGAATTTTTCCGGCGTACACAATCAAGAACGCTTTGAAACTTTTTCATTAATTCTTGGAGTCTTGTTTTTAGAGAGTTCTTTGCTCGATTCGAAGTCCAAGTCATTCCATCATTACGTGTCATACGTCCCGATGGTACGATAGCCGTCGAAGACGCTAAAGCGGATATCCAGGTAGTCCAGCTTCTAATGGGTCCCAAAACAAGCTCGGGTTTGTGAGCTCGCGATAAAACTAGTTAGAGGTTTTTTCATACAAAACTTGCCATTAATCCAGCATGGTTTTTTTCTTCATAAAATTTTCTTGAATTCTTACAATTATGGAAAATTAAATGAGTGTAGTGAGGCAGAGTAGGAGTAAGGGAGCGAGAGAGAGCGAGAGAGAGAGAGAGAGAGAGAGAGAGAGAGAGAGAGAGAGAGAGAGAGAGAGAGAGAGAGAGAGAGAGAGAGAGATGGGGGAGAAAGAAAGATAGAGAGAAAGATGGAGAGGTAAAGAAATAGATAGACAAAGAGAGAGAGAGGGGAGAGAGAGAGAGAGAGAGAGAGAGAGAGAAGGCCAGACGGTAATGATAAACAACTTTATAAAGTGCTCAGGACTTCATAGAATCACGGGCTCTCTTTGCAAAACCATGAGCCCTTTTGAAATAGAAAAAAAATCTTATCAGTGTTTCAAAAGGTTTCAACCATAAAATTGCAATGCCAATGCAGAAGGTTTTCTATACGAGATGTTTGGTATGACGTAGATTGTTGGTGATCGTAAACTTCTGTGTGTGATGCTTTCAATCCTATATGAGTGATAAGACACAACGAATCCCATGAGTGAGTCACAGATCGATGCAGTAAAAGAGAAAAGCTATTTTAGTAATGCACCGTTACTCTTACTCTGATTATCTAGTGCAGCGCTATCCAAAAGAAAGGATATGGTAGTATATCAATCGTACAACGTTTGAATATTTTTGGAAGTATCAAACACATGGATCAAACATTAACTTTATAAGTAATTTTTTACCCCCCAATCACGATTTCCAAAATAACAAGTTTTATTAAGCCTACACAGATTTTGTATTATAATTACCCACTTGCTGAAATCCAATAAAGTTCGAATTTTTCAGACTAAGCCTAAGAAAAATTTTCATAGAAAAGTAAACTTTTCGGAAAAGTACAATTTAATCACAAATTAAGAAAATAATGGTCCACGGAAGCATACAACATCCCATTATATCGTGATGCAGCATCCTATAACGCCCGGGTTCCGGAGGTAGTGGCTAAAGTAAAACAGATTTTTTGCAGTGTATGTGTTTTGTCCCGTGTGGGGAGCTAAAATTAAATTTAACCATTATATGTGCGAATCGTAGCGAAAAATTAAACTTATTAACTGTTTGGTACTTCTAAAAGACTAGTACAAAAGACTAGAAAGGTACTAGCATACATTTTTTATGTAGTAGATTGACGTCAAATAGCATTATCCCTCAAAAACTTGCTTTCTTCGATTAACGAGTTATGTATAATATACAGTGTGGCGAGAAAGTACGCAGTCCGTGGTTTAGGAGTGTGCTACGTACTATTTCGTGCACGCACCGATTCCTTTTTTTGATTTTCGAAGTTTAATGTGTTTTAAACATTGTGTTGAAGTTTGACAACGATTGTTTGAATTTGAAGGTAATGACGGGTCCCCATCTCCAGCGTGCCGCTATCGTCGATTTGCACCAGCGCGGGTACTCCAACTCCGACATCGCGAAACGCCTGGTCGTCCGTCGAGATTTTGTCTGGAAGACCATCAAACGTTACAGCGAGCTCAGAAATCTCGAGGACCGTCCAAAAACTGGCCGACCTCGATCTGCTCGGACGCCGGCGAAGATAAAAGCAGTGAGGGAGCGAATACGCCGAAACTCCAAGCGGAGCATTAACAAGATGTCCCAGGAGATCGGAATATCCCGCCGGTCGGCTCAGACCATCGTCAGGGATGACCTCGGCATGCGCCCTTATCGTGTGCCTTGTTGTCTGCCAAGAACAAGGCAGAGCTCGTGAAGAGAAGTCGGGCCTTGCTTCGCGACACGGCCGCACCTGGTGCCGACGAGATAGTCTTCTCAGACGAGAAGTTGTTCACGATCGAGGAGGCCTTCAACTCCCAAAACGTGCGGGTTATCGCCAGAGATCCTGAGGAAGCCGATCGCAACGGAAGAGTCGTCAACCGCACCTCTCATCCAGCTCAGTTGATGGTCTGGGCGGCTGTGTGCGCTTCGGGTAAGTCTCCGCTAGTCTTCGTTGATCAGGGCGTGAAGATCAACAAGCAGAACTATATCAAAGACATTCTCGAAGGCGCCTTGCTTCCCTGGACCCGTACGCACTTCGCTGGCTGCCCTTTCTGCTTCCAGCAGGACTCCGCGCCCGCTCACAAGGCCGTTGTGACGCAAGAGTGGTGTGCGAACAACTTGCCCGCCTTCATAACGAGTAAGCAGTGGCCCGCCTACTCGCCGGATCTCAATCCGCTCGACTATTCCGTATGGTCGGTCCTCGAGGCGAAAGCCTCGGCTCGTCCCCACCCCAATTTGGCGTCTCTGAAGAAGGCCCTGCTCAGAGCTTGGGAGGAACTCGACGATTACCTGCGTGCCACGACTGATGCTTTCCCCAAGCGTCTCCGCCAAGTCATCCGCGCCAAGGGCGGCCGCATTGAAAACTGACTTCACCCAGTTGTGCATATATATGTTGAGAATAAAATTTGTTGAATTGAGAGGAATTGGATTATTGATTACGATACAAAAGCGTTTGACTTTCGGACTGCGTACTTTCTAGCCACTCTCTATAGTATAATATTTATTGCGATGTGTATGAATGACCGGCAAGGAAGCAAATAATGAACTGTTACAATCCAATTAACACATGCGTGACACTTTACTAACTAAAGTGAGAAAGAAAGAGTTCTTTAAATCTTATCGCAAATGACTAGAATTGTGAAGATTGTGAAGCTGGAATTGATTGAAGATGCTAAGATTAATGTTAGAATATATTTGGTGACTTTTAGGTTAAGAAAATTTTACGTTTGAAATTTCAAAGTAACTTTTATCTTGAAAGCAGTTTCATTTCTTTTAGTCCTTTGGAAATTATTTCAGTGTTAATGAGAAGGGGACAAAACATTTTTTTTCTTTATTGCAGAGTAAAGGAGACGAGCCACTCGAACTGTTCAAGGAGTGGCAAGCTGCTGTTGAAAAGGAGTAGTCCACTTCATGAACATTCTCGACTCGTTGACGTCTGTGATACTTTTTCGTGATAATTCAGACAGTGATAATTCCGACAGTTTTCAACTTCTGAAACGAAATTCTGCTGTTGTAACATTAGTTTTATATGGAGAATAGGAGTAATTCACATTATGGCCCGTTAACGTTCAATGAACCTCTTTTTATCAGATGTTATGAAATCAAATGATAAGTTCAAAGTATGTACATATATTCGTCTACAAATTTCTTTCTGAACTTGAAATTCCATTCTAGTACTTTCTTGCAACATTTCTTCGAATGAGACTTTAGTATTTATTTTATTCGATTTCAAACAACAGTGTCATTTTTCACCAATGGAGTTCAAGTTTATGCAAATAAAAAAAATTGTAGTTGTGAAGTTCTTGAAGCTTTCGATCAACACAGTTTTAAGAAGATAAAAAAACCCGTAAACTCGCTCTTGAATCAAAAAAAATTCAATAAGATTTTCAGAGAAAAATCTCTTCGCATCTAAATATGTAGTACCACAGCTTTTCGATAGGCGAATATCATAAACGACAGGGTAAGAAAACTCGCTTTCAACAGGGCAAAAACTATGGGGTATATGAGAAGTATGAAGTATGTAAATTAGAAAACGATGTAGTGGCCCTGAAGCTCGCAAGCCGAGTTGTGTGACCAGATGAAACATCGGAAAGCTTTCCCTTGGAGGGACCCTAGGGAGGCTTTTGCTTTTGTGTGATGGCGAGGGTTGTTTTCTGAAAAAAATTACAAAATCGAAAAAAAAATTTCATCGGAAACAAGGGTAAAACTCGTTTGAGCAGGAATCATGACGTAGAAGAGCCTCTGTGTAAATGAGATTATAATTACTCCAGGCTTACCACGTACATACATAGGTCGAGGGCAATAAAAAAACGGTGCACGGAAATCAGTTGTGGCGAAACGCGAATTAAATAGGCCACTCACAAGAATTGAATAATTCAGAATTTCACCTTACTGCTGATTTCCCAATTTTTAAAATTGAAGTTTCAATTAGAGAAAGAAGCCGGAGTGAAAAGATAAAATGTAACATGCTGCTTCGACATGCATTTTTGGAGTGTCTAGCCCGGCGACGTTTCTCTTTTCGGAATGAGATCCATTCTCTTTTCGGAATGAGATCCATTCTCTTTTCGGAATGAGATCCATTCTCTTTTCGGAATGAGATCCATGTTTCCTAATCGTGCTTGCAGGTCCAATGCTTCGTGGGAAACAGGTTGTTCACCTTTAGCTTTGTAGTGGATGTAATTTTAATGTCTTCACAATCCTCTTTGATCTCTTTCCAACGCGCCGCAATTTCCCTAGCATTCGCCTGAAAGCTTTTTCATTTTCCGAGCTTCTTCACTCAACAGTTTTCCAGGTAAGGTAATTTCTGATTTTTCCTTGTTCAAATGACCAAATCGACAATGTTGATTTTCTTTTTCTACAGGGCTCCGCTATTTATACTCTTAGTTCAGGTTTGAATCCAGCTCATGGCAGGAATTGAACAGTTCAGGTTTGAATCCAGCTCATGGCAGGTTTGAATCCAGCTCATGGCAGGTTTGAATCCAGCTCATGGCAGGAATTGAACACTCAGAAACTTCTAAATATTTGAACTCTTTTCACTTTCTAGTAGAAAACGTCTAGAATGTTGTAAAAACAGTTTTGTGCAGGAGATTTAGGAACGTCCGAACTATTAGTTGAGCTTATATTTAACAAATATTTCAACTCAAAAAACTTGTACCCAACCCTTTGAAAGTGCACAGCAATTATTTGCCGAACGTAATTTTTTTGGGCGCAGAGATGGCGGTCATCTTCTGGAATCAAAATCCCTGTACATCAGTCATGACAGTGATCAGTTTCAATCATGCTTATGTCAGTTTTATTGTTACTCTTTAGCTCTTTAGATACTCAGTCACACAGTCTAAAGGCAGGGACGTCAGGTTAGTATGACAATGGATTGAAATATTGCACGAAAAAAAGTTATTCCACCGGGTGGGATTGAACCCAACTATCTTCCATACATATCTCTAACCGGGAGTTCGAGCGCGTTACCACGACATTACAGGGATACTCAGCTGTTCCGTGATTTAGTGCTATATAAAAGACTCAAAATTTTTGTTCTGTCGGTCAATCTTACTCTTGAAGTGATCGCGTCATGAATAAAGTATAACTTCATAGTATAACTTCATGAATAAAGTATAACTTCAAAGCATAACTTCACGAATAAAGTATAACTTCAGAACTCACAATCGAGACAGAAGAGTGTTGGAATATGGATGAAAAAAATTCAAATTCTCAACTTCTGAAAGTCAGTGACTCCTGGTTAAGATGACAATCGATTAAGTTGCTGCATTAATGAAGCAATCGCTTTATGAGCATGCGTGAATAAGAGAACAACGCATTGTAGCTGTTGTGTCCCCGTTGGGTTATGGTAATGCACTCAAGCTCTCACTTAAAAATATGAGAGATGGCTGGATTCGATCTCATCTGGTGGACTACCTTTTTACTGCGCGACAGTTTAATCAATTGTCATTTATAGTGTTTTCGTAAACTTGAATAAACGGTTCGAAAAGCGAGCAAAACAAGTTCATAGAGTAAAGTCAGAAAGACAGGAAGAGACAGATATAATGAGACATACATATACATATGTATATTATATATATTATACATATATTTATTATACTTATAGTAACAGAGCTAATGGGTTATTGAATGAGTAAGAGAGAAATCAAAGAGAGACTGAAAAAGATAAAAAATAGAGAAAGGAAGAGTAACATCATCAGCAAGAGAAAAGGAGATAGAGACGGAAAGTGTAATACTAAAAAAAAGAGAGAGAAAAAGGAAGAAAGAGTTGAGAGAAATAGATAGAAAGAGTGAAAGAAAGAGAGAGATACGAAGAAATTATAAAGAGAAGAATAGAATATAAAAAGAGAAAGATGAAGGCGCAAAAATATTATAGGAGGAAAAAGAGAGACACTTTCGAGTCCCTGAAAATTTATCGTTTTTGCTTATGTTGCGCTCGAGTGCCCACCTTTTTTTATAGAAAAACTGTGCTTGAATAAAAGAACTAAAACTGGCTGAAAGTAAGTTGCCACATGTCTCGCTGGTTGATTCTTCTTACACCGATGGCCTCAGAGATAATCCCTGTGAGAAGAGCATCCTCCGGCTGCCAGAAAAACCAGGTACAAACTATGAAGGGTTCTCAAAAATCAAAAAAAATTATACATTGGAAACTTTCAACATTCAGTGGGGAAAAGTTAAACAAAGAGCTTCAGCTATTTGTGGTTAAAGCGCATTCAGATATTTTAAAAATGAAATTTACTTTGAAACACAAATTGAAAAACTCGAGGTTAAAAATTTCTTGTAGAAACTATTATTTTTTCTTCAAATGGTTTATAAATATTGACATTGATGCGAGCAAAAGATGAAATGTTGTGTAGAATAGCTGCAGCTGTTTCTCGATTCATGAGATATGCGAGCCCCGAGCAGAACTGGGGGTAGGAGGAAGCAGCCCACTTCTTCTTCGATATAAACCTCAAAACTTTTTTATTCGAGAGTTCGCTTCTCTTCCTACCCTCCATTATGTGAACACTGGATTTGATGTTTTTCGATTTTTTTAAAGTTCTACAGCAATTTCAAAATTTGCCACACATCAAATGTTAGCTGAAACTTATTTCGTGATTCCGACCCGAAGGTACCGACACGGAAATTGGACATATGGAAAAAGACATAGTAAAAGTTATTGCCTTGCAGTGAGAAATTGAAGCCGATCTTTCTTCGCTCACACAAAAGTGCTTTTATTCTATCACTATTATTATTGCAACTAAAAGTTATGGTAAAACACTGGACATATGGTAAAAAGAGATTCATTATCAACAAGAAAATCAACAATTTAATTTTCGTATTGTTTTGCGTTTTTGCTCTATATGTAGACTCTTAAAAATGTAGACTCTTAAAATGTAGACTCTTAAATATGTAGACTCTTAAAAAGACTCTTAAAAAAGCAAACTGAAAATTCTTTAGATTTCATTCAGATCAATGCGCACACAGTGTTTTCCCGAATCAAGCGTCTGCCAGCGAAGAACAATTCCTGCCCAGACCTGATTCCATACGTCTTCATCAAAAACACGGCGTTAACCATCTCTCAACCATTGGCAATACTATTCGACAGCTTTCTACTACAAGGAAGATGCCCAAGTTCTTGGCGCTCAGCTATCATCAAACCCATCTACAAGCGAAAAGGTTGTCGCACTGACCCCGTAAACTATAGGCCAATCTGCATGACACCTTCCACCTCTAAGATCATGGAACGTATTCTTTGCGAAAACATACTCGAATATCTGAAGGAGAATTCACTACTCAGTCCTTGTCAATTCGGTTTCAGACCCCGCCATTCTTGCGAGCTAGCACTATTGGAGACTCAAGTGAAGTGGCACAGGAAACTGGACAACAAAGAGTTCATTAGCTGCGTATTGATAGACTTCTCACGTGCTTTTGACGCTGTTCCAATACCCCTTCTAATGGAGAAAGTATCAGCTTTCGGAATCAGAGGCTGTCTCGCAAAATTCATCGAATACTTCTTGCAGAACCGAAAACAGTTTGTCCGCGTTGGTGAGTGCGACTCACAATCATACCGGACCCCAACAGGAGTGCCTCAAGGCAGTTGCATAGGCCCGTTGCTCTTCCTACTTTACATCAACGACCTTCCTGAATCGATCCCTGATGGCTGTTCAGTAACTATGTACGCGGACGATGTGAAGATCTCAACAGTGAACAATCCTCTTCTTCTACAACAAGCAATATCTGCTGTAGCTTCATGGTCTCGAGCTTGGGGACTAACCATATCGACAGAAAAAACAGTGGTCATCCGTCTTGGGAACAAGCATCCTTCCTACTCGTTTTTCCTCGATAACGTTGTTCTACCAGAGTCGGATACCGTGAGGGATCTGGGCGTCACGTACTCTAGTAAGCTCTTATTCGGTAGCCACATGGAGAACATTTGTCAGAAAGCGAACTCCAAATGTGCGTTCATACTACGTACTTTCAAGTCAAAGAACCTCAACTTGTCCAGAACGCTTTACACTACCTACGTTCGACCTCAATTGGAGTACTGCTCGGTTATTTGGAATCCTTGCTTCAAGAAAGACATAGAACTTGTGGAAAAAGTTCAAAGGTCTTTCACAAAACGTGTGTGTGCTAGAGCAGGTTTGTATTTGCAATATAAGGATCGTTTAAAGCAGTTACATTTAACTTCCTTAGAGGAGCGACGTAAACAAGCTGACCTTGTAATGACTTTCAAAATAATCAAGAATAGAACGCCTCTTAGTCCTAAATCTATTTTCAATCTGCGAGCTCACCATTACAGTACTAGGTCCCATAGTTGGGCACTAAATGTCCCGCGTCTGAATACTGTTTCTCATTCTAATATATTACCGGTACGAGTTTGTGACGCGTGGAATAATCTAAGTATCGATGTGCTCAAAACTGAATCAGTCCACCTGTTCAGGAAGCTGATTTAACTGAATTACAATCTCTTTAATATATAGCTGTTTTATAAAAAAAAACCCAATCATCTTAACAGTTTTAAAATAAGTATTCAAAATTTGTCAACAAGCAGTACGCTCACTAAAGTCTTAAATGATATCTGACAAGTTTATTGCTCAAGTGTACTGTTCAGCGCAGACAAAAAGGCTCGTGATCATCATGGTCGCAATCAGCCTTCGACTGTGCTTCGTTTTATTTTTCTCACTTTAGTTATCAAAGTGACACGCTCGGGTCAACATCTTCAACCTGGATCCAATATCCCCTTACACCCAAACTCAACCCATTGCGATAAAGTATATATATGTATATATGCATGAAGCGCCATAACTCACACAGGTTAATACAGTTGATCCATGTTTCTCTTGGAGTGCGTGAAAGATTCTTGATGGTATAAACACGGTAAAACATGGCATAGAAGGTTTGGTCTCAAGGTAATCATGGTCAAAATAATTACCGAATTAAACCATTATTTTTTTATTTTTTTTTTTTTACCGAATTACCGTTTACCGAAATTTACCGAAAACCATAATTACCGAATTAAACCCCGATTAATTTTTTAAACTCTTTTTTTATAATAGGCCGTTTTTAAGGCCAAAACTTTCAAATATACTAGAAAACACGTGGAAAAATTATATGATCTTTTTTAGCGATGTCTTATTTTTCTCATTCATATTTTTTTTTATTATTCTGTATAGTTTTCTTTTCACCTCTCTCTTTGTCTATCGCACTCTTTTTCTCTCCATCTCTCTCTCTCTCTCTCTCTCTCTCTCTCTCTATATATATATATATATATATATATATATATATATATATATATATATATATATATATATATATATATATATCACAGTTAAGCAAAACTTTCACACTCACCACGGACTGCCTTCCGAACGAATGATTGGTTTGTGTGATTGATGCGCGTAGCAATAGATCACCTTCTCCTTGCCTTCGAATTTTTTTCGGAAACGAAAAAGTCGATCAATGTTGAGTATGACGTCCTGAGATGTACGATATTTTTGATCTCCCTGTTTCTTGAAGAAAGAAAAAAAATGTTTTTTTTTAAGATTCTCTGAAAGCTATACGCTTGCATTTAACATATGAATGTATGTATAATACATACAGTAGTTGCCAATTATATGTGAAATTCAATGTTTTTCGTCAAAACTTTCTTTTTCACAGTGCAATCTACTTCAAATTTTCGGAGGAGTTAGCTCATAGTGTTGCCTAAAGTTTTTGAGTGTTTATTGGAAATCGGTAATCGTCGACTACTGGACACTATAATTTTCATACAAACACTCAATTTCAAAGTTTCCTCTTGCTGTTTATCTAAATCACTTTATTAGGGTTTCAGTTATTCTTTACAATTAAAACATTGAGTATATCTGCTACGCTTGGGGAACGAAGTCTTACCGCAACTTAACTAGATGCTATCTTAAATAGACGGAGGGACGGAACGTTTCTAAGCAAACTTTCCAGTCAGTTTTCAATTGAAAATTTTATTATAACACAGCTCATGAAACGTCACCGTACTGGAGGAGGTGTTGTGAAGAAAAAACAACCAGGCAGAGTTCGTTGCACCACTCGAGTTTTCGACCGCAACGTTTTACGCTAATCCCTAGAAGACCCTCGACGCAATGCTACGGATATTCTCCGTCTTGTATCCTCTCCTTCGAAGCCTTCGCCGTCTCTGCGGACTATCAAACTTCTATTACAGCATGTGGAACTACATGAACGGAGTCCTGTGAGCTAATAATTCATCTCTGCGAGGAATATACGGGACCGAGTTGCATGGGTTCAGATGCACCTTAGCTGGACGCCTCAGATGTGGCGTAGAGTAGTTTTGTCAGATGAATCAGAGTATGTATATGCTGTTTGGAACTGATGGTACAAAATATTTGAGAAGTTTGATCGACACAAGATTCAATCCGGAGTACCAGATGTCGACCGCGAAGCCCGAGGGTGGATCTGTCTTTATCTGGGGATGCTTTTGACCTCACGGCCCTGTTCCTATCATCTGCATACAAGGCACTATGAACGCGTAAAAGTATCAAGGTAAACTGTAGAACACGAAGCGCTCTTAACAACCCCGTTCTGTGGACCATTCCTGCATTTATTAACAGGATAGTGACCCGAAGCATTAAGTCGACTTGTCAAGGAGGGGTTGATCAAAGTGGCGTTGTAGTTTTGCACTGGCCCAGCCTGTCTCCTGACCCCAGCCAGTCTCCTCACCCCAGCCAGTCTCCTCACCCAAGCCAGTCTCCTCACCCCAGTCAGTCTCCTCACCCTAGCCAGTGTCCTCACCCCAGCCAGTCTCCTCACCCAAGCCAGTCTCCTCACCCCAGTCAGTCTCCTCACCCTAGCCAGTGTCCTCACCCCAGCCAGTCTCCTCACCTCAGCAGATCTCCTCACCCCAGCCAGTCTCCTCACCCCAGCCAGTCTCCTCACCCCAGCCAGTCTCCTCACCCCAGCCATTCTCCTCACCTCAGCCAGTCTCCTCACCTCAGCCAGTCTCCTCACCCCAGCCAGTCTCCTCATTCCAGCCAGTCTCCTCACCCTAGCCAACCTCCTCACCCCAGCCAGTCTCCTCACCGCAGCCAGTCTCCTCACCCCAGCCAGTCTCCTCACCCCAGCCAGTCTCCTCACCCCAGCCAGTCTCCTCACCCCAGCCAGTCTCCTCACCCTAGCCAACCTCCTCACCCAGCCAGTCTCCTCACCGCAGCCAGTCTCCTCACCTCAAAGTCATCGAACTGCTTTGAAATGAGCTGAAAAGAATTGAAGATAAAAATTAGAAGTATCCAAGCCTCCATTCTCGATGAAAATCTCCTCCAGATCCATTCTCGATGAAAATTTCCTCCAGATCGAGGTCGCTTGGAAGGCATCTCGGAGAACATTGAAGCTTTAGAAAAAATCAAACATCCTCATCAAAATTATCCTAAAACTTATTTAAAATATCCCAGCAGACACAAAAACCGTAAACGGACGTTCCCATTACACTGAGCTAGAGACTTGTTCATTATTATTAATTAAATCACAATTGCAAAAAAATGGTAGAAACTTATATTTAAGTTACCAATGACTTGAAAATAAAGAAAAAGACAAGTTAATTAGATTCATTCTCACCAAAAAGTTCCATTCATTTCCCAAACTTGATCAAATTAGAATCTCCAGTACTGTATGCGTGCGACTACTTTTTTTCACTGCCAAAAAAGGGCAAAGACTCGGCCACTATTTTGCAGTGCCAAGTGATGAATGACTCTGTGCCCAGGTTTTGTCCCTGCCAAATCACGGACTAAGTTGTTTTTCCTTTGTGACATGTTTTGGTAATGCCAAACTCGGCTCTTTTTTGAACAATTTTTTGTCCGTTGAACACAGCTCACTGAGTTTCAATTTTGTTCAGTTCAAGCCCGGCTAGGAATTGGTGAGCCTAAGCGAATTTCGATGTTAGATTTTTTTCTGGGAGCTGTGCAAAAGATAAAAGATACTAACAGCTTCAACGACCACAGACCAACCACTTCTAGCGACGTTCCTCAACCAAGGTACGTCGCTAGAAATGGTTGTTCTGTATTCTGTTGTAGCTGCTGGTACTGCTTCTCGGCTTTTTGGCTGAGATAAAAGTATTAGCACTTCTCAAAAAGTTTCTGAGAGCGATCCTCCATAATCCCGAGAATGAGGGCTAAAGGGTTGCAGGGGCTACAAAAAAACCCGATTTGGCCAGTGACAAAAGCAGTTAAAAAAATTTTCTTTCTTTAGCGGTGAGAAAACGGGTACAAAGTAGAAAACTTGTTTTCGCACGGTTTTCTTGGCAGGCCCGTCAAAACGCATGTTATTTGCTGCCATTTATCATGTCGCATTTTTCCGTCTCTTGTCATGTAATTTTTTCTGTGTTTCACATCTTTTTTCGCATCTCATATGTTTTTTATTTCATGGTTAAAATTTCATTTCATTTGATCAATTTTCAAAAGAATGGTGTCCACTCATGGAGCACACTCTACCATTGTCGACTTGTACAAAATGTGTCGATAAAATACGCGCATCGCTAAGGGTCTCAACGTCTCTCGCAATCTCGTCTGGAAAACAATCGAACGGTTTGAACAGGTCACCACACTTGCTGAATAGCCCCGAAGAGATGGCCCACTATCAGTGCGCACCCCTAACGAGATTGAGGCCGTGAGGAAGCGAGTCGGTCGAAATGCTAGGCGTAGCATGAAAAAATGCCCTTCGAGATGAATTTATCACGCGAGACTCTTCAAAGAATCGTTAAAGAGGATTTGAAGCTCATCCCATTTCGTACGAAAAAGGCGGCCATCCTAACTCTAAAGAACAAGGATGAGAGACTCAGAAGGTGCCACGCCCTAATCCTCCGGACGCGCGACATTTCTCACCTTAGGACAGTCTTCTCGGATGAGAAGCTGTTCCCTGCGGAAGAGGTCTACAACCCTCAAAATGTGCGATTGCTTTATCGGGACTCACAGGCAGCTAATGAAGCGAGTAGAATCGTTCATAAAGCTTCCCATCCTGCTCAAGTCATTGTTTGGGCCGAGGTGTCCGCCAGCAGCAAAACTCCACTTATTTTTGTCGAACCAGGAATTAACATTTACCAGAAATACTATATCCAGCATATTCTTCAAAAGTATCACTTCTTTGATCTGCTTTCGTCTACCATAATACACCTTGGGTCTTCCAGCAAGAGTCTGCGCCTGCTCACAAGGCTATCGAAACACAGGCGTGGTGCAAGGCTCATTTTTCCGACTTCATTTCCAGCACAGAATGTCCCTCCTCATCGTCTGACTTCAAGCCACTAAACTATTCCGTTTGGTCCTACCTTAAGAGCAAAGTCAATAATTATCCCCAATCTGGAGTCTCTAAAAATTCTCTACAGGAGAAGTGGTCGACGATCGACGACAAGTACCTTCGTCTAGTGATCGAAGCGTTTTCAAAGCGACTCCGGGCTGTCGTTCGTGCCATAGGAGACCCATTTAAATGATTATTTGACCCAATCTTTTTATTAATGTGAGCTAATGAATGTACAAATTTGAACATTCTTGCTAACTTATGGACTGAGATACACGTTTGTGAACGCGTTGCCGAGTACATGGGCTACCCTGTATATATTACATAATACGTTCTTACACTATACTCATAAAGTTTGTACGCGTTACAGACTAGTAAGCTGTTTCAAGCTACAAACATTACCCTTTTAATTTTTCGTACAGTCTGTAGTGTAGATTGCTCGAAATACGTTTTGCTTATTTTTTATAGTCCTTCTCATCTCTCTTTCTCTTTTTTCAATCTTTCTTTATTTTCTATTAGTTTCTCCTCTCTTTTTATATCTCGATCTCTCTTATCCTTTCCATCTTATTGTTGTTTTTTTTCTGAAATCTTGTTCTGAGATGCAAAAGCTTCAAATCATAGTCTTCTGGGCAGAAACAACGGAACGCATTTTCAATGGATGTTTTTGACTCAAAAGAGCATGATGTTCTATGGATATTCTCTCCGCGAAAATTTGATGGACTATGTCTCGAAAACCAATGTAGTAACGTTAACCTCATCGATTTTCAGAATCATCTTCGCTGGGCAAATCTCCACAGCAACATGCAGACTGGATATTGACTGCATTAACCACAATTCATATTACAAAGAAATTTTGTTTTTCAAATAAGCATAAATCTTAGTCAAGATTTTATTTCGTACGTTTTCAAGCACAAAAAAGATTATCGACGCTTTGAAACACTTTAAAAAAACGATTATCCTTCGAAAAAGGAACATAAAAGGCCCTGTCTCGTTCCTTGCTATCCCAACAAGAAACATGAAGCGGATTTTTAACAAGTCTTGGAGTAAGATTGTGTTTTGACCAGAGAGCAAAAACAGTTGAGCATGCGATGGTGAAAGGCATTAGGGAAAGAAAAAAAACAGACACAACAATGTTTTGACCGGTCCAAACTATGGACTGATATCTTTCACCTGGTCGACTATGTCTTCTGCAAATTTGAACAGACGACTCGCTAGCTCACTTCTCCTTTGTTAAAATCTTTGAATCACTAAATCATCACACATAATTCTTCGGCAATGATTTGAGTTCATTTCTGAACTGGGATGCTTTCTGCGGTATATAAAAGCTATGGCAAACCCTCTCCCGACAGAACTCCCCGATCACTCACACTCCTCCTACCTTGAGCACCAGGTTTGCGTATATGTCCGGAGTGTCGATGAGAATTATGTCCCCATATTTGTAGATTTCTGTTTTCAGTGTTTCTTGTGACTGGTTCCCATTTCCAATAATGAAGAACAAGCGAGCTCGCTGCTCCTAAAAATAAGAAACCTCTTTTATCCTCTTAAATGCATCTGTGGATCATCATAGTTTAAGTGTAGTTCGAGCCAACTTATTTTTTTCTTTAGATGAAGCTATCCTTAATTCAAAAAAGATCTCGATAGGTATCTTTTTAGCAAAAGCGTTTCTTGCTAGAATTCGATTAGCTTTGCATACTTTCAATAGCTTTTAATATCAAAGTTTTATCAGAAATTCATGTTCTTATTTAAAAAATCGACTTCGGAACTGATGCCCTTGTTGTTGTTTTTTATACAAAAAACATGTTTTGGACTGAAACAGAATGGTACTAATAATATTAATGGCGCACGTCGCGGCCTAATACGCGCCCCCTGAGATACGGGAGAGACATATCCTGCTAGAACAGGAGGCATTACGCTGAGTAACTGCTAGTGTGCGTAGTAGCATTGTGGAGATTCGTTTCAGTACAAGCTCTAACGTCATTTCTTATCCTCTTGTATTGAGTGGATGTGGTTGGAGTTAGGGGTACAACTAGTGACATTCGGATGTGATTGGAGTTAGGGGTCCAACTAGTGACATTCGGATGTGATTGGAGTTAGGGTTCCAACTAGTGACATTCACACAACAGTCGCGCGTACTAGCAAAACGCCTTTCTTAAACTATAACATAATAGCATCATTGAAAAGTTTGAACTATCGAGCTTTTCAAAAATCAATGAATCAAATTAATTTTTTAACTTAAATTATTCCAAACAATTTCTTTCTCAAACTTTTTCTGTAGACTTTAAAGTCAGGTTTTATAAAAACAGCGAACCCTCAAAGCTTGAGAATCTTTCGCGGAACCCCATTCGTTCCGAATCGCGGTGCGTATCTGAAAAAAAGATTCATTCGTTTCGGGAAGAAATAAAGTTTATTTATTCAGGTTTGAATCTAGACTACGCACTGTCCTAGACATTTCGAATGAAAATTGAACTCTAAAAACTCTTCCGCACGTATGTATTTATAGTGTGTCTAACCTTCGCCCTCTTACTCGAAGATTAGGATTAGTGAGAAAAAATTATGCATCAAGAAAAAAAGGTGTGTAAATGGTAGTGTTCTCGTTTAGATGCATAAATATTAACTAGAACTCGATGAAATTGAATACAGCTGATGAATTGTAGGTTTTCCTGTTTTTGAGCAGCAGCAGTAGTTTTATTGTTATACAATCTCGTTTTTAAACCGGAAGGTCCCCAAAGAAGTTTCATACTGGAGCTCTTGCAGTTTCACTTGTTAATAGTTGTAGAAATGAGTTCCACGGTAACCTAAGCATTAACACCACGAGCTAAAAAAGAGCCCTATGAAAAGTGATTGTCAAAGTGATCGCAAAAAGCGTTGAAAAATTTTCTTGCCCATCACGTGAAGCTTCCGCCCACTAAAAAATGAGAGGCAAATAGGGAACTTTTGGATGTTGATCCTAAAGAAGTTTAATACGGACAAATTTTAACATAAATTTCTTCCAAAAGACTGACTTCTTGTTTGCGAACAGAAGACTGCACGATAATAAGTAATTCCATTGGATTATCCTTGGAGCAAATTCTTTCAAAACTGTCAGGCAGGTTCATGAAGCGTATGATGTGGTATTCGTCGGTGAAGATGACGGGTAGCTCGTGTCGGTGCACCTTTTGACCCGTTAAAGTTAGCGGCATTCGTTGATGTGATTGTTGACAAAAACGTTTTCAACTACTAAAAAAAATTATTTAGCGACTTTTTTTCATTGAACATTCATATAATTCTGAAAAATGTTCTTTTACTATAATGCTTAAGCTCCCAAAATTCCTTTACGTGCATATTTACAAAACAGCCCATCGAATAGTTTCTGATTGTAGCTAATTGTTACTTTTGCGTCAGCAAATGCGGGCTGCGTGAACTTGGACGTTTTGCACGAACTTACTTTAGCGGTATTGGTCCCGAAACTGCTAGTTATCAATTTATCCGTCTCTCGAAATTTTAGTGACTCATCTATACCTCCAAGTCAAATAGCATTAACTTGAAAACATTCGGACAAGTATGTTTGTGTTCACTCATTATCCAGACTAACTCAATAGACAAAGCTAGATCCTTGTATGAAAACAAATTCACTCCCCGCTTCTTTTTAATTTTTTTACAACTATCTTTTTTGAGTTTATTGCACTTGCCAAAGCATATCAATCGATGCGCAAAAACAAGGAATGAATATTTCCGTAAATCGAATTTTCCATTGGCGCTAAAGACCAAGTCCATCTCCGTTCTGCTGCGTGCTTGGAAGACGTACATCTTACCTCTACTTAAGTAAGTGAAGTGTGGGCTCCTATGTCTATTGACCTGTGCTACAACGATGTCCGCCTTGCAGCACGACAGTCTCCGGACTGCAAAGGACATCACCTCACTTCTCCGGATGCAGCCCGCTCCGAAGAACAGCTCCACGTGGAGCTACCCATCGTCTCCTCGCTCAATTTTTTCTACAATGAGACAGCCAGACCCGGCTGGTCTGTCTCAACTCCTACTTCTCCAAGCCGGGGACATCGAAAGCAATCCAGGGCCAACCACCTCCTGGAACTGCACGACATGCGGGAAGAAGGCCAACACTAACTGCTTACAATGCTCATTCTGCTCAGAATGGGTACACACAAAGTCGTCTTGCAGTGGCCTTCACTCTGTCAAGAATTACGTCCAGTTCAGCTATCTATGCCCATCCTGCATCACTACAACCACTCCCTCTACATCCAGTGTCACCACCTCCATCTCGGTCCATCCCAGCAACGCTCATACTAGAGGCAACAAAAGCCTAAGACTCCTACAATACAACTGCAACGGCCTAAGCGGTAAAACTTCGGAGATCCTTGACCTCGTCACACGCCTGAAGATCGACCTATTCCTGCTACAGGAAACCAAGCTAACCGATCGCTTCAAAACACCATCGTTCCCCGGATACACACTGCTTCGAAGAGATCGCGGCACAAACACCGGAGGCGGCCTCATCACCGGCATCAGTCACTCGCTCAACTACAGTGTCATCCCCTCTACAACGGACACTCATCTGGAATCACTCAGCATTCGCGTAACAGGAATCAACGGTTCCTTCCTTGATGTCACTAACATCTACATACCACCAACCAGTTCCTGCACCAACGGTTACACCCCAGATCTTTCGTCTCTACTCCTCACTCGTTCCAACTCCATTATCCTTGGCGATCTCAACGCTCACGACGCAGCATGGTTCTCTCACTCCTCCGACAGCAGAGGTTCTCTCATCGCAAACGCAATCGACGACTCTGAATACGCTACACTCAACCGAGACTCTCCTACCCGTGTTCCCTCCAACGGAAGACCCTCGTCGCCCGACATCTCCATCTGCTCACAAGATCTCCTATCCGAAGCCTCATGGAAAACCGTCACATCAGGAAGCTCAGATCACTTACCCATTGTCATCGAAATCGAGAGCAACAACTTTATCCGGACGCACAGAAACATGACCTTCGCGAACTACAACAAAGCAGACTGGTTCCGTTCCCAATCGCTAGTTGAGGAGAAGCTAGCCGAATAACCTCTCCCTAACCTTCCCGCCGCCCAAGCTGAGCCCTTCTTACGGAAGATCCTGCTATCAGCAGCTGCCAGCACAATACCACGCGGTCGAATACACAAGAGAGAAACAGCGCTTACTTCGGAAATCCGCGACTGGATGTCCCAACGTGACGCTTTGAGAGAATCCGACCCGCTCTGCCCTGAGATATACAACCTCAACCGGAACATTAGGAGAGCCACAGACAAGAACAAACGAGAAGTCTGGAGACAATTCATGGAGAGCTTCGACCCTAAAAGAGACAGCAACAAGTTATGGAAGACGATCAAGATGCTAAACAACAAAGGGAGACCCCCACCCAACTGCGCCATATGCTTCGATAAAGACCCAGTGACATCCGCCACAGAATGCACCAACCGTTTCAACAAGGCTTTCACCCGCCCAGTCTCGTACACAACCTCCAAGTACAACAGGCAGACGAAGAGAAAAGTACGACAACTTCTCCCCGACGACTTCACCGATTTCTCAGAAAAAGAGGTCACATCAGCCATCAGAGCAACGAAAAAATCAACAGCCCTTGGACCAGACGGCCTTGCTCCAATACTCCTACATAACCTAGGTCCCAGAGGAATCAACGCTCTCACTATCCTCATCAACGATTCACTACGCACTAACCGGATCCCTATGATATGGAAGTCCTCGATCATCATCCCTCTCCTGAAGCCGGGGAAGCAAGTCACCGTCAGCTCAAGCTACCGCCCGATCTCTCTTCTCTCCCCCGTTGCAAAAGTGATTGAACGCCTACTCCTCAACACTATCCAGTCCCATATACCACCTGCGGAACACCAACACGGATTCACGGCGGGCCGCTCAACCACTTCGGCACTCCTGAAGCTCACTAAGAACATCGCAGACGGTTTCAATGTGAAAAGACCAGCGAAGCGCACAGTCCTTATGGCGATCGACATGTCCAAAGCCTTCGACTGCATCGACATCACCAAGCTTATCGACCTCCTCATGACCACAAGCGTGCCCAACTACATCAAGAAGTGGCTCTCTTCGTATCGGACGCACAGGACGCACACTCTTCCGCAACACCTTATCGAGCTCCCGGCCGATCAGAAACGGAGTCCCACAAGGCAGCGCCCTTTCGCCCACGCTGTTCAACCTCTATCTACGCGACCTCCCATCCGATAGCGCTCACACCAACGTAATAACTTACGCAGACGATATTACCATATGGGCCTCCAACTCAAACATCAACACCGCCTCGGAGTACGTACGTATGGCAATACCTGGGATCGAAAGCTTCTTGAACAATCGCTCCCTCACCATCTCTCCGGCCAAAAGTCAACTCATGCTCCTCACGCCTTTCAGCAAAGAATACAACACGGTCCTGGACGTATCCATCGGAGGAACCACCGTCCCAACAGTCAAGCTCGCAAAGATCCTCGGCGTAACTTTCGACACCATGTTCACGTTCAGCCACCACGCCAGAGACATCGCAGCCCGCATGACACAGAGAAACAACGTCCTGAAGGCCCTCGCCGGTAGCACCTGGGGCAACCAGAAGGAATCCTTACGGACAACCTTCAAAGCTATCTCGCAAGCAATCTCCAGTTACGCCGCCCCCGCATGGTCCACTTTCTTATCCGCTTCGGCCCTCGAAAGGATCCAACGCGCCCAGAATGCCGGTCTCCGCGTAGTCACGGGCAATCATCAGATGGCAGACACCGATCACTTACACAGAGAATCCAAGGTCATGCGCACTAAGTCACACCTTCACATGCTCTATATATATATTTTATCTACACTTGTCAGTGCAAAAACAAACATTCAAAAACCACAGGTAACAATGGTGTCTTTAAGAAGCAAAGAAAAAAAAAGAAAAGAAATCTAAGACAATTCTTGTAACAATTTATTACAGAGCGCGTCATAGTGTCTAATAATTACATCCATATGTCTGCTGATTCGAAACGGAAAGACTAAAGTGTATCAATGATATTGATGACAGCTTTTTTAAAAACGTGTTCACTCGGAACATTCAACACATCTCTCGATAATCTAGTGAACATACGTGCTTCCCTTAATGAGAAACAATAGAAACGGGCCGTATTCTGTGTTGCTTCGACATACAAACCGTTAACATTTGTCCGTGTAATCGGAACCCATTTGAAGAACTTTTCCTTCGCGAAAATGGAACTATTGTTGTAAATTTTCCAACCCATCATAAGATCCGCGACTTTCCGCCTGTCTATCAAGGAAGAAAGACCTAGGTTAGCCAATCGACAAGAATAAGAAGGAAGTGCACGTGGATAATCAGGATTAGGAAAGCATCGGTAGTATACAATACGAGTAAAAGCTTCAAGTACTTTCTCGATAATTTTGCAGTCTTTTTTATAATATGGATTCCAGAAGCAAGATGCAAATTCTAGATGAGCAAGTATATATGTGGAAAAGCATTTGAGTAGAATAACTGGGTCGTTGATGGGAACAGCACGGAGGAGTGAATACATGGCTGCCGTTGCTTTGCTCACTCGATCTTCAACAGCTGGGCCTCTGCGCAATGATGAGACAACTTGTAATCCCAGGTCGCGAACTTGGTTGACACGTGATAACAGAACATGGCAGATTGAATAGGAGGCGATGAGAGATTGGTACCCTATATGCAGATGAAGAGTTTTACTGGGAGACAAGGAGAGTTGATTACATTCACACCAAACAGTAATAGCATCGAGTGCAAGTTGTAGTTCTTGACTTCGCTCTAAAAAGGTTTCTTTGTTATAAGACACATACACTCTAATATCATCGGCAAATGCTTGGAAATGCACATTAGGGAATTGAGCTAGTACATGGTTCAAATCAGTTATGTATAAGATGAATAGCAGGGGTCCAAGAACAGAACCCTGGGGAACCCCTGATGTCACATTAAATTGAGGAGAACGAGTCCTACCAATACGAACTGAAAAAGTGCGATCTGTCAAGAAGGATTCCAGAAACAATAACAATTGAGATGGTAAACCATAATGTCTACACTTGTAGAGAAGCTTAGGAATACTAATTGTATCGAAAGCTCGAGAAAAATCGAGATATATGACATCGGTGGAAAGTCCACTCCCTAGCGCTCTCGTCCAGTCTTCCTCACACATCAATAAATTGGTGACAACAGAAGCCTTCTCTCGAAAACCGTGCTGATAATTAGACAACACATCGAATCTTTCTAGATGCTCTATAATAGTCTTACGAAGTAGGCGCTCTATTGTCTTCGATGCAGGGGACAATATCGATATGGGCCTATAGGAAGAAGGAGACGAGGGTTCTTTGCCTTGTTTAGGAATTGCGGTCACAAAAGAATGCTTCCAAATAGAAGGAGTCGAAGATGTGATAAGACAGAAGTTGTATATGTGGGATAGAGGAACCGAAAGCGAAGAATGACACATTATGAACACAAGCTGAGGAATTCCATCGGCACCGGTACTACCCGTGTATTTCAATTTAGACAAAGCACGTGAAACAGTATACGGAAGAAAGATACTTAGATTAGCTTGTGGAAGAATGGGATCTCCAGCGGGGCGGGGTAACAAACCGTCATCATGGGTAAAGGAAGAGGCAAACTCAGCTGCTAGTAAGTCACATTTACTTTGAGAGTCAGTCAAAACAGAACCATTTCGATCAGTGAGAAAACGAGGAGGATTGGGTTTGGGACGTGTGAGAGAAGAGATATGCCGGTACAAATTACGAGAGGATGTGAGCCTTTTCTTAAGGCAGTGCTTATTCCACTTGTTGATTTGTTTAAGTAGATCACAACTAGCTTTTTCATAGAGTTTTCGAACAAGTGGGTAACGAATATTGCGAAATAGTGCATCTCGATAAGAGATCAAGCTACGAATATGGGGTGGATAGGCAGAGAAAGACGAGCGAGGGGCCTTCATTGGAACATACAAGGACAGAGCGTGGTGGAGGAATAGTAGGAAACGAGAGTAAAGGTCATCTACACAAAAGAACATATCGAAAGCAGCTTCCCAATCTATAGAGGACAAGTAATCATTCAAAGCAGAAAAATCAGTTCGAGAATAGTCTGGAACATGTTCAACGTCGATACGGTCCAAGCATATATGTATATTGGTATCGAATCCTAAATGATCACAAGACGGAAATGAGGGAATAATACGGGACTCGGAGAAAAGAGAAGGATGAGATGTAACGAACCAGTCAAGTGATCGGTTTTGGCGCGTTGGGAGGCGGCACAGAAACGAGAGGTTGAAGGAGGAAATCAGAGAATGAATTATATTATCGGAAAGACTCACAGGAGGACTCAGGGAATCAGAATTGAAATCGCCCACCAGGAAGAAGGGATGATTAGATGTTGAGAAAAGGTCGGATAGAAAATCATAAAAAAATGCTCTCCGCTCAATACCTCGCCAGAACAATGGATCCAGCTCACAACCATCACAGCCTCTTGGAAAGTCATGCTCCACCACGCACCATGAAAAACGACCTCATCATGAGTTGCAAGCACACGGTCGAGTCCGCAGCCTCCATAGCAACAGACCCTCTCAACGGGAAACTCGTCGCAAACGCCATACACACTATGATGGTCTCTAGCGAACTTCAATCAATGAAAGGCGCCATCATTCTCGGAGGTAGACCCCCGCCCGACATCAACGTGGAAGAATATGACCTTCCCCGCAGCACAAGATGTACACTCTCCCAGCTTCGATCCGGATTCAGCAGATTCACAAACTCGTATCTACACCGTATCGATGAGTCCATCCCAGACGTCTGCCCAACATGCTCATCCACACCTCATGACGTCGCACACCTGTTCGATTGCATTGGCGACCCCACGACACTCTCACTCACCGACTTATGGGAGAAACCACGAGAAGTGGCAAACTTCTTGAAGATGTCTATTTAAAAAAAAAATTGACGATTCATACACAACCAAGACGAAGCGAAAAGAAACATATCACGTGGGCCTCGCTCTTCGATGACGGCTACAAACGGCAACAACAACAACAACATGTCTATTGACCTCGTGAATGAAATTGAGAGGGTATAACGATCTTTTACCCTTCGCATTCTCTTTAGAAAAGGCATTACTGATCTCAGCTACACACAGAGGAAAATTGATCAGTTTTGATACATTTTCTGAACAATATAAAGGGGACGATGTTCTTAGTGCCCTTTATATTGTTCAGTCTGTAGTAAAACTCGCCCCACCTAGCGCTAATTCGCGAACTGCGAAACTGTTCAGTTGTGGTCAATAATATTGTTCACTTGGAAAAAAAGTGTGCTGTATTAAACCTCGCCCATAACTTGCGAGATTTTCTTCCTTTTTTCTTTTTCTTAATTTTTTCTTCTTTTTTTTTTCTTCCAATTCAAAACAAAAATTGCGTTTTTATATGGAATGTAATGAACACTTTAAATCAACAAACTTTTTTTCCAACAAGCATGATAAAATCTTTTTAAACAAACATTTACGGAATAATGAAAGAAAAATATTCCATCAAAATATTCCATCACAATATCGATTAACACAAACAGAAGAGTCAAAGCAGAATTTAAAAAAAATTCAAGGTTCTCTGTAATGGGTAACTGGTTTTTTTACAAAAAAAATCAACAAGCATGACTCGATCATTGTCGAAATAACGAGAAGAAAAAATTCAATAATCTCCACAAATAAAAAAAACAGTTGAGTCTAAGCACAATTAAAATATTAAACTGTTCTTACTATTACACTGGTTAAAAAAATTATTAGGCATGATGCGATGAAAGGGAAACCATTTCTAGCTTTTGTAGTTCAGATCAATCCGTGGCACTTGTGTAGTTAGACGTAGGCTCCTCCCCCATGCACTTTGATGTACGATGTTGCTCCTGTTTTATCTCATTTTCCTCCTGATCCCTCTCGCTGTTATTTTTACAGTAAAATAATGGTACTTGTCCAGATTTACGTAGGCTCCGCTCCTCCTCCTTGGGGGCGGAGTCACGGATTCATGACTACTCTTAGGCTTAGTAATAGTTTACGCTAACGAGGCCGTACGGCTTAGGCTAACGAGACCGTATAAAAAAATTAGGCATAAATCCGCGACTCCGCCCGTCGAGGGGGGAAGAGGGGCGGATCCTACGTCGATATACACAAGTACCGTTTCTCGTTCTTAGCTTGAGTAGCAAAAACGCATTTTGCGCGCAAAATAAAATATAATTTTTAAGTTTTAGTAATTTTTTCTCTCATTCTAACCCTGCGCTGATCTTCTAATGAGTTCATTTCTGACCTGCAAGCATTCGGAGTCATCAGAAAAGACATGAACATCTATTTTTTTAGGCATTCTCGAAAGATCAAATCTATACTTTTAAGAATGCAACAACAAAAAACCGGAATGGAGAATGCAATAAAAAAAAACACGAAATCTTCTTTGTTGAAATTAAAATATATGTGAAGTAATATACTCAACCTCAACCATACCAGTCAAACTGAGATAAGAAAATACGGCTTAGGTAAAACATACTGATAAATATATATTGTTCAGTTCCTGCGCTCTCAGCGCAACCAAAAATGATCAAAATGTGATCAATATGCATTGAACCTTATTATTGGTGATCAATTTTTTTCTGTGTGTACTGCGAACGTCTAGATCTATTGAATCTTTCATCTCTAGAGCATCGGAGAGCCGTGGCCGATATATGCCTTATTCATAATTGTTTGCATGGAAATGCTGAATTGGACACAACTTTTTTTTAAAAGTTGCAGCCTCCCCCGTACAGTCGTAGAATATCTCACTCTTTAAGAATTTTATTACCGATCAAGCTTAAGGATTCTAGAAACACATTTGTGTCACGCTTAATTGATGTCTGGAACAACTTGCCTAACGAAATCATTACATTGAAATCATCTCAAGCTTTTAAAACCTGTATCTCATATCTTTCTAGAGATCAAATCGTGCCTCGTTCTTTAATCCGAAATTAGATTTAGTTTTTTTTACATTGTTTCTTCTCCTGTATAACTATGCAACGGTTCATTTTTACCTACTACTCTTCTCAGTGTGAACTTGCCACCTTCTTTTTTTATTATTATTATTACTACCTTTCTCGATTTTTGACTCAGTATTACACATAACACTAACTATTACGAGGATTAGCTACGTGGGCTCGGTTTTTGTTTCTGGTAACGCACTCTCGATGAAAGGAAAAAAAAAGTGGTTGAGTTCGAGACGGTCCCGTATATACCAGTTTTTCCTCGTATGATCGTTGAATCATATTCTATCCTAACCGGGCTTTCAGACTGCGTAATTGAGCTTTCGTTCACTTTCATATCTTCATTTGCCTTCTCAAATAGTCGCCAATCAGAAGACATAACGGCGACTTTGACTGATAATAGATCTGAATGTCATCATCGTTAAACAGACTGACTATAAAGTTACAGATTTACTACACCTCCAATCGTCAACTGATGTCACAAATCCAGTTCTTCTGAGTTCTTGCTCAGCTAATCCATTTTCTAGCACGGATTCCAGATGACTGAATAATTTTGCTCAAACCAGCTTCCAGTTTGTAGCGATGAAAAGGAATTTACTGCGTTCTAATCATCGTTCCAAGATGGAAGGACCGGATGAAAACTAAACTGACACAAGAATCCACAACATATCACGGTGGCGTGAAAGAAATAGATGCGTCTCATTCTCAGTAAGAATGACGAAAGAGGTGGAAACAGAGAGCCGCAGAAGCTGGAACAAAACTCATTTTTTTTCGCAGTGAAGAAGGTTCGTTGCTTTCAGGAAGAAAGCTCCGATGAGCTTTTTTTATTATAGTATTTTCAATATAGTGGAAGCTGTACTTTCATAAAAGACAGTGCAAAAATCAAATATTTTGGTTTCTTAAAAGATTTCGGTTTCTTAAAAGATTTAAAAGATTTTGGTTTCTCAAGAGTTTTTTTTTGCAAGCATCATTTAAAAGATTTTGGTTACCCCAATACCTACACTAACTAGTATTATACCATTCAAGTTCAAATTCTACTAATTGTAATTTTTATGAGGTAGTAGCGAAAATTATAAGATGAATACAGGTTACATACGAATCAAGTACTGCAACGGAGGTTTGGACTCATTACACAAATATCAAACCAAAAAAGGAATACTTTATTGCACAGTGCGAGTAGCGTATTCAAAAAAGTAAGGTATTGATCACAATTGAAAAAATTACACAGGCATTTCACTTTTTCATAAAAGAAGTGAGAAAAATTAGGGTTGGAAAAATAAGATATTTCACAGTAGAAAGTGCTTGAAAGTTTTCTTTTAAACTTAATAGTTAGGCAATTGAAAATTTTAGAAAGAAAATGTTACAGAGAAATGATATAAATTATAAATAACTTTTCATGTGCTCTCTGAACAAGCTGACAGTAGGACATGCCCTGACCTCATTAGGTATGTCGTTCCAACTCTCAACTACTCGGGATGATAATATATTAGAATGCAAAGATGATCGTGTTAATGGTTTTCTGAGTGCATTTGGGTTAGATCTAGTACCATAGTTATGGCTGTTGAAATGAAACATGGAGTTTGGGTCAATTGAAGTGAAATTGTTGAGAATCTTGAAAGTCGCTAGTAAGTCTGCAGCGTTTCGCCGTGGATGCAGTTTCGGGAGGTTCAAGAGCTGTCGTCTTTCTTCGTAGCTCAACAGTAGACCGGCTTTCCTGCAAACTTGTTTCGTGGAGAGACATTGAACTTGTTCAATCATTTCTATGTCTTTTTTCAAGTAAGGAGACCACACGACTGAGCAGTATTCAATTATAGATCGAACGTATGTCGTGAACACTTGCTTATACAGCCTGATATCTTTCGAATTGAAGGTACTTAAAATATACCCGAACCTCATGTTAGCCTTACGACACATATCATGGATATGTTGCGAGTAGTCCAGAGTGTTAGAGTACACAATACCTAAATCTCGTATATGGTCTGATTCGCTGAGAACTTTCCCATGAGAAAGAATTCTACTTCTGGGTGATTCTTACCCATCCGCATAACAAATGTTTTAGATTCGGATATTGTTAGTCTCAGCTACACAATCGAGTCCCGCTTGCAAACTTTTTACATTATTATTAGTTGTTAATTTAACGTCATCAGCACACACTGCTTCCTTCAGGTAAAGCGTCTGGTAAGTGATTAATGTAAAGAAGGAAAAGCAAAGGTCCAAGGCAGCTCCCTTGAGGAAGTCCAGATGGAGTTGCATACGAATTAGATCGCGCTTCACCTACCAGTACACTTTGCTCACGATTTTCCAGAAAGCTTTTCAAGAAATTTAAAAGACAACCGGTTATTCCGAATTGCACGAGCCTCTGTATGAGTATAGTGAGTGGAACTGCATCAAAGGCTCGTGTGAAGTCTATGAGAGCACAGCTGATGAAGCTCTTTCGATCCAGTTGTACATGCAAATTAGTGAGGGACTTGAGAAGAGCAAGCTCGCATGAATGTCGCGGCCTGAAACCAAATTGGAGGGGACTGATTAGATCGTGCTCTTGGAGATATTTGAACACCTCACGACTAATTATGGGCTCCATAACTTTGGATATGGAAGGAGTTAGACTTATGGGCCTATAGTTCCTGAAGTCAGTGCGCTTCCCTTTCCGTTTGAAAACCGGCTTAACGATAGCAGTACGCCATATTTGTGGACATTTACCGTTGAGTATACATTTATCAAAAACTATTGGTAGTGGAAGAGCCAAAGAAAGAGCGGCCTGTTTAAGAAAGATGTTAGGGATGCAATCCGGAAAAGTGTTATTTCTAGATGAGAGACGCTCGAGATATGAATGAACCACATGAGCGGGTATGCATATGAAGTCGACATTGCATGCATTAGCAGAAATTGACATGTCATCCGGCACTGTTAGGTCAGTAGTGTCAGTTTGGTAAAGAGATTCGAAGTGCTGAGCGAATATCATTGCCTTTCCAGAGTCTTCACTAGTTATCTAACCCACGCAATTGACAATTGGCCTATTAGTGGATCATCTTTGATGTTAGAATTAGTGAAACGATACAGTTTCGACAAATTTTTACTCTTCAAAAGAGTCTTCTGCATGTTTCGACGGTGGCTGTCAAGTGCTTTCCGAAATTTGCGGTTCATTCTAACGTATGGAAAGATTTCAATAACAGCTCTTTTCTTGTAAAGACGTGTACATCTTCGCTTGATTTGAGTAACCTTACCAGGTGACTTTTTGGTTTGATTCGACAATGTACTTAGAGGAACGCATTGTTCAATCACACCACGAACATTAGATGAGAAGATTTCATACGTGTCATCTACATTTAGAGTCGCAGCAAGGAGAGATTGCCATTGAAGATAGCAGAGAGTTAGCTAATGCTTCGTTAGTCTTCTTGAAATTATACATGTACTTTATTTCCTTCGTTACCCTGAAAGATACCAAGTTATAATCGCAAGACGTTGGTGGTGAAGCGACCAGGCAATCGGTAATAACACACGGTCGAGAAGGTAGATCCAGATCCAGTGTGTTCTTCAGCCTTGTAGGGGCCGAAACATGCTGTCTTAGAGACAGGAAGTTAGTGAAGTTAGAGAGAAGACGAGAATGATGGTCTAAAGATAGTGAGTGAGAAACGGTGCCATTAGGCCATGCAACTTCGGGTGAGTTGAACTCTCCTACGAGTACGTGAACGCAGGTGTTGGTTAACATGACTTGCTGGAGGGAAGAAAGCGCTTCTTCGAAGGCGGCATTCTCAGTTATTGGACTCTGGTAAAAACAGTGCTTTGCCATGGCTGACCAAAGAGGGGCTCACTAGTCTAAGCCCCTCTTTGGTCAGCCATGGCAAAGCCACCAAGTCTCCCATCCGCCTGCGGGAGAGGCCCCACATACGCCATCGGGGTAATCAGCGCGTGGGAAGTTTAACTGAAACTAGCTGTTTTCTGTGAGAAGCTGCTGACAGAAAACAGCTAGTTTCAGTTAAACTTCCCACGCGCTGATTACCCCGATGGCGTATGTGGGGCCTCTTCAAGTCAAGGAAAGCGCAATGGACTGACTTCGCCTTTTCCCTGTGTTTCTCTAGATAAAGACGAATGGCGAAAATAGCATCTGTTGTTCCACTTCCTTTGACGAAGCCACACTGATTGACGGTTGTGCTTACAATTTTGCGGAGCCGTGCTTCGATGATCTTTTCCAAGATCATTGTGGTATGAGGAATGATTCTTATCGGCCGGTAGTTGGAGCATATTGTGACATCTCCTTTCCCTTTGTAGATGGGTATTGTAGATGATCTACTCCAGTCTTCGGGATACTCCAGGCGAGCAGTGGCTTTTTGAAAGAGGGTCGTAAGATGGAAAAGTCCACAATCACCTGCGAGTCTCCATGCAGAGGCGGCTAGATCATCTGGCCCACATGCCTTTCCGTGCTTCATTTTCTGAAGGGCTTTTCTTACTTCAATCTCTGAGATGGTGGGAACTGGTCCTTCTACTGGTAGGGACAGCGGGATGGGAGGGTGGTCGAACTCGATGTTCGAGATTTCCTCGAAGTGTTCTCTCCATCGCTGACAAATTTCGACATTGGATCGGAGGAGTATGCCGTCCCGGTTCTTGATTGTCCGCACGTGAGAAAGGTCTTTTGCTGCTGTGGCTCGTGCTTTGCAAATCCGGAAAATTTCCTTCTCCCCTTGAGGCGTGTCGAGCTTACTGTAGATTTCTTGGATGGCTGCGGAGCGTGCCTTCGCTACGGCTCTCTTAGCTTCTCTCTTCATACATAGGTACAGAGCTCGGTCAGCTTCGGTTCCGGATCGTTTCCATTGCTTGAGAGCCACTTTCTTCTCCTTGACAGCAGTTTGAACGTCTTCGTTCCACCACCATGTCTCCTTGTCTACAATGCGTTGGCGACCTGGTTTTGTTAAGCCCAGAGTGACTTCTCCTACAGCCTTCATCTTGTCTCGAACGAACCTCCAGTGCTCCTCAATGGAGTCAGGGAACGTTTTTTGGAGAGTGTCCGGGGATAGGGCGAGCGGAAGCTGATGCATGAAGCGAACCTTGTTGTCACGTAAATTCCACCATTTTATCCGAGAAACTTCGTTCAGAGGCTTTACGTTGCATTGCTTCTGGGAAAATCGGAGATCGATTATAACTGGATGGTGCTGCGAGGAGACGTTATCGCTCGGAATCACCTTGCAATCAGTGATGAGTCTCAGATTGGTTCTTTGCGTCATCCAGAAGTCGATTTGGGTTTTCCTTCCACCACTGCAATACGTTTTGAGGTGAGACTCTCGTTTGCAGAAGAAGGTATTGCAGATGGAAAGATCGTGCTCTTCGGCATAACTCAAGATTCGCTCTCCTTCTGCGTTCGGCAAACCATAGCCGTTGCCTCCATGAGCTCTCTTATGGGCTTCGCATTTTCTTCCTACGTGCCCGTTCAAGTCTCCCCCGATCATGAGAGTTTCTTCCGGAGAGCATTTTCTGATGACGTCATCGAAGTCTTCCCAAAACCCGTCTTACTCGGAGTCGCTGCATCCTGCCTGCGGTGCGTAAGCACTGACTATTTTGAAGAGTTTGCCATTGCAATCCAAGGAGATGGACATCAAACGATCTGAGATTCGACAAACTTCCGTGACGGATGTGGCAAGGTAGGAGGCAGCGATAATTCCGACGCCATTGCGGGCCGCTGATGAAGTATTGCCCGAGTACCACAGCTTATACCTCCCGTCGAGCTGCTTTATTTTCCCTCCTTTCCACCTAGTTTCCTGGAGGCATGCCAGATGTACTCTTCTTTTTGCCAGCATGTCACAGACTTCCATGGACTTCCCAGAGAGACTTCCGACGTTCAAGGTAGCTAGTCGGAGGCGTGTAGGCACTGCTATTTGATTAAATCGAGGACGCGGCTTATTATTCCTCGAAGACCCTCGCATATTTCTCACGTCGATCGGGATTCGACGCGCGTCGCTTGAAGGGGACGCCCTAGCATTCGGGTTACTCTGATGGTGCATCTTGGTGGGATGCGACGGTTTCTTCATAGACCGGCTTGTCGCACGAACATCCAAGTCGATAGTTCAGCCTGACGTCCGTTTACGACCCTTTGGGCCACATAACCCGGGATTTTGGGCTATGTGGGCTAGAGGTTATTTTTTGGACACGCCTCTTGACCGTGTCCCTTAGGCCAGAGAGATAACAGTGAGCGAGCATTTTATAGGATGTGGGCTGCCCAGTTCCCACACCCAACCGCGACGCTCACTAGTCTAAGCCCCTCTTTGGTCAGCCATGGCAAAGCCACCAAGTCTCCCATCCGCCTGCGGGAGAGGCCCCACATACGCCATCGGGGTAATCAGCGCGTGGGAAGTTTAACTGAAACTAGCTGACAGAAAACAGAAAAGCTTTGGGATAAGAAAAGTGAGGAGTTGATAGACTTGTGGACAAAAAGAGCGACGCCTTCACCTGTCAAAGTCTCGTCTCTATCGCAGCGAAACTGTGGTGGGATTCGGTTCTGTGCAGATAAATTGAGGGACAAATAACTTATTTCTTGCCTTGTCTTGCTGCCACGCGGGACTTATTGCCTTTACTTCAACAACCAACGGAACGAAAGGAATTACAGATATTCAGAGAATAATAATAACACCAGATTGACAAAGAGAGAGGTCACTGACCAAATTTACAAGAAGTAAGGAGATCAATAGCCGAGAGTATAAGAGAGATTCAGATTGAAAGAGAAACAATCAAACAGAAGTCTCTAGCAGCCAACCCCCAAAGAAACGCAGGCCTCGTTAGAGTTGAATTAATTCGATAATTTATTATCCATCTTAGACCTGCGTAACCTGTTAAGCGGGCAAGTGGTGCTCTTTCAACCTCGCCGAGTTCTGCGTCGAGACGGAGACGACAATTTAGGGAACGGCTAACGGTTGGAGAGTGGACAGCTCCGCCCAACTCAAACTTGGGTAACTAAACCCTGGTTTATTAAGATTAAAACATCAATGGCGAACGCACGACATGAATTAATCCTATTCATCCTAAAGTTAACATAGCTTAGAAGAAATGATATGAGGGTGAGAGAGAGAAAGGGAAAAATAGAAAATATTCTAACTCAAGAATATTTTAAGATATGGAGAAGGCAAGAGTTAAAGAGCGAGTAACAAACATTCTAATTTAAGACTATTTAATAGCTACATATTGCCTATGAGAAAGAACTATTAAGTACTAAGTCTATAATAGAACATTCCTATAATAAGCTAGAGTTAAACAAAACGCAACAAAATGAACATTTTCTAAACAAATCACAATGCGTTAAGCGCAAAATTTCTAGAACAATATTATTCGGTTCCGACACCGAAACATTACAGATACTGTAACATGGTTATTATGTGACACACACATAAAACTTAGGGTAGTGAATAGTGATATTCACTACATTGGGGGCCAACAACAAATTAAAGGGGCCGGATCTCCTGCTTGATGAGTTCAGAAGAAGGGGTTCCTCTGGCAGACCGCTCCATTGTGGGACGCTTCTCCAGACGCCGGGCAATAAGGGCACGCGAGAGGGGGGCAGATGTGACCTCGACGATAGGATTGCAGGCATCGTACGCACTTCTCCTTTCTCATCAGAATACTTTCCTATCCTCTAGATTATTTACGGCCCGACATGCGACTGTCCGTGATCTCCGCAGATCAGGCACGAATCCGGATGAGAAGAACTTGCAGCATGTTGATTCGATCTATGACGAACTTGGGAGCTGTCTTGGTATGGACGTTTTCCCAGCTTAGGTCTTTCGACCAAAATCCGATGCTCGGTCATCTGCAGAGCAGAATAAATTAACAACAGGTCGCCTTTGAAACAGATAAAACATCACCCCATATCAAAAATTATAGGATCGCTATGAAGAGAGAGAGAACAGGAGGCATTATGACGATCAAGGTAAAGAAATGGTGAATTGAAGATGAAGAATTCATTCTTTATTTCCATGTACATGTGTATGTTTAACGTGCTACACCAAATTCGCCTAAGATGACTTTTCCTGTTGTGAACTCAAATAAGATGACTGTTTCTACGATCGTCAGGGACACCTTGGCATTCGCCAACGGCGGAATACCTTGTGGTGTCCCAAAAGGTTTATGGGAGACCATCTCGAGACTCCTAATCAACCTTTCGACTACAGTTGAGCAATTGTCTGTGACATCATGTGTTTGCCAAACGTCTGCATCGGTTGACGTTCCAAGGAACACTTACTTGCCTCCCCCCTCTACTGACATGGATTATGAACGTCACATAAGAGAAAGTTCCACCGTGGTTTGCGGCCTGCCAGAATCGACTAGCCCTGACATAAACAATCGTATGGCGGACGATGACATCCAAGTCTCTTCTCTACTGTCATCCCTGAGAGTCGAGGCTCATGCCCAAACAGTATTTCGTATGGGCAAACCCGGAGATCGACCTCGTTTGCTGAAGATAGTTTTGCCGACGCGAGGACACGTGATGCGAGCTCTCCGTTCCGGATCGTCCCTCAGGTCTCTCCCGCAATGGCAAGGGGTCTTCGTGAGAAAAAGTATGACCCTGTCTGAGCGGGAAGATTGGAGGAAACTACGCGCTCAATTACTTTTCCTAAGAAGATAAATTCCTTCCCAAGGGTGGGTAATTTATCGGGATGAGCTGTGGGTGAAGGACGAAATCAAGAGCAGAACAAGAAGTACTCTTCCCCCTCCGATGCCCGTCAGTGACGCAGCTGCTGCTGAACCTCTCTCAACTCCTCCACGCTCGTCAAACAAGAACTTCTAGGCAGCTCATCCGGTTTGAAATGCGTTCTCATTAATGCTCGTTCAATAGTAAATAAGATTCAAGAGCTTCACACGTTTCTTTGTGTATTTAAACCTGATGTTCTCCTTATTTGTGAGTCGTGGCTTAAGAATATGATAAGTGATTCTGAACTAGTAGCTAAACTCCCTTACATTGTTTTCCGTTCTGATAGACCGGGTAGAAAGGGCGGTGGTGTCGTGGCAATTTTTCGTGATTCTCTCGCAATCTCGCCTGTTCCAATACATAGAAAGACTTCTTCCGATTATATTGCTTTGGATGTTCAATCACCTTGCTCTATGAGCTCGCTCCGCATTCTACTGGTTTACAGGCCTCCAAACATTAGTTCTGAACAGAATAGTTTGTTATTCGAAGTTATCGCGGAGTTACTATGTGTCCCATATACCGCCATACTTTGTGGAGATCTGAACCTCGCAATCGATTGGTCGAATATCTCTTCGACTAGTGGTCACCCTAAGGTACTAAGCGATTTAGTCACTGATTTCTCTTTCACTCAGTTTGTTAGTGAACCTACGCATGGAAAAAACATTCTTGACATAGTGATAGGTCCTATTGATTCGGTAACTGATTGTTACGTGACTACTCCCTTTTCTTCGTTATGTGATCATTCGACCGTTTGTTTCAATGTTTCCCATGAGTGTTCCGCCACGCTCTCTGAGCCTAGTCTCGATTATAGGCGCTGTGATTTTTCTTCTCTCAATGTTGCCTTATCTTGCATTCCATGGATAGATCTTTTTGATAATTTTATCGATATGAATGACCTATATTCTCGTTTTCTTGAGACTCTGCTTCCTCTTGTCTCTGCTCATACCCCAGTCCAAAGGCGGAAACTACCATTCGAGTCTTACCCTTCTTATATAGTCAAGATGATTATGTATAAGTTAACACTTTTCCGTAAAATGAACTGCGTATAAACGAATTTGTAAGCGGATAGAAACAGAAGTTAAAAAGTTTAACATGTCACGTGAAAGTAAACTTCTCGAATCTAGCAAGAACTTGTTTCGATTTGTTAGAAATAAACTGAAAGATTCTACTCGAATTGGTTGTTTAACTGTTCAAGGAAAACCTATGATTAGTGACATAGCGAAGGCTAATGCTTTGGCTTCCTATTTCTCTTCTGTGTTTAATCAGGATAATGGTGTTCCTCCCGCCATTAAATTTTGGAATAGTAACTCGATATCTGAATGTATTATCCTGCCCTCACAAGTACTCCGTCAACTCAAGAAACTAAAAGCTTCCTGCTGCTTACCATCGGACTTATTACCTTCCATCATCCTCAAAAATTGTTCCCATGTTCTAGCTGAGCCTTTATCCTATATTTTTAACTTTTCTTTGATGTTAGGATCGATTCCTGATATCTGGAAAGAAGGAATAGTTGTCCCTATAAACAAGATTGCCTCTCCCAGTCTTCCCGAACACTTTCGCCCAATAACAATTACTCCAGTTGCTTCTAAGGTATTAGAACGTTGCTTTAAACCAACTTTAATCCACTGGTGCAATGTCTTTAATCTGATTCCCAATTGTCAGCATGGATTCCGCTCTCGTAAGTCAGTGGAGACAAATCTTCTAGAGTGTACTGAATTATGGCAGCGAGCTGTAGACTCTGATGATGCTATTGATGTATTGTACTATGATCTGGCGAAAGCCTTCGATACCGTATCTCATGAAAAACTGATACTTTTGTTAGAATCCATTGGACTAAATCACAGCTTGTTGAGATGGTTCCAAACTTTCCTTATAGGTCGTTATTCGCGTGTTCGTGTAGGTAATACTCTATCGGACAGATTCGCCATTACATCTGGAGTTCCAAAAGGCTCTGTTTTAGGTCCGATTCTTTATTCTCTTTATATCGCTGGCTTAAGATCGACATTCACCCATCTAAATCGTGTGTCTGTACATTTATTCGCGGATGACATCAAGATGTTTGTGACTTTCTCCCCCGATAACCCTTTTTCTGCTCACTCCCAACTCACGGCCGCTGCTCTTGCTCTACAATCTTTCTGCGAAGAATGGCAACTGACGGTGGCGAGCAGCAAATGCAGTGTACTTCATCTGGGAAAGAGAAATCCACGTTTACCCTACTTCGTCAAAACCTGTGATGGCAGAAGTGTCCCATTCGAAGTAGCAATATCTCCGGTCCGTGACCTAGGGGTTTACATTGATTGCGATATGTCTTATGGATATCATATAGAACAGATAACGAGACGTGCGCTGAGAATGATATACGCTTTGTTCCGTTCATTGTGTATTAGGAATACCCATCCATATATTCGGTGCTACAAGACCTTCATTATTCCATTGCTAGAGTTTTCTTCTCCTATTTGGTCTCCTTACAAAGTCAACTTGATTAGGAAGATTGAAAATGTTCAGCACATCTTCACAAGGTTGCTATACTTACGCTGCTCCCGATTAAACTGTTCAGTGCTACGACCATCTTACAATAGAAGGCTTGAGATGTTCAATCTAACCACATTGTTGTCTCGTAGAACTATAGCTGACGTAGTGTTTTCATATAAGATTCTGAATGGTCTGATTGATATTCCGGTTAGCAAAATGTACACTTTCAAAATCTGCAATGGCCGAAAGTCTAGATATGCTTTCCATATTCCACGCACCCGTAGAAAGCCACTCTTTCATTCCTTTGCTTTCCGTTCAGCTAGGTTCTATAGTAAACTTCCTGAAAATGTTGTTACCGCCCCAAATGTTAGCGTTCTGAAAAGTCGATTAAGCTCTCTTGATCTCATAAACTTGCTTGAGTTACAGGTGTGCAGTCTATGAACTATGATTAACCGAATATGTCTGCGTTTATTACACTCCGAGTGTTGTCACATTTTGATAAATGTATTCAATAAATAAATCTCAGCACCACCCTCTGTTTATGGACTACAGCGTATCGAAGTCGAAGAAACAGCCTTCTCGTAATCCTGAATGCACACGTGTCAAATGGAGGCGCTCAACTGGGAAAGCAGAAAGCCTCCCTCTCATGCACATCATCCATCGCAATCTACTCCCTCCTGCACTCTACAGGCAGTTTCCAGAGGACATAAATGAACACTGGAAGCTTTTTGAAGACAGCATCAGAGCACCCGCCGCAAGCATCCTCGAAAAGACGAAAATCGGAAAGCCAAGAATCGAGAGAGACACCTGGTTTCCCCCCCCCCCCCGAAGTTCAGGATGCGATCAAGGCGAAAAAGAATGCGTACAAGAGATGGAGGACGTCAAATGAGGCTGACGACCGCGCTGCATACAGCTCAGCCAAGAAAGCCGCCAAAACATCTGTCGCAGTTTCAAAAGCCTCCTACTTCCGCGATCTCTATGAGAAGATGAACCAACCAGGAGGCGATAAAGCCATCTATCGGCTTGCCAAGGCTCGACACCGCAACACCTTGGACATCCAGAGAGCAGCCACGATAAGGGACAAATAAGGAAAGCTCGTCACTGACCCTTTGAAAGTCAGAAACAGGTGGCGCGAACATTTCGAAGAAATGAGCGGCCAAGAGTTTGAGCACCCTCCCATCCCGACTTCCCACGCCGTACAAGGACCCGTGCCAACCACCACGGCCGAGGAAGTGAAGAAGGCACTCTCTAAGATGAAGAATGGGAAAGCGACTGGACCGGTCGACATAGCCACCGAAGCCTGGAAACTTGCGGGTGATGTTGGAGTAGCACATCTCGTGCACCTGTTCAACACCATCGTAAAGCAAGGCCAAATCCCACATAACTGGCGCTACTGCACGACCGTTCCAGTCTTCAAAGGAAAAGGTGATGCCAGAGTGTGCAGCAACTACCGTCCAATACGTCTTCTCAACCACACTAAGAAGATATTTGAGAGGATACTGGATTCACGCATACGAGATATTGTCGATATTCCAGCTCAGCAATGCGGGTTCGTGAACGGAAGAGGCACAACATATGCAATATTTGCACTCCGTTTACTCGTCGAGAAGCACGCAGAGAAAAGATCACCTCTCCATCTGACCTACCTCGATTTGGAAAAGGCGTTCGACAGAGTCCCTCATGATCTTAATTCATATGCATTGCGCGATCATCAGGTTCCTGAAGAGTACATTCGATGGACAATGACGATGTACGATGATTCAAAGAGCACTGTCAGAACTCCGGTCGGCATTACAGAGCCATTCGAAGTTAACGTTGGAGTGCACCAAGGGAGTGCTTTGTCTCCCCTTCTCTTCATTTTGGTTATGAATACCGTCACGCGTCCTCTACTGACTCCGGCTCCGTCAACAATCGCATACGCCGACGACATTCTCCTTGCTACACTTGTCGAAATCGAGAAACGCACCCAAGAATGGCATGACGCTCTTAGTAGGCATGGCTTACGCCTCAACATCAAGAAGACCGAGTACCAGGAAATTGGGGTGCAAACGACGGGAACTGTTCACATCAGTGGTGAACCGCTTCCGAAGACCTCCGAATTCAAGTACCTTGGTTCTGTCATCTCCTCAGACACGTCAACAAATGCAGCGGCACGCCAAAGCGTAAATACAGCTTGGATGAAATGGAGAGAAGCTACAGGTGTCCTCTGTGATAGGAATATCACAGCTGGTATACGCGGAAAGATGTATAAAACAGCGATCCGTCCCGTGCTTCTCTATTCGACGGAGACCTGGCCTACAACGCGTGTAACCGAGAACATTATCCACACGAATGAGATGAAAATGTTACGCTGGATACTAGGACTGACTCGCCTAGATTGTGTGCGTAACACGATTGTGAGAGGGAGACTCGGCGTGGCCCCAATACAAGACAAGATGCGAGAAGGGAGAGTTAGATGGTATGGACACGTGATGCGAAGAGACGCGACCAACATCGCAAGACACGCCCTTGACATGGAAGTATCAGGCAAACGCCCGCGAGGCAAACCGAAGACAAGATATATGGATACGCTCAACCAAGACCTGCGCCTTGCAAGACTCCACTCGGAAGACGCAACGGACAGATGTTTCTGGAGAGCTAGAAGCCGTACAGCGGACCCTACTCCGACCTCGGCCGGCACGGGACAACGCTAAGAAGAAGAAGAAGAAGAAGACTCTGTTACATAATGTTTTTCAACCTATTTAAACGTTTGTGTCAATACTTTTGCAGTAATGTCTTTTTTTCTAAACAGTTATCCTTGTACTCTAATGGCCCGTAACTTCGGGCGAAGCTAATTTTCCGAGAAAGTTTTCAGGAGACTTTTTTTTAGATAGTAACTTTCTGGTCCAAGGAGTTTCGCCTTTTCTGGAAATCCGTGCTGCCGGATATCTTTATCATGTTACCGTAGCCCGCATGATATGTCTCAGGAGTTCTCTTGTACGTCATAACAGCTTCGAAGTAATTTGCAGAGAGCTGAAGTTCAGGATTGTACTTTAGCGATAATGATTGCAACAAAATCGCAGTTAAATTAGAGAGATACTAGTTATGGTGTAAGCACGTGAGTATATAAGAGCCAAAGTGTGTTAGAACAAGAACCATATTTAAGCGTCGCGCTCAAGCTGTTTGATCACTTTAAAGTAATTTTAAATTCGAAAGAACGGGCGCAACATCTGTGTTCAAATTTGACGTTACTTTTTTATATATAACGATATAATTCAAGTGTAGTGAGTCTAAAAAACTGTAGACGTGACGCTGAACAAGGTTGGAGCGATTCAAAGAAACTGTAGACGTGACGCTGAACAAGGTTGGAGCGATTCAAAGAAACTATAGACGTGACGCTGAAAAAGGTTGGAGCGATTCAAATAAAGCGTGTGTGAAATTTTTTTGGTGAGTTTGGAAATCGAACGTGACATTATTGGTTGAAAAGCGAGTTATTCAAAGATAGAACTTCACTTGTGACATGAGACTAAAGTGGCTCGGAGCATTTCATCCATTCAAAGGCTAATATCGAGTACAAGGCGAATTTAGAACGGTTCGAGTATCGTCACCGGTTGATGATCATCACAAGGCAAATTTAGAACGGTTCGAATTTCGTCATTGGTTGATGATCAGTACAAGGCTATTCAGCAAAATAAGAGCAGACTTATATAGTATGAACAAAACGAGCAACCTATACAGACCGGGTTTGCACGAACGCTATACTATTTTCTTTTTCTATTTCGCGAAAAGAGAATAGTATAGCATTCGTGCAAACCCGGTCTGTATAGGTTGATCGTTTTGTTCGTACTATATAAATCTGCTGAATAGCCGGGAGAGTGCGAAATTGCGAGAGTGCGGGGAGAGTGTGAGATTTAGAAAGCGAGCATCGTAACATGACGAAATTCGAACAGTTCGAAATTCGTCAAGTGCTGAGCATCGTAACGTGACGAAATTCGAACCATTTGAATTTCGCAATGTGATGAGTATTGTAGCATGACGAAATCCGAACCATTCGAAATCCGTCAAGTGATGAGCAACAATACATGACGAAATTCGAACAGTTCGAGTTCCATCAGGCAAGATTCGCTATCTGCTAGCTCTTGTGTTTCATATTCGATTGTTGATTGTGCCAGAAGTGATGAAATAAAATAAAATTTTGATTCCACGAATTCACAAAGAAATGGCGAGAAATTCCGATCATTTTTACGATAAACTTGCCACAGACACCGAAACAACACGAATTGCCGAACTAAATTCCCAGCACCGTCTTATATGCACGAAAAAAACGTTACATAACACTCAAGGTGTATTCACTGCGGAGAAGGGTTGAATACCGATGAGACGATTGTATTCAAACAGAGGTTATATGATACGACAAATGGAGTTTACGACAGGAGGAGTCAATATAATAGAGGATTCCAACATTTTCACTAATGAGTAAACATAAAATAGCTAGCATTTTTGTTGCATCTAGCATGGAGCAACTAAGCCACTATGCAGATAGTTTTTTTCTAAAGAACATTGATAATCCCGGACACAGCCGACCAACATTTTCAACGTTCACTAGTTGAGAGTTCGCCGGAGATTCCATCGTCATTAATATCATTATTCGATAGCGACCGGTTATCCATGGAAGATCTGAAGATTTGAAGTCACCTGGATGGATGACAACAGCATTTGCCTCAGCAAGCCTCGCTCTGAACAAGACGATTGACGTTTAAAAGATGGTTACTCGGTGCGTTCTTGGATTTGCTTTTCGCTAGACAAAGAACTTCGGAAATCTTACCAAATTACCGATTCACGATCAGTATAGAATCATAAAATCCCAACCTTTGACTATGATTGAGCAAAGTGCACTTGAACGTGAAGTACTTGAAGTACTCATCTTTCCGCCCGTAGGGCGTCCACATGAGAACTGTTACGTTCTTACTGCTCGTATAAGTCGAATTAGGTAGCAGTTCTTGTGAAGTGTCCTTCTTGAGAATAAATGGTTCGGAATCATTAGGTGACCCTCGCAATGTTGAAAATGACGCGATCAAATGAAATTCATTTGAAGAATAGAAGAGAAGCTGGAAATTCAGATAAACTGGGTAGCTAATAACAAAAAATACAGTGAATGTTAAACAGACAAAAAAAACATTCCTGAAATGTTATTAACTTTTTTTTCTTGCCACGTTTTCATATGCTTCTGTCGGCTATTGCCTAACAGCGTGTTGGTGAAATGCAATACTTGCTTTTTTTAATACGGTCTCAGTCCTAAGCCTTTTGGTCTCTTTAGCGTAAAATAGTCTTAGCATCAGCCGAAATTTCCGTAAAAATATGGCTAGACTCTCGAAACATTGAAAGTTATGAAAAAGTGTGTCATCGAAAATGTGAGCAGAAAGTGTTGTGTATGGTGCAAGAAGTGGATTTTACGAATCACGCTTTACAGTATCACGCTTTCCGGCAATTACCGCTTCTGTCTCGTAGATTCTCTGAAATGAAGTTGGAATGCTGAACAACAGTCTACAAATACTTTTAAGTGCAACGCAACAACTGTCTTTTTTCAGATACATATATATTTTTGCGATCTTTTTCTTTTTCTGACCCCATGTTAGCGATGATAACCACTCATTCTCAGGCAATGAAGCTATCAAAAACATCTTCACATCTAAAAGTAGCACTAATGTATTGATTTCCGCTTCTGTAGAAGAATACTCCTTTTCTAACGTCTTCAGGCGATGGTTATTATTTTAAAACGACGCAATCTCGTAAAACCTTTTCCCAGCAGGTTCAAAAATTGTCCCCAAAAGTTGATGATAAAGCCTTTTGAGACAATCGACAGAAAAAAGGTGAGGTCGAATGTAAATTGAAATACATACTCCCAGTTTTTCAACTGTTTTTTTTCTCGCTCTGACTCAAGATCACAGTCGCACGTTATTTTTTTTTCAATTCAAACGCTTTATCAAGATCAGCAAGCCACATCGGTAAAATAACATCATCGATTATGGGATCTGTTGCGACATGTGACGACTCCACTCCTCAGCGTTCTCTGCCTTACTTAGGAATTGGGGACTAACGGCTTTGACAAAGTCGTCCCTCCATCTCATTCTTCTGTCGCTCATGATGGCGCTACGATCCCGGAGCGCCAATTCTTCTCGGGAAAGGACTCTCACAGACGAGGGAAGAGACGGTGCGAGGAGCAACCGTGCACGGAGGGAGACGAATGAGAGAATGTTATATCGCATGAGAGAATGAGAGAATATTATATCGCACGTTATATCTCTTTTTTTCATTAGGTGACCGTTCGTGGACCGGTCACCTAGCTCGTTTTCTGACACATGAACTTTTTTTTATTAGTGTTAATAACACATAAAAAACACAAGAGAGCGTGAGATCATTGTTTCTTTTACGAACTTTCTTTAAAACTACGACGTAAACAACGAGCGGTGCGAGAGAATGAAAAACAGACCATAAATTTGGAGAAGTAGAGAATTCATATGCTAGCCTACTTTTATAACGATTAATGTGCAATGTGTTAACAGTTCGTAATTAGTAGCATTTCGTACAATGGTAAAAGAAGTGAAATGGCCGTAAGGCCGAAAGGCCGTTTGTTATTTGTAAGAAACAAGCAACACAGTTATAACACAGTAATTTTAAATATAGCTGCCATTAACACTGAAAGTGTTGTCAATAGTGTTAAACAGTAAAATTGTGTTATGAGTGTGTTTCTTGTTTGGTACGAATAACAAACGGCATTTCGACTTCTTTCTTTGTCCTCCCTTTAAAATTTTCCAAATTTTCGCCTTACATTGAATTGATGAGAAGAAACTCTATGTGAGACTCTCAGGTCGATGATTTTTAAAATGGAACTACGACCTTTTTTCTCTGGGGTGACTATTGAGGTCACCTCATATAGATTGAACGTGCGGCAGGTATTTTTTTACTTTTTTCTTCGCGTAGGCTTAGGTAAAGGTTACGCTGGCGAGGCCGTACGGCTTTGGAACGAGATCAATATGTGTTAAGTATGTGGTGCAATATACATTCACCGTCACCTTCTTTTGTCAATTGCCTGAATTTTGTTACAACCTCACCCTCTGCTGTCAATTGTTGCGTTTTGATGAATGATCTAACGAATCAATCAATAACTGTTCCAAATTTGTTTAAGGTTCAATCAGAACTAACCATTACCAGTGAGAAACTCCAAAGGTATAATAGCATCCATGATGAAGGCCGAAATCGACTTTTAACCTGAACTTGGAATAATCCCTCGCAACAGACCTCGAATGAGCATTCTGATTCTCTCATCAAAAAAATATAATTGTGATTCGCCACAAAAAAAAACACTTCAAATTTGTTGTTGTAAAAACACTTTTTTAATATGTTAAACTTTGAAAAAAAAGTTAAAATAATCAATTTTTGTAACCGTTGGTTGAATGCAGAAAGGATTATTATTCCTCTCGAGTAATGTATCTTTCTCTGATCGACTGTTAACTTTCTTCATGACCTGAAAAAAATAGCTCATTCATTATGCAAAAGCAATTTTATCCCCTATGTACACGTGGTGCAATTTGAACATTGTAAACATTTAAATGGTGCAAATGAAACATTGTAAACATGCGAAAGGTTCGAATGAAACACTGTGTATTGTCATTATTGAGATCAGTGTTATGGGTTAAATGAAAAAGCAATGACACCAAAATCAACGTGGCAAGATACGAAAAATCCCAGCAAGCGTTATTTTGAGTTTGTTTTGTATCCTTGACATTCCTTTTATCAAAAGACACAGCATTTCATTGATCGGTGCATCGGGAGGTGTTTGCATAATTTGATTTTGATTAGCTGATAAAGAAAGCAAACTCCCTCCTTATCATAGAAAGACTCACGTCCCCTTTTGGGGAAAGCTTTTTAGTATTTGTTCGTCTCATGATTCAAGGCAGTGATTCTCTTTTTCTTATCTGCCTGGCGTTTCTTTTCTGCCTGGCTCCTGTTGCTTCGTTTTCCTACTACTATATATTTATGCTTCACGCAGCTCCGCAGCCTTTGTTTTTCTTCCCCTCGTGTTCTCCCTGTCTCAAGCTGATTCGCTGCATACCTTTCCCAATTTGCATACGTTCTCTGCATACGTTTCCCAATCTGGCTCAAGCAGCTTCACTACCTTTGTTTTACTCCATCTCTTTACCTGACCTGAGCAAACTTAACTGCTTTCGTTTTCTTCCTAATGCTCTTCTCCCTGCCTCAGTTAGCTTCGCTGCCTTCGTTTCTCTTCCTTCCTTCCTCTCTGAATCAGACAGCTTCGCCGCTTTTGTTTCCCCACTCCGATACCCTGTGTCAAGAAGCTTCGCTGCCTTCGTTTCCGCACTCTACTTCCTGCCTCAAGCAGCTCCACTGCTTTCGTCTCTATACCCTTCTTTTCGAAACGGCTCGGGCCACTTCGCTTCTTCAGTTGCGCTATTTTAATCCTTTCGTCAGGTAGCTTCACTGGCTTCGTCACTACGCTCCACCCTTTTTCTGGCTCAGACAGCTTCGCTGCACCTACCTCATCTTCTCCACGAGAGTTAAAACTTTGTTCAAAGCCAAGTAAAAAGTTATGATTTGGAAATTATACAGCTCGACTCGGTGCGAAAGCTAAAGAGAGTGGCTCAACAAAAGTTCAAAAAATCGCGTGGAAGTTCTTGAACAAAAAACCAATATTTTTCCGGTTGGGCTGAGTCTCAGAAAACAGAATGATGTTTTTCTCGATTTAATAACCCTCGACCACCCTTCTCAGGAAGGGAGACCATATGGTCTCCCTTCCTGAGAAGGCAGAGGTTTGTTTCCAGATTCCTTAACGTGAGGAACTCTCTGCCTTCTCAAAAAGTTTCCTCTGTTTTACCAAAGTTGTACGTGACCTTTCTTTTTAAACTTAAGTCATCTGTAATCATTTCCGCTTCCAAGCTTCGCCTAAATTGAATACTTTTTCTCGGTATGACTTTTTAAACTCAATATCCTAGAGATCATCAAAAAACACCTCCGACGATCCAGAGAATATAAAATCAACACATCAAACTACAGCCCCTTTCAAATTCCACAAGTATATGATATACCTAAAATGCATAAAACCCCATTCAAATTTCGCTTTATCACAGGAGCAGCTAATAGCAGCCTGAAGCCACTATCCAAAGAACTCCAATCCTAAAACATTTATCAAAACATTTTGAAAATTACTATAAACAAACATCAGAGAGGAATGGCACCAATCATCTCTTCTCTATACTCAACACAACTCCTGTCATACATAAAATTAAACTATTAGATAATAAACCTAGACAAATATATTGCGCAGATTTCATCCTTTTTTACCAATCTCCCCCACAATGTTATTAAAAACTTCATTAGCAAAATCATAAAACATTGTTATTGCGGCTCCCGTGCCTTAACCTTGAAAGGCAATTACACTTACTATACTAACGATACTTCTCAAAAAAGGACCTACCTTCCTTTTCTAATCTATAAATTATTAACTTATATACTGGATATTATTTATGCACTATATAGCAAAACTATATTTAAACAAAATAAAGGCATACCACAAGGAAACAATGATTCACCACAAATCGCTGATCTCATCCTTGCTATGATAGAATTCTCTTATAAACAAAAATATTACCAATACTCATATTCTTAAAAACTCCTTAAACTGTACATACAGATACATAGATGACCTGAAGCACATATCGGATAGAATCGACCAATTCTACTCCATCACTAAAGAGATTTATGACATTTCACTCACACTTGAACAAACAAATAATGAACCAACTTCCGCTGAATTTCTTGATCTCATCAAAATTGAACATGACGGAAATATTAAATTTGATCTATATAATAAAACTGGTTTTTATAGTTTTGAAGTACTCAAATATCCACACTACTTGTCAAACATACCCACCAACATAGGACTCAATACCAAATTCAGCGAAACATTGAGGTTCGCTGGGAACTGCTCCGAATTACATGACTTCATAAGGAGAGTTCACATTCTAATAACTAGATATAAAGAGAACAAATATCCAAAACATACTATACTCTCACGTTTGATCAAAACTCTCTCACTTAATCCTAAAATATCTCTAACATACTTTTTCGGTTACTTTTGCTTTTGCGTTTATGCTGTGAAATGTTTTTTTGTTGTTGTTGACACTTATGATGTACGAAGTTTATTTATTGGCTGAGGCTTATATATATATAATATATATATAATCTCACACATGCTAATAATAACATTCTAATCCACAACAATTTGTTACAATTACTCCAATCCTAGTTATTATTTTTCCCCACAGCTATGAAAACACATGTTAACATCTTTTTAAATATGTTTTGTATGTATTATTCTCACACATTACAATGCTTTTTCTCTTTATATAATATTCTCACACTTATCCAAATGTCTTTCCTTTCATCAAACGTTTCAGTACAACTTCTTAAATCTCACGTCTTTTTATGTCTACAATTAGACATAATTCTCTAAAATCACATGTCTTCTTGGTTCAATAACTAGACTCTTTTTCTCACACATTTCAAAAAATCTCCTGTCCACTTATTTCAATAATTACACATGTTCTCACACATGTCAATATTTCTTTTTTTCTTACATAGGTAGAAACACAGGCTACATAGTCTATAATCTCATGTCTTATTTCAACATTTCACTCACCAAAAACTAATGATCTACTTCCAAATCTCTATTTTCGCGCCTCACTAACATGTTTAACTTTCATTTTACTATACTCATTATTTACATGTTCTGATTTAATTTTCGTTGGTTAGTTAGTTAGTTTTTTTTTACTAACCCTTCACTGAAATTCTTTCAAAACCCCCTTTCTTTATTAGCGATAAAACTCAGAACGTTATCATTTGGAGATGAAAAAAAATGGAAAAAAAGAGAAAAGTTAAATATGTCAGAGGGAGAAGAATTAAACTCAATATAAACTTCTCTTTTGGAGTGCGTCACGCAATGCGAAATCATTCCGAACACAAGATTGGTCTTCTTTAATTGCATTTATTAACTAAACAACAAGTTCATTATTTTCTCTTCTCATTAATTCTTACATTTTACTCTTATTACTCTGTTACATAAAAATTTTCACGATAAAAAAACGCTTTGATCTCCTGGACTTTACGTAAAAAAGTTGAAACGCTTAACAGTAAAACTATTCAGCTGAGCGACGAAATTCCTAAAACCTATTACCAAGTTTTCATTCCTTCTGTTACATTCGCAGTCAGTTATCTGAGTGTTGAACATGAAAGAGTCGTTCGCAGGCGATAAAACCATATACTCGCATATTTATACGTTTTTATGCAAGAAAAATGGTAAATGTTAAACTTTACGACTTTGACAGAAACGCGTTTTCCCATTAGGATGATTAGTAACTTTTATCATAAGCCTAACCCATTTAAACAGTTGTGTGAATACTTTGTTGGTAATGTCTTGTTTCTGAACAGTTATCCTTGTACTCTAATGGCCCGTAACTTCGAGCGAAGCTGATTTTACGAGAAAGTTTTCAGGAGACTGTTTTCTTAGAAAGTAACTTTCTGGTCCAAGGAGTTTCGCCTTTTCTGGAAATCCGCGCTGCCGGATATCTTTATCATGTTACCGTAGCCCACATAATATGACGCGGAACGCGATAGAGCGGATCTCGCTCTACACACTTCGTGCAATAGAAATTTCATAATTCAGAATCACTTGAAACTTTCATATATGGGATGAAAAAGCACGGAGAAAACGATGGTCAACTTTATTTTTCACGATCTGTTTTTCATTATGATGAAATTTGTCTCTCAAAAAAGTAGGTGTTGAAAATCGTGTCATACACTATTTTGATATCGCTGGTTGTATTTGGAACACGTACATCAGTTTTTTTTTAGCAACAAGAACACATTTTTTTCGTATGCAGCCGAAAAAAATGTGTTCTTGTTGTGGTAACTACCCTGTTGCGCTCAACGAAGTAACTGGAAAACGGTACTTTCCAAAAACAACTTTTAACTTTTGTTGAAAACGTGTATGTCTTAAAAATTCTCGCTCTCTTCGTCTCTTCCAATCTTTTTAACTCTTATAACACGGATTCTGACGGATCTTCTGGGGAGGAAAGAGGGTGATGACATTGATCCACTCACGCAAGACGATAGGTGAGATACTGTTCCATGTTGTCGTGGAAAATCTAGAACTCATTTCGACTTTTCTTGGTTTCCGAGAAAATTTGAATTGAAAGTATTTTCTGCACAAGTTGTACAAAGATTCAGTTGCAAAAGGCAGGTAGTACTCGTGTATAAACCAAACTTTTCACGGCAAAAGTATTTAAGTATTGAAAAAAATTGCAGAGAACTTCTGGAGTACGCATTGGAAGAAGTGGATATCATCAGAAGACGCATCTTCTCATTAAAGAATCATCAGCTGAGAGTGGCTCACTGTGCAGAGACTAAAAGGCAACTTCTGGAGGGGCTGAAGGAAGGGGAAGCGCTCGTCATTGCTGATTGGGCGCAGAAGTTTCTGCCCTCGTTTGCTCGCGAACGTCAAAGTGCGTACTTCGGCAAGAAGGGTGTGAATTGGCATGTCTCACACGCTATGATACGCAAGGGAAAGGAATTCGCATACCACCCGTTCTTCCACATCTTCAATTACGACGTTGACCAGGTTACTCATTTTCAAATGAAATGTTTTTTCGAAAATTTACTCTCACAAACAGCTTTACCACTGGTTTGCGACAATCTCCAATTTGTTTCAGGATGCAGTTGCCGTGGCAGCAATCGTTGACCACGTGGCAACTGTCCTCGGTGAGTACGACATCTCGAGGATCCACCTGCGCACCGATAACGCGGGTCAGTCCATGGTTCAAGTAGTATGTTCTTCCACAGTATGTTCTGCTCTGCTAATTTGAACCAGTTTCCTGCAGGTTGTTACCACAGTGCACCTCTACTCGGATCTCTCGCTCATCCTCGCTCCCCGTCGATTGTAAGCTACTCTTTCTCAGAGGCGTGCGATGGCAAGGATGCATGTGATAGGATGAGCGCACAGGTGATCTATTTCAGTTAGAAACAGGAGACGAAAAAACTGCAATAACTGAAAAAATTAATTATTTTGAAATCACTACCGAAAAAATCATCTTTAAAGTTTCTCTAGGCGTTTTTCATCAATGTTTCGACAATTTCGCACACTAAAGTCACCACTCAGCGAAATAGTTATCATAGTTAATAACAACGAAAAAATTGGCCTATTACGGGCAACGAACAGGGAGAAAATATGCTAATACATTTTTTAATACCGTGCAGGCTAAGCGACGAGTTCGTCAGCGAAACGATGCTGGATTCGACACAGCAACAGCAGCTCAGCTGGCAGAGGCGATTACGTATGGTTCTCCTCTCAACGGCACGTCCACCTACCTCTGCAATCTCAATAGAACCCCTAAACCCTCTACGGAAATCCCGAACATCAACCAGTACTCCTTTTTCGAGTTCGATGGGTCTTCTCTCCGTGCTCGCAAGCACTATGCAATCGGAACTGGCGTTGTACGTCCGCTTTCCAGTCTTCAGCCGATGGCATCAAAGCTCGAGATTCTGTACGCGGGTGGCCATCAGGGTGGACCGTTCTTCTGGTACTCCCCGTCTACCAGGATGCCTAAGGGGACTCCGCCGTCCGTTTCGAAGAGAGAAGAGGACGAAGGAACCGAGGCGGAAGACGGCGTTTGGAGGTGCACTTTCGACGGATGTACGAGCGTCTTTCTCTCGTTCACGAACTTGGATGCACACGTCATGAGAGGAAACCATTCGCTCGCTCCGGAGAAAGAGACAATCACTGACGTGGCACTAGGACTATTCGCAGCTCGCGTGGAGACTGTCGGATCGCTGCAGGGTCGCATCGCAACCGACGAGGTTATGGATTTGATAGATGGGAGAAATACCACTCTTCTCGAGCACGGGTGGGCACAGAAGAGCACGCAGCGGTCGTCACTGAACCCTGATGCGAAGTTGTTTGTGGAGGAGGAGACAGTGAGGAAGTGTAGGGTGGAAGAATCGCGAGCGGACGCGAAGAGGATCGTTCAGGAGATGAGGGCGGCCAAGAGTGGAGGAAAGTTCCGATTTACTCCTAGCACGATGCTCACGCAGAAGCAGGTACAGGGAGTCATCAACAGATGTCTGCTGAAACTGCGAGATTGTAAAGTGGACGAAGTAGAGGCTGAGAAAATGGACGGGACGGAAGCGGAAGCGTGGAGGGCTGTAGAGGAGTGTGGAGTGCGCGAGAAGGAGGAAGAGAGGGAATTACAGCGGGATGTGTCCGAAGTTGTGCCCAAGAAAAAGCTTCGGAAGTGAATAACCTGATTGTTCACATTATTTGTTACTTTTTGATGTTTTCAATTTATAAATCGACCGTTAAAAATGTTTCCACGGAGCGAAACAGGGTAGTTGCGGCTGCATACGAAAAAAATGTGTTCTTGTTGCTAAAAAACTGGTGTACGTGTTCCAAATACAACCAGCGATATTGTGTTCTAGTCACTGACAAACCTGTCATCAATGTCGTTCACTAACTCACTATCTGGGTGTGAGAGCACAAATCGGACTTTTGAGCTTGAACGAGTTTTCTTGTTTCAAAGCGTGTTTTCACCAGAAATATTTAAGATTTTTCGCAGATAATGCATTATGTGAATGTTCAGAAAAAAATTCTCTACATTATACTCAGTGGAGAGATCTATGTTTTGAGTTGGAAGCAAAAAATTGAAGATTTAGTGAATATTCAACATTTGCGTTGACCAATAAAGGACTCAAAAAACCTGTGAGAATAAGTTATCCGATTAATGACATTAACGCTTATGTAATACATCCAGTTGGCTACGACGTGCCCAAAAATGAAGTTATAAGCTCTTCATTCAGCTTAGTTATCTTCAAAATAGTGTATGACACGATTTTCAACACCTATTTTTTGAGAGACAAATTTCATCATAATGAAGTACAGATCGTGAAAAATAAAAATGACCATCGTTTTCTCCGTGCTTTTTTACCCCATATATGAAAGTTTCAAGTGACTATGAAGTATGAAATTTCTATTGCATACTCATGACCCGCTCTATCGCGTTCCGCGTCATATGGTCTCGCACGGAATTTTTCTTGAATACTGTATAAGATAATATAAAATAATGAGTTAATAACCCTCGAACACCCCCGTCTGCCATGGGAGACCATGTGGTCTCGCACAAAATTTTATCTGTAATACAGTATAAGATAATATAAGATTATGAGTTAATAACCCTGGAACCTTCCCACCGTGAGCGAAGGGAGGCCATATGGTCTCGCATGGAATTTTATCTGGAATACTGTGTAAGATAATATATTATAATGAGTTAATAACCCTCGGACCCCCAACCCCCTCCCCCGTCTGCCAAGGGAGACCATATGGTCTCGCATGAAATTTTATCCGGAATACTGTATAAGATTCTTCTTCTTCTTCTTCCTAGCGTTGTCCCGCGATGGCAGGGTCCCCTTTGTGGATCTTCTTTCTCCACTTGTCCCGATCGAGGGCATCTTTCGGGCTTAGATGACTGGCTTTCAAGTCCGCATTGATGGTGTCTTGCCATCGCTGCTTCGGTCGCCCTCTCGGTCGCCGGCCGTCCACTTCGAGGTTGTTGGCTGTGTTGGCTACAGTTTTCGATGATGCTCTGGTGACATGGCCGAACCATCTCAGCCGATTTTCGCGCATCTTCTCGTCGATGGGGGTGACGCCAAATCTTCTCCTTATGGTCTCATTTGGTAGGTGCTCGCGGAGAGAGATTCCCATGATCCAACGGATCATGCGCATTTCCATAGTTTGTAGACGTCGCTCAATTGTTCTCGTAGTTGGCTAGCACTCGGTTCCATACAAAGCTACGGGGCGCACTACTGTCCGATATATCTTTGACTTGAGGCGCAGAGGCATCTTTCGGTCGCATAGTACGCCTTTGAGATCTCTCCATTTCATCCATGCTCCGTTGACACATGACAGCACGTCAGAGTCGATGCCTCCGCTGGTCTGGATGTTCGATCCAAGGTAGCGGAAGTAGGTGGACTTCTTCAATTCTTCGCCGTTTACCTTGATGGTGTCTTCGGATGTTATTGTTTCCAAGTACTCCGTCTTTGAGGTATTCAGACGTAGTCCAAACTGACTGAGTCATCTGCTCCAAGCCTGCACTTTTTGCTGAAGCTCCTCTCTCGTTTTAGCTGCCAGGAACACGTCATCCGCGTACAGGATGGTCCATGCAAGGTCACCCTGTAGGTCACGAGTAATAGTGTCCATGACAAGAATGAAGAGGAATGGCGATAGCGAATGGCGATATATGAAGAGGAATGGCGATAATGGCGATAAGAGGAATGGCGATAGCGAATACTGTATAAAATAATATAAGATAATGAGTTAGTAACCCTGGAACCTTCCCACCGTCAGCGAAGGGAGACCCTATGGTCTCGCACGGAATTTTATCTGAATACTTTGTAAGATAATATAATATAATGCGTTAATAACCCTCGGACACCCAATCCCCCCCCCCGTTCGCCCAGGAAGACCACCCCCGTCAGCCCAGGGAGAGAAATTAGGAATTCAGTTTGGCCGAAAATTAAATATTTAAACAGTCCCGCCTTTGTGTGGCTAAAATGGATTTTTAGGTCGAAGTTTAGGAGTGTATACATGAACTTCGTGAAATTTATAAATTTCTAACTCCGTGATTAGATTAGAATTGGTCCCTGAGACCATTTCTAATCTTTTTACTAATAGTAACAAAGTTTATAAATTTATATATTTTATAAATCCCCGTCTAATTCATTGCTGCTTTTACAAAAGTTTGAGGAAATTTTTTCACGGAAGTCTTCGTTGAAATATTCTGCTCACTTTTAAAGTATCCACGAACTTTATGAATAGTACTAAGTTTTTTCATAAATTTTTACGATTTTTTTCCCATAGATTTAACCATCGTTGTCAGTTAGCTTTTTTAACGTCAAGTTTTTAGGCTTTTCTTGAAAAATTAACTTTAACGAAAAAATAACTCTTTTTTCTTTTTTTTCTTCTCGCTTTTTTCTTCTTCTTTTTTGTTTTTTTTCTCTTTCTCGTTTTCTCCTTTGTTTAAAAAGATTTTCGGATGAAGACGGATGATGTTACATCAACCAATTGTCTTTTTTTCATAAAAAAAACTGAATGAAATTTTTTTCATTCATTCTTTTATCTTCGCAAATACACATATCAAGTGTACTGTTCGCAGAAACTCGTGCAAAAATCGTGTGGAGTGACGGGAACCGAAACCGCGACCTTTTGCATTCCGGGCGAATGCTCTTACCCACTGAGCTACACACGCACACAACAAAATGCACATTTTAAGGCCCATACAACATATACATACAAGTATACTTACAGTGGATGACTGTCGTGGATGCGAGTTCAGCCAAAACAATCAAATCGAGAAAAATTAATCAATTAAGGCGAAGCTTGGAAGCGGGAATGATCACAGATGACGGAAGTTGAAAGAGAAAGGTCTTTTTCTGAGAAAAAAAACTTTCTGAGAAGGCAGAGGTTTGTTTTCCAGATTCCTTAACGTGAGGAACTCTCTGCCTCAAAAAGTTTCGTCTGTTTCACCAAAGTTGTACGTGACCTTTCTCTTTAAACTTAAGTCATCTGTAATCATTCCCGCTTCCAAGCTTCGCCTAAATTGATTAATTTTTCTCTGCTTGATTGTTTTAGCTTAACGAACATCCGCGACAGTCATCCACTGTAAGTAGATATGTACATGTGTATTCGCGAGGGATAATGAATTTATGAATATATGTTTTTTTCACTTTTTTTCATCCTCCATTTTGTTATTTTGTGATAAAAAGACAATTTGGATAGAACACATCAAATTAAAATTCAGTTTCTATTCATGAAATCATAAATGCAGTTCTTAAAACGACCTAACAATCTGAATTCGACCCAATTGCAACAAACATTTTGTATCCGATACAGCAACATCCAGAACATCGAATTACAAATAGGCCCTTGATTAAGACGACTTCCATTAGATTTCTGTCTGAAAAAGAATTGTATCCTCCTTGATGAAAACGTAATTTTTTTGTTTTTTATAAGCTGAAACTGTAGGGGTAACTTGATATACAAATGTGGATTTTCGGAGAAAGAGAAAAGCCGAAGCATGTTACGATGAGAAAGCAAGTTTGTGTGATCTGCAAGCCGTGATTGAGCTCATTGACAATACGGTGGACCACGGATAGTAGGCAATTTGTGCTCAGAACTGATGAACATGTTATGAAATTTCATCGATCTGCCTTATGGACAGAAAATGATCCATGGGAGAGATAGAACTCACCTCTCTTTCCTGACCAAAATGACAAGCTCTCTACCCCTTTACGCTATCACATATTGTTATCAATGTTATCGTCATTTATGAAAAATTAGTGGCTGAATCACACAAAATGCTTTATTCAGAATGTCGAAAAGAGAATAAATTTTCAGGATGGAGTAGAAAAAGGGCTTAATACAAGATTTGAGAAGACAAAGACGTTAAGCGAGAAAATTTATGTCGAGAGAAAAGTGATATACGTGGACCTTTCCCGTTGAAGAACTCGAGAATCGCGAAGCAACAGCTTTCATAAAACACGTCATTGATTTTCATCATAACAGTTAACGAAAAGAGAGCAGCTTATAAGAGAGACACTGCCTTAGGGACTCGGCTCAAATCCTCCAAAAGTCAATAAATATGTAGGTGTTTGACGTCTATAACTAGCTGTTTGATCTCTCTTTCCTTGCAGAACACTAAATCGCCGACGAAAACTCTTGGTTCTTCTTCGACGACGAATACGTTAGTTATCATTCAACTAGGTATTGCATATGATTTCGATTTGGTTTTCTTTATAAATTGTTCTATGCAATTCCATAACAATAGTATTCTAAAACTGAAGTTGATAAGACAATAATTGAGAGAGCACATTTGCAGGTAAGTAAGGTTGACTTGAACAGAGTCAAGGAATAAGCGACACCTCATCTTCTTTTCTACACAAGAGTCGATCTCTGTACCCACAAAATAGGTCTTCGCGTCAACGACCTTCATATGATCTCGATTCATTATTGCATCTACAGATCCTCGTTCTCAAAATTTCCTCTTTTACTAGTCCCTCATGCTCAGTCTCGCCATACATTATAGTTTATGTAGTTTTTTTGTTTAATATGTTGTTTTATTTGACATGTATATGGTACCTCAAAACATACGATACTGTAGAAATCCTAGTACTGTAGAAAATGTATACAGTAGAAATCCAAGTTTATGGTTTTTCATTGGGTTGTGTCTTTTCAGTAAGCATGATTAGAGCGAAATGTTGATTAATTACCGCGAAAGAGGAATTCATTAATATTCGCCATCGTTTCATCATATATTTTTAAAATTTTCTCTTGGATTTGTGAAGGTGACTCAAACTCTGGGAATTACCAGTGAGGAGGGCTCCCATATAAGTGTTGAGATAATTTCAGTGAAGTGGGTGCATATATGATACGAGTTATACGATTCCAGGCTATGTACATATGTACACGAGTTTCTCTCTTCTTGAGTCACGCAGTCCATGATTCCATAAGGTTACTGTCGACTTATCTTTTATCGAAATTCGTCTATATATCGAAATATAAAAAATCGAAAAAATTTTATCGAAATTCTCAGTTTGATATTATTGTGTTTATTTGGAAAACAAGTGTAGTAGAAATTCACAGAGAAATTGGTTTTCTGATTTATACGTACAATATATGAGCTAAGGTCCGTTTCGCCCCTGAGCTCAGACAGACCTTGGCACTCTCTGGGACACACACATATATACATACGCTCATCAGTTCGGGCCCAGAGAGAATTATGTCTGTTTTCTGGCTGTTTTTGATGAGTTTTTCATTGACCACTATAGTAGCTCAAACTGTCGATGACTCAATTTTCAATTGAAGATTGATAACAATTATTCATATTGTAGATGTTAATAAAGCATATAATTGTTTTTCCTCCTTTTCCTGTTCAATTTCAAATGCAACGCGTTGGATGTCCCTTAAGTTTTGTTTACTTCGATTTAGGCGAAGTAATTGAAGTTTTCTGAGCATGTCTTTCTAGAATAAAAAATAAAGGTGGATGTTTTTCATAGTGTTTATTAAGGGTTTCAGAATGGTTTGAGTCAGCCGTTGAATCACAATGCGTAATGCCACAATCTTCTCACACTTTGTTGCAGTTTTATAGATCAAGCAGGTTGAATTGGTTCGAATCTCTTTTGTACGAGACAAAAATCTTCTTCTACATTTTAGAGAGCAAATAAACAATGTGTTTTTAAAAAGTGCGTCTAATCTCTGATTGCTGTGTTCCTTTCATACTACACGGATATAATTCGTTAAGAAACGGGCTACAAAACTGCCTTGACACTCTCTGGGACACACAAAAAAATAATAGAAATTTGATCAAATGCCACTCTGTGGTGCACGTATGCCCAAAAAAGATTGGTTACGAGAAAGAAAATCCTCAAAAAAAGAAGAAAAAATCTGAAGAGAAGGTTTTATGCATGCTGTGAAGTTTGGCAGGATACTATTCAGAAATTCAAATTTATATTCAAGAGTTAGTAACTAGAATATTTGGCAAAATCACAGAAAATTCTGCACATTTGCCCAATCGACACAATCAAAGCCGTGTAGCTCTTGATGAGAATTTTTCCCAAGCTTTTTCTCCGTTCTCTGCGTTGTCTGGACTATAAGCGACCCGTAAGCTTCAACCCAACGTCTGCCTCACATTGGGAAGTCGAGTAGTACTTTTTGAAGTCATTCACCGGCCATTTAGAAGTGACGTTTCCTATAAGAACTTTCCAAAATTTACCGATTTTATTAAACAGCGGCACAGACAATTACCAGTCTTCTCTACGGGCTCAAACATAGCCGTCTCTTTTTTACCGGGAACAAGCGTGTTACACAACACTACTTCATTCAAAATATAGTACTTAAAAAGTGAAGAACCAAACTTTAGGAGCTCTTCTAGTTTTGGAACAACATAAAAAGCATCTTGTGTTAAGCATAACTGGGCAGCTTCTGATTCATTCATTCATTCTTTATACCAAGCATGTAGGTATTTAAGACAAAAGCAAATTACATATAAACAAAGGTATGTATGGACTACATTACACATAAAACTTAGTGGCGGTGTGTAAAGGGGGGAAAAAGGGGGGGCTGTGATACTGATGAAAAATCACAAGTCTTAATTAAGTATCAGAAACAAGACTAACTGGCACAATCACATTCACAGGCAACGAAAGAAGTTGCTTTCTAAATTTAAGGCTACTAGCTTCGTTGATGACATCAATTGGAAGAGAGTTCCAAACAGACATTTGACGGGAAACACATGTCGATAAAGAGGTCTTATTGATGCGGTGAGGAGGAATAAGTCTTAGAGGATGCTAATGCCGAGTGAAACGCTGAACAGCCGAGATTTCGTATAAATGATCACTGGCTATGTCTAAGCTGTTATGTAAACATTTATGAAAAAAAAGTAGATCAGAGATAGCGCGACGGTACTCGAGGCTCTGAAGGCCTAGCATTGAAAGCCACTGGGAATACGGAAGCTTAGGGTGACGGACTCTTCCTAGTACTCTCCTCGTGAAAGAGCGTTGGACTTTCTCAACCAACCTAACAAGGCCCGAGGAAGATGGATTCCACAACTCACTTGCGTATTCGATAACGGGTCGGACATAGATTTTAAAAGCAGATGTCAACAGAGAAATGGAAGGGGATTTAAAAGCTTTAAATAACATGTTGACAACAGCGGAAGCTCTCTTACACTTATCGACAATATGGTGTTTGTACGAGAATTCATCGGAAATAGTGACACCAAGATCTTTAGCTATCTCGTCAACAGTTAAGGGGAGACCATTTATACGGTATACAACAGAAGGATTTCGGGGTCCTAAATGCAAAACACTGCATTTAGATGTCGACAAAGACAAGTTCCATTCCGACCACCAAGCGGTAACAAGATCAAGAGCGACTTGGATATCATGGCTAGAAGAGTGAACACGACCCATAATTTTTATATCGTCTGCATACAAACCGAATCGAAGGTTGGGAGGTATCGCTTCCTTCACTGAATCAATATACATAAGGAATAGTAAAGGACCAAGGGAAGAGCCTTGAGGCACACCTGAAATAACAGGCATGGGCCTACCTGAAATAACAGATAGCACATCATCGATTAAGACTGATTGAGTTTGATTACTTAAATAGCTACTAAGCCAATTGACAATATTAAAGGAGTTACCGAACGAATGAACCTTATATAAACGCAGCCTATGATCTACAGTATCGAACGCTTTACGAATATCAAGGAAAATAACATCAACTGAAAACCCTTGAGCCAAAGAATCAACAACAAAAGAATGAGATTTTACCAAAGATGTTACGGTAGACTTTCTCGCTCTAAAACCTGCTTGATATGGAGACAATAGCTTTGATTCTTCTAAATACGATTTTTTTTGGCGAAAACGAGTTCTTCCATAATCTTGGATAACGAGCAACATAACTATATAGGTCTGTAATTATTTAACAGATTGCGAGAACCAGATTTGTGTACTGGTTTAACAATTGATCGCTTCCAAATAGAAGGCACTGAGCCAGAAAGCAGACTGTTATTGAATAAAATGCATAAAGGTTTCACAAGAACGAATCTACATTTCTTCAAAAGGATGTTTGGTATCCCGTCGGGAGAGGTATTGTATTTGGCTGAAAGAGATGAAAGGGCTTTCAAAACCATTTCCTCAGTAATACAATCAACACTCATCCTCTCAATTACTCTAGTGCAGGATGGATTTCTTAATGGACCATGGATAGGTTCGGAAAACACGGAAGCGAAGTATTCAGAAAAGGTATTCGCCTTATCCGATGACAATATTATCTCTTGTCTCTGATTATCTAACAGAGTAGGAATGGCTAGGTTGACATTCATACTTAAACGATTTCTACAGGCAGCGAAAAAGGACTTTTGATTTCCTCGCAGTATAAGTTTAGCTTCCTGATAATATTCAAAGCTATGCAACATCTTATCGAATTCAGCAGATTTCCTTATACAAAAATGAGAATAAGGGGATTTCTTAGAGATACGTTGCAGCTTAGAGTACATTTCACAAAGAACCTTTGGTTAGCGAAATGATGGGTCTTTACGGTCTACCAAGGGAACGTAGCTCTCAATAAGCGAGCCTATGAAAGAAACAAGATAATTGTTTGCAGACTCAACATTCATCAAAGAAAGCATTAGAGTCCAATCATGAAAGACTAGTTCACTTTCAATAGACAGCCAGTTGGCTTTAGTGAACAGTTTGAAAGCTGATGGAACCGATCTGGTATTGACTGTAAATGACAGCTCAAAAGTAACTGCATTGTGGTCGCTACTATGGAAACGACCTATAACTTTACAATCGGAAATAATAGGTACATTCGAGAATAACAGGTCAAGAGTATTGTCGTTTCGAGTGGGGGTATCAACATACTGCGTAAAGAAGTTATCGCTGATGAATTCGAGAAACATTTCATCCTGTCCACTTATGTGCGATATAAGAGTGGCCCAATCTATGAAAGGGAAATTGAAGTCACAAACGATTATTGCAGGCTTAGGACTCAATATGTCACAACAAACTAGCTCTGAGAAATAAGACAATAGCTTTGAGAGGGAAGAGTCAGGGCAAGAAGGAGATCGATACGCACAAATATATCTCAGTCGAGTCGATACTGTGGAAGACACAGACGGAAAAAGGTCTATGGTGACAGCTTCGAAGCCGTCATCAGAGCAAGTGGAAACGAATGAGCAAGGAATACGGTTCGATACAAGGATAGCTGCTCCACCTCCTTTCATTGAAAGATCTCTATCACAACGAAAAATATGATAATCAGAATTGTTGAGTACCAAGGAATCATTATCTTGGCTCGTAAGCCAGGTCTCACATATAGCTATTACATCATATGAAAGAGAACTCAGCAGAAAATATAGATTTTACAGCTTATTACGAAGTGATCGAGCATTAAAAAATATGCAGTTGATAATTAAACTCTGTGAAAAATGTGGGGGACTAGGAGGGTCAGGACTAGAAAGAACACCGCCACTCACCTAATGTCTCATCGTTACATTCCGAGAAGATCGGCGATTATTTGGCGAAGAAGAGACAGTCGCAGGATTCGCAGGTGAAGTCAAGACCACCAGAGGACGATTTACTGACGGAGAAAGGACCTTGGAAACTGACGGACAGGGAGTTTCCGCATTTCTAGGCGTGGAGGATGGCCTTGGCTGTGAATACGAAGTTGTTCGGACCGGCAGTAGACACGTTCCGACGACTTTCCATTTCTGCCCATCGGGAGTCTGATTTATTCCCTTGGCGATTCTTTTGACTTCACGCTCAAGTTGGAGTCCTTCGCGAGTTAGGTCTTCCCGAATGTAACTGTGCGGGAACTTGGAGAGGCAAGGAGGGCGGCTTTTTCTGATCTTCTTCAGAGCTTCGTTTCTAAGGGGAGCAGACTCAAGGAAGACTTTGAGAACGCGCCGCTTTTTTGCTGGGTCACCAAACCTTCTAAAACGAGCAGTTCCAATCTCCGGTATTCCGACATCCCGGGAAAGCGCTGAAAGAAATACTTGATCAGCCGCATCTGTTTCCTCATCGTGGTCTTGTTCTGGGATACCAAGGCAGACTATGTTCTCGGCCTTAGTTACTATCATGTTCTTGTCGACTGTCATAGCTGTTACCGCGGCATCGTAGGCGAGGATATGCGGTGGGATGGATAGCAGAGAAGGCAACTGAGAGGATTGACTGAGGGGCGCTGGATGAGAAAGCGATGAGTCAAGAGGAGGCAGACGGGAAACGAGTTCCTCCACCACACTTTCCAACCTTATCATTTTCTCCATCAACTCTTCAATCTTCTTCTCGTACATTGGACATCTCGGGCAAGAAGGAGGAACAGCCGGAGAACGCTTTCCACCCATGGAAGATGATGACGTTTACTTAGGAAAGAATGGAAAGAACTGGGTCAAGTTAAAGGCAGGGTCAATGAATCAATATGAGAGCGGAAAAAATGCTCACCGCTCTGTGTGAAAGACTGAGAGGGGAATGTACCATCTTACCATGGTGCAAGTCTCGGCACAGATCGCATTCAGAACGCCTCCAAAACGAAGATTCTTCCACCAAGCTTGCTTCGTATTCTCGCGTCCACTCGAAATATCTATCAAAATCCAGTTTAGTTATGAAAGTGTTACAAAATTTCCAGTCATGAACAAATGCTCAGTTAAACAATTCAAAAGTAATTGAACAACTATCGAAGACTGAGAATATCACTCGACTTTTCGTAGATAGTGTGGTTGGATGCGACTCTGAGCAGGTGATCAACGAGTTCTCGAGGGCTTTTGAAGTCATCCGCTGCGATGAAGGATGAGTCAGGAGCGATTCCTGAGTGACTTCAGATCAGATCTGATGATTTCTTTACTTACTACTCTATTTATTTGTCAATTCATACCTTTATACATACTTTCAACGAACGATTTTTTACTGAGCGTAGTGAGACATCAGGTTAAGAGTTTGTATGTAACGTCTTGCAATTGACTGGCTTGAACGGTTTTGAAAATTATAAGATTATTTGTAAAAGAATTTCACCTTTCAAAATTCTTCTTCTCAAAACAACAGGAACAATAAAATGCTTAATTCGGAAGAACTTCTCCGTCACATAGTCATCACAAACAGCGTTTTCGAATGCCAGGATGAAATGATGCTTCTCTAAAAAATTTGAATTTTACTTTACCTCTTTTTTCTCAGAATGCACAATGTAGGTGCTTGAAAGAGGGAAGTCTGGAAATGCACTAGGTCCATTCAGCGAGACGGCGAGTTGTAAACTTTACCAGGTACTTCTGTAGCAAATTTTACAAGGTGATTGACTTTTTAACCGTACTACACAGGCAATTGAGGAATACAGTTAGTAAGTAGTACCATGTTTCTGAAAGAAAGTGTTTTTTTTTTCTGATTGAGTATAACCGATAAAGTTTCCGTTCACAGTCACCACGGGTGAGATTCCCGCATTCGGTCGACTTCGGATAACACTTTCCCACCATTGTCACAGGGAAGTGCTTCATCATCTGCTGTAGAATTTGGAAAGTTGTCCTCTTTATCATGACGAACCGACCAATTACCAAAGCAAGATATTGTCAGTGTGTTAGAGAGCGAAAAAGAGTGAGAGAAAGAAAACAATAGAGAACGAGAAAGAAAGAGAGACAAATAGAAAAAGATGAAGGGAAAAGGAAAAGAAAGAGACAAAAAGTAAGGGAGAGATAAAAATAGAGATATAGAGGAAAACATTATTTACTTCTCTGAGCATGGAAGTCGGTCGCGTCCACGCGTTCTGAACTCTCCTACTTACAAAGCTACTAGTCTTAAACTTATACTTTGAAGTGAAAAACT
>OZ057408.1:36847750-36882795 GCA_964056735.1 Allodiplogaster pararmata | reverse complement strand
CGGGATTTTAAACGTTAGAAATGCTGGCTATCCTGCGTTTGCTTGATTTGAAGTGTTCCGACCAAACAGCTCTGGGGGATCTTTGCTTCGAGCTTCCTTCGAGCTTCGGCGGGTCCACGTTTTTGATTTAAACGCCAATTTTCAGACGAGAGTTAATGTGAGGTTTCAAAAAGAACTGTATTGGAAGAAGAATGCCAAGTTTCCGGCAGGGAAGGGGCAGGGGAAATTTTAGGAACTACCCGTTGTATGAAAAACCAACCTGCTGAAACTCAAAACATAGGCCCACCAGAAGTTGAAGAGTTGAACAAAGTACATCTCGTGGTTCTGATAGTTTCCACCTAGACTCGCTGACTGGAGAAGTGGCATGGGTACCCTAATTTTGGATGTGAAGAAAGTAAAATTGTTGAGTTAAAAAGAAAACAAGAGATGAAGGAATGAACGCTGCGTAGCTGCTTGAGCAAAGGCCAAGAAGAAGGAGGGAAGGAAGAATCGAGTGACAAGCTACATCAGTCAAGAAGAAGGGAAAATAAAGGCAGCGAAGCTGCATCAATCAAGAAAAAAGAGAGAATCGACGCAGCGAAGTTACTTCACTCAGGAAGGAGCGGGAAGGAAGGAGGGAGGCAACGGAGTTGCGTGAGCCAGATATAAGAGCTGTGGAAAAATGAAGACGGCGAAGCTGACCGACTAAGAGGCGTAAAACCTGATTCCAGAAGGAGAGCGGAGCTTTAATTAGCATAGAGAAGAGAAGTGAAAAATAATAGCAACAGCAACATCCCAAGTTGAGCCAGAGAAGCTGCCTGAGGCAGGTGGAAAAATAGAAGTGAGAAAACAAAGGCCGCGAAGTTGCCTGATGCAGGGAGAAAAGGAGAAGTTAAAAAAACGTAGGGAGAAAAGCTGCCTGAGGCAGGGAGAAAAGGAAAAGCAGAAAGACGAAAGCAGCGAAGCTGCCTGAGGCAGGCGGAGAAACAGAGGTAGGAAAACAAAGGCAGCAAAGCTGCTTGAGGCAGGGAGAAAACGAGAAGCAAAAAAAAACGAAGGATGCGAAGCTGCCTGAGGCAGGTGGAAAAACAAAGGCAGCGAAGCTGCTTGAGGTAGGGAGAAAACGAGAAGCAGAGAAACAAAGGCATCGAAGGAGAAGCAGGGGAAAAGGAAGAAGCTCAGAACTGATTAGGATCTTAGAAAGACTAGGCTAACAAAAAGTGACGAGCGTTCCCAGAGGGAAGTAGGAAAACGAAGGCAGGGAGAAAAACAGAAGTGAAAAAACGAAGGCTTCGAAGCTGCCTGAGTCAGGTGAAAAAATAGAACTGGAAACGCAGGCAGTGAGGCTGCCTGAGGCAGTAGAAAAGAAGAAGCAGACAAAGGAAATATGACAGTGAGATTTGGTCAAAATCTACCAGAGGCCTCATAAACGCTATTGAGAAGGTTTAGAGAATGTTCACGAGAAGGTTGTTTAGCTGCCTAGAATGAGTTACGAAGATAGACTGCGCCTCCTCTCCTCCAACACCCTCGAATATAGGAGAAATGCAGCGGGTCTTAAATTTAGACATAAATGTATTCATGGTAACATTCAGAATGATTATTCATATCTTTCCAAACTATGCCCTTCGCCATATCCCACCAGAGAGTCACATACATAGCTACCAGAAAAGCTTACCTTTCAACTATCGCAACAAGAGCAGAACTTGCGCCTCCAGAATGATAAATGTATAGAATAAGATCCCAGGTTCACTTATAGCTATAAGCTCCTCTAGCATGGTTAGGAATGAAGCAGCTAAAAGTGATTGTGAAGTTATTTGTAAACCTTCTCTTCAGTCCGCTTCAGTTCAATCATCCAAAGACTCAATTTGATAATTATATAGAATTAGTTAATTCAGAGACAGTTTGTCTACTGTTTGAACCTCGCTTAAACGATTTTAAAACTCGTAACGTTTTTCTTGAATTGTATTAGAACGTCCATCTTTTTTTCTTTTTATTCTTCTTTTTAAAACTGATTCCGCAGAGCGACAGATCTCTTTTGTGTGTGATTTTATGATACTCAACTTCGTACACATGGAATAAAGATATGAAAGAAGCTCAAAATTCACCAGATCATAAAAATCGCCGATGGGTCCGTAAAACCGAATACTTGCATCAACGAACCAGAAAGCTTTGAACGATGAGAAAACTTCCTGCAACCTTTGACTGTTGTACTCATTAATTTAATGTCTATTTATTCCTTATTCCCTACATCTGAAAATTTACTTTCAAATTCACAATTAATGACTGGCACCAAAGGGGGGGGATCATTAGAGAGCACTAAGAAGTAGGAGAGGGTATATTTGAGTGAAAAAGAAATGTGCCTCCACGCGGTAGAGCTGAGAGACGTGAAAGACGGAGCATTATATACAAGAGGACATCAGGTAAGGAAGTTAATAAAACTTGCCGCTAGAATGATCGACTTGAAGGCGTATCGGGACAGTGTTCTGGTGTGATTTGGGTAACGATCCAAATCCAAGTAACGAACTTCTAAGTTGCAGACGTTTGATATTTCGTCGGTCTGTGGGAAAAAATGGCATGGTTGAACACTGACAAGTTTTTTTTTGTAATTACGTATATAAAGAACTCGAAACTACATATGTTCTCGATACTACGGAGAAAAAACCATGTCAAAAATAAATAATATAAACATCCCCTTTAAAAACCTTCCTTATAGCAGAATATACGTCATGACAAATTTATTAAAAAATTAATACTATACTTGATTTTGTTGTCTGTTACAGGGTACATGCATATAAGCTCTTCTTTGATGAGATACAGACCTATTCAGATATTTAGAACACGAGAAAAGGCCCCTGCTGCTAAGTATAGCAACACTCGAGAAAGTATATTCGCTCGATATTTACTTACATTTCTTGAATACTCTGTTTTTGGTAAGTTTTTTCGTAGTTGGATTTCTTAATGTAGGTTTTATCTCACAAATACTTCAACCACGAGTTACTTGTTCTTCTGCGTTGTTCTGCTGATTCATTGTTGTTGCGAGGTATATAAAATTTCCCAGTCACGAGGCATCTCCTTTTTCCCAGTCATAGGATAACGAGTTCGGTCATTAACAGAAAAATCCGTTGCTAGAGTTTCAACATAGTCTCAACCGATGCAAACGTTAAGACTAAGGCTTTCCTCTCAGACACTTCACCATGATTGCGATTCCACTACTCATTCAAACCACAAAAGCTGCCATTCGAGTCTCAGCACTATAGCCTATGGGTTTTAACCTCATTCGGTTGTAAGCCAATGCCGTAATAGATGATTTTGTTCATAGTCCATTTCCTGAGTGCTACTAAGGCCTTGCGGGACTCTTCAAAATGGTTAGATGATGCAGAGGACGAAGACGACATCATCCTGAAAATTAGTCAGACTCTCTTCAGCTTCATTTCTTACTGTATGTCTCTACCTATGTTTATCCATATATATCTCCTATTTTTTCCGTCTGAAAATTATGCGATCACAAAGTTGAATGAGCCTCGTTCATTGAGTGCTGTTGCAGTCGAAAAAACCGTAATTCTCTTAGATAGTTCTAATTCTCAGATCAGTGGAAGCTTAGTAACAAAAAAGGCAACTAAACATGATACCAAACAGCGTAGACTTCTTTTGTGCGAATGAAGAAGCGTAAACTAACCTCTGTGAAAGACTTCGTTGGGTAGTCATAGCTTTCAGTCAAGTCCAATCTATTGAGAATTTTCAAGTGAGCCCGATTGAAGACCTTTCCTACTTCCATGCCGTTTTCCACTTCGTAGGCGAGAAAAGACATCTTGAGAATCAACGAAAAACTATTCTCACGAGTTCCAGTGATTCAAGCCGTCTAAGTAAACCGATTCAAACTAAAATACTGACACATTTTTTTCCATTCTGTAAAATCCGAAAAGAATGAAAACTTTTTCATTAGGTCTCGTAACAATAAGTATTGTAAACAGGTTAAACTTTGTTTTCCACCCCAACTTTCTCCTAATTTTGGTGTATTTACAGAGCATTTCTTGGGAAAAACGATGTCTCCGAGTCACGCGCTTGAGGAGTGAAGCGCTTGCTTTTACATTAGCAGGACAGATATATGGAAAAGGGAGAGAAAGAGAAGAAAACAACGAAGTTAGAGAGTCAGACAGAGAAAAAGAGGAAGAAATACAAAGGGAGAGAGAGAGAGAGAGAGAGACAGAGAGAGAGAGAGAGAGAGAGAGAGAGAGAGAGAGAGAGAGAGAGAGAGAGAGAGAGAGAGAGAGAGAGACAGGGTTATGGCGCGAACCAGAATTTATCCGTGCGAAAATTGGACGATATTGCTCTGTGTTCTATTGTTTTATATTTTATTTTATTTTTGTATGGCATAATGAGATATGTTCTCGTGTTATCAACTGACTTTCTCTTCTCTGTCCGAGGAAGATGTTTGCGAGCCTTTGAAGAGGATGAATAAGCAGAAAAACAGCGTCGTGATCAGAATGAAGCACGCGTAAAAACCCTCAATACAAAAATTCAAATAACTTTTTTTAATTCTCGCAAATAAAGTATAACACATATTCTTTTGAGATGACTCTTCGAACAATAATTAACTCTCGAGAGAAGTTTCGAACGTTAAAAACATAAGATTCGTTAGCTGATCAAGACCAAAATTTGAAAGTTCGTTTTTTTCCTATTTTCATAACCAAGTTGTTTTCTTCGGAAAAAAAGGTTAAGGGAAGTTACTAAACAAGAAAAGCATCACTTATAATCATAGAAGTGCAAGCTATCGGTAGCTTAGTTTTCGAAAAACAGGGTAGGCTATCGAAATGATACTTGGAAGCGTTAGGCTACTTGTTTTGTAAGGAGTCCTGGTCTTTAATCTCGTTATCGTTTATTGTATTGTTGTTCCATGATCTACTTTTATTGTTATTGGTTTTAAGTAGCTTTTTTTCTATAATTCTTTCGCCATGCTATTTTTGTAATGATGTGTTGGACAGTTGTGTAATTGTTATGTTCTCTAGGTTGATATGGGTTATGTGAGGAAAGGAAAACCCTCGCGCGCATAGGAGGCCTGATCAGCCTATAGAGAAGAGAAATTTTGTTGATTATCAATTGGACCGCGGTCCGGAGTGCTTTTGTTTTGTTTTGTGGCCTTTGTTGTTAATAAAAGTGGATATCCCAGGACCCGTTGCCTGCGAACAGCGAGGAGTAGAGGATACTCTAACATTACATGGGGGCCGAACCGCTCGAATAAATTTGAGTGGACATCGGGATTGCTCAATAATTTGAGTAATTTGTGCCATTGTTCAAGAGGTTGGACTTTGAGAGCACGGATCATCCAATAAGTTGGAGATCGAAGTCGGGTTCAAGAGGTTGGACACCGTGGAATTTGAACGAAAGAGAGAAGTCTTTCAGACTGATAATTGAAGGAAAGGAGGAAAGTAAAGAGTTGCTTGAAGCGACAAGTGTTGCACCCCTGAGAAGCGACGCGGTCAGGCGTGGCGGTTGAGCCGCGTGATTCGTTGAAGAGACGGGTACTTTGAAAATTGTTTGAAGTATTTCGGGTTATAAAAGTTGTGGTACCAAGGATAACTCGCTGTTGATTCTCGAATAATTCGCTGTTGATTGTCGAACTCTTGTGTAGACGGTACAACTGAAATATTGATTACAGTTGAAAAGTATGGAAGAAGAGGACGTCTTCGATCCCCTCGCCCTGGAAGAACTGTGGCCAGCAGATGATCGCCAAAACGAAGAAAAGGTCAGCAAAACAAGACTACAACAATTTCACAGAAAAGTAGACCACAAGCTGGCACTAGTAGAAAAACTAGCTAAAGATCCCAAATTTTCTAAAAAGAACATGGCGGAAATCATTATTCGGTTGGGAGAAGATTGCAAAGATTGGGCTACTTCGTGCGAAAGTTGGGAAAAAGAGATAACAGTGATGATTCAAAAAACCCTTCAGTCTCACGCCGAAAAGCAAGATGAGCCACAGCAGCAGCATCTTCAGCAGAGCCAGCAGCAGAAGATACAACAACAGCAGAAACTCATTGAAGGTGAGAAAGAAGAAAACAAAAGAGACAGAAGACTCCAGAGTTTTGAATTCAATGAGGAAAATACTCTTGTGCAGAACTGCTCGCGGAGAGGACAGCCCGGGAGAATCGAGCTGGAGAGAAAGTCGATGGAGAGCAGACGACAAGAAACAGGTATCAATTCATTCATCGAGAAAGAGAGAACAGAAAGAGAGAGATGGGAATATGAAAGGAGAGCTGCAGAAAGAAATATTGGAAGAGAAAGCGATGGCACAGTAGAAAAATTGGGAGCCGTAATGACATCGATGGCGATGCCAAGTATTCGAAATTTTTCCGGTAGAGGTGGGTTGCGAGAGTTCAAAGACTTCGTTGATAGAATCGATCTGAAGTATGGTCAACTTATTGGCGAGGATCAGCTGATAACAGTTTTTAGACAGCACTTAGAAGGAGATGCTTTGAATATATTTCATACCCTGCCAAGAGAGATAAGGGACGGTTCGTACAGAGGTATAGTATTAAAAATGAAGGATCGCTTCAGGGGTGATCAAACCCTCAAGAAATACGATGCTCAAAGGAAGCTCGATAGGATACAGAAAAGAGAGAGAGAGACTGTAGTTCAGTTCTGCTGTGCCTTGGAATCCCTAACCATGGAGGCTTACCCTGATGCTTCCCCGTTAATGCTCTCCGAAATAAGAGCGGGAAAACTAGTTAACGCACTCCCGGATTTTGAGCACCAAATACAGCTGTTTAAGATCTTGGATGAGACAGAGGACTATGACAAGTATGAAAGACTGAGAGAAGAGGCCCAAAAGTTGGAGTTGTTGGAAAGAAGGAAATCAATAATGAGAGAAGAGAAAATAATTAGATACCCTATGAGAACGGTTGACCGAAGGTGGCAAAGAGATGAAATAGGGAAAAGATCCACAAATGATTCGCAAAACATAAGATCGGTAGAACAGAGAAATGTCACGCATACCGTGAATCATGCACTCAACCCTAACGCGATGCCCTTTTTTCCTACGCAAAGTACCAGGAGACCGGAAGAAAGAATTAGGAACCAAGCTGCAATTGAGAGGAGGAAATGCTTTAAGTGTCAAGAAGAAGGTCATTATAGTTATGCTTGCCCGAAAAACAACACTGAACCTGTGAGAAATATGGGCACGCGGAAAGTAGAGACGAAAATTCTGGAAGAGAAAGAAGATACAGTGCCATATTTTGGGGCACTGTGGAAAGCCCAGGCAGACTTCAAGGGGGTCAAGTGCACAGTAGTGATAGATACAGGGGCAGAGTCGACCGTGATTCCACGAAAGATAATGGAAGAGATCGAGAGATGCGGTAGAGAAAAAATTAAATGGCGGGAAGCGGGAAACATTGAATGATCTCCGTTCTCTATGAGTGGTGACCCTTCCCGAGCTCTGCCAATTGATGGCAAATCTCCTCCTAATCTTTGCAACCTCCAAATTCCCACAGTCTCTCTTCCGTTCAACGATAGTCTTGTCCGAGAAACGCTGACAAAAGTTATGCAGCCGCTTCAACAGATGATACTTGCTCAGTCCCAACAGATTTCTGACATGAACAAAGTAATTCTGGACCAGTCACAGCAACTTCTACGTTTTTATTCTAGAAAGACATGCTCAGCAAACTTCAATTACTTCGCCTAAATCGAAGTAAACAAAACTTAAGGGACATCCAACGCGTTGCATTTGAAATTGAATAGGAAAAGGAGGAAAAACAATTATATGCTTTATTAACATCTACAATATGAATAATTGTTATCAAGCTTCAATTGAAAATTGAGTCATCGACAGTTTGAGCTACTATAGTGGTCAATGAAAAACTCATCAAAAACAGCCAGAAAACAGACATAATTCTCTCTGGGCCCGAACTGATGAGCGTATGTATATATGTGTGTGTCCCAGAGAGTGTCAAGGTCTGTCTGAGCTCAGGGGCGAAACGGACCTTAGCTCATATATTGTACGTATAAATCAGAAAACTAATTTCTCTGTAAATTTCTACTGCACTTTTTCTCCAAATAAACACAATAATATCAAACTGAGAGCACGAATTTCGATAAAAGATAAGTCGACAGTAAACTTATAGAATCATGAACTGCGTGACTCAAGAAGAGAGAAACTTGTGTACATATGTGCAGTACCGTGCAGAAGGATACCAAAAAGTATATTTTACAGTGTTTCTCTTCAGTGAACGCGAAATAAAGGCTCAAATTTGTATTAGATAATCTCCAAGTTCTTCGAAACATAATTTCATTATAACTTTTGAGTTGCAGATTAACTGTGAACAAAATAAGCATAAATATGAAAAGCAAGAAAAACACAAATTGGGCACATATTCTTCAGTAACCTATGACATCTTCAATAACAACTTAACCGTCCAATGCTACCCAAGATTTGATTACCCCAGTCTAATAATTTGTCACCATACCCCTAGCGTCAATGACTGCCTTGCATCTTTGTGGCATAGAGGCCACCAAGTTGCCGAGGGTTAAAACCTCGAGGACGTGCCAGTCCTGTTCGAGTTGGGCGAATTTTTCCGCCGCATTCCGAGCAGTCTTGCCCTGGATAGCCTTACCCAGCTTATTCCACACGTGCTCTATCGGACTTAGGTCCGGTGACTGGCTCGGCCAGTCCATGAGGGTCACTCGACGATGACCAAACCAGTCTTGGTCCACACGCGAAGCGTGCTTTGGATCATTGTCCTGCTGGTATATCCAGCCCCGGGGCATGTTCGAGCGCGCATAGAGCAGCATGACGTTCGATAGTATATCTATGTAATCTTCCTTCCTCATAATATGTCAACAAAAAACATATGTCAAAAATCTCGAAAAATACTATTTTAAGAAAAAAATTGCTGAGCTGTTCTGCTTTTTCAAAAAACGGCTACATTTCATTACAGTATGACGCAAATCACGAGCCACACAATATATAAAAAATATCGTAAACTTTTTGCGCCAGTGGTCGCAAAAACAGAAAAGATATACGACAAAATAAACTTTTTTGGTATCCTTCTGCACGGTACTGTACATATGTAGCCTGGAATCGTATAACTCGTATCATGTATGCACCCACTTAACTGAAATTCTCTCAACACTTATATGGGAGCCCTCCTGACTAGTTATTCCCATAGTTTGAGTCACCTTCACAAATCCTATAGAATATTTTTTTTTTTAAATATGATGAAACGATGGCGAATATTAATGAATTCCTCTTTCGGGGTAATTAATCAACATTTCGCTCTAATCATGCTTACTGAAAAGACACAACCCAATGAAAAAACCATAAACTTGGATTTTTACTGTATACATTTTCTACAGTACTTGGATTTCTACAGTATCGTATGTATTGAGGTACCATATACATGTCAAATAAAAGAACATATTAAACAAAAAAACTACATAAACTATAATGTATGGCGAGACTGAGCATGAGTGACTAGTAAAAGAGGAAATTTTGAGAACGAGGATCTGTAGATGCAATAATGAATCGAGATCATATGAAGGTCGTTGACGCGAAGACCTATTTTGTGGGTACAGAGATCGACTCTTGTGTAGAAAAGAAGATGAGGTGTCGCTTATTCCTTGACTCTGTTCAAGTCAACCTTACTTACCTGCAAATGTGCTCTCTCAATTATTGTCTTATCAACTTCAGTTTTAGAATACTATTGTTATGGAATTGCATAGAACAATTTATAAAGAAAACCAAATCGAAATCATATGCAATACCTAGTTGAATGATAACTAACGTCTTCGTCGTCGAAGAAGAACCAATAGTTTTCGTTGGCGATTTAGTGTCCTGCAAGGAAAGAGAGATCAAACAGCTAGTTATAGACGTCAAACACCTACATAGTTATTGACTTTTGGAGGATTTGAGCCGAGTCCCTAAGGCAGTGTGAATTTTCTCTCTTATAAGCTGCTCTCTTTTCGTTAACTGTTATGATGAAAATCAATGACGTGTTTTATTAAAGCTGTTGCTTCGCGATTCTCGAGTTCTTCAACGGGAAAGGTCCACGTATATCACTTTTCTCTCGACATAAATTTTCTCGCTTAACGTCCTTGTCTTCTCAAATCTTGTATTAAGCCCTTTTTCTACTCAAATCTTGTATTAAGCCCTTTTTCTACTCCATCCTGAAAAGTTATTCTCTTTTCGACATTCTGAATAAAGCATTTTGTGTGATTCAGCCACTAATTTTTCATAAATGACGATAACATTGATAACAATATGTGATAGCGTAAAGGGGTAGAGAGCTTGTCATTTTGGTAAGGAAAGAGAGGTGAGTTCTATCTCTCCCATGGATCATTTTCTGTCCATAAGGCAGATCGATGAAATTTCATAACATGTTCATCAGTTCTGAGCACAAATTGCCTACTATCCGTGGTCCACCGTATTGTCAATAAGCTCAATCACGGCTTGCAGATCACACAAACTTGCTTTCTCATCGTAACATGCTTCGGCTTTTCTCTTTCTCCGAAAATCCACATTTGTATATCAAGTTACCCCTGCAGTTTCAGCTTATAAAAACAAAAAAATTACGTTTTCATCAAGGAGGATACAATTCTTTTTCAGACAGAAATCTAATGGAAGTCGTCTTAATCAAGGGCCTATTTGTAATTCGATGTTCTGGATGTTGCTGTATCGTATACAAAATGTTTGTTGCAATTGGGTCGAATTCAGATTGTTAGGTCGTTTTAAGAACTGCATTTATGATTTCATGAATAGAAACTGAATTTTAATTTGATGTGTTCTATCCAAATCGTCTTTTTATCACAAAATAACAAAATGGAGGATGAAAAAAAAGTGAAAAAAACATTTATTCATAAATTCATTATCCCTCGCGAATACACATGTACATATCTACTTACAGTGGATGACTGTCGCGGATGTTCGTTAAGCTAAAACAATCAAGCAGAGAAAAATTAATCAATTTAGGCGAAGCTTGGAAGCGGGAATGATTACAGATGACTTAAGTTTAAAGAGAAAGGTCACGTACAACTTTGGTGAAACAGACGAAACTTTTTGAGGCAGAGAGTTCCTCACGTTAAGGAATCTGGAAACAAACCTCTGCCTTCTCAGAAAGTTTTTTTTCTGTTTCAAGACCTTTCTCTTTCAACTTCCGTCATCTGTAATCATTCCCGCTTCCAAGCTTCGCCTTAATTGATTAATTTTTCTCGATTTGATTGTTTTGGCTGAACTCGCATCCACGACAGTCATCCACTGTAAGTATATTTGTATGTATATGTTGTATGGGCCTTAAAATGTGCATTTTGTTGTGTGCGTGTGTAGCTCAGTGGGTAAGAGCAATCGCCCGGAATGCAAAAGGTCGCGGGTTCGGTTCCCGTCACTCCACACGATTTTTGCACGAGTTTCTGCGAACAGTCCACTTGATATGTGTATTTGCGAAGATTAAAGAATGAATGAAAAAATTTTCATTCAGTTTTTTTATGAAAAAAAGACAATTGGTTACATCATCCGTCTTCATCCAAAAATCTTTTTAAACAAAGGAGAAAACGAGAAAGAGAAAAAAAAACAAAAAAAAGAAGAAAAAAAAGAGTTATTTTTTCGTTAAAGTTAATTTTTCAAGAAAAGCCTAAAAACTTAATGTTAAAAAAGCTAACTGAGAATGATGGTTAATACTATGAAAAAATCTTTAAAATTTATGAAAAAAACTTAGTACTATTCATAAAGTTCGTAGATACTTTAAAAATGAGCAGAATATTATAACGAAGACTTCCGTGAAAAAAATTTCTCAAACTTTTGTAAAAGCAGCAATCTATTAGACGGGGAAATCTATAAATTTATAAACTTTGTTATTATTAGTAAAAAGATTAGAAATGGTCTCAGGGACCAACTCTAAACTAATCACGGAGTTAGAAATTTATAAATTTCACGAAGTTCTTATATACACTCATAAACTTCGAACTAAAAATCCATTTTAGCCACACAAAGGCGGGACTGTTTAAATATTTAAATTTCGGCCAAACTGAATTCCTAATTTCTCGTCCTGGGCTGACGGGGGGGATTGGGGGTTCGAGGGTTATTAACTCATTATATAATATTATCTTATACAGTATTCAAGAAAAATTCCGTGCGAGACCATATGGTCTCCCTTGGCAGAAGGGGGAGGGGATTGGGGGTCCGAGGGTTATTAACGCATTATATTATATTATCTTACACAGTATTCCAGATAAAATTCCGTGTGAGACCAAATGGTTTCCCTTGGCTAACGGAGGTGTTCGAGGGTTATTAACTCATTATTTTATATTATCTTGTACAGTATTCAAGAAAAATTCCGTGCGAGACCATATGGTCTCCCTTGGCAGAAGGGGGAGGGGATTGGGGGTCCGAGGGTTATTAACGCATTATATTATATTATCTTACACAGTATTCCAGATAAAATTCCGTGGGAGATCATGTGGTCTCCTTTCGCTGACGGTGGGAAGGTTCCAGGGTTACTAACTCATTTTTTTTTATATTATCTTATACATTATTCCGGATAAAATTTCATGCGAGACCATATGGTCTCCCTTTGCAGACGGGGGAGGGGGTTGGGGGTCCGAGGGATATTAACTCATTATAATATACTATCTTACACAGTATTCCAGATAAAGTTCCGTGCGAGACTATATGGCCTCCCTTCGCTCACGGTGGGAAGGTTCCAGGGTTATTAACTCATAATCTTATATTATCTTATACAGTATTGCAGATAAAATTTTGTGCGAGACCATATGGTCTCCCATGGCAGACGGGGGGATGGGTGTTCGAGGGTTATTAACTCGAGAATAACATTATTCCGTTTTCTGAGACTCAGCCCAACCCGAGTTTTCTGAGACTCAGCCCAACCCGCATTTGTATATCAAGTTACCCCTGCAGTTTCAGCTTATAAAAAACAAAAAAAATTACGTTTTCATCAAGGAGGATACAATTCTTTTTCAGACAGAAATCTAATGGAAGTCGTCTTAATCAAGGGCCTATTTGTAATTCGATGTTCTGGATGTTGCTGTATCGGATACAAAATGTTTGTTGCAATTGGGTCGAATTCAGATTGTTAGGTCGTTTTAAGAACTGCATTTATGATTTCATGAATATAAACTGAATTTTAATTTGATGTGTTCTATCCAAATTGTCTTTTTATCACAAAATAACAAAATGGAGGATGAAAAAAAAGTGAAAAAACATTTATTCATAAATTCATTATCCCTCGCGAATACACATGTACATATCTACTTACAGTGGATGACTGTCGCGGATGTTCGTTAAGCTAAAACAATCAAGCAGAGAAAAATTAATCAATTTGGGCGAAGCTTGGAAGCGGGAATGATTACAGATGACTTAAGTTTGAAGAGAAAGGTCACGTACAACTTTGGTGAAACAGACGAAACTTTTTGAGGCAGAGAGTTCCTCACGTTAAGGAATCTGGAAACAAACCTCTGCCTTCTCAGAAAGTTTTTTTTCTGTTTCAAGACCTTTCTCTTTCAACTTCCGTCATCTGTGACCATTCCCGCTTCCAAGCTTCGCCTTAATTGATTAATTTTTCTCGATTTGATTGTTTTGGCTGAACTCGCATCCACGACAGTCATCAACTGTAAGTATATTTGTATGTATATGTTGTATGGGCCTTAAAATGTGCATTTTGTTGTGTGCGTGTGTAGCTCTCTCTCTCTCTCCCTATCTCTCTATCTCTCTCCCTACCTCTCTATCTCTCTATCTCTCTCTCTCTCTATCTCTCTCTCTCTATCTCTCTCTCTATCTCTCTCTCTATCTCTCTCTCTATCTCTCTCTCTCTCTATCTCTATCTCTCTCTCTATCTCTCTCTTTCTCTCTCTCTATCTCTCTATCTCTATCTTTTTCTCTCTATCTCTCTCTTTCTCTCTCTATCTCTCTATCTCTCTCTCTCTATCTCTATCTCTCTCTCTCTCTATCTCTCTATATCTCTCTCTATCTCTCTCTCTATCTCTCTATCTCTCTCTTTCTCTCTCTCTATCTCTCTATCTCTCTCTATCTCTCTCTATCTCTCTCTCTATCTCTCTCTCTATCTCTCTCTCTCTCTCTCTCTATCTCTCTCTCTCTATCTCTCTCTTTCTTCCTGTTTTATCTTTGTTTCCCGTGCTTACTCCATTAATATATCCCTAATTAACTGTGATTTTGTTGCAATCAGTATCGCCAATTCTGAACTTCAGCTTCCTGCAAATTACTTTCAAGCTGTCATGACGTACAAGAGAACTCCTGAGACATATCATGTGGGCTACGGTAACATGATAAAGATATCCGGCAGCGCGGATTTCCAGAAAAGGTGAAATTCCTTGGACCAGAAAGTTACTTTCTAAGAAAACAGTCTCCTGAAAACTTTCTCGTAAAATCAGCTTCGCTCGAAGTTACGGGACATTAGAGTACAAGGATAACTGTTCAGAAACAAGACATTACTAACAAAGTATTCACACAACTGTTTAAATGGGTTAGGCTTATGATAAAAGTTACTACTCATCCTAATGGGAAAACGCGTTTCTGTCAAAGTCGTAAAGTTTAACATTTACCATATTTCTTGCATAAAAACGTATAAATATGCGAGTATATGGTTTTACTGCCCGCGAACGTATCTTTCATATTCAACGCTCACATAACTGACTGCGAAAGTAACAGATGGAATACAATTTGGTTATAGGGATGAGGAATTGTTTCGATCAACTGAATAGTTTTGTTGTTGAGCGTTACAACTTTATTGCGTAAAGTTCAGGAGATCAAAGCTTTTTTTCGGTGAGAACTATTATGTAACCGATTAATAAGAGTGAAAAGTAAGATTTAATTAGACGAGAAAATAATTAAATTGTTGTTTAGGTAATAAATGCAATTTCAAAGAAGACCCATCTTGTGGTCGGAATGATTTCGCATTGCGTGACGCACTCCAAAAGAGAAGTTTATATTGAGGTTGATTCATCTCCCTCTGACATATTTAACTTTTCTCTCTTTTTCCAATTCTTTAAAACTCCAAATGATAATTTTCTGATTTTTATCGCTAATGAGGTGTACAGAATGGGTTTTGAAAGAACTTCAGAAGAGGAAAAAGCAACAGTGGAGTTGCCCTGGTGAGTAGCAAAGAACCTTTTAGCTTTTCAATATCATATTTCCGAAGAGTTTTTGACTTCAGTGTAGAATTTGAAGACCAGTGGCTTTTTTAGTAGGAGAGTATTGAAGATTCAAGAGCATAGCGAGAAAATTTGTGGACGGGACCGATGTTCATGCTGAAGGAGAGAATTATTTCTCTATATCTCAAATTTTATCTCTCCGTTATTTTCTCTCTCTCTTTCTTTCCATTTTTTTCCTTTTTCTCCTTCTATTTCTCTCTTTTTTTGTATTTCTCTCATGTTTTTTTTCTCTCACTATTTTTTATCTCTCCCTTAATTTCTCTCTCTTTTTCTTACTTTTCCATCTTTTTATAATTCTCTCTATTTTTCTTCATCTTTCTCTCTTGTTTCTTTTTCTGACTCTCTTACTCTCTCACACACTGAAGCTCTTGCTTTGGTAATTGGTCGGTTTTTCATTATAAAGAGGACAACTATTCAAATTTCTACAGGAGATGATGAATCACTTTCCTGTGACAATGGTAGGAAAGTGTTACCCGAACTCGACCGAATGCGGGAATCTCACCCGTGGCGACTGTGAACGGAAGCTTATCGGTTATACTCAATCAGCAAAAACACTTTCTTTCAGAAACCTGGTACTACTTTCTAACTGCATTTATCAATTGGCTGTGTATTACAGTTAACAAGTTGATTACCTTGTACAATTTGCAACCGAAAAACCTAGTAGAGTTTACAACTCGCCGTCTCGTAGATTGAACTAGTGCATTTCTCAACTCCCTCTTCTCAAAAGAGGTAACGTAAGGTTCAAGTTTTTCTGAGAAAAAAAGAGGGAAAAAACTTTTGAGAAAAAGAAATTTTTCTGAGAAAGATTAAAAATTTTCTAGAGAAGCATCATTTCGTCCTGGCCTTCGAAAACTCTGTCTGTGATGACTATGTGACGGAGAAGTTCTTACGAATTGAGCACTTTGTTGTTCCTGTGGTTTTGAGAAGAAGGATTTTGAAAGGTGAAGTTCTTTCACCAATATTCTTTTATTTTTTCAAAACCGTTCAAGCCAATCAAATGCGAGACGTGGCACACATACTCTTACATATGCAGCTCAACCTGATGTATCATTACGCTCAGTAAAAATAATGACTCGATCAAAGTTTACATAAATGTATGAATTGACAAATAAATCGAAGAATATGGGAAGAAATCATCAGATCTGATTTAAATTCACTCAGGATTCGCTCCTGACTCATCCTTCATCGCAGCGGATGACTTCAAAAGCCCTCGAGAACTCGTTGATCATCTGCTCAGAGTCGCTTCCAACCACACTATCTACGAAAAGTCGAGTGATATTCTCAGTCTACGAAATCCGATAGAAAGCGATTGAACTGAACAATGTCCTGAATAGATTTGTTGGTAACGCTCTCACTGTTGGTAAAAAAGAAATTGCTGGGTTTGATGCGTCCGTCCATTTGATATCTGAATAGCAGTCACTACTCTTGAATGGTGTAACTGAGCCTTTGTTCATGACTGAACACTCGTAACACTTTCGTAAGTAACCTGCATTTCGCTAGATATTTCGAGTGGACGCGAGAATACAAAGTATGGAGCTGGACTCTCAATGGTTCTCGATGCGATCTTTGCCGAGACTTGCACCATGGTAAGATCATAAGCTGCCCAGTTATGCTATACACAAGAAGCATTATTTTTTGTTGCAAAACTTGAAGAGCTCTTAAAGTTTGTTTCTTCACTTTTTGAGTAATATCTTTTAAATAAAGAAGTGTTGTGGTAACACGCTCTCTGTAATGAAGAGCAGGCTATGTTTGAACCCGTACAGAGGACTAGAAATGTTTGAACCCGTACAGAGGACTAGAAATGTTTGAACCTGTACAGAGGACTAAAAATGTTTCAACCCGTACAGAGGACTAGAAATGTTTGAACCCGTACATAGGAAGATAAATTTTCTGTGCTGGTGTTTAATCATATTAGATGTTAAACTGGAGAATATGTCTTGTAAAAAAGAGAATATGTCTAAAAAAAGTAATTTTGCAAAAGAAATTTTGTCTTTGTTTTAAAGTTCAGAAAAAAAATTTTAACACTGGAATAATCATCGGCTTCACAACAGTTCTCATTTTTTTGCCTAACTTCGATCCAAAATCCTTGATTTTTTTTTAATTTCTGAAGAAACCGCGTGTTTCTGTTCAAACCTTAGTGTCAAGTATCCGGTAGAAGACGAGTTCGATTCTGATGTTCCATTTTTACGTAGTCGTGGTTTTATTATGAACAAATCTCAAAATTTGATTTTGTTTTCCTTTTTCGTATTTTGTCTAGAATTTTACCTATCTTGTAAACTTAGCAACTGTATCTTTATTTTGTCTCTCTCTCTTCCTCTACTCTCGCTATTAATCTTTTTTTCTTTCCTCTGTCTTTCTCTTACTTTATACCTTTTTTCTTATTTATTCGAAGCTTCTGTATCATGGAAAGTGAGCAAATCGTAAATTTTTAAAGTTCTTATAGGTAACGTCACTTCTAAATGGCCGGCGAATGACATCAAAAAGTACTACTCGACTGCCCAATGTGAAGCGGACGTTGGGTTGAAGCTTACGGGTCGCTTATAGTCCAGATAACGAAGAGAATGGAGAGAAAACTTCAAAAAATTCTCATCCAGAGCTTGACTGTGTCGATTAAGCAAATACGCCGAATAGTCACTAACACTTGGATATGACTTTCAATTTTGATTATTACCCTACCGGGTGTGTTTCCCGCAACCTTCATAGTATGCATAAAATCTTCTCTTCCGAAATCAAATTTTTGTTCTAAAGGATTTTTTTCTCGTCACGAACCATAGTTTTTGGACATACGTGCACCACACAGTGGTATTTGATCAAATTTCTAAGGTAACCCGTTTCTTACCGCTTTATATTCGTGCAGTATGAACACAGCAATCAAAGATTAGACGCACTTTTTAAAAACACATGGTTTATTTGCTCTCTTAAATGTAGAAGAAGATTTTTGTCTCGTACAAAACAGATTCGAAACGATTCAACCTGCTTAATCAATGAAAATACATAAGAGTATGATAAGATTGTGGCATTACGCATTGTGATTCTTTAATAACTCAAACCATTCTGAAACCCTCAAAAAACATAAAGAACAAACATCAACTTTTATATTTTCATCAGAGAAAGACATGCTCAGCAAACCTTAATTACTTCACCTAAATCAACGTAAACATAACATTATAGACATCCAACACGTTGCATTTGAAATTGCATAGAATAGAGATTTGACTTGAAATGAGAACATAAGAAACGGGGAATTCTATGCTTCAATAATCATCTACAATATATATATATTATATATATTTTATCTACATTTCGAAAAATGCAATTGTAGGGTAGTTTGGGAGCTAGGGAGCCTTGGGTGCCCAACGGTTTCCAGAGTTCAAGATCGATGAGAGAACATGCGGGTGACGAATCCGCGTGTTTGAGTTTTTTGATAGCGGTAGACCAGGCCGTGATTGGATCGGGAGGAGTACAGAAGGATAGCTTTGGCGAGTGATTTGGGAGCGGCTACCTTGAGCGGTACTTTGTTTGACTGAGTAGGCATCAGCAGTGGAGGAGCTGCTCCTCACCGACCAAGTCCCCCGGTTCCCATCGGCTGCCCTTGGCAAAGAATTAATAATTGATGGTTTGGACTTTTTGGGTAGGATGAACAAGGGTATCTTCGTTGATGATTGGAAATATACATATGTCTCCGTGAAGAACTTCGAGATCTCGACTTTGGATAAACGTATGATGAACAGAAGCGAGATTTCGTTTCAAGAGTGGAAACTGTTGCTGTTGCGTCGTCTGTTGTTCAAAAATCGCAAAAGGCTGTAATCAGTCAACTTTGTTCGTAATGGCAAGGTTTTTCATCACATTATTATTTTTAAGCAGTTCTACGAACATTTTGAAAGAAGTTATGTCAAGCATTTCTGGTACACGAGAAAACCAACGGGCTACTGTCAGACTAAATGAATTGTACCTAGCACTGTTCTTCGTTACTTCTATTGAAACTCCGTGAGAATTAGTTCGCGTTTCTTTGGTTCTTTGGAAAAAATGTTGTTTCTTAATGATGGTTTTGTCATTGATTATTTTCCATGCCATGGTCAAATCCATATATACTCGTCTCTCTTCTAAAGACATGAGACCTAGCTTAGAGAGTCTACTTTTATAAGATGTATTTCCGTGAGGATAGCTACAGTTAGGAAAGCAGCGAGCGAATACGATTCTCGTGAAAGACCTGAGAACTTTCTCTATTTCTTCGACATCTTTTTTGAAGTGCGGATTCCAGAAACTTGAAGCAAATTCTAAATGAGGCATGACATAAATTTTGAATCATTTCACCAAGATAGAGGCATCATTGATGTTCACGGCTCTTAACATTGAATATATAGCAGAATTAGCTCTAGATACTCGGTCAGATATAGTGATATTACGCCGAAGAGAAGGGATTATTTGTACACCTAGATCACGAACTCGACTCACACACTCCAAAGCAGTATTGTCTATGTAATAGGTAGGAGTAAGTGCCGTAGACCCGATATGTAAATGAACTGTTTTAGAGGTAGAGAGAGATAATTGGTTGGAAGTACACCAGAATGATACTTCATCTAGAGAAGCTTGAAGTTCAAGACAACGTTCTGTCATGTTATTCTTGTTGTAAGACAGATACAACTTTATGTCATCAGCATATGCTTGATATCGAACGTTAGTGAATGAAGAAAGAACTTGATTCAAGTCGGATATGTATAAGACAAAGAGCAAGGGTCCCAATACAGACCCTTGTGGGACACCGGATGTAACAGGATGTGGAGTTGATAAGGTGTCGCTCATACGAACGGAAAATTCTCTATCTGTTAGGAACGACTTCAACCAAGTTATAACTAAACTCGGTATACCGAAATGAGTACATTTTCTTAACAATTTATTTATACATACTGTGTCAAATGCACGAGAGAAATCTATATAAATCACATCGGTTGAGAGTCCTGCACTTAGAGCCTTCGTCCAATCATTTTCACATGAGAGTAAATTTGTAACTATGGAAGCGCCCGCCCGGAAACCGTGTTGACTTGAGGGGAGTATCTCAAAATGAGAAACGTGCTCTATTATAATAGACCTGATAACCCGTTCCATAACCTTCGAAGCTGGAGAAAGAATAGAAATGGGTCTGTAAGACGATGAAAGAGAAGGGTCTTTACCAGATTTAGGAATGGCAGTGATCAAAGAATGCTTCCAAATTTCAGGTACAACACCGAGAGATAAAGAGAAGTTATAAATATGTGCTAATGGAAGAGCGAGAGATTTTGAGCATTTTTTGAAAACTTTTTGCGGAATCCCATCAGCACCAGTGCTGCAAGTACCTTTCAATTTTGATAAAAACCGAGCTACAGTAGATGGAAAACAAATAAAGTCACTTACTTGTTGTTGAATGGAAGGACCGAGTAGTGGGGGAGACAGTCCATCGTCGAGAGTAAACGAGGAAACAAATTCCTTCGCTAATAGATCACATTTTTGAAATGTGTCGAGAACATTAACACCCGAAGAGTCAATGAGTACACGAGGAGGACAGGTCTTAGGTTTGATCAAGGAGGCTATATGTCTATACAAGTCACGCGACTTGACCAGTTTCACTTTCTGACAATGCCTATTCCATTTATCAATTTGTTTGAGAAGATCCTTGCTGGATTTATCATATAATGCGCGAACTCTTGGGATTTCAATACTCAAGAAGAGTAAATTACGGTATTCGATTAACTTCTGAATGTGTGGAGGATAAGCAGTTGTGACGGATCGTGGAACGCGTAAAGGAACGAATTGGGCAAGAGAGCTTTTTAGGATATCAAGGAAGCGAGAGTAAAGATCGTCAATGGAATAAAAGTTGTCAAAAGCTGACTCCCAGTCGATAGTGGTTAAGTATTGACTGAGTCCTTCAAAATCTGTTCTGGAGTAGTCCAGAACCTTGAAGGAAGGGCGAGGTAGAGCAGAGTCACAAATCTAGAAGGCCAGTCCATAATGATCACAAGTGGGAAATGAAGGTATGACACGAACATTTGAGCAAAGGTGTGAATGAGAAGAGAGGAGCCAGTCGATGCACTTATTTTGACGGGTGGGTGTACTGCAGAGTTGGTGGAGTCTGTGAGATGTTACTAAATCTATCAGCAAATTGTCACATGGAGAAGAACCATTTGTGAGACAATCTGAATTGAAATCGCCCACACAGAGGCTAGAATTTCCAGAAGTCGAAAAAATTTCAGATAGAACATCGCAGAATATTCGGGTTTCCGCACAATCAAAACGAGGGGGACGATAGCAAACTGTGAGACGAATGAAAGAGGAAGAGAGAAATAAGTCGAAACAAACTATTTCCATATTAGAAAGACTCAACGCAGGTCTTGTGAAATGGATGTGGTCGCGAAGAATAATTGCTACCCCGCCACCCCGTGAATCACGATCACAACGAACAACTGTGTATGGAAGCGAACCAATGATCTCTGTCATTAAATCCGTGTTTTAATGACCCATTTTTAGTGTTGTTCTAGCTAAAGAGTTACGGTAAAAGCTCGCCTCGCGCACTAGATCTTTCGTGATGATTCATTTAATCATCGCCTTCATTTTATTCCCTTATCTTCATTAGCTACGCTTTTTCATTTTAGAATTTATAGAATTCTAATTTATAGTAATATATTCTATATATTCTATACTTCATTATGTTATTATGTAATAACATTGCCTCCTCCTAGCCTCATCTAGTGCACTAGTGTGTTTTGAGTGCTCAAGGAGCATTTTCTCCAAGTTTATGGAGTTAGAACATTTTTGATAGCCCATTGAAAATTCTCATCATTAATGTTCTCGCCTTCGGGCCTCTTCTCCGATCTCTTTCATCTAGCTAGTGTTTGGCTAGGCGCGTTCCGTGCGTGTTTGTTTTGTGTTAATTAAACCAAAGGGTTTAATTACCCAAGTTTGAGTGGGCGGACACTCTCCCACGGGCAATCCCATCCAAGGTCAACCCCTCCCCACAAGCGTCTCTCTACGCGACTCCATCCAACGCGGCGACGCCAAGCAGACCACAAGCAGATCGACGGCTGAAGTCCGGGTTTGAATAGAGTAGGGGCGGGGGAGTTGGGAAAGGAGTTTTCCAGTAAATTGTGACTCCCAGTTCATTTATCTAGCTTTCTATTCTGGCATTCTAATTCAGTAATTATATTACTTAAGTAATTTATCATTCTCCATTTAATTTCTTCATTTGTCTGTTTGTTTCTGTGAAGTAAAGGTCATTAAAGTCCCGCGTGGCAATTTCACAAGTAGAGAGAAAAGGATTTATCCTTGAATTTATCTGCTCAGAAATTCAAAGGCGACTACATGGTGCATACGGGCCCAAGGTCTTCGGAATCGGACAACGCTGAAGCGAAAATGGCCGAAGAAGAGGAGATCGACATCGATTGCTTGCCTCAGCAAAGCCACCTCGCTCGACAGTACAAGATCCTCGAGTCGCACTTCCAGCAGAAGGAACGATTGGAGAATCTGAATATGAATCTGAATATGAATCCGAATCTGAATCCGAATCTGAATCCGAATCTGAATACGAATCTGAATACGAACCTGGAGAACCGCTCGTCCCGACTGGGAGAAAACGCGTCGCTGCTCCGAGAAGTAAAAGTCCTCATAAGGAGGCTTGGTATGGACAGAGACCACTACAAGAAGGCATACGAGGACTTGACTAAAACTTTGTCTAAGGTCAAGAACCCAGCAGAGAAAATCGGCCATACAACAGCGTTTGACTCTTGGATAAAAGAAGATGCAGAGAGATTCCTAGCTACAGCTGAGAGAAACGCGGAAGTCGCACTTCTGGATCTGGAGTTTCTACGCTCCGAATTGGAAACGGAAGCGCAAATCGCAGTATCACAGCAAGGTTCTACAAACGCTGCCGATAGACTTGCTGGAGAGAATTCAGCTCACAATGCAAGTAGCGCAATAGAAGAGCGGCGGTTCCAGCAGGAGACAGCAGCACTGTCACGACTACCTCGCTTACCTCCGCTACCTTTGCCAGTGTTTGATGGGAACTGCTTGGAATTTCCAGAATGGTTCGAAAGGTTTAATGAAACGGTGCACTCGAGAGCAGACGTTTCGGACGCGGAAAAAATGAGCTACCTGCTGGGTTGTGTCCAGGGAACAGCGAGGATTGCAATTACTCAGTTTCCAATTACTGCAAGCGGCTATACGTCAGCCATGGATCTTCTGAAGGAAAGTTTTGGAATGAAGCAGAGCGACGAGAGAACGCTGGCAGTACAAATTGAGACATTGACAGCAGCTAGCTACTCATGGAACGACCAGCTCTGTCTAACGTTGACCCTGAAAGCTTTAGTAGCACGGATGGCAAGAACTCGCGAGAGCATCCAAAAAGACATCACACTACAAGAAATGATAACAAGGAAGTTCCAACCGCAGCTGAGAGACAAATTGCACCGTTTCACTTACCAAGCGGAGAACATCACAGTGAAGTCGATTCTGGATAAAGCTGAAAGCTTAATAAGAGAAGAAATGTTCGTCGCATCGATGAACGACCCGGCTGCGAGTAACACAGTGAGTTATTCAAAAGAATGCATAAACGTCCTGACGGTAAACAGAGCAGAGGAGCGCTTCGTTTCGCCAATGAATGTTCCAGTTGGAAGGGCCATACCAAATGGTCAGAAGCAAATCAGAAATTTCGTGAGAGGAGATCCGACTGAAAGCCATCCAAACACCGCAAGGAAAATTCAGAGACCAACCGCAAAACAAAGCTGCGTCTACTGTGGGAGGCATAAAATATCAAAGGATTGTTACACTTTGCGCCTAGTTAAGGACAGAATCCGATTTCTCAAGCAACGTGGCGTCTGCATTGCCTGCCTCAAGCCACATAGTACCGTGCACAGATGTGACGTCAAGTGTCCGAATTGTGACGAGGAGCACGACATATCTGTATGCATGCAATGGGCAACTAGGAAGCAGTCTCACAAAGAATATGAAATTGAACGTCGGAAGGAACTAAACCGTCGAGGAAAAGACGGTAGGACGGAACATATTCAGAGACAAGAGGCAGAATTGAGGCAACAGGAACGTCAGAGGGTATTATTAAACCAAAGCCGTGAGAAGTTTGGCACCTTCTCGCCACGACTACAAGCCGGTCGGGTAACTGCACGAGGAACTGCACATGGAAAAAGCAAGAGAGTAGCCTTTTTAATGGACACCGGGGCCAGTATGAGCCTAATATCGAGGGTCCTGGCTGAGAAACTCTCACTGCGGAAGTTACGAGACTGCGAGTCTTCTCTATGCGGACTGGGAGATAAGACGGAAGGTCTGAAAACCTATCCCATCTACGAAGTTATGCTCCAAAGTGTCACCGGAGAGCGGATGATAATTGAAGCCCTGGGAATTTCTGAACCATTATTGGGTTCACTAAAATTCTCACCGCTCCCACAAGCAGATGTGGATGAAATTCGACGTCGGAAGTTGAGAATGGCCGATAAATGTGACAGGATAAGTATCATGAAGCCGCAGCTGCTGATTGGCAATGAAGATTACTTAAAGGTCACTGATGTCGATGAGCGCAGATTTAAGCTTCCGAGTGGCCACATACTTCTACCTTCGATTCTCGGGTGGATAGCCACAGGGTCAAAGGTTGAGCCTAAGTCCTCAATAATCGTTGCTCCAATCATCGACAGAGATACGGTCCGGAAAGAAGTGAACAACACTCTCCAAAACCACCCGAAAGTCAATTATCGCGCCAACGGAAAGGAAACTAGAGCTTCTTTGAGATGCTCATCCGAAGCTGTTTCCTACTTGCGTGACCTCGTTCACGGCAGGAAAGACGAAATAGGTGCGAGATGCCGCACGGAGGGTAGAGCCCTCAACAAGCTGTCTATGAGTCGCGAAGCGTTAGACCGTCAGAGACGCCACGTGACTTACGACCATCGCGAAAGGAAAGGGTACCAAGAGTACGACCCTAGCAGCGGGCCGACAGACATGATGAAGAATCGACCATGGATGGAACTTCCCAAGGGCCGAAGAATGGACGAAAGATTGTGGCGGATAGCTGAGACCTCTGGCGAAGGAACTCACGTAATGACTCCAGAAAGCACGAATTTGAGACCTATTAGAGGTTGTGAATCGCTTGCAAGGTTACCCCGCGTATTGGCAACTTGTTCGGAAATGAATAATCACGCCGCCCGGGCCCCAGTCTCACCCAGTGACCAGTTATAATGATAATCATGAAGAGATTTCAATAAGAATGCAATTCGAGAATCATTGAAGAATTATAAACGGAATGGTCTAGAATTTGGAATAGAGAGGAAATGCGCGAAGAATGAGCTTCATTTATTTAGAAATGGAAGCTCTGGATCAAATGACTAAGATGCTGTTCTCGAGTTGAAGTACCGCGACCAGGGAGAGAAATGAAGCCGGCCAAGGACGACCCCGCTACGATCTTCGCGACGCTCCGGTGCTCATCATCTGGCGACGTGCGCCCTCAATCCAATCTTCTGCCCTCGACCCTAAATCCCTACTTCTGCCCCGGGGCCCCAATGTCATTAAATCCGTGTTTTAATGACCCATTTTTAGTGTTGTTCTAGCTAAAGAGTTACGGTAAAAGCTCGCCTCGCGCACTAGATCTTTCGTGATGATTCATTTAATCATCGCCTTCATTTTATTCCCTTATCTTCATTAGCTACGCTTTTTCATTTTAGAATTTATAGAATTCTAATTTATAGTAATATATTCTATATATTCTATACTTCATTATGTTATTATGTAATAACATTGCCTCCTCCTAGCCTCATCTAGTGCACTAGTGTGTTTTGAGTGCTCAAGGAGCATTTTCTCCAAGTTTATGGAGTTAGAACATTTTTGATAGCCCATTGAAAATTCTCATCATTAATGTTCTCGCCTTCGGGCCTCTTCTCCGATCTCTTTCATCTAGCTAGTGTTTGGCTAGGCGCGTTCCGTGCGTGTTTGTTTTGTGTTAATTAAACCAAAGGGTTTAATTACCCAAGTTTGAGTGGGCGGACACTCTCCCACGGGCAATCCCATCCAAGGTCAACCCCTCCCCACAAGCGTCTCTCTACGCGACTCCATCCAACGCGGCGACGCCAAGCAGACCACAAGCAGATCGACGGCTGAAGTCCGGGTTTGAATAGAGTAGGGGCGGGGACTCCCAGTTCATTTATCTAGCTTTCTATTCTGGCATTCTAATTCAGTAATTATATTACTTAAGTAATTTATCATTCTCCATTTAATTTCTTCATTTGTCTGTTTGTTTCTGTGAAGTAAAGGTCATTAAAGTCCCGCGTGGCAATTTCACAAGTAGAGAGAAAAGGATTTATCCTTGAATTTATCTGCTCAGAAATTCAAAGGCGACTACAATCTCACTGTCCAGTATTCTAGAGTTCAACCATGTTTCGGATAGTGCGATAATATCTGGCTTTTCATTCTCGAGAAAAGATCGGAAAGCAACTAGTTTATTACTAAGAGAGCGCATGTTAAAATAAATCAATTTCAAAGAAATAGTCGAATTAGGAAGAGAAGCTGAACAAGTGTTCCGGAAGGATCCTAGCCGAGCTAGTTTCCCTGATTATGACGAGAAAGCGGAGTAACCGGTGGAGGCGGAGACGCAAACAACGGAGAAGAGAGGGATGGTGGGGACGTTTTACGGGTACCACCAATTTCCTCTTTCAGCCACAGCTCATCTCGATATAGAACCCAAGTGCACCTGGGGTCACGCTCACGCAGTGTCTTCAGAAGTGACCGTTTTGCATTCCACGCAGCAAGTTCCTCAGGAGTCATCGACTTTCGAACAAAGACGCCTTTCCAGTTCGGTTTAGAACGAAGAGTTGGAGCAGCGCGTAGAGCTGAAAGAACGAATGCCCGAGAAGGAAGCATGACCTTGAGAAGACGACGCGGTCCCTGCCCCATTCTGAACACGACCTCCGGCCTCACTTGTATAATGAGATCATCAAGCAAGGAGCGCACTACAGTCTCGTCATGCTGAAGACGCTCTCCCGCATTGGGAGAGTTACTCTCCGGCAGCCCTGCTACGACCAAAGAGCGCGCGCGACGAATGGACTCCTCATCTTGAGAAGACGAAGACATAGAAGGGCAAACACTTGGAGAAAATGGAACAGGGGAGACGCGGATTGACACTTGCATGAGCATTCCTTCGGAACTGAATGCTCTAAAGACGATGTCAGCAACTTGATTAGACGGGTGATGGTTGACCAGACAACTCCAGGAATTCCGTCCGGGGCATCGGCATCTGCCAGGCAGTAGCTTCCGCAATGGTTTGAGACAGAGAACAAGAAGGCGAAACTAACTTTGGAGGAGTGAGTGGACTGCCGGGGCTTCCACCCTTCTTCCCTTTCTTTTCGACCTTCCGACGTCCGGTCATTGCAGATTAGATTTGAAGTAGAGATGAGAGCAGTGAATTGAACAACCTCTCAGTGGTGATGATGGAAGTTAGAAGTAGAGATGAGAGCAGTGAATTGAACAAATATGAACAATTGTTATCAAGCTTCAATTGAGAAATGCGTCATCGACCGTTCGAGCTACTCTACAGTGGTCAATGAAAAAACTCATCAAAAACTGCTAGGAAACAGGCATGATTCTCTTTGGGAACTCACTGATGAGCCCCTCCAAGACATTTTCAAGGTCTTTCTGGGCTCAGGGGCGAAACAGACCTTGGCTCATATATTGTAGCTATAAATCAGAAACCTATTTTCTCACTAATATTCTACTTAACCCCTTCACCAAATAAACACAATAATATCCAGATGAGAGCATGAATTTTTTTTTATAAAATTGAAGAGCGCAGTCACCTAATAGAATCTTGGACTGCGTGATTCAAGAAGGAAGACACTTATGTACATAAATAGCCTGAACTCGTATAAATCGTATCATATATGCACCCACTTCACCGAAATTCTCTCAACACTTATAGAGGAGCCCTCCTGACTTGTTATCACAGAGTTCAAGTCAACTTCACGAATCCAAGAGAATACTAACAAAATATTATGAAACGATGGCTAATCGTTCTGAACTCCTCTTACACGGTACCTATTCGATATTTCGCTCTAATCATGCTTTCTGAAAAGACACAACCTAATAAAACAACCAGAAACTTGGATTTCTACAGTCTCCTATGTATTGAGGTACCGTATACATATCAAATTAAACAAATTATTCAGAAAGAAACTGCTGAAACTATGATGTATGGCGAGATAGAGCATGAGTAAAAGTAAAAGAGGAACTTTTGAGAACGAGGATCTGTAGATGCAATAATGAATCGAGATTATATGATGGTCGTTGACGCGAAGAAGGCATCATCGGTTAAGAGTCTCGTGCTAGTTTCTAAAGCCTCTCAACCGACATGTTTTAGTTGAGTCCTGCAACAACCATCTTTCAGTCCTATTGCCATCAACTTCTTTCATTCATTCTCAAAGCAGCCGCCTTTTAAGACCCTCTTTTTTAATCATATATGTACTTCCTAGTATGCTTATGTACCTGTACTTTACTCATAAACCTTTTGTGAGATTCTTTCACTTCATGTCACTCACGCTTTTCTACAGAGTTTCGGCACTTTTCATGATTCCCACGTGAAATTCCCTTTTGAACTTCACTTAGTACTCAGTTCGAATGTGAAGTTCACTTCTTACACACCTTTGTCATCTGATTTCCAAGCTTAAGATTTGTACAACAAGCTATTAGAAAAACGATCAGACCAGTCCTAAACCTGGAAGTTCTTTTGAACGCGAACTTAAAATTTCGAAAGAAAGATTTTCTTTAAAAAATCCACAAGATCTTTTTAACATAGCGGCAGAATGTTTTTTTCTCAAACCGAGCTCATAAGATCAACCGTTAAACTGCTCTTGAATTTATAACAGTTTTTTTTTTCATATGTAAAAATTTATAATTAACTGAGGGAACTGAGCTGTTTCTTCTCGAGTTTTTCAACGGAAAAGGTCCAAGTATATCACTTTTCTCTCCACATAAATTTCATCGCTTAACTTTCTTGTCTTTCCAAATCCCATTTTAAGAACTTCTTCAAATACTTTATTGCACAGTGCGAGTAGCGTATTCACATAAGTGAGGTATTGATCACAATTGAACATTTTATCACAGCCATTTCCATTTTTCATAAAAGAAGTGAGAAAAGTAGGGTTTGAGAAAAAATAAGATAGAAAGTGCTTGAAAGTTTTCTTTTAAACTTGATAGTTTAGGCAATTGAAAATGTTACAGAGAAATGTTATAAACTTTAAATAACTTTTCATGTGCTCTCTGAACAAGCTGACAGTAGGGCATGCCCTGACCTCATTAGGTATGTCGTTCGAACTTTCAGCTACTCGATATGATAATACATTGAAATGCCACTTCTCCGGATTGCATCCCTAACATCTTTCTTAAACAGGCCGCTCTTTCTTTGACCTTTCCACTAACAATAGTTTTTGATGAATGTCTACTTAACGGTAAATGCCCACAAATATGACGTATTGCTATCGTCAAGCCGGTTTTCAAAAGGAACACTGACTTCAGGAACTATAGGCCAATAAGTCTAACTCCTTCCATATTCAAAGTTATGGAGCACGATCTATATCCTCCTGAAGCCTTAATCGTGACATATTTGAAACAAAACTACCTGGGCTTTTGCTTCCCGCGTCCTCTAGTTGTGCCTCCTCGGTGGCTCAATTTCTGCGACATGGTGTCTCTAGCGATTGCGACCGACAGCTACTCACGCCTGTACCCCTCTCTCCGAAGTCGATCGTCTGCTGGATCGCGGCGGTGATTGGTGAAGTTGGAGGGTTTTGCATACTAAACCTATTATTTACTGATCGTCCGAAGGAGAGCCCGAATGAACCCTCTCCTGACTGGGGGGCTCTCCGTCGGCGTCTCGTTCGTGTCCGGCGGTCGTCCTTGGACGTTCTCGAGGCTTTTGCCACTTCGCAGCTTCATCGCTTCCTGAAAGCGGAAGCTGCTTACTTTGAGCCTGATCAACGGGGAAAGTGACGATCAGTCATACAGGGATGTGGGAGGGGCCTGCTGCCTCTCCCTGCTCGAGAGTGAGAGAGAATGGGAGAGAGAGAGAAAAGGGGTGAGAGCGTTATGCCTGCCGATGGGATGAGATAGATGTATTGGGTGAACTGTCTGTGGCTCACTTAAGATTTTCTGCGCTGATAAAATTTTTCTTTGTCTCCCGTTTCCTCTGATAAAATTCCTCTCTAACCTTTGGAATGCCTTTTAGTCTGGGATTTGTTTAGTACTTTTGAAAACTACTGGTTGGAATGTGGCATTTGTCAGGGACTTTTTGAAATAATCTCACAGCTGAATCATTCCCAGACCGCAAAAACCCCTTTTTTCTAAAATCTTTCTAACTTACTTCAGGTTTAATGGTAGAAATAGCATCTCTGGGCGACTCCTTCAAAAAATAACATGGTGAAAAGAGACAGCGATGATTCTTAAAACAAAAGCCTTTTAGACTGGAATGACTGGAATTTTGATTCCTTCGTCTGATCGCGGATCTGAACCAATCAAAGAAAAATTTAATACAAAGGAAGAAGAGAAAAGAAAAAAAAATGCCTTCCTTTGACTAATCGGGCTCACAGAAGGAGAGAGAGAGAGAGAGAGAGAGAGAGAGAGAGAGAGAGAGAGAGAGAGAGAGAGAGAGAGAGAGAGAGAGAGAGAGAGAGAGAGAGAGAGAGAGAGAGAGAGAGAGAGAGAGAGAGAGAGAGAGAGAGAGAGAGAGAGAGAGAGAGAGAGAGAGAGAGAGAGCTCAAATAGAATCACGCACCTCAATGGGATAGTCGACTGCGTCAGGCGGTAAATGTTCGAGAGCTCGCCGAGCCCAAGGGTGGTCACTTTTGAACACAATTAGGCGAAATCGCTTTTTAGGCACCCGTTCTGTAAATTTATGCGACGTTAAACGAGTTACTCATTACTTGTTATTTCATCGCACAGGTGTAAATATATGTAAGAATAAAACTCTTTAGAATAAGGGGTTCAAGCGAAAAGAAGATCATTTGCTCTGAGAAAAGCGATGGGCTAGAGAGGCACTGCCTAACACTCCATTAGAATGCATGTGTTCTTTCTTTTCACCGTAGGCATGTTTTCGTGGTGAGACATTGGTGCGTTCAAAAAAATGCTAGGCAGAAAATCACTTAGCAAAGTGAAAAGTGATATTTTAACGCTCCATAAGTATTCTCGTTGTTCAATAAGATTACAAGAATTTTCCACCGTAGCATTTTCACCTTGCTATAAGAAGACCATTACACAAATTCGTTCGCCAATGTTCACTTGGCTTTAGCTAAATCTGGTAGAAGCAACCAAGTAGATCCGTGTTCTTGTAGCAGTAATTCCCAGAAGTTGGTGAACTTCCACTAATTTAGTTTATGGTTTACCGAAATTTTAAACTTTTGAGTTACATAATTACCGGATATACCTTGAGATGTTTGAGAGAGGGAAGTATTTATATTTTTGAAGTAGTTCTTTGTCAATTTTAACAGTTTGACAGGCTCGCCTTTCCTGAGTACCAGCATTGTTGCTTCTCGAGTAAAGTTGGAAGTTGAATGTTGGTGAAACTTCTGGTAGATGAAATCTCCTCGGCGAATGTGGACGCAAACGCTACAATTCAGACTTTGATGTCTGGAGACCCGAAGTACCCTGTTCTCTCTCTCACTTGCTGGAGACCCGAAGTACCCTGTTCTCTCTCTCACTTTCTGGAGACCCGAAGTACCCTGTTCTCTCTCTCACTTGCTGGAGACCCGAAGTACCCTGTTCTCTCTCTCACTTGCTGGAGACCCGAAGTACCCTGTTCTCTATCTCACTTGCTGGAGACCAGAAGTACCCTGTTCTCTCACTCACTTGCTGGAGATCCGAAGTACCCTGTTCTCTCTCTCAATTGCTGGAGACCCGAAGTACCCTGTTCTCTCTCTCACTTGCTGGAAACCCGAAGTACCCTGTTCTCTCTCTCACTTTCTGGAGACCCGAAGTACCCTGTTCTCTCTCTCACTTGCTGGAGACCAGAAGTACCCTGTTCTCTCACTCACTTGCTGGAGATCCGAAGTACCCTGTTTTATCTCTCACTTGCTGGAGACCCGAAGTACCCTGTTCTCTCTTTCACTTGCTGGAGACCCGAAGTACCCTGTTCTCTCTCTCACTTGCTGGAGACCAGAAGTACCCTGTTCTCTCACTCACTTGCTGGAGATCCGAAGTACCCTGTTCTCTCTCTCAATTGCTGGAGACCCGAAGTACCCTGTTCTCTCTCTCACTTGCTGGAAACCCGAAGTACCCTGTTCTCTCTCTCACTTGCTGGAGACCCGAAGTAACCTGTTCTCTCTCTCACTTGCTGGAGACCCGAAGTACCCTGTTTTATCTCTCACTTGCTGGAGACCCGAAGTACCCTGTTCTCTCTCTCTCTCACTTGCTGGAGACCCGAAGTACCCTGTTCTCTCTCTCACTTGCTGGAGACCCGAAGTACCCTGTTCTCTCTCTCACTTGCTGGAGACCCGAAGTACCCTGTTCTCTCACTCACTTGCTGGAGACCCGAAGTACCCTGTTCTCTCTCTCACTTGCTGGAGACCCGAAGTACCCTGTTCTCTCTCTCACTTGCTACCCTGTTATCTCTCTCACTTGCTCTCTATTCTTAAAACGGTAGTTTAAACTACACTTTTCTGTAGCTTTCCCATTGCGATCAGATCAAATCCTCTTTTGAAAAAAACTGTTTTTTGGATCAAGAACTTCAATTTCTGAGCGGAAACAAAGCATTCATGATCAATGTAAACGAGCCTAAAAAATTATTCCACAATAATTCGAACAAAAAATTTCCATCTCTTGTTGGATGTTTTTCTTCTATCAATCAACAAAAGCTCATTCGCAATGGATGTGGTGACAGTAAAAGAACAAAGTCTTTGCGCCTATCCTATAGCAAGGATTAGAAATATATCCTAGGTAGTGTATTGGATTACGCTCTTGAAAGCACGGTCAGAGTCTGATACCGATACCATTCACTTGCTGGGGGGGTCAGAGTCTGATACCGATACCATTCACTTGCTGGGGGGGTCAGAGTCTGATACCGATACCATTCACTTGCTGGGGGGGGGTCAGAGTCTGATACCGATACCATTCACTTGCTGGGGGGGGTCAGAGTCTGATACCGATACCATTCACTTGCTTTTTTCTGTGCGATACTTTAACCATTGTTCAACTGGTCGGTTATATCTTTCAAGTGTGTTCTCTGTCTTCACAGAGTTTAGTGAATACTTATACATATTGCTAGAATTACCTACCTCAATAAAACTACAACGACCCAGACTATCACCGAATCTTGTTGAAGAAAGAGTTATGTGTCCTGCATAAGAGATGGGTTTGAATGAGAAAACTGGGAAATGGACTGTGGTGAGGCCTAGCCAACTTCAGGTCGTCTGGAGTGCTCCCAATTATCATCCGCTCCGCACGTTTGCCTATCTGACGATCGAATCGCAGCAGATTGAGAACTTCCTCTCGCTTAATGTAAAAGTACCGATGGCTCTGTGAAAGATTTCTCATTCTAGAATGTTACTATGTCAAAGCAGTCAAAAACCTGTTTCCACATGTACCTCTCGAAATGCGTTATTTCGTAAGAGTATTTTTTAAACTTTGAATTCAGAGCTGACATACATCATGTAATTCTAATGTCCAATTTTTTTTTAATGTAAGTAAAGTATTCAATCAAAAGCAAGATGGTGAGCTCAAACCTGACCTGAAGTATTTCGACACTGTGGAGGTGAACTATCTTCTGCTCCCGCCAATCCGGCAGAAGAGCATCCAACTTTGCGGGAAAGCCAATGAAGGGGAGAAAGTGAAGCTCCTTACCTATCTTGATCGTTTCCGGAGGATCGACAACCTGCGAGTTGTTTCCTTCAATTGGATCCTCTCGCTATTAGGTTCATTCCCAAGAAAGCACCTGACAGTCGGAGAAGGCATCTTCAAAGTAGGGAAAGAACTCCAACAGCAGCCGCCGGTTCTTCCTTTCTTCAGCATGGAAATCGATGACTGGTTTCCTCGAAAAAAAAACATGTTTTGATTATGATTAGTACCTTTAAAAAATAATTCGCATTCTGCCAAGAACGGACAAAAATCTTGCTCTTTTCTTACACTCTTCGCTTACGCTCTTCCCACTGAATAATTGAAGAATGGTCAGTTCCACTCTGTGGTCAGCTGTATTCAATGAAAACTCAACAGTTGAAAATAATTTTTTTCCGTTTTGAAAAAATTTCTGAATTTCCGGGATGTTTCATATGAAAGTTATGAAGAGTACCTTCCAAGATGCCGTGATAGCATGACGAAAGAGATCATCTCGGAGAGTCGGTTGCCCAATCCTCCTTCCGGGTTATCATTTATAATGAGCTGTTCGGTCCAAAGATATATTTCTGGGCCTTCTGAACAACTCGCGAGAGGAACATTACCCAGGTTACGACCCCCTTCTTGTGTGAGCGATGTGATGAGAAGTAGGAGGGAGGTGACCAAGATGAGCAGCATCAGAAGATGCCAGCGACGAGGCAGCTTCATCGCCTTCCTGTAGACTTTCAGATCTATTCAAAATCCGATAAAAGAAGTTTTAAAAGCTCAGAGACCTGATTCGGTTTTTAATCAGAAGAGAAAAGAGAAAGAAATAACAAACTCGCTGCATTCCATTTTGAACATGACATAGTTCTCTAAACTCTCATTAACATGGCTCAATATGGCTGAGACGCCTGATTCTGCCATGAAACCCTGCTTTTGATAATAGAACTCAAGAATGATAATAAAAAATGTTAATTCATAATTTTTCAAAACTCTGAACATTTCTTAAACATTATAAGATATTTTGACAGGTTTTGAACCAGAAAGATGATGAATGAGTGTACAAAATGAAAAAAATTCACTTCTAT
>OZ057408.1:36804735-36847550 GCA_964056735.1 Allodiplogaster pararmata | reverse complement strand
GCAAAACAAACAAAAAATTATTTTAAAAAAAACATGGAGAAAAACAGCTTCTTGCATGATTTTACTTGTATTTCGATGTCCAACGGTTCGAAAAATGACTTGAAACAGAAATCGTATGAACTAAGTTCAAAAAACAACAAAAAACTCAACAAAAAAATCATGGAGAAAAAAACTGAAAAATAGAAGGTATACCAATTTCGATGTATCTCCTGGAGATAATCAATAATTTTCTCCAAAAGTTGTCCGGTACGGTACAGATGCCCAAAAAAACTTCTGTGAAAATTTGAGCTCTGAATGTTATCTTTGAAAAAATTAATGTTCAATAATCTATATATGATAACATTTCGGGCGGTACTGTATATACAATTTCATAGACACTATCTAACTTCATAGCAAAAAAATAGGCTCCTTTATAAATTCCTCTCGACCTGTCACCCCAATCTCCTTGACTGTAGACAGCAGATCAAGAGATCAGAAAGTGCAAGCCAATAGGAAACATAAGTAGGTAGAGCCAACAAAAGATAATGAAAGGGGTTACTAAAATGGAACTTGTATAGAATGTTGTAAACTCCGATCCTCTGTCCCTTCGGAGAGGAGTCACGGATATTTATCTCGCGGCAGAGAATATGTTTTGAATATTTGTTCTATAAGGTTTCTTTCCTAAGCCGTATGATCTCGTTAGCAAAAATTTCACTTATGCCTGAGTGACAGAAAAATAACACTGATCTCCCAAAGTTAAGTGCAACCCCCTCAAGTGAAGTGCACTCTCCCCTCAAGTAAAATACGCCTTTCCTCTCCCCTTCCCCTCCGAGGTTGAAAAAAAAACCAACAGTTCTAAAAAAAAAGCTTTAGGGGATGCAAAGGTTTAGAAGTAATTTTTTGGCACACGAACTCATTTTATTCCGGCTTCCCTCAATCTTGGCCTTCCTTTTTTTTCCTCATCTTTCGATCTCCAGATCATCTTCCGATCTCCCTGAAAGGCTGAAATATGAAACAAATTTACTCTAAAAAAAGGAGTTTCGTTTCTCACAACGATGAAATTCCTTTTAGTTCAAAGTACGGCCCATCCAAGTAAAGTGCGGCCTCCTCTAAGTAACATAGTGCCGATTTATCATATAGAATAATATAAAAAGATAATCATTTAAAAAATCCTACACTTTTGTGAACGAATAAGTTTTTTCGAGAAAAGTTCTCTAAATAAATCGGGTACTTTTTTACTTCGGTGTAGGCTCCTCCCCCTCTTTCCTTTCGGAAGCGGAGTCACGTATTTAAGACTAATGGCAGAGGGATATGAAAGGGAGGAAAAAGAAACAGGCGCAACATCGTGCAGCAAAATGCAAGGGGGAAAAGCCTACAGCAAAGTTAAAAAGTGCCATAAATCGAATGTATTTTAACTTCGTTTTCCCAATTATATTTTTCTCCCTTTCTCAGGCAGCTTCGCTGCCTTCGTTTTCCCACTTCTATTTTTCTCCTTCCCTCAGGCAGTTTCGCTGCCTTCGTTTAATCCACTTCTATTTTTCTCCCTGCCAACTTCTATTTTTCTCCCCCCCCCCCTCAGGCAGCTTTACTGCCTTTGTTAATCCATTTCTATTTTTCTCCCTTCGCTGCCTTCGTTTTCCCACTTCTATTTTTCTCCCTCTCTCAGGCAGCTTTGCTGCCTTCGTTTTCCCACTTCTAGTTTTTTTCCCTTTGGCTGTGGTGGAAGCCAAGCCCTTGACGGGGTCGGGCCCTCGTCGGGTAGAGGCCCTCCCCGGTCTGGAGCACCAGGGCGGAGCACTCGAAGGTGCGCAGCATTCGACCGTGTGCAGCCCTCGATGGTGCGCAGCACTCGATGGTGCGCAGCACTCGACCGTGCGCAGCACTCGACGGTGCACAGCACTCGACCGTACGCAGCACTCGACGGTACGCAGCACTCGCCGGTGCGCAGCACTCGCCGCTGCGCAGCATTCGACGGTGCGCAGCACTCGACGGGGCGCAGCACTCGACGGTGCGCAGCCCTCTCCGGAGTGGATCCCTTTTCGAAGAGAAGCCCGTCCTCGGAGAGCCCTCTAGAAGAAGCTTTTCAGAGAAGAGAGCTCACCAGAGGAGAGCTCGAAGAGCGAATGAAGGAGAAATCGAAACTACCTTCTTATATACTCCTTTCTCGGAGTACAATTTGCATACCTCCATTTGCATACTGTATACGAAAATTAAGCCCATTCTACGACCTTCTACTACGGAAGTGGGAAAACTTCTACTACGCCCTTCTTCTATTTTTATCTCTCTCTCAGGCAGCTTTGCTGCCTTCGTTCTCTCACTTCTACTTTTCTCCCTCCCTCAGATTTTTCTCCCTCCCTCCTTCGTTCTCCAAATTCTATTTTTCTCCCTTTGGCTGTGGTGGAAGCCTAGCCCTTGACGGGGTCGGGCCCTCGCCGGGTAGAGGCCCTCCCCGGTCTGGAGTCCTCACCAGGGCGCAGCACTCGACGGTGCGCAGCACTCGCCGCTGCGCAGCATTTGACGGTGCGCAGCACTCGACGGGGCGCAGCACTCGACGGTGCGCAGCCCTCTCCGGAGTGGATCCCTTTTCGAAGAGAAGCCCGTCCTCGGAGAGCCCTCTAGAAGAAGCTTTTCAGAGAAGAGAGCTCACCAGAGGAGAGCTCGAAGAGCGAATGAAGGAGAAATCGAAACTACCTTCTTATATACTCCTTTCTCGGAGTACAATTTGCATACCTCCATTTGCATACTGTATACGAAAATTAAGCCCATTCTACGACCTTCTACTACGGAAGTGGGAAAACTTCTACTACGCCCTTCTTCTATTTTTATCTCTCTCTCAGGCAGCTTTGCTGCCTTCGTTCTCTCACTTCTACTTTTCTCCCTCCCTCAGATTTTTCTCCCTCCCTCCTTCGTTCTCCAACTTCTATTTTTCTCCCTTTGGCTGTGGTGGAAGCCAAGCCCTTGACGGGGTCGGGCCCTCGCCGGGTAGGGGCCCTCCCCGGTCTGGAGTCCTCACCAGGGCGCAGCACTCGACGGTGCGCAGCACTCGCCGGTGCGCAGCACTCGCCGCTGCGCAGCATTCGACGGTGCGCAGCACTCGACGGTGCGCAGCCCTCTCCGGAGTGGATCCCTTTTCGAAGAGAAGCTCGTCCTCGGAGAGCCCTCTAGAAGAAGCTTTTCAGAAAAGAGAGCTCACCAGAGGAGAGCTCGAAGAGCGAATGAAGGAGAAATCGAAACTACTTTCTTATATACTCCTTTCTCGGAGTACAATTTGCATACCTCCATTTGCATACTGTATACGAAACTTAAGCCCATTCTACGACCTTCTACTACGGAAGTGGGAAAACTTCTATGTACTACGCCCTTCTTCTATTTTTCTCTCCCTCTCAGCAAAGCTGCCTTCGTTCTCTCACTTCTATTTTTCTTTCTCCCTCAGTTTTTTCTCCCTCCCTCCTTCGTTCTCCCACTTCTATTTTTCTCCCTTTGGCTGTGGTGGAAGCCAAGCCCTTGACGGGGTCGGGCCCTTGACGGGGTCGGGCCCTCGCCGGGTAGGGGCCCTCCCCGGTCTGGAGTCCTCACCAGGGCGCAGCACTCGACGGTGCGCAGCATTCTACCGTGCGCAGCCCTCGACGGTGCGCAGCCCTCGATGGTGCGCAGCACTCGACCGTGCGCAGCACTCGACGGTGCACAGCACTCGACGGTGCGCAGCACTCGACGGTGCGCAGCACTCGACGGTGCGCAACACTTGACGGTGCGCATCCCTCTCCGGAGCGGATCCCTCTCCGAAGGGGAGCCCGTCCTCGGAGAGCCCGTCCTTGGAGAGCCCGTCCTTGGAGAGCCCTCCAGAAGAAGTTCTCCAGAGGAGAGAGCTCACCAGAGGAGAGCTCGAAGAGCCAATGAAGGAGAAAATGAAAATACCTTCTTATATACTCCTTTCTCGGAGTATAATTTGCATACCTCCATTTTCATACTGTAAACGAAAATTAAGCCCATTCTGCGCCCTTCTACTACGAAAAATGACTTTGAGAGGAGAGAGTACGGAGAGAGAGAGAAAAAGAGAGGAGTCTCACTTGACTCGGACTGAAAATCAGAAAACGAGACCAAAAAATTCGGAATCCCCATGATGAAAACCCACTTTCAATTTTTCCCATCCACCCTGGTTCACAAATAGCGGTTTTATGAATTTGAGAATATTGGGAAGCGAAAACTAACGTCGCAAAAGAGAGACTTAGAGACATTTTTTGAGAGGTATTATCATAACTAATGATAAAAATTCGAATTCCAAACTTTGATATTCGGAATCCTCATAGTGAAAAACCCCTTAAATGAGAGAATCATGATGCAATGTTCATAGGTGGCTCTTATTCATGGGTTTAAAAGAATTCAGCGAGAAGTACTGTGCTAAATAGAGAAAAAAAAGGTTAGAGAAAAGCTTTTTTTTTTTTTAAATTTAAACGCTTTATCAAGATCAGCAAGCCACATCGGTAATATAACATCATCGATTATGGGATCTGTTGCGACATGTGACGACTCGACTCCTCAGCGTTCTCTGCCTTCCTTAGGAATTGGGGACTAACGGCTTTGGCAAAGTAGTCCCTCCATCTCATTCTTCTGTCGCTCATGATGGCGCTACGATCCCGGAGCGCCAAATCTTCTCGGGAAAGGACTCTCACAGACGAGGGAAGAGACGGTGCGAGGAGCAACCGTGCACGGAGGGAGACGAATGAGAGAATGAGAAAAGAAAAAAAATGAGAAAAGCTATATCTCGCTTTAAACTCAAAATTGGAAAACCGGACCAAAAAATTAAGATTCTTCAGGCATTAAAACCTCCTAATACTGAAAATCAGATCAGACTGTCGAACTACGGCTTTAAATTGGGCGTTCAAAAAAAAACCGAGGTGATTGTCGACAGAGATCCTTACTGGTTTAAATGAATGGAGAGGATTGGCAGTTGAGTAATTGAAAAACGACTGCTCAGTGTGAAGAGCAGAATGGAAAGTTCTTTTACAAAAAGTCTTTGGATAAAAAATTGAAAATTCAAAAAAGATCTAATACAGGTGCAACGAGGTGAAGTTGAGCCTTTCCTAACCAGAAATCCTACATTTCACTCCATATACGCAACTACTCATTCTGGTTCGTCGTCTGGTACACGTGATGCAAAACTTCGGTTTTCTGTCTTTTCACGAGTCATTTTTAATGTCTCTTGCTCTAGCTTCACATTCTCCCCCTGTCTCTCTCTGTGCCTCTCTTTCTTCGTCTCTCTCACTCTCTCTCTCTCTCTCTCTTTCTCTATCATCTCTCTTCTCTCTCTTTTTCCTTCTCCGTTCCTTCCGTTCTTTAGATGTTTCTCACTAAAAATTTAATAACAGGAATGTACGACTTCTTCCCGATGACTGGAGTAGTCGCCAAGAAACGGGAGATGATGGAATCAGGCACTATTTTTGTTTGGCGGACTAATTGGTCAAAAGAGGTTATCAAATGGTCAGTTACAGAAAAAAAAATTTTATAGTACATAATTGGTTTATTGAGCGTTAGCCAATCAGCTAACCTCTGGAAAAGTTTTGACAGATGAACACACTCTCTGTTGTAGCTCTACCGTTTATGTTGCCAGTCAGGAAAACCTCCTACGCGTAGAAGATGTTCCATGAGCAAAGGATTACGTTGATAACAAGAATGAGAAGAGGTGGCGATAGCGCTGATCTTTTATTAACACCCATCTTCACTGGTAAGCTCTTCGAAATTCCGATAAGGCATCTGACGTTGCTCGCGGCATTTACGTGAAAGAGTTGAAGCCAACCGAACACTTAGTGTGGTACTCGTTCGAAAACTTTCTTTAGATCGAGGGAATCGGTGTAAAGAAGTCGCAGTTTCTCTCTGTCCTTCTTTATGCTAAAAATTCAATCTATAGAGCAGTGAAAATTGATTCTAAAAAGCCTGTTCTGCACGAATCCACAATAACTTTTGACAATTTCTTGTCAGCGCTGTTCGAAAAACTGGTCTAGAGATTTCCATCGTTTGGCTTAGTAGGCTCATGTGTACGACAGTAGCTCGAACAGTTCGCTGGGAGGCCTGTGCTTTCAAGAATCGACCAATTTCTGGTAGCTCTGTCAGTTTCCAAAAGTGTGTTTTAAAAAATCCGCTAACCATGAAGCTCTAGTGTCTTTGTAGTTTTTTAAGCTGCCATAAGTCGCATGGTAGTTTGGCTTGAACTGGAGCTTTTAGGTTCTCTATATTGCGAACTACTTGTTTTGTTGCCCGCAGTTGCAACGAGTAGTTTTAGTAGAAATTTCTGGATCAGAGACCGAGGCATGAGGCCACGATCTCTTAATCTCTCCATAAGTCCTCAGGTAGTATAGCACGGGCAGCGCGGCTGGCGTAGGCTGCTCCGTGAGCAAAAACCCTGTCGTTTTCGGATGGAGGGGATAAGATCCATTTGAAGCAGCGAACTTGCGTGTTTTTTTTTGAAGCGAAACTGTTGTCGGCGTGGAATGCACCGCGTGAAGGCGGATCCCTTTGCAGCACCTGTTCATGATATAGGCCTTGTTAGGGGTGGTCAATCAGGCCTAACAACGTTTTGGGTGGGAGTAGAGACGTCTCGCCTGTATTTGATCGGAGATAGGCAAGAGGCTATTTGACTGGCGCCTCGACACGCCATTGAAAAGTATAGCGGAGTATCGGCTGATGTTTTGTCCGGTGGCATGCCCAGGCCGGTCCGGCATTGCCCTTTAACGAGCTATACTACCCAGTTTTGGTCCGCGGCGAGATTTCTCCCGCTACCTCCCAGCACGTCGTAGGGAGGCGTCCCTCTATCCGCCACCTGAAGTCGCGCTCGATTCCGGACTGGATGATCCGTCTCCATCCGTGAAAGGCTCTTAAGGCTGTAGAGTCACGAATGACCACTGTTGCAAGTGTGTTTCGAGTTGCCAGTGTTTTTCGAGGCGAACTACACGACCTCGGCAGAAGTGACTTGGCCCGAAAATCTTGTGTTTTTTGAGAAGACTGGGTGTGAGAACTCTGTATTTTGAATTCTTCGTAATTATAGGTTAGGTTACGCAGAAGTAAACGAGTTATTGTTAATATAACAAGACGAATAAACACGAGAAAGGTATTCATCAGCACAAAAGTACAATGTAACTGCAAAAAAGATGATGCAGAATCCTGTTTCGCCCCAGCTCAGACAGACTTCTGCACTCTCTGGGTGGGGATCATCAGTGAGTGCACAGAGATTAACACTTGAGTGTATTTTTCCACGGCAATGTGTGAGCAGCCGATTCGGTCTACAAAAGGTTTTCCATAGAAAAAGGAATGAGATATGGGGTCCTAATTCTTATAATGCTCCCTTATTTTCCATTCCGAAAGAACCAATTGAACTATCGAATCATCGGCGGTCTTCATACTTAGTTTATTCATTCATTCATTCATTCATTTTATTCCTTTGCATCATCATCTTTATCTCGTGATCATTACAGATGTTACAAACAATCACAAAGTATCCAGCAAAAGGCATCGCACTCACATTGCTTTCGTATATAAATAAAAATAGAATTGAAGGAAATGAAATGAAATTCCAATTAAAGTTGTAAACAAAATCTTATCTTAAATACTGACGTGGAATTATCAACAATACACGGTTAGAGAATGATTCAGAAGAAATGTTAAGAATGCTATCATCCATGTTGTTGACTATTGCAACGTACGATTAGAAAACGAATGAGCAGTAATGTTGTCACTAGCTTTAACAAGCGGAAAAAGCTTTTTTGAGAGGCCACGAGTATTTGATTCTTTGATAGAGAAAAAATCAGTGATCAAAACATCGGATGAGCCGATCAAAATAGAACGTAGTAATCGAAAGTTGCTATTTGTCTTCTATCCACTGTATTACCTCACCTTCTTCTTTTTCATTTCTTAATTTTATCATATATAAAAATCCATGTTATATTGTTTTTATATTTCGATTCCACGTTAAACATACACATGTACATGGAAATAAAGAATGAATGAATGAATGAATGAATCCAGTAAAGATAGCAAATCAAACATTTCACATGCTAGTCTATAACAAGTCCATGGTATATTACAGCGAAAGAAAAGGCGTCTTAAAAACAGATACTGGACATTTTCAAGCATACGCTTTTCGTATAACAAGTGTGGATTGTGTGATGTGGAGGACTCTGTGACCAATTTTTATCGATTGATTTTTAAAGGTCAAATATAAAGGTTATCGTAAAGGTCATCGATTATATGATTTCTAAAGGTCATTTAAAGGTCATTTAAAGGTCATTTAAAGGTCAATTAAAGGTCATTTATCGATTTTTCAAAAATTTTTAAAATTAAATTTTCATTTTTTTAAAATTTTGTCGAGCACATTGAATTTGAAAAAAGGTTTTGAAAATTTGTATTAGAGAGTAGTGAGAAAACAGTGTGTAAAAGAAGAGACGGTTAGAGAAAAAACGCGTGAGAGCGCGAGAAGAAATAGAAATTTTTACAAAGTAGAATTCGAGTGGAACCGCCCATTTGAGCGGGAAAGTGTGAACATGCAACCACGCGATAACACGGATGGCTCAGGGATGGTTCTGTTCGGTCGTTAAAAAAAAGTTGGAGAAAAAAGCGTGAGAGCGCGCGAAGAAATAGTGTGTAAAAAAAGAGGCGGTTAGAGAAAAAACGCGTCAGAGCACGCCAAGAAATAGTGTGTAAAAAAGAGACGGTTAGAGAAAAACGCGTCAGAGCGCGCCAAGAAATAGTGGGTAAAAGAAGAGACAGTTAGAGAAAAAACGTGTTTGAAAAATAATTTTAAAAAATAAATAAAAAAATTTAAAAAAAAATGAAAATTTAAAAAAAATTAATAAACAAAATTTAAAAAAAATGAAAATTTAATTTTAAAATTTTTGAAAAATCGATAAATGACCTTTAACTGACCTTTAAATGACCTTTAAATGACCTTTAAATGACCTTTAGAAATCATATAATCGATGACCTTTACGATAACCTTTATATTTGACCTTTAAAAATCAATCGATAAAAATTGGTCACAGAGTCCTCCACATCACACAGTGGATCATATACAGGGGAAGCATACTCTAAAATAGAACGTATGTAAGCTTTGTAAACATGTGTCAAAACTATGGGATTACACGATTTTATTGGTATAAAAAGAAAGTTTACACGTTTAGTTGCTTTATTAACTATGTCAGTAATATGATTAGAAAAAGATAGGTACTCTGAAATTATCACTCCAAGATCTTTAATAAACCCGGGTGTGTGCAATGGCTGTCCTAAAAAAGTATAGGAGGTGCGTGGATTCGATTTTCCGAAATGTAATACAGCGCATTTAGAAACGTTAACAGTCATTTGCCACGCAGTAAGCCAGTTTTCTATGATTCTTAGACAATCGAAAATTTTAATATAGGACGAATTATCATCAACGACTACCAAGAGTTTGAAGTCATCTGCAAAAAGAAAAGGTGTAGCAGGTAATGAGTCAGCAATGTCATTGATGAATATAAGAAAGAGAAGAGGACCAAGAACACTACCCTGGGGCACTCCCGAGATAACCGGAACAGAAGAAGAAAGTGTATCATCTACTTGTACACTTTGCACTCTATCAACAAGCCATGCATTGAGCCAATTGAGCAATTTGCCGCTAATACCATAAGACGATAGTTTTTGCAGAAGTTTTATATGGCTCACTGTATCGAAAGCTTTAGAAAAATGGAAATAAAGTACGTCACAGCAAACGTTTTGTGAGTGAATTTTGTGCAAAAGATTCTGAAAAGAGAGGAGTTGGAGGACTGTGCTTCTATTTTCACGAAAACCATATTGATACGGCGAAAGCAGAGAATTTTCGTTCAAAAATTTAGTGATTTCATGCTTTATCATCCGCTCGAGGCATTTACCAATACTACTTGTTATTGAAATGGGTCTGTAGTTTTCTGGATTGTTTTTACTACCTTTTTTGAATATTGGCTTGACTATTGCTTGTCTCCATGCATTGGGTAAATGTGCATATTCGAAAGAGGCGGAGAATATTAGCGAGAGAGGAAATGCGAGTGATGTGCAGCACTTTTTCAACAAGATGGAAGGAATTTTATCAAAGGATAGAGAAGTTTTAGAAGCCATGTTTTTGAGAAAGTTTTCAACGATAAATGGGGAAAAATCTATGTCTTCACAAACACTGTTAGTTCTATTCACAAAGAGAGGAGTGCAATTATTATCATTCACAAAGATTGGAGAAAATTGGTCGGAAAAAGTTTCGGCTTTCTCTAATGAAGAAATAGCCAAGGAATTATCGTGACGTGTTAATGAAGGGAAAATGATTTGTTTGTTATAGACCGAGCGCATATGTTTGAAAATTCCATTTGCACCTTTCTCAAACAATTTTTTTTCTTTATATGTATACTATCTCACGCCTGATTGCACGACGAAGTTTTTTGCATGTTTTGGAGTAATCCTTAAGGTTTGAAATATATGCTCCAGCTTTCCATAAAATATGCTTTTTCTTCATCAATTTTTTTAACTTGTGAAGAGTGAGTTTTTGTTGAAAAGTTGACTAGCGGAACGCATGAATCAATTACTTTGTGAATAGCATTGAGGAAGCGATCATACATGTTAGTTACAATGTCTCCTAAGCCGAGTGCTTTGACCCAATCTATGTTAGCTATCATAATGTTGGCAGTTACGTAATCTCCTCTCTTCCATGCACGTGCTAGAATTTTTCTGTCTCTTCCAACATTATAATAAAGGGAAAGAGAAAGATATACGTCAGCATGATCAGCTAGGCCTTCTTTTACTGCACAATCAGAGACAAGAGATCAGTCACTAACAAACATGAGATCTAAGAGATTAGAGCCGCAAGTGGGACTTGAAACGCATTGAGAAAGGCCGTGAGAGATTGCAAATTGCAAAAGGTTTCGGCATTGAATGCATGCAGTCTTTAGAGAAAGAGTGTACCAGTCGATATGCGGGCAGTTAAAGTCCCCGGATATGATACAAGGCAGAGAAGAAGAAGAAATGAATTGAGAGAGACACTGGAGCAATTCCAAGTTACTCGAACTGTGATTAGCATGATAAATTGAAACAAAGCGAATAGCAATAGGAATAGAAGTTTCAATGGCTATTATTTCTAGTTTTTAATGAAAGGGAATTCGAGAACAGGGAATTTCTGCAAACATGACATTTTTATGGAGATAAATAGCAACACCTCCGCCTTTGATGTTGCGATCATTTCTAATAATGGAATAATTATTCGAAGAAACAAACGAGTCAGGAACAATATCAGAGGGCCATGTTTCACATACTGAAGCTATAGAAAAATTTTGCTGATCTAGTGAACAAAGAAAAGGGGAAATTTTGTTACGGATAGATTGAACATTTGCTTGTAATATAACAAATTTTTTCAAAGAAGGATGGGAGCTTCTTTCTGTCTGGATTTGATGCTGTCTCTCGTTCGTTCTTCTTTCTTCCAGTCTTCTCTCTCCGTCGGCAGCTGTGTCAGTCGCAAATTCCTCACAGTGAAGATCCTTTTCCCTGCTTCGTCGTTTCGTTGGATGGCTTCCGCCCATGCTTGTTTGTAGACTAGCAGATCGGCTGCATTGTAGTCTGGTCGAGCAGTGATTGCTGTGGAGTGCTCTTGGCGATGAATGTGGAACTTCTGCAGGAAATTGAGTGCACTCTCGCGGGAGTGGAATACCACTACAAGTGGTCTCGGCTCCACTTCTCCATGCCTCTCCTTGCCAATCCGAAAAGTTTTGACTGCTTGGTCACCACTACAGTTAGCAATCAAGTTCGACACAGTTTCAGCATCGTCTCCCTCGGGGACTCTTGTCATTCTGTCATTCTGTCATTCTCTCGCTCACGGAATGCTTCTCTGACGGCTGTTCTCACAGGATCATTCTCTCGCTCACGGAATGCTTCTCTGACGGCTGTTCTCACAGGAATCCATGATTGAGGGTTGGTACTTGGAATAGAACATTGCTCCGTAAGTGCATCCACCTTGACTCTCAATTCATTGACGACCGAATGAAGTTTTCCATTTTCTTCCATAAGCTGAACGATTTTTCTGTTGATTCTGATCAGCATGGTCTGGAGATCAGCATGAACCGTTGCCAAGTCCAAAGTTGTTGGTGTGGGGAACTTCTTCTTCTTTTTGTCAAGAAGTATAGCTTTGCTCCAATCCGAGGGCAAATATTTTTCTGTATGACGAATATCAGTGGTAATTGGCGCTGGGGATGAAGATATTAAAGACAGATGGCTGGGAGAGATAAGAGAGCTTTTAGAATCATCACTGCTCATCATGAAGATGGTTGATATATGGTTTGCACATGGTTGATATACAATGGATAACTGTCACAGGGTGATTCAGTTCGAGGCAATAAGATAATACATATGTATGTACATTAACCGTAATTTTTGCATTTAAATTACAATTGATCGAGAAGTTCAAGGTGTGAGTTCATAATTAATAATTGGTGAGAAATACTCAAATACTATGTGAGTCTTAGTTTAGAAGAGGGTACAAGTACATCAATCGGTAAACTAAGAAGAGCATTTTTAAATTGTGACGAGGATGGCATTGAAACAAGAGGCGAGGGCAGGGAATTCCAAATATCAATACGGCGAGAAACACACGTATTATGTATGACCTTCGGGCATTTTGAAGGGCAGTATAAGTCTGAGAGTGTGGGAGATTCTTTGGCTGTATAGGGAAGGCCTGATCACAAAGAGATGTGTGGTTCCAAGCACAACGTTATTGTGGATGGCTTTATGAATGAAAGATAGGTCAAGTATGGTGCGCCTATACTCCAAGGTGGTTAGGGTTAATAATTTTAGACGGGCAGAATAATTTTGAGAGATTTGGCCAGCTCTAGCGAGAATGCGTCTGGTAAAGTTTCTTTGTACCCGCTCTATGTCGTTGATGAGACCGACAGAGACAGGTGACCAGAGTTCGCATCCATATTCCAGAATTGGTAGAACGTAGGTTTTGTATGCGCGAAGTAAGACCGGGATGGAGGAGGTTTTTGAAGACCTAAGAAGAATGTTAATAGCTGTTCTGGCTTTTCGAATCATGGTAGTAATATGATGGTTAAATGAGAGAGAAGATTCGAAATGGATACCAAGGTCTTTAACGATTGATTGTGAGGGCAGGGTGTGGTTTTCTAAGGTGTAAGGTAAGTCAGGGTTGTTAGGTCCGCAATGAACAATATAGCATTTAGGGAATGAGAGAGTAGTTATATGAAAAAGTTGAGAATAACACTATACGAAGAATTTTGTTGGATAAGAAGTAAACATTGGTTTTTTTACTCACTCTAATTAGAAGTTATTACAGGGCGCTACTTTGCGCTTTGACGGATAATTGCATCGCACCGAAAGGGAGCAAGTTATCATGCGAGTTCACAAAGGACCGCTTTAATGACTATGCCAAGTGTCATCGGTTACTTTTTCGGCAGTTCATGTCATTCATTAGCGCGTGCACTCCTTTCTTTTTTCGGATATATAAATCCGTTCCTTCATTCTTGGATTCGTCTTTTCGTCCATCCATTCTTTCTTTTGATCATACAAAAATTTACATGGAGCGCTTTGCTTGCAGATTCGACCAGTCAGCCCTCGCTCTCATCACTAGCAATATGATTAGGCGAGACTTGACACGATATCCAAGTAGGAATGGGAAGGTCAAAAACATATTCGCCTCAATCGTTCGCGTAATGAGGGGGGACAAGTCTTCAACTCGCTTATCGATACCCTGCGATGGTCGTCCGATGAACTAGACTTTAAGACAGATGGATGGTTGAAAATAAATAATAAATCTCAAAATTCATAAAATTAATTGAGTAACATAATTTTTAAGTATGTATGCCAACGCTACTTATTCAACCATAGCCAAAATATTATCAATAGTTTCGTGCTCACAGACGCAGAAGCTGAGATGATAACGCCTGATTACGATTACGCTTGTTGTCGTTTAAGCATTCCTAAAAGTCATGGACCTTCCAAAACTTTTTGCCCAAAAATTAATTTAGCTGCTTGAAAAAGTTTTGATCTACAAGCGAGAACTCGGATGAGTCCATGAACAAAATTGAATAAAGATTTTTTCAGGGAAACATTCTTACGATATATTAAAGTATGTATTTTGAGCATGATTATAAGAGTTTGCACCTTATTACTATAACTTTTTTTTTCATGTTTCACAAAAGTCAAAAGAATTTTCGCTTTATTTATTATTGAATTTTGTGATAGTGAGTATTAAGGTTTTTAAGCCCTGCATTACGTTTTTCATCGTTAGAGAGCAAATAGAGCTGCAAGTTGTTAGTACTCGAGCTCTTTTTCCATGATATGCTATATAGGTTTTACAATGCTCATCGTGATAAAATTTCTTGGCCGTGTTGGAGTTGAAATTAAATCAGCAATGCACTGATGAGGCTTCTGTATTCTCAATTATATGGAAAATAAGTGATTATTCTGAATGAAGCATCGGGTTTTGTTCTAGAGTGCCTGAAACACAGCGTTTAAACATGAATGAGACGTGAATGAGGTTTTTATACTGAGCACCTCAACAGAGAAAAATTAACAATCTTCAAGGGCGGTTTTTGTTACACCGATCGGCAAAATTTTCTCGTTCAAACATGTAACAAAGCCGTTTAAACAATACTTTTGAATATTATGAAAAGGACACTGGATTGCTGCGTGCGACGGTCATTTGCTGCTTGCGACGGTCATTTGCTGCGTGCGACGGTCATTTGCTGCGTGCGACGGTCATCCTACTCTTAATCGATTTGAACAAGTTTTTAGCAATGCACATTTTTAAAAAAACATAATTTCTCATGAAAACTCCTTTTTTGATATCTTAAATCTTTGTATATGGAAAAATTTTCATGAGGAGTAATTCTCAAACACCATTTCCCTCACTTATCAACTGACAAAAAAACCAATTGAACAAAGCTGTAAGGTGCTTGCATTTTCGGGAAAGAATTTGTAGATGAGTGCGTTCAATCTTGTGCCCCTGACACCCCCGTCAGACGACCACTTTCGATAGACAAGGCCAGCCCGCAAAATTTTGATTAGGATGCGCAGGCACGCACGCGAGACGCACTCGAGACGCAAACGCATCTGCTCTTTCCTATCTCTCTCTAACTCGCTCTTTTCCTCTGTCTCTCTACCTCTCTCTTTCCTTCTCTCTACATCGCTCTCTGCCAATGTTATGGAGCGTTAAAATTCAACTTTCCACTTTGCTAAGTGATTTTCTGCTCGGCATTTTTTTTGAACGCTCCTATGTCTCACCACGAATTACCTTGAGTAGAAAAATGGACTACGTTATTACTTTTATAATAACCTTAACTGTTGGACGTAATCCAAGAATTTAACAGAAAAATCGTCGCCTTATCTTAGAATGCATATTTTCGTTTTTCTATCTGTCATTTCTCTTGCTTTCGAAGGTTTAACGTCGCTCGCGAAGGGTTATATAGGAATGATATTTTTTTGAATTACAAACTTAACTCGTAATTACAAACTACACAAACTCAACTCGTAGTTTTTTGATGTAAAATTTTTTTTTAACGTAAAAATAATATTTTTATTAATTTTACAACAAAAAAACATTTTTCAAGAATGCTCAAAATGATCAGCTATGAAAAAATTTCTCGAAACCGTAGCGTTTATATATTTATATATAGACAATTTGGTACTTGTCCAGATCGACGTATACTCCACTACTTTTCTCCTTCGGGGGGCGGAGTCACGGATTTATGACTAATTTTTTAATACGGTCTTGTTAGCGTAAACTATTACTAAGCCTAAGCGTATTTTAATGAAAAATAACGGAGAGGGATTAGAAAGAGAGGAAAATAAGAAAGAACAGGAGCAACATCCTGCAGCAAAATTCTTGGATTACGTCCAACAGTTAAGGTTATTAAAAAAGTAATACCGTAGTCCATTTTTCTACTCAATGTAATTCGTGGTGAGACATAGGAGCGTTCAAAAAAAATGCCGAGCAGAAAATCACTTAGCAAAGTGAAAAGTTGAATTTTAACGCTCCATTACTCTCTCTCTCTCATCCACTTTTTCTTATTCTTACCCTTTCTCTCTCAATGCATTGCTCTCTCAATGCCCAATGCATTGCGAATCGCAAACAAAAAAGTGAAAAAACGGCCCTCATCGACTTTTCATTAAACATTTAAAAAAGCGCGCTCGCACGCGCGCGCACGTGCGCACGCGCAGCGTGTTTTAAAAAATTTTTCAAATCCGCTGCCTTTTTAGCCACTCTAAGGCGGGACCGTTTGAAGTAATAAAAATTGCGGCCAAACTTAATTCCTCCTTCCTCCATTGGGTGCCCTGATACCAGCTATTGTTTGTGTTTTTTTTTGTTGGAATTTACCCCAGCAGATAAGCAAATAAATTCAAATATCATTGAATACCACACAATTAGCTTTTATCTGCATATATGGACGATTTACTGATAGTGATAGATGTGCTGATCCTTCATTCACGCGAATGACGGAAAAAAACTTTGAACATCATATACCTTTAAGAAAAATGTTTCAATTAAATTAGAGATCTTCAAAATTTTCATTAAATCTACGGGTTTTAAACAACAGTTGGAGTTTTTGATAATAATGAAGTATACTCTTCGATGTGAATGACTGGAAAAATAATGTGTATGACTGTATGAAAAAAAACGGAAAAACCAGGAGCGAAAAACGAAAATGTTCAACCCTGTTCCCGACTTATACTTAACATGAAATAAACAACACAATACAATACAACATGTACAATACAATGCAAAACAACCTGGGGCGTAGAGATACGGGAAATCGAAATTGGGTTTGACTGGTACGGTCTCACGGCGTCCGCATTCCGCTGAAGCATGCTTTCTGAGGAATTGGAGCATGAAGGGAAAGATGAATCCTCTCTTTATATTATAGACGAATAAGCATCTCCGTGCACAGTTTTTCTCTGGACTTCTCACTTTATGTTATCATTCATCAAAAAATAACAAAAATTTTCTTAGTAAGAATAAGTATAGAAACTATATATATGCAAAACGAGCAACCAATAAATACAAAATTTGTCAAAACTGTATCGTTTCACTAACTCTAACATCAAAGATGATCCACAGGAAAAAAGCAAAGGGCCCAATTGTAAATTGCGTGGGTGTCAATCGGATATTGTTAGTCCCCATTTATTTGCCCACACAACTACACAATCGAGTCCCGCTTGCAAACTTTAACATCATTAGTGATAGTTAATTTAACGTCATCGGCATACATGAACACGCTGCATCCTTCAGGTGAAGCGTCTGGTAAGTCATTAATGTAAAGAAGGACAATCAAAATTTTAAGGCAGCTCCCTTGAGGAACTCCAGACGGAGTTGCATAGGAATAGGATCGCACTTTTTCTACCTGTATATTTTGCTCACGGTTTTCGAAAAAGCATTTCAAGAAATTAAAAAGACAACCTAATATTCCGAATCGCACGAGCTTCTGTATGAGTAGAGTGAGTGGAACTGCATCAAAGGAATTACAACGCGACAATCTTCTCACACTTCGATGTAGTTTTCTAGGTAAAGCATGATGAATCGGTTCGAATCTGTTTTTTTTACCAGACAAACATCTTTTTCTACATTCTTGAGAGAAAACAAACCATTTGGATTGAAAATATACGTCTAATATTTGATTGATCTCTTCATTTCATACTACACGTAAATTATTCACTAAGAAACGGGTTACCTAATAATCAACTTTATCAATCAAACTTTATTCCAAATTGCATACTAGTGTTACAAGGATGGGTGTGCAAAGTGGAAGTTCATCAAATGCCACTATGTGATGCACGTATTCCCAAAAACTATGGTTCGTTACGAGAAAAAAATCCTCAAAAAATCACTTTCTTAAGAGAAGGTTTTATGCATACATTCAAGGTTGCGGAAAATAAACCCGCTATGGTACTATTCAAAAATTTAAAGTCATATCCAAGTGTTAGTGAAAAGAATATTTGGCACAATCACAGAATGTCATGGCAATTGCTTAAACGACACAATCAAAGCCGTGTAGCTCTTGATGAGAATTTTTCCAAGCTTTCTTTCCAATCTCAGCGTTATTTGAACTATAAGCGACCCGTAAGCTTCAACCCAACGCTTGCCTCACATTGGGAAGTCGAGTAGTACTTTTTGATGTCATTCGCTGGCCATTTAGAAGTGACGTTCCCTATAAGAACTTTCAAAATTAACCAATTTGATTGAACACCAACATAGAAAATTACTAGTCCTCTGTACGGGCTCAAACATAGCCGTCTCTTTTTTACCGGGAACAAGCGTGTTACCCAAACACTACTTTATTCAAAAGATAGTACTTGAAAAGTGAAGAACCAAACTTTAGGAGCTCTTCTAGTTTTGCAACAACAAATAGCTCATCTTGTAATGAGCATCACTGGGCAGCTTTTGATCTTGCCATGGTGCAAGTCTCGGCACAGATCGCATTCAGAACGCCTCACACTTGCTTTGTATTCTCGCGTCCACTCGAAATATCTAGCGAAATTCAGCTTAGTTATGAAAGTGTTACAAAAATTTCATTCATGAACAAATGCCATGTTGAACAATTCAAAAGTAGTGACTGCTATTCAAGATGACAAATGGACGGACGCATCGAACCCAGCGCTTTCTTTTCACCAAGAGCGAGAGCTTTACCAACAAATATACTTAGGACTTTGTTCAGTTGAATCGCTTCCTATCGGATATCGTAGACTGAGAATATCAGTCGACTTTTCGTAGATTGTGTGGTTGGATGCGACTCTGAGCAGGTGATCAACGAGTTCTCGAGGGCTTTTGAAGTCATCCGCTGCGATGAAGGATGAGTCAGGAGCGATTCCTGAGTTATTTCAGGTCAGATCTGATGAGTTCTTTACTTACAATTCGAATTATTTGTCAATTCATACATTCATGCATACTTTCAACGAACGATTTTTTACTGAGCTTAATGAGACATTTGGTTAAGAGTATTTATGCAACGTTTCGCAATCGAGTCGCTTGAAAGGCTTTGAAAAAAATTAAGAACATTTGAAAAAAACAAATTGGTTAATTCGGAAGAAATTCTCCGTCACATAGTCCTCACAGACAGAGTTTCCGAAGGCCAGGAAGAAATGATGCTTCTCTAGAAAAACCTCTTTTTTCTCAGAGTGCACAATGTAGGTGCTTGAAAAAGGGAAGTTGGAAAATGCACTAGGTCATTGAGCGAGACGGCGAGTTGTAAACTCTGCTAGATACTTCTGTTGCAAATTGTACAAGGTAATTGACTTGTTAACTGTACTACACAGGCAATTGAGGAATGCAGTTAGTAAGTTGTACCAGGTTTCTGAAAGAAAGTGTTTTTTTTCTGATTAAGTATAACCGATAAGTTTCCGTTCACAGTCGTCACGGGTGAGATTCCCGCATGCGGTAGAGTTCAGGTAACACTTTCCTATTATTGTCACAGGGAAGTGCTTCATCATCTCCTATAGAATTTAGATAGATGTCCTCTTTATCATGACGAACCGATCATTTACCAAAGCAAGAGATTGTTAGTTTGTGAGAGAGTAAGAGAGTGACAGAAAAAAACAAAAGAGAAAGAGAAAGAAAAAGAGAGACAATTAAGAAAAGAGGGAAAAGGAAGAAAAAGAGAAAGAAATTAAGGGAGAGATAAAAAATAGTGAGACAGAGAAAACATTCTTTCCTCCCCTGAGTATGGAAATCGGTCGCGTTCAAGACTTTTCTCGCAATGCTCTCGACTCGTCTAAACTCTCCTACTAACAAAAATACTAGTTTTAAACTTCCACTACAAAATGAAAAACTCTTCAAAAAGATGAAAATGAAAAGATAAAAGGTCCTGTGCTAGTCTCCAGGCCAACGCCACAGTTCCTTGTTTCTCTACTGAAGTTCTTTCAAAACCCTTTCTGTACACCATATTAGCGATAACACTCAGAACGTTATCAATTGGAGTTTCAAAGAAAGAATTATACAAAAAAAAACGATTAAGAGAAAATATGTCAGAGGGAGATGAATTAACCTTAATATAAACTTCTCTTTTGGAATGCGTCACGCAATGCGAAATCATTCCGAGCACAAGATGGGTCTTTTTTTGCAATTGCATTCATTACCTAAACAATTTATTATTTCCTCTTCTCATTAATTTTTAATTTTTACTCTCATTACTCTGTTACATAATCCTTCCCTAGCCCCAATACCTCAAAGTCGGTGGGAAGGTGTAAACTCACTCAGCCCTACTACCGTGATTGCCGGAATCACGACGTTCTGAGTGAGGCTAAAATTGAGCCCCCTTTGGACGAGTCCACTTCCGGCAGTGGTTCTATCCGCCAGATGGCCAGGGGGAGAGGGGTTAGTCTAGGCCACACGAGTCGAGGCGTCTTTTCGATTAATCTTCTGCTTTTCTACGGTCAAGGATTAGCAGGAACTCCCGACAAACACGTTCCGCGATGCCAGGCTGGATTGACCATCCACTCAACAGGCCGATCGCATGAATACCCTTGTTGTAAACCATGGCTTCAAGAAGGGTCGACATTGCTGCTGTACAGGGAACGAAATGGAGAGGAAGCAAGTCGAAGCCGATAGTTGATATACCATGACATATCATCAACAAGAAATGGTGTTGGCATTATCCTCTCCTCGAAAATTGCTGATGATAAAACCGAAGTCATTCGCTCTACAGATCGAGTCATGGCCGTCCGAATTTCTTCGTCCAACAATCACTTCCTTGTCGTCTCAGCATATGCATCCCAACAAGGATCTAGCGACGCTGATAAGGAGGACTTCTACGACTCTCTAGAGGAAGTTATCAAACTCCGAGAGTCTCATGAAGACATCTTGATCGGCGGAGATTTTAACGCTCAAATCGGTTCAGATCGACAAGGTCGTGAGAGAGAACATGGAGGACATGGAATCGGAACGATCAATGCTGAGGGTCAACGGCTACTTGACTTCTGTGCTCGATGCGATCTAGCAGTCGTGAACTCCTTTTTTCAAAAAGAGACGATCTCACGGACTCACATACGAGAGCGGAAGAAATCAGAGTCAAATTGACTTTTGGTTAATCCTGAGAGCAAAGCTTCGGAGCGCGAAAGATGCAAAGGCCATTCCATCAGACCATGTTGCATCTCAGCACCACCCTCTCTTTATGGACTACAGCGTATTGAAGTCGAAGAAACAGCCTTCTCGTAATCCTGAATGCACACGTGTCAAATGGTGGCGCTCGACTGGGAAAGCAGAACGCCTCCCTCTCATGCACATCATCCAGGATTATGTAACAGAGTAATGAGAGTAAAAATTAAAAATTAATGAGAAGAGGAAATAATAAATTGTTGTTTAGGTAATGAATGCAATTGCAAAAAAGACCCATCTTGTGTTCGGAATGATTTCGCATTGTGCCACGCATTCCAAAAGAGAAGTTTATATTAAGGTTAATTCATCTCCCTCTGACATATTTTCTCTTAATCGTTTTTTTGTATAATTCTTTCTTTGAATCTCCAATTGATATACAGACTTTTGGATTGTAACAAGTTCTATCATGGTTACGATTCCTACAGAGAATAGACTGGAGGGAGGGAGATGGTTTCTCTATTACATCAACATTAATCAAATCAACATCATAAACAGCTTTTCGAACATCTCTAGTGAACTCATCGGAAATGAAAGGAATCGAAAGTATAGCTCTGTTGTTCCGAACTGCAGGAACTTGTTTTCTCCGGCCGGTTGGCTTTTTGGAAAGTTCGTACCCGTTTTGGTTGAGAATGGTCTTTGCCTTAGCCTTAGAGGCAAGACGGAATTCAATAGAGCTAACCGTTGAGGCTGTGAATAGAGTGTTTGTGATGATGGCACGTTTGACGTGAATAGGATGGTTAGAATTATTGTGAAGATGGATGTTCTTGTTAGAAGTCTTTCTATACCATTTTGTTAGAATACGATCTCCAGATGAAGTTAATTCAATGTTTAGAAAAGGCATAGAGTTGTTACAAGATGTTTCCCTAGTCAAATGTATCAGAGCTCTGCCCTGAGTATCTAAGTAAGCGAATAAAGTGTCTATGGCTTCTTGGTTTGTACTTATTACAATATAATCATCGATGTAACGTTTTAGAAGAACGATATCACGTAGAGGAGCTCCATGTTCGAGTTGGTGCATGTAGGAAACCGCGAGTAGAGGTGCTAGGCGTTTTCCCATTGCTTAGGCCTCTATTTTGTGAGTAAATGGTTCCAGCAAAAGATGAAATTGATTACAATATAAGCACAGCAGAAGTAGAGTTTGAACTTCATTGACACTTAGTCCTAATAGATTGAAAGATTCCCTATTGGTGAGTAAGATATTGATAACCGCAGCAACTGCATCTTTGTTAGAAACATTAGTATAAAGAGACTCAACATCGAAGCTTTCATAAATTATGTTACTATTGGTTATGTTATTCAAGTCTATCAGAAGTTGGCTATTGTTGAACAAATGAGTGAGAATACAATTAAATACTGGGTTAAGAATATGACACAAGAACCAAGAGATTCTATCTGTGGGGCCTCCACAGCCAGAAAAAATAGGTCTGATTTTAAACTGTTCTATATCGGTACCGGCAGAGGAGAGATCAAATTTGTGTGTTTTTATGAGAGTATATATAACAGGAATACGAGGATGATGATCTATGAGACGTTTCGTGAGATTATTGAAAAAATTTGAGTGGCTACTTTAAGTAAAAATTCGTTCAAACACCTTGTAGAGTCTTCGTTCATACCTTATTCGAAAGCAGGTTTGCATACGAAACCAAAAAACATAAACTCGAGATGTGCTATCTTGGTTAAACCTTGTTTCCGGCCTTCCGGCATTTGAGCAAATTTTGTGCATTTTCGAACGCATTTTTGAACTTCCGTAACTTCGTTCAAACACCTTGTAGAGTCTTCGTTCATACCTTATTCGAAAGCAGGTTTGCATACGAAACCAAAAAACATAAACTCGAGATGTTAAAACTAACCTTCCGACCAGCTATCTTGGTTAAACCTTCTTTCCGGCCTTCCGGCATTTGAGCAAATTTTGTGCATTTTCGAACGCATTTTTGAACTTCCGTAACTTCGTTCAAACACCTTGTAGAGTCTTCGTTCATACCTTATTCGAAAGCAGGTTTGCATACGAAACCAAAAAACATAAACTCGAGATGTGCTATCTTAGTTAAACCTTGTTTCCGGCCTTCCGGCAAAATTTGAGTAAAAAAAATTTGTGGTTATGGATTGAAAGTTGGTTAGTAATGCTTTAAAAGCTTGTGTAAAAGCTGCTCTATTTGAGGGAGTATAAAGAGAAAGATCAGACAAGTGCAACTCTGTTAGTTTCTTGTCAACATCTGCGCTCATGACAACAAATTCCCCTCCTTTGTCACTTCTAGTGACACGAATATTATTGTTTTGAACAAGTTCTCTGAGAGATTTCAAAGCATTACACTCCACGAGTGATAAGTTACGAGAAAGTCTTGTTAGTCTATGACGAATAATAATATTGCGAATCTTCGAAGCTAATGTGAGTACAGTTCTGTCAGACAGAGGGTTTTTGGGAGGGAAGGCGGTGAACATGCGGGGGAAGGGGCAGGATGAGACCAATTTGTGAGTTATCAGTGGCTTGAGAAGGGTTAAGTGAGAAAAGAGCTTGCCATCTCAAGGTTTGGCACAATTGTTGTAAAGAGACTTGCATAGAAAATTCAATGTTACGAGGAAAAGGTGTACTGGGAACAAATGAAGGTAAATAATTGAGAACCGAAGTTGAATGAAACCATTTGAATGAAACAACAATTGTGCCAAACCTTGAGATGGCAAGCTCTTTTCTCACTTAACCCTTCTCAAGCCACTGATACTACAACTCACAAATTGGTCTCATCCTGCCCCTTCCCCCGCATGTTCACCGCCTTCCCTCCCAAAAACCCTCAGATGTTGACAAGAAACTAACAGAATTGCACTTATCTGATCTTTCTCTTTATACTCCCTCAAATAGAGCAGCTTTTACACAAGCTTTTAAAGCATTACTAACCAACTTTCAATCCATAACTAGCCACTCAAATTTTTCCAATAATCTCACGAAACGTCTCATAGATCATCATCCTCGTATTCCTGTTATATACACTCTCATAAAAACACACAAATTTGATCTCTCCTCTGCCGGTACCGATATAGAACAGTTTAAAATCAGACCTATTATTTCTGGCTGTGCAGGCCCCACAGATAGAATCTCTTGGTTGTTGTGTCATATTCTTAACCCAGTATTTAATTGTATTCCCACTCATTTGTTCAACACTAGCCAACTTCTGATAGACTTGAATAACATAACTAATAGTAACATAATTTATGAAAGCTTCGATGTTGAGTCTCTTTATACTAATGTTCCTAACAAAGATGCAGTTGCTGCGGTTATCAATATCATACTCAACAATAGGGAATCTTTCAATCTATTAGGACTAAGTGTCAATGAAGTTCAAACTCTACTTCTGCTGTGCTTATCTTGTAATCATTTCTCTTTTGCTGGAACCATTTACTCACAAAATAGAGGCCTAGCAATGGGAAACCGCCTAGCTCCTCTACTCGCGGTTTCCTACATGCACCAACTCGAACATGGAGCTCCTCTACGTGATATCGTTCTTCTAAAACGTTACATCGATGATTATATTGTAATAAGTACAAACCAAGAAGCCATAGACACTTTATTGGCTTACTTAGATACTCAGGCGAGCCTGATACATTTGACTAGGGAAACATCTTGTAACAACTCTATGCCTTTTCTAAACATTGAATTAACTTCATCTGGAGATCGTATTCTAACAAAATGGTATAGAAAGACTTCTAACAAGAACATCCATCTTCACAATAATTCTAACCATCCTATTCACGTCAAACGTGCCATCATCACAAACACTCTATTCACAGCCTCAACGGTTAGCTCTATTGAATTCCGTCTTGCCTCTAAGGCTAAGGCAAAGACCATTCTCAACCAAAACGGGTACGAACTTTCCAAAAAGCCAACCGGCCGGAGAAAACAAGTTCCTGCAGTTCGGAACAACAGAGCTATACTTTCGATTCCTTTCATTTCCGATGAGTTCACTAGAGATGTTCGAAAAGCTGTTTATGATGTTGATTTGATTAATGTTGATGTAATAGAGAAACCATCTCCCTCCCTCCAGTCTATTCTCTGTAGGAATCGTAACCATGATAGAACTTGTTACAATCCAAAAGTCTGTATATTTTGCCCCTCCGCAAAAGTAGGCATCTGCAACACTTCTGGTGCTGTATACAAAATCACATGTTCATGCGGTTTGTTCTACTGATGAAAAAGGCGCACTCACAATACAGTCGGAAACAACTAGACTATTAGACAGTACAATATCTAATATGTTCGTACCACGTGTTGGTTGGGAGAGGAATTGAAAAAAATGCTCATCGCAGCAAAAATCTAAGAACAAGGAATGATTCTCATTGTAAGAAATGTATAGGCTATTCCAGTCAATAAATGGAAGATTGAGATCTCCTACTACCACCATAGGTATATTGGGAAGAGTAATCGATTTAATGTAGGACAACAATCTGACCATCGTTGCTGATGTACAGGAAAGGGAACGGTAGATCACTACGCATAGCATTTGCCGGAATTACCGACACTTTGTACCGCGTCACTTTGTATACGACACTTTGTACCCGACACTTTGTACCCCGTCACTTTGTACCGCGACACTTTGTACCGCGTACGGCCTCGTTAGCTAAGCCGTACGGCCTCGTTAGCTAAGCCGTACGGCATTGTTATCGTAAACTTTTACTAAGCCTAAGCGTTTTTTAATGTAAAAATATGTTTTAATGTAAAAATAAAACGCGCGGCCTCACTCAAGTCGCGGTACAAAGTGTCGCGGTACAAAGTGTCGCGGTACAAAGTGACGGGGTACAAAGTGTCGGGTACAAAGTGTCGTATACAAAGTGACGCGGTACAAAGTGTCGTGATACGCATTTGCCGTGGAAGTGCAATAGGGTTGAAGATATCGAGAGATATCACTTCTATGCCATTATCTTGGAAAGAGGAAACTAGAACAGATGGAATATTAAGGGAGACAAATGCGGCAACTCCTCCGCCTTGATTAGGATCATTTAGGGAACGATCACATCTATACAACAAATATTTATGCTCCTTCAAAAACTCATGATCGGAATCTAAGGAAGAAAGCCAAGTTTCTGTAACGAAAACAAGATCATAGTTATTGTAAATAAGCAAAAAATCAAGATCAGCTACTTTATTGCGTATAGATCTCGCATTGAATAAACATGATTTCGTTAAAGGGCAAGAAAAAGAATTCCTAACACTGCCACTGACCTAGCGAGAAGTTCTTTTGGTAAAGTTAGCGAATGACCTCTTCTGTTCTTCTCGGAATGGTCTCGGCGTCGATGTTGTTGTAGATTGCTCGCCGTAGGTCTCCGGCTGGGTAGACGAGGTCTTCTTTGACATGGCTCAGAAAACAATAACCTTACTTACATCATTTATCTAATTACATTAATTTCTCTTTCTCTCTCGGGGTTTATTTGGTTTATTTGGTTTTTTTTTTGAGAGAGAGAAAGGAATCACTGGTATAAGAACTTAACAACAGACGTCGGGCTATTCCACAAATCTATACTTCTTAAAAGTGTGTGGTCACAGCGACACGAGAATAAATGGCTAGTTGTATGTGGCTCTTCTAAACATTTTGGGCAAAGAGGGGATTGGGCAGCTCCTATTCTGTGTAGGTAGCTGTTAAGGTAACTTGCATAGCCACTACGTAGTTGCGATAATGTTATTTGTTGTTCCCTGGGGAGTTGATTCGTTGATTTATGGATTCTGGGAGGTTTCTTACCTAGAACTGGGTTAGGGGAGCAAGATCTAATGAAATTTCTAACAGTCTCAGTATGTATGCTTTTAAGTGCGGCTTTCTGATCACTGTCTACTAACATCATTTCTAAGTCCTTGGCATGTTTACGAATAGTTCTAGGTGGTTTGGGTTCCGTGCATCGACGATGGGAGGGGTGGTTTGGGAGGAGTCTTGCTCTTGCAACGAATTGCTTGGTAAGCATCGTGTTGTGCTCCTTTATGGGTAACATTTCGCTTTCTAGAGCTAAGTGCTCTGTGCCGGCCATTGCTAGGTTTCCTGTTGCTATTCGTATTGCTCTATTTTGGTTTGCCTGTAGTTTTTTCCAGTTCGTCTCGGCCAATTGAGGGGAGTAAATTGGTGCGGCGTAGTTGAGAACGGATCTGGTCATTGTTTTGTAGGTTTCAAGAAGGGTGTTTTTCTGTTGGCCCCATGTTCTTCCTCCGAGGGCACGTAGTATATTCAGTCTTTTGGCCGTTCTCTGTTTAAGGTATTCTGCATGTTGTCGGAAGGTGCCGAGTTGGTCTAAGACGACACCGAGTATTTTGGGTGTTTTAGTTGTCGGCAAAAGGGTTCCATGGATTTCTACCTTGGGTTCTTCTTTACATTCGCCTGTATGGGTTGTGAAAAGAGTGACCGTAGTCTTTTCCTTGGATATGATCATTTTTCGTTGTTCCAATTCTTCTACGAGTTTCGGTAGGAAGTGGTTGATCTGATCTTCACAGGTTTCAATACAGGGGCTTGAGGAGAGAATTGATATGTCGTCGGCGTAGGCTGTCATCTGCGTGTTTCCTGTGGGTTGCGGGAGGTTGTTTATGTAGAGATTGAATAAGAGGGGACTGAGCACTGCTCCTTGTGGGACACCAGATCTGCATGTGAGACGTCGACTACTTTTTCCTTGGAAATCTACCTTGATTGTACGGCCTCTTAGGTAGCTGGACATACATCGGACGATGGCTCTTGGCATATTAGTTTCAGTGAGTTTCTTGCAGAGAAGGGATATGTTCACTAAGTCATATGCTGCAGTGAGGTCAAGGGCGACCATGAGAGTGCGGTCTGGGTGTGGTTTCCGATTGAAGCCGTTTGTTATTTTCCCGGTTATTTCCAGGAGTGCGGTAGTAGTCGAGTGCTCTTTGCGGAATCCATGTTACCAGTCAGCGATTTGAAAGCCTTCCGCCAGGAATGGTAATAAGACCCGTTCGAATGTTTTGGCTATAGGTGATAGTATTGATATTGGTCTATAGCCGTTCAGGTTGCTGGAGTCCTTTCCTGGTTTAGGTAACATTATCACTCTTGCATCTTTCCATCTGGACGGGATTGTAAACAAAGTCCTGAAACTTCTGAGAAGAAACTGCAACTTAGAATTATAGCACAAGGTAATTTATGAAGAAATTTCTTCTGAGTAAGTGACTATGTTTTTGACTCAGGAGTGTGATAAAAGAAAACTTTATCAACAATAAACTCAGTTACTCAAGAATGTAATGCAACAACTAACACAGAAGTAAAAACAAAACAGCAAAGGCCAGAAGTGCTGAAAATTGCAAAAAATAAAATTTATAGTGTGCCACGTGCGTGGATAATTACTAAAGTCTAAAAACGCGGGCTGAGGTTCAGACCTCTTATAAAAAACAACATAATTGTTGACACTCCGCCTCCTCAAAAAATCAACTAACAATTGAAGCACAGATTAACAACAAAAAATGCACAGAACGAAAACTTGATAGATAAGTTAAAGAAGAAGAGTCTACACCCGAATGGAGAAGTCTAAACCCTTTCAAAACCTTTCCTCCCCAACTCCCCTCCGACAACTTCTGACCCCCGTGAAGCACCAGGCAAGTCCTGATGAACTCCAACGCAACGATCATCAGTCGACCAAAGGAAGTGAAGGTCTGGTAAGAAAGAAGAACAGATATCTCCTCAAGAGTGTCTGAGACCGAAAAACCAGTAAAACGACTTGAAAATTATGAAGAGAAGATATGACTACTTGAAAAGCGGATTATCCACACATAATCCAGAATGATGGTGTCCTCTCTGAGAACAGTACTTACAGAAAAGCTTATCGCCAACACAATTATGCATTTTGTTTTTGAACATCAATGGAAAAAGACAAAGGTGGCAAATTCTATTCTTTTCGACATACTTCCTCCTGGACTGCAGACTTCCCAAGCGACACGAGTCTGGATGATGATTCCCCCCGCAAAGGCCACATTTTTTCAGTGGACTTCCTCTTTCAGTTTTCCATACCTTCTTCTCGCTTTGCCAAGGGTATTCCTTTGCCTGTGGTTTCACAGGCACATGACTTGTCCTTGGCGTTGCTGTGAACTGTACTTCACTTCTTTCAACATCTTTCTCCGGGTCTTCGTTGTCTTGCAAGAGAGCAGGTTCTTCACATTCGTCCATCATACCAGTCTCTGCGGGTTCCGTGGACTGCTGTAGTTTTTTCACCATAATTTCCAGCTCTCCTATCTTGACTTGATTTTGTCTGTCGAGAGAGAAGTAAGGCTCGGCTGCTTGAATTTTTCCATTGAGCGCCTCTATTGTTTCATGTAGTTCCTCTCTTTCGGATGCATAAGCATTCAAAGAGGAACGAACATTTTCCAGTTTTTCCTCTAGACGCCTTACTTTTCTCTCTAGTTCCAAACGCATGGTCAATTCTGCAGACAGTTGGGCTTGTAGCTGCACAAGAATCATTCCTTCCACTGTCTTATCGTTTGCTCTTCTTTTCTTCTGCGTAGGAGCATCGTCTTTGGGAGGAATCTTCTGCGGTTCTTGCACACATACAAGTCCGTGATCTTCTTCCATTTTCTGAAACAAAAACTTTGTTCCATGACGGTGAGACAAAAAGGAATTCAAAGAAATTTGAAACAGACCCGATCCCTTTGGTCTCGCTTGATCAATCACAATGAATCCAAACACTGTATCAATCATCTTCAGTCCGCTCGGTAGTGTCTCTAACTTTTTTCCAATGTTTAATACTTGCCAAAGAACATCACTGCCGATAATCAGATCGGGGTAGAACCTTTTTCCGTCTGAGTAGTTGTCTGCCAGTGTCAACCTTTTTTTGTTGATGAAGTCGAGGTCTTCGAAAGGTATTGTCTCAGTTTTCAGTCTGCCTGTGATGGGGTTTTTGTGTCCCAGTGCTCTGGCCGTTATTGTTTTTCTGTTGATGCACTCGAGTTTCACTTCGTACTCGTTGTACATCTTCGGCCCTTCATTTTTTCCTCCGAGACCCGTCATTTGGCATCTTTTCTGACACAAAACTTTCAATCCATGAGCTTTAGCGAATTGTTCTGAAACGACGGATACCGATGCTCCAGTGTCAATCAGGAACCTTATCTCAGTTTTCTTCTGCGAACTCACATAGACGTTGGTTTTCCCAGTTAGAAGACGAGCCATTCCGCTGGTGGCTGAATTTACTGATTCTTCCTGATCCAACGTGTTTGTTTCTTCGTTAAGATGTTCTGATGCTTCTCCGTCCGAAATGTCTTCTGGTTCTTCACCTGACTTTGATTTTGTGATCGCGTTGACGGTATTCCGACGGTTTGTCATTGCTTTCGGATTTAATGCGAAACAGAGAGAAATGTGATGTGGCTTGCGACATATGCTGCAGGACGACTTGCAATCTGTAGCTGAATGTCCTTTCTGTAGACACCTCAGACATCTTCCTTGTTGAATCGCTAGTTGCGTTCTTTCTTTTCCAGTCTTGTGTGTGAAGCACAGTGTCGAGTTCTTATGCTTTCCGCAAAAGACACATTTTTCTACGTCGGCTGAAGCTTTCAAGTCGTTTTTGCAAGTGATGGCTGCGTTCTCTGTGTTTGTTAGGCGTTTTACCGGATGATTACTTTCGTGAATCGTGATGTTGATGTTTTGCTTCGCCTGTTTTACCGATACGGCTGCTGGATACGCGCATGACTTGAATTCTTCTTCCGATAAAAAATCTTTGATGACTTCGAGAATCATTGGTACCGTAGTTACGTTTGCGTTCCTCTGCTTTTTCATATTGAACTCCCACGCAGCGACGTGTTCCCTGGTGACTCTGGGGAACTTACTGACAATGGTCCTGATGAATGCGACATTCTCATCCACTTTCGTATGTTGCTGGAGTTTAATGATAAGGCATCTCAATTCATTCAGGGTTTTCGTCTGGTGCCGCACAGTCTCTCCCGACATTGGGAAGTGTTCCAGCTTCTCTAATAGTATAGGGAGGTCAGATTGTTGCCTGTTATAGGCAGAGTCGAGCATGTTCTTGGCTGCCTCATAGTACTCACCTTGAATTGGCAGGTTCTGAATTGTTTCCGCCGCTTCTCCCTTGACACATCCCTTCAGATGTAGAAGTTTTTCCAAATTGGAAATATCCTGCCTTCGATCGACTAGTAAGCCGAAGTGTTCAACGAATGATGGGTATTGTGTCGGATCTCCATTGAACTCCGGGAGTTTTATTTCTATTTTAGGCAGCTGATAGTGTGACTGGTAAATCTGATGATCTGCTCTGTAACGGAAATCTCCTCTCTGAGAACTTGAGTCACCATTGAGTTGTATTCTCGGTTCTGTTTGCGGGAGCTCTCTACCTTCTTGGTGTAGTTTACCCATGTTGATGTGAGCCAAACTGTTTGTGCTTTGTTTTTATGAGATTCTATTGCTTATGATTTGAAGGGTTTTTCCCAAATCTCTTTTCATTCTAAAGAGACTTTTGCCTTCATTTTGTTGATCAATCCATTTTTCTTTAGACTGAAGAATTTCTAGTTGAAGATTTTTGTCTTTTAATTGATTGAAATGACCTTCAAGATCTTCTTCCGCCGTGTTCAGGCCCTCAATGTCCGCTTCAAGATTTGTCTTGCCGTCCTCGAGTTGCTCGATTGAAAGATCTGAAGCTGTTTCCAACAATTTTTGAGTGTTTGTCAGACTTTCTTTCGCCAGTATAATTGCTTCTTTCCACTGAACAAATGAGGAAACCGCTATCTTCTTTTTAGGATCGGAGTCTGCAGCTTTAATATATTGCTGTCCCTTGATTGATTCTTCTGTATCGTTTTCGTTCAAATATTTTCCATTTTCGTACGCGAAAAAAATGATTTTCCATTTTCGTACGCGAAAATTTGAAGGCTCGGGAAGAAAAATTTTCAGAGTTTTTTCCACAAAAAATTTGAACTCAGACTCGGTGCTGCTTAATAGTTTTGAATCGTGTTCTCAACTTTCCCGCCAATTTTTTCGAGTCTCTCAACCGTGTCCCTTTTCAGTGAACTTCACTTCGGGGGGAAAGGTATAGAGATATCAGAGAAAGTGACTTGAACAGATATAGAATGGTAGAACGATGAAGCAATTCAAGTGAAGATACTCTACGAATAGAGTCAGAATTACGGACGAACCGACAACTTTTGTTGTCTTAAATCAGACTCGGTGCTGCCTGGTCGTTCTTGACCGTGTTCTGTACTTTCACACGTCAAACCTCGAATTTTTAACCGTGTCCCTTTCCGTGAACTTCACTTTGGGAGAAAGGTGTAAAGAATTTTGAGGAATTGTGTAGAACTCACAGAGAGTGGTCAATAGACCGGAGAGGTAACACAAGCAAAAATACTCTATGAATAGAGTCAGAGATACGGAAAGGAAGAAGAATGAAGTCTCGGACGACAAACTGTGAAATATTCCTCACTCAAATTTTCTCACCTTCTATATTTTCTGTACCGTGTCCCGAATCTTTCGACCGTGTCTCTTAACCGTGTCCCTTTGCAGTGAAACTCGCTGCGGGAGAAGGGTTTCAACAGAGAACAACAGTCTTAAGAAGGGAGAAGGGTGAACAGAAAGAGAAGCGCAAGAAAAAATTGATACGGAAAGGAAGAGGAATGAAGTCTCGGACGACAACTGTCGTAAAACAGACTTGAAATATTCCTCACTCAGATTTTCTCACCTTCTATATTTTCTGTACCGTGTCCCGAATCTTTCGACCGTGTCTCTTAACCGTGTCCCTTTGCAGTGAAACTCGCTGCGGGAGAAGGGTTTCAACAGAGAACAACAGTCTTAAGAAGGGAGAAGGGTGAACAGAAAGAGAAGCGCAAGAAAAATTGAACAAAGTAAAAAATTTCAAGTAAAGTGACCGTTTTGCCGGAGCTGCTGCTGTTGCGGTTTTGCTTGCCTGCCACGCCTTTTCACCCGAGATGCCGATGCACCATGTAAACAAAGTCCTGAAACTTCTGAGAAGAAACTGCAACTTAGAATTATAGCACAAGGTAATTTATGAAGAAATTTCTTCTGAGTAAGTGACTATGTTTTTGACTCAGGAGTGTGATAAAAGAAAACTTTATCAACAATAAACTCAGTTACTCAAGAATGTAATGCAACAACTAACACAGAAGTAAAAACAAAACAGCAAAGGCCAGAAGTGCTGAAAATTGCAAAAAATAAAATTTATAGTGTGCCACGTGCGTGGATAATTACTAAAGTCTAAAAACGCGGGCTGAGGTTCAGACCTCTTATAAAAAACAACATAATTGTTGACAGGGATAACACCTGTTTGCAGCGTGTTATTGAAGAGGATGCAGAGACACTTTCTGAAGTTTTCACCGGCCATTTTGAGTAGTAGAGGGCAGATGCCTTCACTGTCTGGGCAATTGGAGCCTTTGGTTTTCTTGATTGCTTCTTCGATCTGTGCCAGGGAAATTTGGGGAGCGTCTGTCCATTTGAGGCCTTTAATTAGTCGTGTTGTGTTTCTTGCTGATTTGTCGACCTCTTTATGGGGCTTGTTAAGCTAATTTTCTGGCAAAAGCGTTTGAGGCAGATGTTGGGCATAGACTTCTCCCGTCGTGGGTGATGGTCAAGTGCGTCGGTTTTATTGATTTGCCGTCGATAGCCTTTATCGTTTTCCAGAGTTTGTTGCCCGGTTCGTTTTGGCTAATTTCAGATACGTACTTTTCCCAAGCCTTCCTCTTTTCGAGGTTGATGCGGAAGGAGATTTCGGCCATTATTGAGGGGAGTGAGGGGTCCGTAGGATTGTCCCTCCTCATTTGGTCCCGTTCTGTAATCAGCTTCTTCACATCTTCGCTCAAGTGAGGCGTGTATTTTGCCACCTTTCCACGGGGAATGTTATTCTTCGCCGCTTTGGTCAAGGTGGTGGTCAGGAATTTGTGCATCTGAACTGAGTTGCCGGCGAATGGGAAATCCATGAGAATCTTTTTGATGTATATATATCAGATATCTATATATCAGATAAAAAAATTTATATCAGATATCTGCCGTTGATCGCTTTTCCCGACATTCTCATCCTCTGCGTCTTGTTATGCCTAATAATATCAACCAGTCTTTCTTATCTACATGTGTTTCTCGTCAATTATCAGTATGGAATTCTTTGGATTACGAAATGGTAAAAGAACCTAATAGCAAGATATTCAAAAAGAATGTACTGAATTTGCCTATTCATGTTATTGTGCCTCTTTCTCATGTTTTTGATAGTTGAATAACTAATTCATATTTATCAATCATTCCTCCCCCCCTCCCTTTCCCTTCCCCTCATACTTAAGCGACCGTTCGCTCATAAACACACCGCCACTAGTAAGATAGTCCATGCATATCCGCAATCATCATTGTTTTGATATCATGTGTGCACGGAATAAAGAATGAATGAATGAATGTCCCTTTCGAAGCCTTCCCAATTCGCTTTGTTGTAATTTGTATAACAACGTGCGTTTGAGATGTTGGATGGCTGTGTTTCGACGTCAATCAGGCATGGGAGGTGGTCAGAGTTCATTCTGTTGATTGTTGACCAGTTGCAGTCGATGGCTATGTCGTTCGAGGCGAGAGTGATGTCTGGTGATGCTTTTTGTCTTGTGGGCATCTTTGAGTTGTTGAGACATACAAGATCGCTGTCGTCAATGAAGTCGCATAGTTCATCTCCTCTGCTATCCTCCGTACCTTCACTCCAAACTTTATTGTGTGCGTTGAAGTCTCCACCGACAATGAATGGTTTCTTCTGTGTTAGGAGTCGGTTGAAGTTCGGCGCGTATGTGTTGGGGCAGGACGATCGAGGTGGGATGTAAATGTTTCAGATTCTTATGGTTCCTTGGTCGGTTGGCACGTCCACGCTGAGTGTTCCGGCTGTCTGGTCCGTTGTTGGGGAGGTCACGTTAGCATAGCGAATATTCTCTTTGACTAGTATCGCAAGTCCGCCTCCAAAGTTGGAGCGGTCTTTTCTTATGATCGTGTAACCTACGATATTCGGAGATGTAATACTAGCATCCATTTTGGTTTCTTGGATGAGTGCTACGTGAACATTCAACTCATGTAAAAGGTCCTCTAGCTCGGTTAATCGGGCTCTAAGTCCATTAGCGTTCCATTGGATTATCCTCAGGTTCTCTACTGTCTGGGCAGTCGGCTGGATCGGGGCTCTCTTACAAATTCTGCATCTCCATTGGGGGTTCCAATCATTAAGATTGTTAAGGTTGGACAGCGGAAATGTACCCATTTCTTACATTTACTACATTGAACACAATTCGAAGGCGCGTTAAGAGAGCATACAGAACAAGGCCATCTTGGGCCTGGGTTAGTTTCGATACCAGCGATTTGGAGGAGAATTCGGATCAGAGACGCTGGGTCTTTCTGATCCGTGTTATAAAAAATTAGGAGAGGGTTCGGGGGAAGCCGTCCTCGTTGTCCCTTGCGGGAGATTCCATTGGGAAGATTTGTTTTGGAGGTCCATTGGGTCCGACGCCGTGCAGCGTCGTCCACAGTCGCACCACGAGTAGGTGACCTCCATCGCGACCTCCACTGCTCACAGTGAAGACTCCACTGCTCACAGTGAAGCTATCGGAAAGTGCGTCTCTAACCCTAACTTGATAGGTTCTGTTACTTAAGTATTCTTCTATCCAAGAAACTATCTTAATTGGAAATTGATATTCTTTGAGTTTATGGATAAGTTTAATATGAGAAACTTTATCAAAAGCCTTTTTAAAATCGAAGTAAATTATATCTGTAAAATTCTTCTTATCAATCTCTGATGTACATTCGTCTAGAAATAAGAGCATAAGTTGTTCTATGGATCTCTTGCGATGGAAGCCATACTGGTCATCATGAAGAATATCATTTCTTTTACAGTGATTATCAATTTCTTTAGATAAAACTTTTTCGAATATACGACAGAAGAGAGAAGTTATACTAAATGGGCGATAATTAGATGGCGATAATGTTACTGATGTTTCCGTAATTCTTCTGCCTATCGTTTCTTTATAAATCTAAATCTAACTGTGTTATTCTTCAGGTGGGCGAGCTTTTCGACTTTCTGCCTTCAGATGGCCGACCAGAGAGCGAATTCACTGACTATGACCCTATTCACTCCGACTTTCTGCCTTCAGATGACCGACCAGAGAGCGAATTCACTGACTATGACCCTAATCATTCCGACTTTCTGCCTTCAGATGGCCGACCAGAGAGCGAATTCACTGACTATGACCCTATTCAGTCCGACTTTCTGCCTTCAGATGGCCGACCAGAGAGCGAATTCACTGACTATGACCCTATTCATTCCGACTTTCTGCCTTCAGATGGCCGACCAGAGAGCGAATTCACTGACTATGACCCTATTCATTCCGACTTTCTGCCTTCAGATGGCCGACCAGAGAGCGAATTCACTGACTATGACCCTATTCATTCCGACTTTCTGCCTTCAGATGGCCGACCAGAGAGCGAATTCACTGACTATGACCCTATTCATTCCGACTTTCTGCCTTCAGATGGCCGACCAGAGAGCGAATTCACTGACTATGACCCTATTCATTCCGACTTTCTGCCTTCAGATGGCCGACCAGAGAGCGAATTCACTGACTATGACCCTATTCATTCCGACTTTCTGCCTTCAGATGGCCGACCAGAGAGCGAATTCACTGACTATGACCCTATTCATTCCGTTTCTAAGGTTACTTAACATCCTTTAAAAAACCTTTTTTTAGGAGAAAGAACAGTGAATCGGTCTCTCCCTTTTTTCTTTCTCTTTCTCTATATCTCTCTCGGCCCAGGGTTGTGTAGAGACGATTCATCACGGGTGTCTTGTCCTAGCGCATATTACTTATTATAATTGTTATTGATTTTGAAACACAAATTTTCAAAGGAAATTATAAAATAAAGAAACATAGTGAGCGTCTCCATTGGTGTAGCTCTTCACATCGGGAAGGTCACCCATGAAGCGAAGAATTGTCGTTTGGAGCTGATCGTGGGGCATACGACCGCCGTGTGAGAGATTTCTTGACAAAAAATGCATGTGGGGGACTACGTATTACTTGCAGGTCTTTTGGAGGGGACTACCGCACCATAATTCGCGGTCCTTTTTCGTTCGTTCGGAGTCTGACGAGTTGGTAGATCTAGCGGAGGGGAAATCGAAACGACGGGCTGTTGAGGGGCAGGTAGCACATAGAGACGATAGGACTGCATTGCGTGGTTGACTCTCGAATCGACCATGGCCGCGAGATAAAGTCTGTCGTTGATGCTTCTCTCTCATCTCTATCTCTATCTCTTCCACTCTCCCCGTTTATCTTGTTTTTCTCTATCTCTCTAGTCATCCATCTGCAGTCAAAACACGCTCCTCTCTCTTCTGATGACTACTCCTCTTCTCCCGGGCCTCATTTTGACAACGAAGAACTTCTTAAGTTCGAGTTTGGGAAATTCGCCGCAACTTATTTCCAAGGTTTGTGAGCTGAATAATATGAATTTCATCAAAGGAAATAACTTGAAATTTTATTGATTAGGTATTTTCTTCCAACTTGTTGGAATCACTATAACCCACTCTCGCACTTTTCTCTCACAGTGAGCAGTGCGTTTATTGAGAGCTCTGATATTGATTTCTTCACCCAGTGCCCTATATCCTATTCCTGTCCAAACATGTCCTCTTCTTCTGCCGAAATCGCCCCCTCTTCTGGAAACCATCCGTTTACATGCAGACGCGATAGCAACTCAAGCGCGAACCATTGAGGCTCAAAACAAGCAGATTGAGTCTCTCACTCAAGAAAAGTTTGCCGTTTCATCAGCAGCCCAAACTACTCATTTCACTTTGTCTCCAGACGCTGTTGCATATGAGGCAGTCAGACGCTGCCTACTCGAAGACAAAGATGTTATTGAAGAGAAGGCCAAGAATATCGTGGTTGTTGGTATGGAGGAACACGAATCGGACTCAGTCACAGCCGCGAACGATGAAACCTTCGTTTCAAAGTTCATACAAGAACTGGATTTCCAGGGCATTTCGGATGCCTTCAAGAGAGGCGAAGTCAAATACAAGCGTTTTGGCAAAGCGGAACACAAAAGACGAGTTCTGAAGATATATCTAGCCTAGATTCTGCAACCAAATTTTGAATAGTATTAGTATTAAACAAGTTACAGACTTAATACTTCTCGCTGGTCTCATAAAACTGGGTGCTAAAATTTAAGAAAACATTCACGTACTAGAACATCTCAAAACAAAAAAGAAAGATAATAATACTATGTACACACAAAAAATCGAGCTTTTCGATTCTGAACTTCAGCTTTATTTTTGATAAGTTAAAATGAGTTAGGAAGAGATGTGATGAAATCCATTTTAGAGAAAAAAATCTCAAGTGCAAAATTGGGTAAGTTACGAGCTGAGAGGAAGGATCCTCATGTGCAAGAAGGGTGTCGTTCAGAGGGCGCTTGATGTGGTGGGCATCACAAGAACCTCAACGATGCCAAATCATTCAATAAACCAGTCTTTCAACAGGTAAAGGGCTTCTTTAGCTGAATGAGTAAAAATTACTATCAAACACATATGTGTGTATTGACACATATGAATGCTGAGTGCAATTTTGTTAAGAGTGCATTAAACTTATATTTCACTCTCTCCCCCCTACCCAATCAATAAAATTTCAAATTATTTCCTTTGATGAAATTCATATTATTCAGCTCACAAACCTTGGAAATAAGTTGCGGCGAATTTGCCAAACTCGAACTTAAGAAGTTCTTCGTTGTCAAAATGAGGCCCGGGAGAAGAGGAGTAGTCATCAGAAGAGAGAGGAGAGTGGTTTGACTGTAGATGGATGACTAGAGAGATAGAGAAAAACATGATAAACGGGGAGAGTGGAAGAGATAGAGATAGAGATGATGTTAGAGAGATATAGAGAAAGAGAAAGAAAAAAGGGAGAGACCGATTCACTGTTCTTTCTCCTAAAAAATGTTTTTTTAAAAGGATGTTAAGTAACCTTAGAAACGGAATGAATAGGGTCATAGTCAGTGAATTCGCTCTCTGGTCGGCCATCTGAAGGCAGAAAGTCGGAATGAATAGGGTCATAGTCAGTGAATTCGCTCTCTGGTCGGCCATCTGAAGGCAGAAAGTCGGAATTAATAGGGTCATAGTCAGTGAATTCGCTCTCTGGTCGTCCATCTGAAGGCAGAAAAGTCGGAATGAATAGGGTCATAGTCAGTGAATTCGCTCTCTGGTCGGCCATCTGAAGGCAGAAAGTCATTCATTCATTTTATTCCTTTTCACATGGTTGATATACAATGGATAACTGTCACAGGGTGATTCAGTTCGAGGCAATAAGATAATACATATGTATGTACATTAACCGTAATTTTTGCATTTAAATTACAATTGATCGAGAAGTTCAAGGTGTGAGTTCATAATTATTAATTGGTGAGAAATACTCAAATGCTATGTGAGTCTTAGTTTAGAAGAGGGTACAATTACATCAATTGGTAAACTAAGAAGAGCATTTTTAAATTGTGACGAGGATGGCATTGAAACAAGAGGCGAGGGCAGGGAATTCCAAGTATCAATACGGCGAGAAACACACGTATTATGACCTTCGGGCATTTTGAAGGGCAGTATAAGTCTGAGAGTGTGGGAGATTCTTTGGCTGTAGGGGGAAGGCCTGATCACAAAGAGATGTGTGGTTCCAAGCACAACGTTATTGTGGATGGCTTTATGAATGAAAGATAGGTCAAGTATGGTGCGCCTATACTCCAAGGTGGTTAGGGTTAATAATTTTAGACGGGCAGAATAATTTTGAGAGATTTGGCCAGCTCTAGCGAGAATGCGTCTGGTGAAGTTTCTTTGTACCCGCTCTATGTCGTTAATGAGACCGACAGAGACAGGTGACCAGAGTTCGCATCCATATTCCAGAATTGGTAGAACGTAGGTTTTGTATGCGCGAAGTAAGACCGGGATGGAGGAGGTTTTTAAAGACCTAAGAAGAATGTTAATGGCTGTTCTGGCTTTTTGAATCATTGTAGTAATATGATGGTTAAATGAGAGAGAAGATTCGAAATGAATACCAAGGTCTTTAACGATTGATTGTGAGGGCAGGGTGTGGTTTTCTAAGGTGTAGGGTAAGTCAGGGTTGTTAGGTCCGCAATGAACAATATAGCATTTAGGGAATGAGATTGTGAGTGACCAAGTTTGAGCGTATTCAGCGATTCTGTGAAGAGCATTTTGAAGGGAGGACGAAGACTGGGAGAAAATTTTGAGATCGTCTGCATACAGAAAGCTAAAAACATTTGAGGGTAGAAGCTCTACTATGTCATTAATGAAAATAGAGAAAAGCAGAGGCCCGAGGCAGCTACCCTGAGGAACCCCAGTGGTCACTGCTCTATCTGCAGATTCGAAGCCGTCAACAGAGACGCGGAAAGACCTTTTAGAGAGAAATGACTTGATCAGCAGGAGAAGGGAGGAGTCTATACCACAAGAACTAAGTTTGTAGAGTAGTGCCCTATGATCTACAGTATCAAAAGCCTTTGTGAAGTCAATGAGACATATGTCGAAGGCTTGTTTTTTGAACAAAAGAGACAGATAGACTGAGTGAGCGTGTACAAGGGAAGAAACAGTGGAATGTTTGGAGCGAAAGCCAGACTGATTTGGGTTGAGGATGTTGTTGCTTTCGAGGTGATTGTAAATAAGGTGAAAAATATGTTTTTCAAAGACTTTCGAGAAGGAAGAGACGAGGGTTATGGGACGATAGTTATTGGGCTCTGATCTTTTACCTTTTTTGAAGATGGGTTTGATAATTCCAGATCTCCAAGCACTGGGAAAGTATCCAAGGGTAAATGAATTAGAAAAAATTTTTGAGAGAGGATTGCTTAGAGAATTTATGCAGTTTTTGATAAGTATGTTTGGTATTAAGTCGGGAGAGGAGTTCACTTTTGGGCACATTTTAGATATTATTCGGTGAACTTCAAAGAGCGAGACATTGTGGCTAGGGGACATAATGACTTGGGGTGTAGGTCTGGGTAGGGGGCCAGTGACAGGATCAGACACATTGGAAGAGAAAAGAGAGGCGAAGACGTTGGCGCATTGCGTAGGACAAGTTATGGGAGTATTGTCAACTATCAGAGAAGCGGGAGTAATTTTAGGTTTGGTTCGATTCGCGATGATACGGTAAAATGACTTGAAGTTTTTAGGAAAAGCAAATGTGTCTTCACGTTTGCATTCAAACTTGAAAATTTCTCGATGAAGCATTTTACAGGCTTTGAGGGTTGTTGTGGAGTTAGAGGAGCGTTTAATGTTTCTTTGTAAAAAGCTGTATATCTTGCGGATTTTTTTAGGATAGAGGAGATGGGTTTTTTTGTGCCTTGAATGCGGAATATGAAGGGAGATAAGATTCTTCAAAAATATGGTTATATGTTCAACACACTGGTCAATCGTGAGGGAAGAGAACGTTATGGTCCAGTCTACAGAGTTGATCGCTTCGTTAATGGCTGTCCAATTAGCATTCTTCCATAACGGATGGAGTAAAGGGGAGAGACCATTAGAGATGATGGAGGACACAGAGACAGAGAACGTTACAGATAGATGGTCACTAGTCGAGAAGGGATGGGATGTGGCACATTTAGATATAAGGGAGGCATGTGTACAGAGAACATAGTCGAGAATGTTAGCCCGACGGGTGGGTGTCTTAACCAGCTGACTGATATGCCTATCAAGGAAGAATTGCAGAAAAGAGTTAGAGATAGGGCAGTTAGATGAACACGTGAGGTTAGGCCAGTTAATGCTTGGAAGGTTGAGGTCTCCACATATAATAGTGGGAAAATACAGAGATATATGCATAGAGAGAAAGTCTAGGAAGGGTTGGACACTGACAAAAGGGGAGTTGGGAGAGCGATAGCATGATATTAGGCGCAGAGAGGGATACGGGAAGGAGAATCTAGAGTTTGGATGAATATCGGATACAACACATTCAACGGAACCATGAGCAAATGAATCAATAAAGGCTGGGGACAAGTGTGAATTGATAAGCAGGGCTGAGCCTCCTCCTCTATCACTGCCTAATCGATCGGCTCTGAAAACTTGATAGGGTAGGCCATCATTAATTAGAGAATCAGGATCAGATGATGACAGCCAGGATTCGCACAAAAAAATTATATCAGGAGAGGAGGAACGGAGAACGTGATATAAGTCGTATAACTTGTTCCTAATGGAACGTGCATTGAATGAGAGGCAAGTAATGCTACATGAACTCACACCAAATCTGTCCTATTTAGTGGCCCTGGCTGCTCTCGTTCTGGGGGCTCGATTCGCTGGCAGAGTTGGCAGTGGAGCTGAGTGCGTAGCCGCTCTTCTGGTGACACGAGCCAAGACACGAGCCAGGGGCGACGAGCGATGAGCGACGGGCGACGAGCTTTGAGAAGCAGGAGAATAGGGAGTTGCTGTAGACTTCTTGGACGTGGAGTTGAGCGAGGGGAACGATGCTTCGTCATTTGGATGGGGAGGAGATTCACTGGGAGACGATGATGAAGGCGAGGAGCGTGTAGTAGCTGCTGGTTTAGGCATGAAAGTCGTCGCAGAGAAAGTTGAAGAGGGAGGGTATGTAGGTTGAGTCGGGGGTTTTGCGGAATAGGGGACTTTTCGGTAAGACTGAGTGGCAGGATGATTGTTTGGTGAGGCTGGTTCAAGGTGTGAGTCGATAACTTTAACCGGCGGATGGAGAGGGTTGAGAGCGATTCGTTTGCAGTCGCGCTCGGCGAGAAGTTCGACAGGGGAGAGATCGGCACGA